>OY728127.1:1024270791-1024905791 GCA_963277665.1 Viscum album
CGCGGCTGCACCTTTACCACTAAGTCATTTAGTTTTTTTCTCTATTTAATGATATATCTATTTATATATATATATTTATAGTTATATTTATTTGTATATTAATATAGATTCATATTGATAGAAATATATTTATTTATATATTAGTATGTATATATATTCATTCATATATTAATATTTATTTATATTTATTTATATATATATTTTTAGTTATAATTTTTTATCCGTATATTTATTTGTATATTAATATATACTTATAAGATTAGTTTTAAATACATTTATGAAATACTTTTTTATGTGTGTTTATAAATAAATACATACATACATACATATATACAACACACACACACACAGACACATATATATTTACGAATAAATACATATATATGTGTATTTGAAAATCCATATAATGTTAAAACGACCATAACTTATAATAAAGAACCCATTTCAACTCCACAAACAATCAAATCGAAGAAAATGAAACAATCTTCGATATGATATGTGGTACATGCCTAACAGACATCCGGATCAGAAGTTATACTTTTTTGAATGTTAATAAATCGGGGTATCCTGACTAAAAACTCAGTTTTGGAGGCCTTCTAGGCCTTTTTTGGCCTCAAAAAATTTGAAAAAAGCTTTTCTTGGGTCATTATCATGTAGAGCTCGTCACAGGATTCGATTTGATATGTTGTAGAGCTCAAACGGACACCCAGATCAAAAGTTATGGCCATTTGAAGTTTGAGTTACATTTTCCACTTATTTTAGATCTTTTATTAATTTTTTTGAATTTTTGTGTCTTCAAATTGTTATTAAATGATTTTTAATCAATAATAATTTGAAAATTATTAATTAATAATATTTTTTAAAATATTTTAAATCCATTTTCACTAAATTTCTTATATATTAAATGTAATAGTCTATTTATACTTATCTAAAATATATTTAATATATATATATTATATTTATATCAATATAAATATACTTATATAACAATATTTTATTTTTCATGATTTTTTTTGAAACACAAAATTTATCAGCGGTAGGAAAAAGCGCTGATAAATCCCCCTTTTATCAGCGCTACTAAAAGAAGCGCTGATAAAGGGTCACTTTTAACAATGCTTTTTTAGTGCTGTTAAAAGTGCCCCTTTATCAGCGTTTTTTTAGTGTTGATAAAGGCCCCCCTTTATCAGCGCTTTTTGTTAGCGCTAATAAAATGGTAGTGCTTCCCTTGCCCATTTTTGCAGTAGTTTTGTTAGAATGGAAATTGAATTAAACCAAAATTCATCACATGAGATTAATCAGCATTTGATAACCAGGATCAATCTTCCGTTAAAACATAAAACTCCCTTCCCGCAAGAATGATCGAACCGTGGGTCAACCAGTTCATATGTTGATCCACGTCTATCGTTTAAATCTAATAATGTGGAAATACAATATTCAAAATAACAACCCCTACCTTGAGTTGGATCGCTTGCAGACGTAGATTGAAGTCGTGTCACCACGTCAATCCTTGTTCTGCCGACGTTCATCGATTCATCGTTGCTTGATCAAATCTCAACCTTCGATATGTTGTCACCAGTGAGAGAGCCTCCACCCCCTTTCCTTAGGGAAACTCTTGATTTCCAGATAAATCTCCAGCGTTGTGAATTCTAACACTGGACCATGTCCCTGATTAATAGAGGAAATGCATTAACGTGTTTCAAAATTACTGTTTCTCTTTGAAATAGTGTCACCACGCTGCCTCATTTATGAAAGGATAACGAGTTTCTCCGTCGTTGTTTTGCAGTGTCGCCACACTAAGAAAAATTAAAAGGAAATAAAATAAACTTCTTTAAGTTTATTTTATTCTCCTTTAAATGGTCCAAAAATTAACTTTTACCCTCAACCCGCGTCGGTCGAGGTTAGCCTTCGCCTAAGAAAATCACATCCTCGTGAGCTCAACAGTACTCTTAGATTTCCAATCCGAGTTACCGTTTATGAGTTATAATGATTTTAAAATAAAATAATTTTTATTTAATTATTTTATTTATGGTTACATCCCAAAAAATACATTCCACAGTTGACTCGCACTAGCCAATGTTAGGCTCTACCTAAAGAAAACACCCCATTACAAACTCAACTGTTATCTCATATTTTCAATTCAAGTCACTGTTCATGATTTATAAGGATTTGAAAAATAAAATAATTTTATTTAATTATTTAATTTACAGTTATTCCATTTTCGGGTTTTCTCATTAGAGACCCTCGCTGACTAAAGTTAAGTCTCTCTTAGGGTAAACTCGCCATCCTGAACACAATTGTGCCCTCGAATTTTTGATTTGGGCACCTGTTTAAGAGTTATTTAACTTTTTTCAAGAAAACCACACACAAATGCTATTTAAAAACTTAACATTTTTTGACGGATTTTTTCAGGCACTTTGGGACTCAGAATTGCACGCCGTCTCAGTGCCTGATCTCATAATTTTCCCAATAATTTTCTAAAAATAGAATAGGGAAAATCCAAGTCATTACATTCTCCCCACATTAAGGCTTTATGACCTCAAAAAGACAAACAAGGTCGACTCAAACAAAAGGGGAGAGTAATGAGCACGAATCTGAGCCTCCCACTCCCATGTGCTCCTCTTAAGATCTTAACACTACATCTGGACACGCACTAAGGGAAAATATAGTCCACAAAGGATCCTTGATCTTCATTGGGTATTTAACCTTAGAAACTCAAATTTCGATGTCCATCTCGTCCTAGATTATGATGTGCAAAGGGTTGTGCACGAATCTCCTTAGCTGAGACATGTGGAAGACGCAGTGTACCTAGTCCCACTACGGAGTAGAGCCAAGTAGTACGCTACCTTGCCAACTCTACGCAGCACCTGAAAGCGGGTTTATTAACCTTGGAGATAGCTTGTCACCCTGGAAAAATATCCATAACCCTTGTTGAGGTGATACCCAAAGGAAGACATGGTCTCTTTCCTAGAACACCAAAGGCCTCTACTATTTTCCAACACAAAACTTTAGACGGCCCTATACATACTTCATATACTCCTAGATAACCTTCACATTATCTACAAATGCCTTCTATAATCCCTTCCACAACTAGGATGTAAAGAGAGCATAACGATCTAAAACAATCTTCGATGAAACTCCATGGATTTGAATTATCTCCTATATATAGAGGCATCCCAAGACCCCTACTAAACTCTACTCATGGGTAGTTAGGTAGTGGGTCGACTTGGTGAGTCAGTCAACGATCACCCAGATGGAATCTTGTCTCCTGGATATATGTGGTAAACCCATCATGAATTCCATCGATATCCCTTCCCACTTCCTTCCTAGTACCCCCATAAAGAGAAGGAGAAACCTACAAAACTGATTCGAACAAGCAATAAACTTTTATATCAATAAGTAAGACCAGCTTTAACCTGTTCCATTATCCCTAGTGTCCTCCTTAACACCCACATTCATATCCCGATGCACCTCGCCACTCCAGGAATCCACTTCTACTACTATGTGTCCTATGAAAGGAATGACATGCTCCCCACCTTTTGAATATCCATCTGAGGCATTCCCCATGGATAACTGAGTACGTAACGTCTCACTGTCGGTGTCACCAAGTTGTGCCTCCCTGACTCACTATAAGAGTGGAGGGGTAACAACCACCGAATAGAGGTAAGCTGCATCATCTCTATCCAAGAAGGATAATTTTAACGATGTAAACTTCTTTGTTTCCTCATTAAGCAACTAAAAACTGGATCTTCTACTGAGAGAATATGCTACCACATTTCCCTTACTAGGAGTATAGACTCTCTCCAAGTCATAGTTCTGGAAGAACTCTAGACAATTCCTCTTTCTCAAGTTCAGAACCTTCTAAGAGAAGATAAATCCCCCCCATTAGGTAGTGTCTTCACATCATCAATGTGAAGACTACCATTGCTAACACAAGATTGTGGGTTGTGTAGTTCTACTCATGTGGTCTCAAATGACGTGAACCGTAAGACATCACAACTTGCCTCTACATCAGGACACAACCAATTCTAGTCTCTAATGCATCACTGAACATTACATACTTAACTCCTTCCTCTGGAAAACTCAAGATTAGGGCACCCATCATACTATGTCTTAACTATTGAAAAGGTTGCAGGCACCTTTCTATCCATGTGAAAGGATTTACCTTTTAACTAATCTAAGTGTTAATAAACCCTTTGATAGTGGATACTCATTCTCCACATTCACTTGGTTAAATTGGTTATAATCCACTCATAGTCTCATGCCCCCGTCTGTCTTCTTGGAAAACAAAACTGGGGCCACCCAGGGTGAGACATTGGGCCTCACGAAGCCCTTTTCTCTTCCAATCTTCATGTTGTACCCTTAAATAACAAAGCTCCATGGGAGCCATCTGATATGATAGTGAAGATATCATAGTCTTCCTAGGGTATAAATTCAATGCAAAAGTCAACCTCCCTGTGGGAAGGTAATCTGGGAACATCTTCAGGGAAGATATCCTCATACTCTGCCACTACTGTTGGAAACTGAAAAATCATAACATCCACTACCCCAAGGGCAAGTCTGGCCAACTCAAGAGTGATCATCTATACCCTACTATGCATGATTCTATCTTGTGATGTCTGGTTTTCCTTTTTCGCTGACCAAGTAAAACCTCATTCCATCATTTCATACATACCACACCCTTTTTGCCTAAAATAGTCAATATGAGCATGGACTGCCAATAACTAATCCATACCAAGAATGACATCATAAGGCCTCGACTCTATCACCAATAGGTTCCAACCGAAACTCTCACCTCAAGGGTCTGATCACACTTTCGTCACAAGTGTGATTATTGAGTCTCCTCTCAAAGGTATCTCCAGAAATAAGGGTCAAGTCAATGGTTTAACTGGAAACTCTAGGTCTCGAACAAGATATGTGACAAGGAAGAATGATTTTCACCTATGTCTATTAATACGATAGCTAAGAATATACACAGACCATACCTCAAATCATTCTTGGAGCCCTTGGGTTATATTCCTTGACCTCATGTAGCCTCCCCTTCCCCTATCCTCTAGCTCCCTAAGCCCGGTGTGGACCGCATGGGGGTGGCGGTGGTAACATGTTGAAATGTATACCACATCCTACTACTCTCCCATATCCTATACCACATATTCTACCCTGTAGTTCCACCTGTTCTTGTCACTATCTCAACCTCGATGGCCCATCCACCATTTCCCTATCATCAACACGGGGTTTTGGACAATCTCTAGGGATTTGTCACCTATCGTCACATGAAAATAATTGTCTCTATCTAAGACGACTGGACTCACCCTATGATCTCCGATCTATAGATCCCCTATCTTGGGACCTCTTCTCAGAATGTATCTCATGTCCAAGTCTCAGAGACTGACGTCGGCTTCCTACTCTGGAGGTCTCTGCTTCTACTTTCCCACTGCTAACATCCACTGGCTTTATCCGCTCAGCCAAAGGACTTTCAACCACAAAGGTTCTCTCTAGCACCCTATCATAAGTAGTAATTCATGGAGGAATAATGCTCTTTCAGATGTCTCTAAGCACACCTTTCTCAAAGGTCTGATACCTAAAGTTTGATTGTATCGTATTCATCGAGTGCCTAGAAAGGTTGGTATTCCTGGATGAAAACTCAAATACCGACAGATCATCCTGTCGGAATTGTTGAAGCTCTTGGGCATGCATAGCCCTTAGCTTTTATAGTGAGGGACCCTTCTCTGAGAAAGGTTCTCAAACTCTGTCCATGGAAGAGTCACCTCATCGTAAGTTCGGGTAATCTAAACCCTGACATCGCCCTACTGAGCCACGTAGAAGGCCCACCACTAAGACCACCATCTATTCTAATGGTTTCCTAACTGGATGGAAAACTCGGTCACCGCCTCAAACTAGTCCTTAGATGCCTGTGATTTTGGTTCACCTCAGAACTTGAGGGGTCTCTATCGCTGAAACTCATTAAGTGATCTCAGCATGCGCATCTCATCTACTGGTACTATGAGTACCATGTGCTTCTTTACAAGTGGTGGTATAGCTGGTACACCACATGGAGGTGTTATCTCTAGTATAAATCCTTGTACCCATATCTATTTAACTTGTGGATCATCCTAGTGATCACGTGGCGCAATCCTGGATGGTTGTCTATGTGGAAGCATCTTGAAAAAAAACAAGATGTACCACAATCAATAGAGTATACATGGTGAGCTGACTCAAGAAGGACATGAAAAAAAAACCATTCCTACACGATGCACGTACCGTCATTTTTTCCTATAGCTGGTGTTTTCATGTACCAAGTTGAAAAAATAGAATTCAAATTCCTGGTGTATGGATACATCTACCACCGCACCAACACTGGATTCTCTGGCCTGAAAGCTGAACTTGAAACACTCAACACTGTTTCCCCAAACCAAACTCATAAACTATGGGTTCTTAAGGTATAACTGACCTGCCTCGGATACCACTTGGTCACGACCCGTCCCCCAGGGTCTGTGTTGTGACTACCCCAAGCCCACCTCTGATAGGCCTGGGTCTAGCGACTAGCACCGAGTAGGCATATCCCACAAATGGGATGCATTTTCCTAAGAACTTGTACATATGCACCCAACTCCAAGCCACATGGATAGAGAGTGAAAACACTAAGTAAATAAAATTCATGTGTACCACTACAACCAAACAACAGATTACGATAAAAAGTAAAGCAGTAAAGTGAAATCGGTCCAGAAATGAACCCACTAAAAGAAAGAGAACTGTAAAGTCTGGTCTGCAAACAAGGGCACTGAAGCTGCTATAGGAAGCTACCAAAAACACCTCAACTCATCTAATATCAAAAGGAACCATCTGGTCATGGTCGAGGTCATACTCTACCTATGACTCCACCGAAGTGTCGATCAACTGCACAAGACATGATACGTGCGAGCAAAGCATGTGCAGGGGTGAGTAAAACAATACTCATTAGGGGACCTCAAAACACAAAGTGAAAGACCACAAAGGAAACACCATCAAGAAGGTACAGTCAGATCAACATGGGTATATTTCAACAACACATATAATAAGAACATCCGGGTATACTCGTAAAGTATTTCAAGATGCAACATCTCATCCACTGCCAGCCATATGGTTCTGCTCGTAGCATGCTCGATTTCAGGAGATCCCACTCCTTGAGCTATCTGAAAGTAACCATGTAGAACAAATATACCAAAAGTATTTGAGAGAACATATGGTCTCTATATGTCATGAATTTTCCCTAATACGTCTGATCTCATAGTGACAAGGAGTCTCGATATCGCAACCAAATCCTTGGTCATAGGATTCTGCTCAAGGCATGCTCATTTCGGGAGTCCCACTCCTCGAGCCTTGATGTCATCCGAGACTCTTACAAAAATATCCCACTGAACATGGGTCCCACCTAAGGAGAAAATGCTGGTCAAAGGTCATGAAATACATATAGGGGATTCTTAAGAATACCACGAACCAAATCTATATTACTCCACACCATAGGGGATTCTTAGAGAATACCACGAACCCCATGATGTGGCTCATAATGTAGGGGATTCCAAAGAATACTTTGAGCCATACGATATGTCCCACTAGATGGAGGATTAACGACTTGTGCTCGTAGGTCACATTAATACCCAATGAACTCTATCCAGGGTGATAGAGTATCACTCTAATCCCAAGGAGGATTTAAAACTCCATTCGGTGGAATGTTATATTGAACTCTCGAGGGAGGAACCAAGGGGAGACTCCACACCTATAGTAGTCCTTAGTAACATCCCAACAATCCATCTCAAAATGATTGCATCTTCACAAGGGTATCAATGCCGTAGACGGCTTTTCAATCAGACTTATAGTTTGAAATATATGACTCTTTTTATAAAAATGGGTTGGTTGGGTCCATCAACCCGACCCGAATCCGACCCAACACGAAGGGTCGACCCAGCCAGGCTCGCTGCGCCGGCCCACCCGACTAACCCATACCATTGGAGCGGGCCGGTCTTCTCTACCCAGGACGCGGCGGGCACCACATCCCACCCGCGGTCATTGTCGGGGGTCGCAACCATGGTCCAACTGGACTTCGGCCTCCAGTCGAGTCACGTGGCTCGCTAGCTGCGTCCACCAAACCACCGTCTTCCATTGCCAGTGACCTCTAATCACCACCCACAATGGATGTCGCGGGCCACTGGATGTGCTCTGGTGGTCCGTTCTTAAATTCATAATATGTTTCGGAGTCCTCGGGTCATGTTCTTTATCGTCAAGGGTTCAAAACTGTGCCATGATCCCTCCCGGTGCAATGTCGCTCGAATAGCGATATCTCCTAGATCGCCTCAATTTTTTCACCACCATCATCATTGCACCTCCATAATGTTGTGTCCATCTTGGATCTGCGATACCAGATTTTTGCGCTAAGGATCGATTGTGAAACGATCGATCGATTTCCAAAAGTCAAGTCACAGGCCAAACAAAGAATGCTCGTGACGAACAAAGAACGAAGGGAGGAATGAAATGAATCAACAAAAAGGGATGGACCTTGATCGATGTTAGTATAAATTGTGTTTCTTCGCCTTTAGAATGTAAATTGAATTAAACCAAGAATCCATCACACAGTATTAATCAACATTTGATAACTAGGATCAATCTTCTATTAAAACCCTGAAAATAAAACTCTCATCCCGCAAGAACGATTGAACCACAGGTCAACCTATTCGTGGGTTGATCTACATCCTTCTTTTAAATATAATAACGAGGAAAGAAAAGATTCAAAATAACAACCCCTACCTTGAGTTGGATTACTTGTAGATGTAGATTGAAGTCGTTTTGTCACGTCAATCCTTGTTCTACTGGTGTTCATCGATTCTTTGTCGCTTGATCGAATCCCGATCTCTGATCCATCATCACCAGCGAGAGAGCCTCCACCTCCTTGCCTTAGGGAAACTATTGAGTTCTAGAGAAATCTCCAGCGTTATAAATTCTAACATTGTACCATATCCCCGATTAATGGAGGAAACGCATTAACGCTTTTCAGAATTACAGTTTCTCTTTGAAATAGCATCGCCACACTGCCTCATTTATAAAAGGATAACGGGTTGCTTTGTCGCTATGTCGCAGTGTCTCCACACTAAAAAATGTTAAAAGGAAATAAAATAAACTTCTTTAAGTTTATTTTATTCTCCTTTAAAAGGTCCAAAAATTATCTTTTACCCTTGACCCGTGTCGTTCGAGGTTAGGCTCCGTCTAAGGAAAGCACATCCTCACGAGTTCAATGGTACTCTCAGATTTCCAATACAAGTTACCATTTATGAGTTATAAGGATTTGAAAATAAAATAATTTTTATTTTACTATTTTATTTATGGTTACATCTCAAAAACTACTTTCCACAGTTGACCCACGCTGGACAATATTAGGCTCTACCTAAGGAAAACACCCCATTACAAACTCAATGGTAGTCTTAGATTTTTAATTTGAGTCACCATTCATGAGTTATAAGGATTTGAAAAAATAATAATTTTATTCAATAGTTTTATTTATAGTTATGTCATTTTTAGGTTTTCTCACTAAAGACTCACAACGACTAAAGTTAAGTCGTGCTTAGGGTAAACTCGTCATCCTGAAAGCAACGGTGCCCTCATATTTCTAATCTAGGCACCTTTTTAAGAGTTATTCCACTTTTTTCGGGAAAACCACTCACGAGTGCTATTTAAAAACTTAACATTTTTCAACAGATCATTTCGGGCACTCCAGACCTCAAAATCACAAGCCGTCTCAGCACCTAGTCTCATAATTTTCCTAAGAATTTTCTAAAAATAGAACCAAGAAAATCCGAGTCATTACATTTTAAGTACGAAAAAGTGGTAAAATGATACAATCAATTTAAAAATGATCATGAGTAACCATAGTAGAATAAAATTAAATTTTTTATTATACAATTATCAAGTAATTTCTTTAATGTAAATTCAAAAATATACAATCTCGATTAAAATGAGATTTTGAAATAAATCCTTAAAATGATTATAGAATTAAAGTGAGGATTAATCAATGAATCGATTATGTTTATAAACTATAAATCCACATAAAATTTTTGAAATAGAATAATATATTTTCAAAATTAATTATACACATAATCATAGAATATTAATGACAATGAGGAATTAATATAACCCGGTGAAAAGGAATTGAGCTATGAAATTCTTTATCACTTGGTAACTTTATGATCAAACCCCCTTAGATGAAATAATTCAAATTAAAATGAATATACCATGAATAATAAATTATTAATGATAATACATTTCAAGGGGTAGTATGTAACAGCCCGAGATTTTATGAAAAATATTCTTTTTGATTTTGTTTAATGTCTTGTGTTGTACGCTACACCAAAAGGAGATTGCACAACACACATCCTTGACTTGCCTTGCATTACACGCAATCACAACCTTCCTCGGTAGCGTGTGTAGTACGCAATACTGAGTTTCACGAAACAACGATATGCTATTAAAATATTATTGAAACTAGCCGTTATGAATAGTAATAACAACTTTTTAAAATTTTAGAAATTTTATCTCTCAAAATGGACTTCATTTTTGGATTCGAAGTATCGAATTTAGCCTAAGGTGAAATTTTGGTACTTTTCAGATAACTTTCATATTCTGATGGATAGTGAAAATTACTAAATTATAATTAAAAACAACTTTTTTAATCGAAATAATTAATAGTGATAAATTATTAATTTGAGTGGTTTTAAAGTATATTTAGAATATATTTTTACAATTTAATACAATGTTGGTCATTGGATGTAATTTCACATTTAAACCAGACATAATCAAGTGTCAATCTTTTGATAGATATTGTTTCTTAAAAACACGCTATTTGTTTTAACAGCGGGATTTAATTATAAAATTAATTAATGCAACTTCTATGTTATGAATTTGGTAAAATAAACTTCATTTTTGAATTTGGAATATGAAATATAGCTTAGGATGAAATTTTGGCATTGTTCTGAAAAACATCAATTTTTGATGAATAGTGAAACTACTAAGTGGTAGTTAAAAAAACTGAATTTTTCATAAAACTTAATTTTACCGCTTCTATGAATGGAATTTCAAAAATCCGAGAGACACGGTTGATGTCAGTAAGTAAAATGTGGTTCAATGAGATGAAAATAATTTTTGGTGAATAGTAACTTTTTACTTTTATTTACCACGGTTAAAAGTAAATAGGGTAATTAAGGGTAAAAATGATATTAATATTACCCTAACACATGTCCTAATCCTATTGGATAAGTGTATCTCGACCAAAAACAACCTTAAGTGTAAAATATTATCATTTAGGCCCACTTGGATTAGATTAGGACATTTATTATTATTTAATTCAAAGAAGAGTTAAAAGAGTTAAAATCAAAGTTTGTTTACTAAAACATTTTTAATATAGAGTTATACATAAGATAAATTCGATTGTAAATATTCATTAGAAAGATCAAAAGATTTCCTACATGATGGTATTTTATTTGTAATTTTTAGACATCAAATAATTTAATTTATTTATGACACAAAGATGATGCATTAATTATCTTATTAATGAAATATTGACATAATTGATATTATAAATTCCAAAATAAATGTAATTTAATACTTTTTAAGAATTACACTAATTTTCTAGGTTACTATGATATATTAGTGTTGATTTAATCAAGTTTTTTCGAACATATAATTCTGTTATGACTTTCACAAAAATCATATATCAAATAGTGTCAAAATTGACACAAAATAGTTTTTAAATCAAATATTATATTATTAATTGTTATTTTATTCCTAAAAATATAAGGTTCGGCCAAATGACTTAGATAAGGATATATATATTAATAATAAACAATTTGGGGTTCGTTTGGTATGTTATAGTAAGTTTATTAACCATATAGTGTAAGAAAACAAAAAGACACGGTAAAAGTTAAATTATTTAACTTAGAGTTAAATATAATTGATAAGGTTAAAATAATAACCTAAACTTGTCTAAATCCTATTGGTTGATAGTATTTCGACCCATACCCACTTTATCTTCGAAATAAGACCCTTTGGAACCATTATAAACCGATTTTGACTTTAATATAAAATAATATTTTGAGATATTCCTAAGGTGCCCCTCTCCTCCCTTATAAAAGGGCACCTCCTTCCCCTCCTCCTCACACCAATTTGAGCACTCAAGCTCGGCCAACCCCTGCCAAAATCCCTTCTCCACTTCCCTAGAATAATCCTAGAGGTCCTGGTCTTCTTCAAAGACCAATCTTAGTTCCCTAAGTGAAGGATTCAAAGAGGCGTTCCAAAGAAGAGGTAATATCCATTACCGATCTTTTCAATTTCTTTCTTCTTCAACTTCTTCTTCTTTAGTTGTTTCATGATAAAGTAATAACATAAGTATTTCTTATATACTGATATGTTATTATAAATATGAAACAACTCTAATTAACCTTCTATCCATCCTACGGAAAAAGGAAATCACCGCGCGTGCGTACGTACGGAATACCGTCTCCACGCCGTGGTGTAATCTATTTTCCGCCACCACCTTAATTGGATGGGTATAAAGGTGTAATGAGTAACTATATATGATTATTATAAAGTGATATTGATACTGAAATAGTATACATACACTTCAACACAATTCCATGACTATGGGAACGATATCATCGCTCGTGCGTACGTACGGACTACCGTCTCCACGACGCGATGAGATTCATTCTCAATGATTAACCATTCATGAATGATTATAAAGTATATATAATAAGTAATAATGAAATATATGACCTAATAATGATACTGGAATTATTTATATTTATATTTATGTCATCTACTTAATTCCATTCAATTCAATAAGGAAACGAAAACAGCGTTCATGCGTACGTACGGACTACCGTCTCCATGAACGGTGTATTTCTTTCCATTTACTGATTTATTATATATGTATATTCTTAATATATATATATAAATCATGTTTTATATTCTGTAATTAAGTAATCATGATCTAAGTAATCATATGAATAATTACAAGTTAAAAACACGAACGACAAATGAGACGATTTTACCCAAAACGCTACATTAACATGAATTTACAAAAGAACGGGTAATATAAAGTCATAAGTGGACCATATATGATATAATAACAATGAATATGATTCTGGAATAAGTCAATAACATGATTTAAATCATTATACAGGAGGTTCGGACACTTACAAAGCAAGTCGGACCTAAGGTAAGGGAAAATATCACAATCTCATTTTTATCCGAGATTGTTTTTACTTTGGCATTTACTGGGGTGTATTTTATCATCCACATCCATGTTCCCTCAATATGTAATATTGTTTCCATCCACTTACAATATTTTAAATCCAATTTTACCCTTCGGTGAGTTTTTAGTAAAGAATATGAAAGGAATCTTTTGTCGTTTTTTTTTCGTACGAGGTACTTTTTGACTTTTCCGACAAAAGTACGAAGAATGTTTTTTTTTAACTTATACGGCATGAATGGATTTTTAAAACATTATTTCCAAGAAACTTCCTTTACAAGTTTTCAAGTTTATTTTTAATCAACTTATTTTATTTTAAAGTCGTATGACGTGTTAAGAAAGGAAAAGTGTTTTTAAAGTAGAAAGGATATTTTCCTCAAGAATGGAGTTCAAGTATTTTATCAAAATTATTTTCCATATAAGATAATAAAAGGGTTATGTTTTTATCCCTATTATTACATGGATTTGATTATGTTGTGATGGAAACATTTTTATGAATTCCTTTATCTTATATGAATTATTTTATGATGTCATGTTTAAGAATCCCATTTTTATTACATGGGTTACGCTATGATGTATGGTTTATGATTATGTGGCACACATAAGAAAGGATTCATTATAAGATGGGTGGGACCTATATCTCCCTCCAATGAATTGGGTAAAGATTTTATATCTCATGAGATAGACATGGCTGGAATGGTAGGTTATACCGGTTCAGTGAAACAGGACTGGAACGAGGGTGACTCGGTTCAGAAAGGGACTTTGTCCACTAAGATAGTCTTGGCAATGAGTCATGACTAACAAGAAATGATTTTCCATGATTATGTGTGCATGCCACAAAGTTTCAAGTTTTATGTTATGATTATGGGGATCTCATTTTCACTTCTATGATTTGTTCCATGTTAAGATATTATGATCTCTTTTGCAGGTTATGATTTTCAAAAAGATATGATATGATTTTTATTTCCTTTATTTGCCCTTGCTGAGCATTTGAGCTCACCCTTTTATGTTTTCTTTTCCCCAGGATATAAAGAAAGTTTTTAGGTAGATAAAAAGAAGATCTTTATGGGAGATATTGAAGATCTTTCACCACGATTAGAAGATTATACTCCGAGTTTCCAAAGACACTAAACTATTACGGTCCTTGTGTGTGTGTTTTGTTATGTACTAAGTATTCCGAAAAAGTAATGTAATATCCATGTACGTCAAGCTTCGGGTCTCTACATTTGGTATCAGAGGAAAGGTTTAGTCAACCTTTGGAAACTAGGATACGAAAACGTTAGTGAGATCCCTAGAGATATTTCTAAGGTATGTCTAGGGATGTCCCTAAGGATAAGTATATGTATAGGATATAGTCCTAGAACTATGGTAACGATATTAGATTAAACCTAAGATGTTAGATATTGAAGTTACTCCCCCTTTATTATGATTTTTTCCTCTAACACTATTCTTTTTGGGTTTTAGAAAATGGCTGGAAACAAGATGATTCACGATAATGGAGGATATGATGGACAATGGAATGATATTCTTCATAATGAAATGGGATTTGGAAGTCCAAACATAATTATTATGCCGAATCAGCAATCTCATAATATGATCAATAAAGTAAAATTTGGTAAGTTTCCTGACTCGGCTAATAAGAGAAAGATGGAGTTTCATGATGATCATAGAGGAAAGAAAGTTCAATTTCCCCTATGTAATTCATGTGGGAAGAGGCATCAAGGAGAATGTTTCAAAGGAACTGGAAGATGCTTTGGGTGTGGAAAAGAAGGACACAAAGCCAGTAAGTGCAAAGGAAAAGGTTCAGTTAACACCAGGGATGAGGATAATGGTATTGCTACGACATCAAAAATGGTTAAATGTTTTAAATGTGGAATATACGGGCATTATGCAAACCAATGCCCTAAGGGAAAGTCTCATGAAGAGAATCAGTATGGTCATATGGGAAGTATTTATGTTGATGATGATTAAGAGACTACAAATGATATGTGAGATAAAAGAATTGTTGAATCTTGGATAATGGTTTAAGAATGTAGTGGAATGATTACATGTTTATCATGTGTAATGTTGGAATAACGAGACATCTAAGGATTGTTACACTATTGTCTTTCCTTGAGTTTTGAAAGTGTATGATTAATGTTACCAGTATCCATGGAAGGTTATTCAGATATTTTTGGAATGTAGATGATATGCGCATAATGTAGGGATAAGGAGAAAATTAAATGTTTGATAGTATTCATTAGCTCATGACTGATATAAGGAGAAGGTTGTATTATGGTTTGAGTATATAGAGTTTTTGGATTTTGGTATGTGGAAAGTGTTAACTTTTAACAGTATTCATGATTTCACTAAGTTTCAATGGGTATTAATTCTTCAAGAGAGTACATGATTAAGGCCTTTGAATGTTTGGAATGTGACCAAAAAGACATATCTTATGATATATGGGGATCAACGACAGTATTAAATCTCTGGTAATCATTTTCACTATATTATGAGAGTGGACTGCAGTATTATGGATAAGCCTAAAGATTAGAATGGATTATGTTGGATATAAGTTAGTATAGAAGTTTTTTTCGATATTATTGATGGGATGTTATAGTAATATAGTTTTAGAAAAAGGACAACCTGCAGGACGGGTGACAGCCCATCGCTTCGGACAAGGCTGTGGGAATCGAACCCACAACCGAAGTGCGACTGGCCCTTATCGCCTACCACTGGCCTACAAGAAGTCCCTTTTTAGTAGAAACCAGTTTTATTATATTAAGCAGTATGATATATGAAGTATAAGTCCATTTTAGGAACCATATATGATTAATCTCCCTATAGATCGACTTATGTATATAATTTTTGCTAACCTTTTGTTTGAGACAGATGGAATGACCCATCATTCTATCACATGATCTAATAACACTTCACAAATAACAAATTCAACTTCATTTATTTAAGAGATGAAGTGGAAAGTTTTCAAGGCACGAACAACAGTGAGATTGTCCCAAAATAAAGTAAGTATTTATTCTAATTCAAATTTTCAACTTTAGGGAAATGATCTTGAAAACCAAAAATGTTGTCCTAGTGATCTTATACCTGATGAATCAGATGGTACCTTAGATTGTCACAAATTTATGGCTTTGTGATTGCTGGCTTTTCCATAGCCATGTTCTCTACCACTCTCCATCAGAACATGATGGTTAGATTTCTCTTCCATATCCATATTTTCACCTATGTGGAAACCCAGTGATTAGTTTATTTGGGTAATCGTTACATTTCATACTTTAGTTTTTAAAGCCAAGTTTTGGTATTTTTTTTTACGATGTGGGTTTCTATTAAAGAAACTTTCGAATAGTAAACCATTTATAACCCCGATGAATTTTGAGGGCGAAATTCATTTTAAGGGGGGTAGAATGTAACAGCCCGAGATTTTATGAAAAATATTCTTTTTGATTTTTTTTAATGTCTTGTGTTGTACGCTACACCAAAAGGAGCTTGCACAACACACATCCTTGACTTGCCTTGCATTACACGCAATCTCAACCTTCCTCGGTAGCGTGTGTAGTACGCAATACTGAGTTTCACGAAACAACGATATGCTATTAAAATATTATTAAAACTAGCCGTTATGAATAGTAATAACAAATTTTTAAAATTTTAGAAATTTTATCTCTCAAAATGGACTTCATTTTTGGATTCTGAGTATCGAATTTATCCTAATTTGAAATTTTGGTACTTTTTGGATAACTTTCATATTCTGATGGATAGTGAAAATTACTAAATTATAATTAAAAACAACTTTTTTAATCGAAATAATTAATAGTGATAAATTATTAATTTGAGTGGTTTTAAAGTATATTTAGAATATATTTTTACAATTTAATACAATGTTGGTCATTGGATGTAATTTCACATTTAAACCAGACATAATCAAGTGTCAATCTTTTGATAGATATTATTTCTTAAAAACACGCTATTTGTTTTAACAACGGGATTTAATTATAAAATTAATTAATGAAACTTCTATGTTATGAATTTGGTAAAATAAACTTCATTTTTGAATTTGGAATATGAAATATAGCTTAGGATGAAATTTTGGCATTGTTCTGAAAAACATCAATTTTTGATGAATAGTGAAACTACTAAGTGGTAGTTAAAAAAACTGAATTTTTCATAAAACTTAATTTTACCGCTTCTGTGAATGGAATTTCAAAAATCCGAGAGACACGGTTGATGTCAATAAGTAAAATGTGGTTCAATGAGATGAAAATAATTTTTGGTGAATAGTAACTTTTTACTTTTATTTACCACGGTTAAAAGTAAATAGGGTAATTAAGGGTAAAAATGATATTAATATTACCCTAACACATGTCCTAATCCTATTGGATAAGTTTATATCGACCAAACACAACCTTAAGTGTAAAATATTATCATTTAGGCCCACTTGGATTAGATTAGGACATTTATTATTATTTAATTCAAAGAAGAGTTAAAAGAGTTAAAATCAAAGTTTGTTTACTAAAACATTTTTAATATAGAGTTATACATAAGATAAATTCGATTGTAAATATTAATTAGAAATATAAAAAGATTTCCTACATGATGATATTTTATTTGTAATTTTTAGACATCAAATAATTTAATTTATTTATGACACAAAGATGATGAAGTAATTATCTTATTAATAAAATATTGACATAATTGATATTATAAATTCCAAACTAAATGTAATTTAATACTTTTTATGAATTCCACTAATTTTCTAGGTTACTATGATATATTAGTGTTGATTTAATCAACTTGGTTCGAACATATAATTCTGTTATGACTTTCACAAAAATCATATATCAAATAGTGTCAAAATTGACACAAAATAGTTTTTAAATCAAATATTATATTATTAATTGTTATTTTATTCCTAAAAATCTAAGGTTAGGCCAAATGACTTAGATAAGGATATATATATTAATAATAAACAATTTGGGGTTCTTTTGTCATGTTATAGTAAGTTTATTAACCATATAGTGTAAGAAAACAAAAAGACACGGTAAAAGTTAAATTATTTAACTTAGAGTTAAATATAATTGATAAGGTTAAAATAATAACCTAAACTTGTATAAATCCTATTAGTTGATAGGATTTTGACCCATAACCACTTTATATTCGAAATAATACCCTTTGGAACCATTATAAACCGATTTTGACTTTAATATAAAATAATATTTTGAGATATTCCTAAGGTGCCCCTCTCCTCCCTTATAAAAGGGCACCTCCTTCCCCTCCTCCTCACACCAATTTGAGCACTCAAGCTCGGCCAACCCCTACCAAAATCCCTTCTCCACTTCCCTAGAATAATTCTAGAGGTCCTGGTCTTCTTCAAAGACCAATCTTAGTTCCCTAAGTGAAGGATTCAAAGAGGTGTTCCAAAGAAGAGGTAATATCCATTACCGATCTTTTCAATTTCTTTCTTCTTCAACTTCTTCTTATTTAGTTGTTTCATGATAAAGTAATAACATCAGTATTTCTTATATAATGATATGTTATTATAAATATGAAACAACTCTAATTAACCTTCTATCCATCCTACGGAAAAAGGAAATCACCGCGCGTGCGTACGTACGGAATACCGTCTCCACGCCGTGGTGTAATCTATTTTCCGCCACCACCTTAATTGGATGGGTATAAAGGTGTAATGAGTAACTATATATGATTATTATAAAGTGATATTTATACTGAAATAGTATACATACACTTCAACACAATTCCACGACTATGGGAACGATATCATCGCTCGTGCGTACGTACGGACTACCGTCTCCACGACGCGATGAGATTCATTCTCAATGATTAACCATTCATGAATGATTATAAAGTATATATAATAAGTAATAATGAAATATATTACCTAATAATGATACTGAAATTATTTATATTTATATGTATGTCATCTACTTAATTCCATTCAATTCAATAAGGAAACGAAAACAGCGTTCATGCGTACGTACGGACTACCGTCTCCATGAACGGTGTATTTCTTTCCATTTACTGATTTATTATATATGTATATTCTGAATATATATATATAAATCATGTTTTATATTCTGGAATTAAGTAATCATGATCTAAGTAATCATATGAATAATTACAAGTTAAAAACACGAACGACAAATGAGACGATTTTACCCAAAACGCTACATTAACATGAATTTACAAAAGAATGGGTAATATAAAGTCATAAGTGGACCATATATGATATAATAACAATGAATATGATTCTGGAATAAGTCAATAACATGATTTAAATCATTATACAGGAGTTTCGGACACTTACAAAGCAAGTCGGACCTAAGGTAAGGGAAAATATCACAATCTCATTTTTATCCGAGATTGTTTTTACTTTGGCATTTACTGGGGTGTATTTTATCATCCACATCCATTTTCCCTCAATATGTAATATTGTTTCCATCCACTTACAATATTTTAAATCCAATTTTACCCTTCGGTGAGTTTTTAGTAAAGAATATGAAAGGAATCTTTTGTCGTTTTTTTTTCGTACGAGGTACTTTTTGACTTTTCCGACAAAAGTACGAAGAATGTTTTTTTTTTAACTTATACGGTATGAATGGATTTTTAAAACATTATTTCCAAGAAACTTCCTTTAAAAGTTTTCAAGTTTATTTTTAATCAACTTCTTTTATTTTAAAGTCGTATGACATGTTAAGAAAGGAAAAGTGTTTTTAAAGTAGAAAGGATATTTTCCTCAAGAATGGAGTTCAAGTACTTTATCAAAATTATTTTCCATCTAAGATAATAAAAGGGTTCTGTTTTTATCCCTATTATTACATGGATTTGATTATGTTGTGATGGAAACATTTTTATGAATTCCTTTATCTTATATGAATTGTTTTATGATGTCATGTTTAAAAATCCCATTTTTATTACATGGGTTACGCTATGATGTATGGTTTATGATTATGTGGCACACCTAAGAAAGGATTCATTATAAGATGGGTGGGACCTATATCTCCCTCCAATGAATTGGGTAAAGATTTTATATCTCATGAGATAGACATGGCTGGAACGGTAGGTTATACCGGTTCAGTGAAACAGGACTGGAACGAGGGTGACTCAGTTCAGAAAGGGACTTTGTCCACTAAGATAGTCTTGGAAATGAGTCATGACTAACAAGAAATGATTTTCCATGATTATGTGTGCATGCCACAAATTTTCAAGTTTTATGTTATGATTATGGGGATCTCATTTTCACTTCTATGATTTGTTCCATGTTAAGATATTATGATCTCTTTTGGAGGTTATGATTTTCAAAAAGATATGATATGATTTTTATTTCCTTTATTTGCCCTTGCTGAGCATTTGAGCTCACCCTTTTATGTTTTCTTTTCCCCAGGATATAAAGAAAGTTTTTAGGTAGAAAAAAAGAAGATCTTTATGGGAGATATTGAAGATCTTTCACCACGATTAGAAGATTATACTCCGAGTTTCCAAAGACACTAAACTATTACGGTCCTTGTGTGTGTGTTTTGTTATGTACTAAGTATTCCGAAAAAGTAATGTAATATCCATGTACGTCAAGCTTCGGGTCTCTACATAGTATATACACCATACGAGAGAAATTAGGTGCATAATAATACAATATGCCTCAATGAAATGAAATTGAGATTAAACCACTTACCTTACACTTTCTTTTGGTTGAACGCTTTGTATCCCCCTATATAATGGTTTTAAGAATTTTATTAACATATTCCAGAACCATATAAATATTTATAATATCATATATTATCCTTTTATAACATCTTATCACCCTATTATTAATATTCTTTTATTATTTTCATTGTTTCGGGTGTTAATTGCCTTGTTTTTCGAGTGTGTTTTGACTTGTTGTTTTTTGTTCCTCTTACTTAGATCATGATTTCATAATATCTAGAATTTAAACCATGATGTAAATATAATATATATTTAGTATATATTTATTTATATTAATCCATAAAATTTGGTGATAGGAAATGAAATACACCGTTAATGGAGACGGTAGGTCGTATGTATGCATGAATGTTAATTTCATTTTCTTATCGTATTGGAAGAAAGAAAAGTAAATTTTATATTTATATATTATCATTTCCATATAATTTTTATGTAATATATATCACATATTTTTATTAAACTCATCCTTAATATATTCCATGTAAAGTGTGAACAAATCACATCGCTTCGTGAGGCGGTAGTTAGTCGTACACACGAACGGAGTTATTATATTCCCACAAAATGGAAAGTATGAAGCTGTGTGTTATATAATAATTCCAGAAGCATAAAAACGTCATAAATATAATATATATATATATATATTATTTCCATCATTATTCCCAACCTTGAAAGGTGGTAATGGAAAAACAAACGACATCGGTTCACGAGGCAGTAGCTCGCCGTACACACGAACGATGAGTTTGTAACCCATTTGATAGAAGTGTGAGAGGTTTTAGGTCATACACTTAACATAAAAATATATAATTATATTTAAGATACTAAGGTTATTATATAATCATGATATTAAAATAACTTATGGGGTTTGAGTAAGAAATAAAATAAAAACGTTTGTTGATGAATGTTACCTCTTCTTCGGGTATCTTCTTTTGGTTTGAACCAAAGGACTTTCTTGGTTGGATTTATTCCCAAAGTAAGGATTCTAGGATGAGTTTAGGTAATTTTGGAAGTGATTTTTTCAGGTTTTTATTGATCCAAATGACTTGGGAGGTGTGAATAAGTGGAGAGATTGAATGCCCTTTTATAATGGAGGAGTGGCATTCTTGTAAATACCCAAAATTATTCACTATTGGGAGGCCTCCCTTGTCGCATGTGCCTAAAAAATATAAAAATAATTTATGAGACATATTAATTGGTTGGTAAATTCCTCTAATACACAAAATAAATACATTTTTATTAATTTATTTCTTAGTCTTTAAGTTTACTGAATTTTATCTGTATAGTTTTTACAATGGTAAATTGTATCTTTTTATTTACCTAGGTAATTTATCCATTAATATTATAATTAAAAATATATTTATTATATAACTTAGAACCAAAAATTATAAATATTAATACAAATTCATTAAATAAAAATCATATGTGTGTGTAAAATTAATTTTAATACAAACACGTGTAATGCGCAAAACCATGTTTTAACCTTAATCGCGTAAATTAATTTTAACTATTTTCAATAATAATTATGGTAAAAATTTGAGATAGAATTATTAAATAATATAATTTATTCTAATTCAAAATATGGAATCCATTTTTCCAAATTCTATTTACAGAAGTGACAGAATTTAATTTAAAATTAATCCTGCAGATGTGACAAGAAAGAGGGTTTTTAAAGTGAAAATGTTCAAAAGTTTACTAAGTTGATATATCTTAATTCAATATAAAAATTATTCTAATGAAATAAATTTTATTATTAGATTTATAATTGATATAATTTTACTTTAAAACATATTTAAAATAAAATTTAACATTATAAATTACTTAGATGAAAAGTCAGTTTTCAATTAAAATTCTGTATTTTCACTATTCATCAAAAAATGAAACTTATCAGAAAAATACCAAAAATTAAACCTAAGATAATTTTTACATTACACTTTTAAAAAAGAAGTTATTTTTTCAAAATATATATATAATTTTTAAAATTTGGTTTTAAAAAAAATGCGCCATTAAAAGGTGGAAAACTGCCTTTAGAAAAATACATCTTTTATGGGTAAAATTGGATTTGTTCATATCTTATGTATATAAAATCTATTGGATGAATGTAAAAATATTTTATTGAATATATAATATATAAATTTAATCAATATTATTCACTAATACTAATTAATTTAATTTTTTATGTTAAAACGCCTTTGGCGCATAAAAATAGTTTTTTATAAAACATCTCCTTTATATTCAATTGGTTTTTATATTAATTTATAATTAATTGGTAACCAATTAATTCAACCATATATTTTCATAATTTAGTGAATCCTATTCATAACTAACAATTTAATGGCTAGAATGTAGTTTTCATTTTAAATAATAATATTAATAGTATATTATTGTTCGATTCAACCCGATCTTGCGTGCATCGCAAACTATTGAAGAAAGTCATTGTTCTGTGTAATGAAAGATAACATAGTGATGCATGAATTACAATCTATATCATAGATTGAGTTTATTTAAAATATTAAATATATTTTAAAGTCTTGGGATATTATATTCCCTTCTACGCTTGTTGTTGCATGTCATACATGCTATCGAATATGATATTCATATTTTAAAATTTCAAGGTGTTATATAATGGTTTGGACAAAGGGTTGTCTGCTAGATTATTCAAGATTCATATATGATATTATTAGGATTATTCCTTACCTAAATAACTAAATGGTTAGAGAAATTCCAAACTGGACACATTTCTTTATGAAATATAGATATTATCCCACTAATGATTATGATGAATTTTCAAAAAAGGGGTCACCATTTTGTGGGATCCCATTAAATAAAATTCCTTATTAAATGGTTGATAAAACATGGTAATCATAAAATAAAATATTATTTTGTAGATAAATTCCATCATCGACATCAAACTAAACTTTGAGATTAATCCTTTAAAAGGAGAAGCTTAATGTAAGTTACTCCTAAGATTGCTAATTTAGGAAAAATTCTTAAGAAAAATTATATGTGTCAAAATAGTTCCATCCTTAGTAACTAGGTTTTGAAGTTATTTAGCAACTGAATATAGATTCTTAAGGACATATATTGTGATTCATTTAATATATCAAAGGCATTAAATGAAAAAAAATCCAAAGTAGTCATAGTATCCAATCATGTACTCAATATGATTAGGCACATAAATGATTTTAGTCTCATGTACTCATTATAATTGGATGTGTCAAATGATATTCAATATGATTGAATATTATAAATGACTTGGTGAGAATAAAGGCTACCTTATTTATTTAATGGTAATAGTAATAAGTTATATTATTCTAACAAATATATGATATCAATTTTCTATTTTACAAAGGGTTGTAAATATACAGAAGTTTAGAAGATGAAAAGAATTGAAGATTGAAGTTTATTTTCAAGTAAATGACCAAAGGAGTTGATGCATCGATAATTTGGATACTTCACGCTTAGATGAAATTTTTAGAAGATATGTATTATCTCATTTTTCTCTTAGGGAGATCATGTAAACAATTGTTGTTTAATAAAATGATATGTGGTGTTTTTGATACACATAGTTATGATTTGTTCAATTCTATAACATACTTTAAGGAGAGAGTAAAATGGATTGTTATGGTTAGGGAATTTATCATATTTTCATCTAAGGAAATGTTATGAAAATATGATTGAATTCAAATAATGTTTACCCAATATTCTCAAAGTGTATGAAATATAAATATGAAATAGGCATAAGATATTTAGGTTCTAAAGTACTATATAGAAAGTAAAAGTAGGTAAATTCCATAACCAAAGGAAGAAAAGTTGGTTAAAAGTTAAATAATTTTTCTTCAAGAATACAATCAAGGTCATTGAAACCTAGGGTTGTTAGGGAATAATAATAATAATTCAATATGATTGGATTATTTGAGATATACCTAAAGGAGTTTGTGGGACTCTGTGTATTGTTTATGTCGGGTATGAATGTTATAGATATTATTTCATTTTTTTGAATGGTATGTGGTACTGAATGTATATTTTACAATGTTTTGTAAATATATAAGAGTTTAAAATTCAATAAAGGATTGATTGAGCTTATAATCTATAATCGTGAGATGAAGTGAATAGTTACTACATTGAGGATTTGAATGTAGAGGATTTTATCAAAGCTCAAGTGAATATAAGTAAAAGATGTGTATTTTCATATCATTTCCCTTATGTGGTATGATAATTTGTTTGATTACAAATAGTTGTTGTGAAAAATTATGAGATGATTAATTGTATACACTTGGTTTATGATTCATCAATTTCAATAACATGTTTTTATAAGAAGATATAGATAAAATTATTTTATCCAGGATAAAATGTTGTTCTAGCTATTTGTTAAAATATATGGGAATGTGTTCCTTCCACCAATCAGTGGTATATTTTAATAGTTTTTTAAATAAAAATGTTCCAAGAACATATAATACTATATATTATATAGTTTATTTGTTAAATGTTCCTACTAAATGGAAATAAATGTCATTTCTTAACACAAAATGGCTTGTGTGTCTAATCAGGATATTCTGAAAAGAATATAATGTCTAAGTGGTTTGTGGGAGTATATTTGTACTTAAAGAAGTTAAAAGTTAACAATTAAATAATTACACCAATTTAAGTTTAAATTTAATTTTACTTAATAAGAAAGTCATGATGTATTAGTAAATAATAATGTAAGTATTTTCATTATTTAAAGGAAAATATTTCATGGAATAGGGTTCCAAAGATGATGATGATAAACTTAGAAATAGTTCTATGAAGATAATAGAAGTTTATATCATAACATTTGATGTTGTGAAGTTAATATTTTTGAATATGTTCAAGAAGTTAAACAGTTGGGAATATGATTCCTAAGCCTCACCATTATTAAAATTGGCTTACTATATAAATGTTTCATACTAAAGAGTTTAGTGGTAAATTTTATCATATGGTCACATAGATATGTAACAAGAATTACATATGATGTAATGATTTAACAAAACCCAGTAAGTATAGAAAACATAAGGCCGGTATGGCAGTTTATCATATATGATATGATCAACCAATTCTTATGTTTATTTTTTAAAATATTATTAAAGAGATTAGGAATATTAAAATGTATCATATTAAGGGAAACCTCCATTTTATCATTCTTTCACATTAGATATATAGATATAGATATACATTTCATGAAGTGGAATGATAATTGAACTCTCAAAGTATGACTTTGTATTTATCCCTAACTGATATTATTCAGGGAGTATTATAGGTTTTGGAGAAATTTTAAGGTTAGAATGAGTGTGATTCACATATAGAGATACAGAATATTCTCATAAGGCACAAGAAAAATAATAAGATTCATTGTGTGAGCTAGATGACCCACTAAGTATACCGAATGGAGTGTTATACAAATGTATTTTTTATACTAGTGGTGCATGGATCATATTTGAGTCCCTACTACCTGATGTTGGTGAGATGCCTAGAATGAGAACCTTCATACTTTGATACCCTATCTACGCAATTCTATATGTTGACTTAGCTAATATGAGGGTGGTTGGGTATGCTGATGATCATGCCCCAAGATGATATTTTTCTTCTTATATGATGAGTATTCCATTAGGGCCTTCGATTGAGATAGAATATGGGATTGTGCGGCCACACCTATATATTATATATCTATCTGAATAAGATATATGTGATGTGCTTATCAAGAAGGATGAATGACATGTGATGTATTCATCAATCAGTTTTGTATACAATCTGAGAATCGAAAATAGATGAGTTAGCTATATAGGATTGATATGTCATGTGTCTCATGGTCACTGGATGTCTTAGACAAAGGGAAAATATGAGAATTCATGTTTTCATATGATGCAGACTAGTGGACATGGGTATAGATATACATGTGTTTGTTGGAGATCATGCCAAGTCTATTTATAGTTTAAGTGGCATTGATACTTTACTAGAGGCTTCTCTTTTCTTTCATATATATATCCAGAGATTCATATTTGTTTTCAATTCTATAAAGTCTTGTATGTTCTAACTTTGTGGTTGACTAAATGGGGATTGAATTTGACTCAGAGAGCTACTCTAAAAATATTTTATAGTTTATCTAAAAGTGTTATTGGTGATAATTCAAAGGGTATTATATATGATGTGATACAAGGTGAAGTTAACGATAAATTTACAAAAGTGTTTTAAAATATATCCAAAAGGAGTTTTGGATATGATTTCACAAGTTATTATATACAATACAATATATGATGAAATGGCTCAAAGTTTTTTATGCTTTAGTTAAAGTGGGATATTGAAGGAGATGTTCCCTAAATCTATAGATTGTATGTGATTCATGGCTATATCATGTGCATGGGATATCGAGATGCATGCATGAAATAATATTTCATGCATGCTACCACCTTTGATCAGATGAACAACTGAATTTGTGTGTTAATATTTGAATCGTTCAACTCATTTAAATTTATCATCAAATGAATTTTTTCATATTTATATTTAATGTGTAGAAGTAAATTCATATGATGCGTGAACCTCCCATGACATTTATACATGCGTTTTAACACGTGTGTTAATGTGGAAAGCCACTTTGGAGTGTCCTCAGGTGTTATATATAGATCACTACCATGTGATGGTAGCGTGTGGGTGTGGATTGACATCATCACACTTGAAAAAAAAAACTACCTTGACTCGTACGTATCTCTCTTTCATCTTCTTTCTTTTCATATTGAGCTACTATAATATTTTAGAGAGAAGGTGGATCCCATATGAACATCAAATGATTTTGTACAACTTGTGGATACCTACGGAGGTGGTATGATTTTTTTTGTCACTTTGTGATCTCTGTCAAACTCATCTGAAGGATATTAATAATAACTTAGTGGATCTTTGGTGTAAGGTATGCCATTTATTTACAATATTATTCATTTTTTTTATCACATGTTTCATATTATCTTACATAGAGACCCTCATACAAGGGTTTTTAATTGATTTTTCTTTTTCTGATAAATTTTATTAGACCCTAAAGAAACCCTTCAACCTGAATATTTTTTCTAAAGTAATAAATATTAAAAATAAAATATCAATGATTCACCCCTCCCCCTCTTAGTGATCACACAGATCCTGATTGGTCCTTTCAGATTATCTCCTTTTCTTCATTAAAGTCTTCTAGAAAACAATTTTTTGAAAGCATGTATAGTGATTCTATTGTATCCAATGTTTCTTCTAACTCTAAAATTTCCTCATAAAAATTGGAAAAACAAATTATTCTTCATCCTCCAAACAAATTATTCTTCATCCTCCTTAAGTATATCTTTGGTTTGATTCTCCATTTTTCACATATACTCATGGACATATGTAGTCATCTCAGTAATTTGACTTTTCAGTTCCTCTATATCACTTTCCTAGACATGCAATTACACCTATTGTTCTTTCTAAATCACTCATAATTGATCATAAATGGATGGTTCAAGTTAGTATTGTACTTATAGTAATAGTTGGTATAGATTCATTTCATGGTATATCTTCAATGAGCCTTGTGGTTGGATGAATTTAGAGACACCACTCTTGTAATATTCCCATCTTACATTGTGTATTGGTTTTTGTGGTGATTATGAGTTTTGATGTGGAACCTTCCTTACTAAACATTGAAGCTCTTTTAATTTATTGTAGGTCCCCTAAGTGTGATATAAATAATCCATCCTATAAAAATATTGAATAAAACACTTACCTCCTAGGAAACGACACCATGTTGATGAATGTTGTTGTGGGAATTCTCAAAAAAAATGTTTCTTTTTTACTAAGTAAAGCACAATATATGACCTAAGTCATTCACTTGAGGAGGAAGTAAATTAAACAATGATTTTAGGATTAAAGAAAACAAAATTAAATAGAAAAAAATAGAAGATAAGTGGAAATTGGGGGTATTTTTTTGTGTGTTTGTTCAAAAAAAATGAAAACCTAATAATGGGGGGTTGATTACAAGATAATGAATTTAAAAAATGAAGAGTTGAAGATGGATTTTATTTAGAAAATTTATTTATAAAAGTGAAATATATCTAACCCGCCTTTTCAATTAATCATTTATCATTATCCCAAATATTAATATTCACTTAATTCTAATTCATTAATCTCATCAACTCTCAAATCCTATGTAAGTTGACACATCCACAAAAGTTGATTTGTTTGGACCCTAGGTTAACTCTAGAAAAACAAATCACCACGCCATGCTTTGATTATCTTTCCTCATCCAACTTATAGTCAATGGAAAATTAGAAAAACATTTAAACTCTATAAATGAGAATTAATTGAGCTTTGGGATTAGATTTTAATCCTATAATTCTATCCCCAATTGATTAGATGTGATAATTTATGTTTCTCTCTCATGATTTGCACAAACTCGGCATCACATGTTAGATGTTTATCAATTGAGTTCCTTAAATTTTATAGACTTAATTAATTGACCATATTTTTATGAATTAAATTAGTTTCATGGATTCAAAATTATCAATTGAATAATGTGTTATTAGACCAATAATAAAGAAATTACGCTTTCATGGGTGGACAACTCATCGAAGAGACGTTTTGTATAAGTAAGGGATTAGATGGGTAAGACCCAATCTCCTCTCAACTCTTATATTCCAACCTAGAGAAGTGAAAGAAAATAAAATAAGGTGAAGATATGTAACAATGAATGTATTGAAAGGAAATAGAGGTCACATATGCCAACACAAAATAAATCAATGTAGAATAAGAAAGTGAAAGCCTCTCAGAAGAGCTCCCCACACGCAAGCATTCCTTCTATAAATTGGTTAGAAAAGTGGAATGGAACTACTATTTTTGGATAATATCCATCTAATCCATGAACTATCCCCTACAAAGGTGAATAATACAGATTTATAGAGTGGAGGGGAGGCTTGGGTTACAAAACTTAAGAAATGGAAAGTTTAAAATAAATTCAAAATGCATCTCTATTTTTGTGTCGTGTCTTTTATCATCCAATAAATAGAACTAGGAGAGCTATAGTTTAATGAAATCTTCTATTTTTATTCCTATAACTCATGTAAAAATTTCATCCCAATCTAATAATGGATGAAAATTTTATGGATCGAACATTGAAGTGATGTTTATATTGATGATTCAGTCCAATATTTAATTAATAGCCCATTTTATCCATGAAAAAATTATGATCCAACTCAAGGCCTTCAAGTGAAATATGTATCTTAACATGTGCATAATTTTGTCATAAAATTTCAAATTAAAATTCGACACAAAAAAAACAAAAATATTAAAGTGGAGTTGAAAGGGAAAACTGGAATTTCCATATAGTTTCTAAATTCACGATATAATTATAAATTCTGATTAGATTGTTAATAAAAAATCAAATTTGGAGAATTAAATCAATTATTATCAATAAAATATTTAATAAAATCATGGTTTATCACAGTGGTGATGGACCCAATAGTCTTGATCAAGATAAAAATTCTTTTTGACTATGAGAGGATAGTGAAGAACTTATGGGTCCATAAAGTTCTGCCATTAATGTACCTCACAAACATTATAGGGATGAATATATATGTTTCTATAAATTTATTGGCTATGTATGGTTTTTCCCCTACTTTAATACATTGGAATGATGTCAAATATATACTAAAATGCCTCCAAGGATGTGTTGATAGGGGATTTTTTTTAAAAAAAATAGAACTGAGAATGGTTAATTATATTGATGTTGGATATTTGTCTGCTCCACATGAATTTTGATCTGAAATTGGATATTTACTCACATACAGAGACTACTATTTCATGGTGTTCTATGAAATAAACCATTTTTACAACTTCCTTCAATCATGTTGAGTTGATTTTAATTCATGAGGCAGGTTGAGAATATGTTTAGTTGAAATTGATCATTCATTCATTCATCTAAATAACGAGTTTGACAAATGTGTTTTCACTACATATACATTGGGTGTCTTCTCTGTGAAGGACTTTCATAGGGTGATGCGTACTCCGAACAACGTTGATATATGGGGGGGATCTGGGGTGCAAGGAGATCCCCACAAAATATAACTTCCACATTTGGAGAATAAGGAATTGGGCATTAGCCACGGATGAGAATATCAAACTCACTGGCGTCAACATGTTTTCCAGATGCTCAAGTTGTAGTGAAAGTCGAGAGGAGATTGTGGATCATCTATTCTTTGGAGGCAATTGGGCTTGTTTGGTTTGGAGCTACCTTGGGGATTTTACTGGTTTTTCCTCCTGGGAGTTAAGGCACATCTCCTTTTTTGAACATTGGTTCCAAGGTGCGGGTGCAACTGGTCCGGAGAAGAAGGAAAGAGCCACGGTGGTGTCAGCAAGATTGTAACGCCCCGACCCTAGTTACCCAGAGTCGGTGCATTATTACATAACATTGGCGTGATCACAAGAAAGATCAAATCTCTAAAGACCGATTGGTTTAGTAGCCTTCGAAACACTAGATATATTCATAAGTTTTACATTACATCATAAAATGAAAAACTACTACAACAACATAATGTCTCCACAGTCCACACTATTATCCCCTCATAATATCCCTGCAGGTCATTCATAACTTACTTCTTCACATCCTGGGAAAAATAAAACATAGAAAAGGGGTGAGCTCAAATTCCCAGTAAGGATAACAATATAGCAGAACATTCAAAATAAGCATAAACATTTAAGGCAATGTATTACTAAAACAAAAGCCTTCTAAACTTTAACTTCAACATAGTATGGCAAAAGTAAAATGAAATAATGCCATTTACTTGTTCACATGGATATTCTACTAATCGAATAATCACATGCAATATCAATAAACACTTTCATAATGTTGGAATGCATAATTCTTGACTATCATAACCACATAGCCAAGGCCTCGTGCCAAGACTACAGATAAGATTTTGCCAAGGCCTTGTGCCAAGACACTAGTTTGTCTCATGAGACATACCGATGCATCGAGGAGCTATAGCGGGCTCCACCCGTCACATATTAAGTCCAATGCATTCCCATATGAAAAGGTTTAAACATAACATAAACATTCGTATTAAAACTAAAATACGAAATGTCAATAATTTCACCATAAACTATGAATGGTATAAAAATAGCACATCCACAGTCAAACATATCACAAAACCTTCAATACAATATAGAATTTTTGTATCATAATAAATCAACTTCAAATAAGCGTAAAATCCATCAAAGGATGTTGACATAGATGAAATCAAAACACTTTTTAGAGAAATATCTCTTTCTATTTTTGAAATCATTTAAGAGCCATATAAAATAAAACATTTTCTTTGAAAATATTATTATAAGATTGTAAGGAAATATTTGAAGATTTTATAACGGCGGAAAATAACCGCACCCGCCGTATAAGTTAAAAAAAACATTCTTACCTTAATTCTGTCGAAAAGGTTAAAAAGGACCTTGTTTTGAAAACGACGGAAAGATTCCTCTTATAAAAAGTCAAACAAGGGTATAAATGACTTTAACCCATATTCTTGTAAATGATAAAAATGTTTTGAAATTCATTTTGAAGAAACATGGATGTGGGTGATAAAGAGATCTGAGTAGATTATTACGTATAAACAACCTCGGATAATGAAGAGATTGTGAAGTAACCCTTACCTTGTACTTTTCCTTGGTTGGGGTAGGTTAACCTCATGTATAATGGTGAAATAATTGTTATTAAATTATACAAGAATCATATACATTAATATGATATCATATATGATCTTTTAATATTTATTTGATAATAATATCTTAGTATTATCGTTGTTTCGGGTGTTAACTTACTTGTTTTATTTTATATGTTTTGTTACGTAAGACATGTTTGTAAAGGATAGGTTGTATATTATTCATATCCATAATGATATCAAGTCCTTAAATATCATTTTTTAAATCATCAAATGATAATTATACTTGAATGGATACGATGGAGAATGAATCTCATCGCGTTCGTGGAGACGGTAGTCCGTACGTACGCACGAGCGACAATATCATTCTTTTGATATTAAAATAATATATAAATGGATGGTATATCATATATACAGAATAATTAACATGTTATATTTATTATTTACATGATTTACACATCATTATTATACCCATCCAAATAATATTATATTGAATAACAATTACACCACGACGTGGAGACGGTAAGCCGTACGTACGCACGGATGGTGACATGTTATTCAAAGGGTGGATAGAATACTGAATATGGTTGTACCATATTTATAATAACATCACAGTATATATATGATACTGGAGTTATTATTTTATAATGGTAACAACAAAGGAAGAAGAAGTGGAAGAAGAAAGGAACTTGGAAAAGGGTGGTGAAATCATTATCTCTTCTTCGGTTTCTTCCTTTTGATTTGATCAAAAGGGCTCCTTAGGTTGGCTTTCTGATCAAACTAAGGCCTCTAGGTTGTATTGAGGGAATTTGGGAGAGTATTTGGGCAGATTTTGGCCGAACAAAAAGGCTTTGAAGGTGTGAAGAAATGAGAAGGAGGAGTGCCCTTTTATAAGAGGGGTGAGGGGCACCTTTGGAAAAGCTAGAAATATTAATTTATAATAAATTCATATTCGGTTTCCAATGGCTCCAAAGTTGATTATTCAAATGTTAAGGTGGGTATGGGTCGAAAACAACTCAACCAATAGAATTTAGACAGGTTTGGGTACTTATATTAACCTTATCTTTAAGTATTAACTCTAAGTTAATTAGTTTCACTTTTACAATGTCTCTTTGTATTTTTATATAATATGGTTAATAAACTTACTATATACATCCAAGCGACTCCCAAGTGGTCCATTAATGATTAACCTATCATGATATAAGTCTCTTGGACGAACCTTAGATTTTTAGGAATTTAATATCAATTAATAATATAATATTTGTTTTAAGAACTCTTTTATGTCAATTTTGACACTATTCAATAGTTGATTTTTGTGAAACTCATAACAGATTGATTACTTCTAACAAAGTCAATTAAATCAATCATAATATATCATATTATCCTATAAAATTAGTTCAATTCATTAAAAGTTTTATATTATATTTATTTGGGTATTTATAATATCAATTATTTTAATTTTTCACTATTATGATAATTACTGCATCATCATTGTGTCATAAATAAATTAAATTATTTAATCTATAAAAATTGAAAATAAAATATCATCATGTAGTAAATATTTTTATATTTATAATGAATATTTATAGTCGAAAATCCAACATATATAACCCTATGTAAAAATTGTTTTGCTAAAAGATATATGCTTGTGTCATTTTTGTATTCATTTTAACTTAATTAAAATAAAATGTCCCTATCACCTACAAGTGGCACCATGGGGTCCCCAAATCGACTCAAAGATGCCTATGGTCAAACATGTATCAACCAATAAGGCTAGGACACGTTTTAGGATAATTTAGTATTATTATAATATTATTTTTTAACCCTTATTTACCGGATTTACCCTTAACCATGGTAAATAAAATATTTACCGCAGTAATTATTCAAAATGTCTAAAAATAAAAGTTACCTATTTACACAATTTGAACATCCTGATTCCAAATATGGAATCCATTTTTCTAAATTCAAAACACAGAAGTGGCAGAAATTAATTTAAAATTAATTCCCGCTGTCAAAACAAAAAGCGTGTTTTTAAGAGATAATAACTATCAAAAGATTGACACTTGTTTATGTTCGGTTTAATTGTAAAATTATGTCCAATGACCAACATTATATTAAATGGTAAAAATATATTCTAAATATACATTAAAACCACTCAAATTCATAATTTATCACTATTAATTATTTTGATTAAAAAAGTTGTTTTTAATTAAAATTTAGTAATTTTCACTATTCATCAAAATATGAAAGTTATCCGAAAAGTACCAAAATTTTACCTTAGGCTAAATTCGATATTCCGAATCCAAAAATGAAGTCCATTTTGAAATATAAAATATATATAATTTCAAAAGGTAGGTATTACTATTCATAACGGCTAGTTTGATTGGTTGTTAGAACTCGGTGTTGCGTACAACACACGCTATCGCATTATTCAAAGAGAAGCGTATCATAGAAGCTTGAGGTGTTACATTCTTCCCTCCTTCAAATAATTTCTTCCTCGAAATTTCTAGAATACTACCGCATGAAAAGACTCGGGTGGTTCTTCATCATAAGTTCCTCGGGTTCCCACGTTGCCTCTTCCATCTTATGGTTTCTCCACAAAACTTTTACCAGACGCGTCGTCCGGTTTCTCAGTACTTTTTCTCTCGTATCAAGAATCCTGACGGGCTCTTCACAATAGGAAAGATCGGGTTCCAGTTCTAATTCCTCATAGGTGAGTACATGCGTTGGGTCAGGCATGTATTTCCTCAACAGAGATACGTGGAACACATCGTGAACTTTGGAGAGACTTGGCGGCATTGCCAATCGGTAAGCCACAGCCCCAATTCGTTCTAGAATTTCGAAAGGTCCGATGTACCTGGGACTCAATTTACCTTTCTTACCAAAACGTATGACTCCCTTCCATGGTGATACCTTCAGGAAAACATGATCACCGACTTGAAATTCCAAATCCTTCCTTCGATTATCGGCATAGCTCTTCTGCCTACTTTGAGCTGCTTTGATGTGATTTTGGATTACCTTCACCTTTTCCACCGTTTCCTCCACCAGTTCTGGGCCTACAAGTTTTCTTTCACCAACGTCATCCCAACAGGTTGGTGTATGACATCTCTTTCCGTATAACGCTTCATATGGTGCCATCTGAATACTCGAATGGAAGCTATTGTTATAGGAAAATTCTACCAGTGGTAAATATTGATCCCACATACCCTGAAAGTCAAGTGAGCAAGATCTCAACATGTCTTCTAAGGTCTGAATAGTCCGTTCTGATTGTCCGTCTGTCTGAGGGTGGTAAGCAGTGCTCAAATGAAGTTCAGTATCCAGGGATTTCTGAAGACTTTTACAAAATCTTGAAGTAAAATGGGGATCACGATCAGAAACAATCGATAGGGGTACTCCATGAAGTCTCAAAACTTCATTAATATATAGTCTTGCTAGACGTTCTAGGGGTAGATCTTCTCTTATAGCAAGAAAATGTGCTGACTTGGTAAGACGATCAACAATAACCCATATTGCATCATTCCTTCTAGGAGTCTTTGGTAGCCCCATGACAAAGTCCATCGTAATATTGTCTCATTTCCACTCCGGTATGGGAAGAGGTTGCATGACTCCTCCAGGCTATTGCCTTCCAGATTTCACTTGTTGACAAACCATACATCTTGACACAAAATCAGCAATCTCCCTCTTCATGTTGTCCCACCAAAAATGTTCCATCAAATCTCTATACATTTTGGTGCTCCCAGGGTGTATAGAGAAATTGGAACTATGAGCATCATCCAACAATTCCCTTTTTAGATCAGGTATATCGGGGACACAAAGTCTCTTCCCGAATTTCAAAATTCCATCTTCATACACAAAGTCTCTCAATCTCCCATCATTCACAGCTTTAATCTTCTTTTGAAATTCTTCATCATCGGTCTGAGAACTCTTAATCCTTTCTAGTAAAGATGGTTTGGCAACCATTTGAAAAAGTATTGATGTTTCACCTTCCCTGGTTATTCCCATGTCCATCTTCACTAGATCCATGAAAATTGGATCCCTTTCAATTATCATCATGTTCAAAACTCCATGGTCTTTTCTGCTCAAAGCATCTGCCACCTTGTTTGCTTTCCCCGGGTGGTAGTGTATCGTGCAATCATAATCCTTGAGTAATTCAAGTCATCTCCTTTTCCTCATGTTGAGTTATTTTGGTGAGAAAATATACTTCAAACTCTTGTGATCAGTATAAATCTCATATTTTTCACCATAGAGGTAGTGCCTCCATATCTTCAAAGCAAAGATCACAGCTGCTAACTCGAGATCATGAGTAGGATAGTTTTGTTTATGAATTTTCAACTATCGTGATGCATAGGCAATAACTCTATCATTCTGCATAAGGACACAACCAAGTCCTTTCTTTGATGCATCACTATAAATAACGAACCCATCATTCCCCGATGGTAGAGTCAATATAAGAGCATTGACTAATCTTATCTTCAGTTCTTCGAAACATTCTTCACACTCTTTTGTCCAAACAAATTTAACCCCTTTACGTGTGAGCTTCGTTAATGGGTTAGCCAATCGGGCAAAATTCTGGACAAAACGTCGATAATAACTTGCCAAACCAATAAAACTGCGTACCTCAGTTATACTCGTAGGTGCTGGCCATTCTTGGATTGCCTTGGTCTTAGAAGGATCAACAGAGATTCCATCTTTAGAGACAATATGGCCAAGAAAAGAAATCTCCTGAAGCCAGAATTCACACTTGCTAAACTTCCCATATAATTCATGCCTCCTCAGAGTCTTCAAGATAATGCGCAAGTGATTTTCATGATCTTCGTAGCTTTTAGAGTATACTAAGATATCATCAATAAATACCACCACAAATTCATCGAGATACTCCTTGAAAACTCTATTCATCAGATCCATGAATACAGAGGGTGCATTAGTCAATCCAAACGGCATTACAGTAAACTCGTAATGCTCGTACCTGGTTCGAAATGCTGTCTTCAGAATGTCTTCCTTCTTCACACACAACTTATGGTATCCAGATCGAAGGTCAGTCTTTGAAAAGTATTGAGCTCCATGTAGTTGGTCAAATAAATCATCAATGTGAGGTAGGGGGTACTTTTTCTTTATCGTTATAGCATTGATCTCCCTATAGTCGATACATAACCTCATAGATCCATCTTTCTTTTTAACAAAAAGAATAGGGGCTCCCCATGGAGAAACACTAGGGCGAATAAATCCCTTATTACTCAATTCCTCTAGTTGTTTCTTTAGTTAGACTAACTCTACAGTGGCCATTCTATAAGGGGTCTTCGATATAGGCCTTGATCCAGGAATCAAATCAATGGAAAACTCAACTTCTCGTTCTGGAGGATGTCCAGGTAAATCTTCCAGAAATACATCTACAAATTCTTTCACAACAGGTACATCCTCTATTTGAACATTCCTTTCCTCACCGACAGTTATTTCATTCTCTTCCTCCCCAATAATTGAATTAAGTTGAGCTACTGGGGGTGGATCTAAATAAGAATTAGGTGGTGACGATTCTTCTCTAAAGATAAGGTGTTCCTTATCATTATCATCAAGAATCATAACCTCTTTCTTCTTACAATAAATCTTCGCATCATAGTCTGAAAGCCAGTCCATACCGAGGATTATATCAAACTCAATCATAGGTATGACGATGAGATCAGCAGATAAAGAACATTTATGTGCTCTAATGGGGACTGATTCACAAAACTTTGTTGCAATGATACTTCCCTTATGAGTTTTAACTGACAAATCCATTATTAAATCAAATTGGAAATATCTAATTTTCTTAGAAAACTGGGAAGATATAAAACAATGCGATGATCCAGAATCAAATAATGCATTTGCTAAACTTGAGAAATCATTAAATTACCTGCCACCACGTCTTTCGGAGCTTCTACCTCAGCAGTAGTGATAGCATAAGCCTGGCCTTGATCCCTTGGCCTTTTCTGAGGTAAGTTCTCCTGACGCTTAGGACATGCATTTGCATAATGCCCCATCTCCCTACAATTGTAGCATTGAACATTGGTAGCTTCCTTCTTCCCCTTGCAATCACGAGCTTGGTGGCCTTTTTCACCACACTTGTAACAGACTCCCATTCCCTTCAAGCAAGTACCAGGATGTTTCTTCCCGCATTTACCACAAGATGGATATTCAACCTTTCCCTTCTTCCCCTTATTTCCATTCCCAGATTGATCAGCAGGTCTCTTCTTCTCTTGTTTTGCTTTAAAGTCATAAGACTTAGAGAATTCCTTTTCGGTCTTGATAGCACATGAGACAATGTCTTCATACGACGAAAAGGATTGTGAGACTAATGCTCGACGAAGAAATGTTTTTAACCCATCAAAGAAATGATCAATCTTACTTCTTGGGTTACGTATATAATCTCCAGCATACCTCGCTAACCTTGTAAAGTTAGCCTCATACTTTGTGACATTCTCATCCTCCTTTTGTCTCAGACTCAGAAATTGTCTTTCCATATCTGCTCGATGGTCATGAGGAAAGTATTTTTCTAAAAACAGATCTTTGAACTCCCTCCATTCCATATTTGATACTTCATCATCTTCCTTCATGTTTTGAATCAATGACCACCATTGATCAGCATCTCCAGTGAGGCGGTAAACTACCATGATAACTTTTTCCCTTTCACTGCTCCCCAAAGCCTGAAATATTTTCTCTAGGGAATTTATCCATTGCTCAGCTACTAAGGGATTTGTACTCCCATTGAACGTTGGTGGTTGTTTCCTCATGAATCGATCTAACATTGATCCTCCACGCTGTGGATCAGGGTGCTCCATACGGGTAAGGTTATTATTCATAACCTGAGTAAGTTGTCCCAGTATGGTGATTAGCTGATCGGCACCAGTTGCATCACCTGATCCACTATAATTATCTTGAGAAGGAGGGCAATCCCTACATGGAGTGCGTACATTGATACGGTTTCCATTTCTTCCACTATGCGCCATTTCTAAACAATGGCATAAACTAGATCAGTTTATGAATCAAAATACATAATCCCATACTTATAAAACACTTAACATAAATTGAACTATTTATGGATATAATCCATAATCATAAAAATGTTTTCTTTTAGGAAGTATATACTCATAAACCCTTCATAATGATTTGTAAAGAAAATGAGAGTTATCCTAAGCATATCCCCCGGGAGTGTCGTAACCAAGAGTGCAGCAAGGTCCGTTGTCGTGTACCAGTTCCCGTTCGAGTCTAGCTCAAAGCGGTGTTTTCCGGTTTTACCCCTAGGTACATCTGTACCAGAGCCGCCTCTACCTGCTCGTATCCAGACAGGGATGTATTGCTCGGAAAACTCACAAAATCTCTACAATACCAAAATTCTAGGAAGTTCTTCTATACTAATCCTCAAAGTTCATCTTAGGTCTACGTGCTCTAATCAGAGTTTATCTAAATCTAGCTTCCAAGGTTTGTACTAAACTTCCTCTGATACCAACTGTAACGCCCCGACCCTAGTTACCCAGAGTCGGTGCATTATTACATAACATTGGCGTGATCACAAGAAAGATCAAATCTCAAAAGACCGATTGGTTTAGTAGCCTTGGAAACACTAGATATATTCATAAGTTTTACATTACATCATAAAATGAAAAACTACTACAACAACATAATGTCTCCACAGTCCACACTATTATCCCCTCATAATATCCCTGCAGGTCATTCATAACTTACTTCATCACATCCTGGGAAAAATAAAACATAGAAAAGGGGTGAGCTCAAATGCCTAGTAAGGATAACAATATAGCGGAACATTCAAAATAAGCATAAACATTTAAGGCAATGCATTACTAAAACAAAAGCCTTTTAAACTTGAACTTCAACATAGTATGGCAAAATTAAAATGAAATAATGACATTTACTTGTTCACATGGATATTCTACTAATCGAATAATCACATGCAATATCAATAACCACTTTCATAATGTTGGAATGCATAATGCCAGACTATCATAACCACATAGCCAAGGCCTCGTGCCAAGACTACGAATAAGATTTTGCCAAGGCCTTGTGCCAAGACACTAGTTTGTCTCATGAGACCTACCGATGCATCTAGGAGCTATAGCGGGCTCCACCCGTCACATATTAAGTCCAATGCATTCCCATATGAAAAGGTTTAAACATAACATAAACATTCGTATTAAAACTAACATACGAAATGTCAATAATTTCACCATAAACTATGAATGGTATAAAAATAGAACATCCACAGTCAAACATATCACAAAACCTTCAATACAATATAGAAGTTTTGTATCATAATAAATCAACTTCAAATAAGCGTAAAATCCATCAAAGGATGTTGACATAGATGAAATCAAAACACTTTTTAGAGAAATATCTCTTTCTTTTTTTGAAATCATTTAAGAGACATATAAAATAAAACATTTTCTTTGAAAATATTCTTATAATATTTTAAGGAAAGCTTTGAAGATTTTATAATGGCAGAAAATAACCGCACCCGCCGTATAAGTTAAAAAAAACATTCTTACCTTAATTCTGTCGAAAAGGTTAAAAAGGACCTTGTTTTGAAAACGACGGAAAGATTCCTCTTATAAAAAGTCAAACAAGGGTATAAATGACTTTAACCCATATTATTGTAAATGGTAAAAATGTTTTGAAATACATTTTGAAGAAACATGGATGTGGATGATAAAGAGATCCCAGTAGATTATTACGTATAAACAACCTCGGATAATGAAGAGATTGTGAAATAACCCTTACCTTGTACTTTTCCTTGGTTGGGGTAGGTTAACCTATTGTATAATGGTGAAATAATTTTTATTAAATTATACAAGAATCATATACATTAATATGATATCATATATGATCTTTTAATATTGATTTGATAATAATATCTTAGTATTATCGTTGTTTCGGGTGTTAACTTACTTGTTTTCTTTTATATGTTTTGTTACGTAAGACATGTTTGTAAAGGATAGGTTGTATATTATTCATATCCAGAATGATATCAAGTCCTTAAACATCATTTTTTAAATCATCAAATGATAATTATACTTGAATGGATACGATGGAGAATGAATCTCATCGCGTTCGTGGAGACGGTAGTCCGTACATACGCACGAGCGACAATATCATTCTTTTGATATTAAAATAATATATAAATGGATGGTATCTCATATATACAGAATCATTAACATGTTATATTTATTATTTACATGAGTTACACATCATTATTATACCCATCCAAATAATATTATATTGAATAACAATTACACCACGACGTGGAGACGGTAAGCCGTACGTACGCACGTATGGTGACATGTTATTCAAAGGGTGGATAGAATAATGAATATGGTTGTACCATATTTATAATAACATCACAGTATATATATGATACTGGAGTTATTATTTTATAATGGTAACAACAAAGGAAGAAGAAGTGGAAGAAGAAAGGAACTTGGAAAAGGGTGGTGAAATCATTACCTCTTCTTCGGTTTCTTCCTTTTGATTTGATCAAAAGGGCTCCTTAGGTTGGATTTCTGATCAAAATAAGGCCTCTAGGTTGTAGTGAGGGAAGTTGGGAGAGTATTTGGGCAGAGTTTGGCCGAACTAAAAGGCTTTGAAGGTGTGAATAAATGATAAGGAGGAGTGCCCTTTTATAAGAGGGGTGAGGGGCACCTTTGGAAAAGCTAGAAATATTAATTTATAATAAATTCATATTCGGTTTCCAATGGCTCCAAAGTTGATTATTCAAAGGTTAAGATGGGGATGGGTCTAAAAAAACTCAACCAATAGAATTTAGACAGGTTTGGGTACTTATATTAACCTTATCTTTAAGTATTAACTCTAAGTTAATTAGTTTCACTTTTACAATGTCTCTTTGTATTTTTATATAATATGGTTAATAAACTTACTATATACATCCAAGCGAATCCCAAGTGGTCCATTAATGATTAACCTATCATGATATAAGTCTCTTGGCCGAACCTTAGATTTTTAGGAATTTAATATCAATTAATAATATAATATTTGTTTTAAGAACTCTTTTATGTCAATTTTGACACTATTCAATAGTTGATTTTTGTGAAACTCATAACAGATTGATTACTTCGAACAAAGTCAATTAAATCAATCCTAATATATCATATTATCCTAGAAAATTAGTTTAATTCATTAAAAGTTTCATATTATATTTATTTGGGTATTTATAATATCAATTATTTTAATTTTTCACTATTATGATAATTACTGCATAATCATTGTGTCATAAATAAATTAAATTATTTAATCTCTAAAAATTGAAAATAAAATATCATCATGTAGTAAATCTTTTTATCTTTCTAATGAATATTTATAGTTGAAAATCCAACATATATAGACCTGTGTAAAAATTGTTTTGCTAAAAGATATATGCTTGTGTCATTTTTGTATTCATTTTAACTTAATTAAAATAAAATGTCCCTATCACCTACAAGTGGCACCATGGGGTCCCCAAATCAACCCAAAGATGCCTATGGTCGAACATGTATCAACCAATAAGGCTAGGACACGTTTTAGGATAATTTAGTATTATTATAATATTATTTTTTAACCCTTATTTACCGGATTTACCCTTAACCATGGTAAATAAAATATTTACCGCAGTAATTATTCAAAATGTCTAAAAATAAAAGTTACCTATTTACACAATTTGAACATCCTGATTCCAAATATGGAATCCATTTTTCTAAATTCAAAACACAGAAGTGGCAGAAATTAATTTAAAATTAATTCCCGCTGTCAAAACAAAAAGCGTGTTTTTAAGAGATAATAACTATCAAAAGATTGACACTTGTTTATGTTCGGTTTAATTGTAAAATTATGTCCAATGACCAACATTATATTAAATGGTAAAAATATATTCTAAATATACTTTAAAACCACTCAAATTCATAATTTATCACTATTAATTATTTTGATTAAAAAAGTTGTTTTTAATTAAAATTTAGTAATTTTTACTATTCATCAAAATATGAAAGTTATCCGAAAAGTACCAAAATTTTACCTTAGGATAAATTCGATATTCTGAATCCAAAAATGAATTTCATTTTGAAATATAAAATATATATAATTTCAAAAAGTAGGTATTACTATTCATAACGGCTAGTTTGATTAGTTGTTAGAACTCGGTGTTGCGTACAACACACGCTATCGCATTATTCAAAGAGAAGCGTACCGTAGAAGCTTGGGGTGTTACAAAGATGTTGGTGCATTTGGAAAGCGAGGAACACAGTCCGCTTTGACGTGATTATCTGCTCGGGGAGATCTTTGATCATCCATACCAGGAACCTTTTGGTTGACATGATCCGGCTATTCAAGAACTGGGTAGATGCCCCAACTTTCAAACTGCTCCTGGATGCCAACTTTTTTCTCCATTCCAACCTCAAAGACACTACTGGCCATTGGGTTTGCTGGAACCCCCACCCTTCGGTTCATAAACTGTTAGGACCAATATGGTCCTATATACCCTGAGAGGGGGGGTGAATCAGGGTATGGATATTCTTTTTCAAAATTCTTCATGCCCCACTGGATATTGACCTCTTTATTACAAGGGTCACTTTGTTTGCAATTGTGTGTTTATTATTATCACTTATTTTCTTCTTTTTCTGATGATGATGCTTCAAATGCAATGCAGGGAAGTAAGTAGGCAGACACAAATATTTTTACTTGGTTCACCCTCACTGGGCTACGTCCAAGGAGCATACGCCGACAAGTTGCCGTGCGTACCAATTCCACTAAACTTCACTAGCTGTGGATTACAATGTTCGGGATAGATCACTTCTATGCCCAGGCTCACTGTCTTTACAAGGTTTAGGGTCAGCTCACTGCTTTCCCAAGGGTCACTCCCTATTTCTCTCTCTATAGCTCACTGCCGGTGGAGAGGATCACCTTCTTCCTCTTCCTAAGCTCACTACTCTGTGAAGGGATTCACTCACAGTTTATAGACCTGTAGGTCTCTTCATTTCCATTAAGGAATGCATCTTTCTCTGTATGTAGATGCTCTGTTGAAGTTCAACTTTCATCCACTGATGAATACCTCTTTGCCTCTGAACACTGGGCAATGCACTTTGGAAACACCTTCGCGAAGCACCCTACTTCGCTAGGCTCCCAATTTCGTGAAGCTCAAACAAGCCTTCGCGAAGCTCCTGCCTTTTCGCGAAGCTCTCTCGCGAAGCTCTCTCGCGAAGAACTCCCGCGAAGCTCAACTCGTTGCAAAGAAACTTCTCTCGCGAAGCTCACTGAGCCAACGCGGAGCACACAACTTTCGCAGAGCTACAATAGCCGCCGCGAAGCTCCTCTTTCGCGAAGCACACTGGCTCCGCGAACTACCTTCGCAAAATGAGAGCAAATGATCTTCTCTGAAAAATCTCTCTTCTTCTCTCGAGGGGGTCGGCCTCTATTTATAGGCGATTCCACCGACCCTCGAACTTTCCGCACGAAGTCAACATCACGTCACCTCAAATCGCGAAGCTCCAAAGTTTCCGCCGGAATTCTGTCCAAATCGCGAAGCACCACGGCAATTTTCCGTTCGCGTAGCTTGACGTAATCGCGAAGAATCACCGTCAACATTACTTCATGCCTTCGCCGCGAAGCTCCCTCGCAAAGCCCTTCACCGCCGCGAAGCGCTTCAGCCTCTGCCGTTCGCAAAGCTTGACGTAATCGCGAAGACTCACCGCCTCCATTTTCTGGTCTTCGTGAAATCTAATCCATGCATCCCATCTCCACGAAATTCATGCCTTTTCCATATTAAATTATGCTCTTCATAGAAATCCACCTTTCGCGATGCTCACCAAACTCCAAATTTTGGACCCCAAAAATTTGGCAAACATTGGGAAACGGCGCCACCTTGTACTGCTCTTTTGTACCGCCTCCAGATTGTCCTTTCCTTTGTCATCGTTCTTTGTCAACAAGGATTGTCAAAAACTTCTCGGGAACTCGACAATTCTCCATGGAAACCTGCTTTGTCAACAAACACAATCAACCCAAAAATACTACAATGTTACCTTGAGGGATTTTTGCCCAACAATCTCCCCCTTTGGGTTTGTTGAAAACTCTTCACAACTCTGCTCGGAAAAAGATTTTCTGCACGTTGATACCTCACTGAGTCTTCTTCCAGTCACTACCACCATTCACCTCTTGCGATTCTGATAGCGTTCAAGGATTCACTTAACACGTACTCTAAGCCCACATGAGCAATGCTCGGCGTGAGAAACAAGAGTAGTATGAAAAGTTCATCAATGAATCACATCATGGCAGACCCCAATTGTCGATTCCAACCTGATACCAATTCTTAAATTGATACCAATTTTTGAACCACACTGATACCAATTGATGATAGCTGGACACCTTTTCACACCATTCTAACACCACTGTTCCACTTTTATCACGATCCTCAACTGTCGTGATATTTATGCTTTGATCGATCACTTCTAGCATCGTCAGATTTAATACTCTGCCACTTTCTCATTGCTCCCCCTATCTGGCTGCTCCACTGGTCAGCTTCTCCCTGTATCATTCATGATTTGTCAAATCTCTACACTGTCTCCCCCTTGAACAATCACTATTTTCTCCCCCTTTGTCAACGAACCCAAAGGTTACTCCTTTGCAGTCTATAACAGAGTAGAGAACACATCAGCACATTAGGGAAAACACATCATATCTCAGGGAGAGGGTAGGGTGTGTCTCCACACCCACACGCGTTCAAGCGCGGGGAGTCGACTGAACTCGCAGGGTCAGTCGATGTCTCTCAAAAGCTTCCTTGGGTAAGGCCTTTGTCAGAATGTCTGCAACCTGTAGCTCTGTAGGCACATACTCCAACTTCACGATTCCCTGCTCAACCTTCTCCTTGATAAAATGATACTTAATCTCAATGTGCTTTGTCCTTGAATGATGGACAGGATTTTTGCTAAGATTTATAGCACTTGAGTTGTCTCACTTGATTCCGATCGGAGACTTCACTTCAGCTCTCATATCTTCAAGCTACTGCTTCATCCACAATAACTGTGTGTATGCTTGAGTGGCCGCAATATGCTCAGCTTCTGCGGTGCTCAATGAAATGCAATCTTGCTTCTTTCTTAGCCAAGAAATACACAATCCACCAAGATAGAATGCACCACCTGACATTGATTTTCTATCATCTGCTGAACCGGCCCAGTCTGCATCAGTATATCCCAATAACTCTGTCTGAGATTTGTCAGTATATGTCAAGCCGAAATCCACTGTGCCCTGGATATACCGAAGTATTCTTTTCACTGCAAGCATGTGGCTTTTCTTGGGATTGCTCTGATATCTCACTGTATTCTGTGTTATTAACTGCCTTACCATCTTCATCTTTCGATAGTTTCATTTGGGTGGAAACTGGAGTCTTCATCTCCTTGTAATTTTCCATTCCAAACCTTCTGAGGACCTCCTTGGCATATTCAGATTGAGAAATGAATGTTTCATTCCTTCCTTGTGTCACCTGTAGACCAAGGAAAAACGTTAGCTCTCCAATCATTGACATTTCAAACTCATTTTTCATGAATTCGGAAAACTGTCTGCACTGAGCTTCATCTGATCCGCCAACTATTATGTCATCGACATAAACCAACACCATCATCCTTTGATTACTGTCATTACTGAAATAGAGATTGTAATCAACTCCTCCACGCTGAAAACCAAGCTTCTTCAAGTACTGATATATCATTCAGCTCCAAGCTCGTGGTGGTTGCTTCATCCCATATAATGCCTTCTTCAGCCTGCAAACTTTGTTCTCATCCTCATGAATGAGAAAACCATCTAGATTCTCAATGTACACATGTTCTTCCAGAAACCCGTTTAGAAATGCAGACTTGACATCCATCTGGAACACTTTGAACTTTCTTTGCATTGCAATGGCTAGGAATAATCTGATTGTCTCCAGCCTTGCAACCAGTGCAAATGTCTCATCAACATCAGTACCCTCTCTTTGGGAGTATGCTTTGCACACCAGTCGTGCTTTGTTTCAAATCATTGTGCCATATTCGTTCATCTTATTGTGAAAGACCCATTTAGTCCCGATGACGTTCTTATCTACTAGCCTTGAAACAATCTCCCACATCTAATTCTTCTCAATTATGATCTAGCTCTTCATTCATGGCATGATCCCAGTTTTCATCTTCAGTTGCATCAGCAAAGCATTTCGGCTCTTCCTGGGATATAAAAGATGTTTTCTGCAGTGATTCTATTCTCCTTGTCTGAGCTAGAGCTGACTAATCACCAATGATATTCTGCATGTCAATTTCAGCTCAACTCTTTGACTATTGTGCATATGAGGATTTTTCTTTTCTAAATTAGCATTATTCACTTATGCTCCCCCTTTGATGCTTTCCTCCTTATCACGTTTATCAGGAAATTTATCATTGTTTCATTGATTAGTGGAATCATTCCTTTCAACTACTTCTCACAGCTTCTTGGTATCCTGAAAACAGTCAGCTGATACCACAATGTTAGATCAAAATAAATAAGCATGAAATGCTTAATCATTGTTGTTTCTCCCATAGTATGTCTTCTCTCAATAGAAAACACCTGAGCTGGGTCATCCAATTATTTCCTTGATGGATCTAGCATCTGATTTTGTTATTGAATTCTCCCCCTATGTTATGCAACACTTCCTGGGGTTAGACCTACAGACATCATTCCTCTCCTGCATCATTTATTCTCATATTCCACCTGTATGATTTATGCCAATCTAGCACTCATCATTGAGTCATTAACCAAATCTCTAAGCCTACTGAGATGGAACTCGATGTAGGAAACAAGAGATAGAGTTAATAACACAATCACTTCCTATTGTGCTCTGTTTCTCCCTTTCTTCTTCAACTCTAGTACCTGATTTGAATCAATTGAAACTCTAGAGCGTATCCCTTCTCCACTTCGCATCCTTAGATGCCACTTCCCCTTGGATTGTATCTCCCTAAAACCTGAAACACATGGATCATCAGTTAATAGCATTTATATACATAGGGAGAGGGGTTGTTTCTTGAATCCTCAAGACGAGGATAGTGGTTGATCCTGATGGGTCAACCCTTTGATTCTTTCTTGGAGGGAATCACACTCCTTTCTTGCATCCTCCAGCTGCCTAGCCAACTTCAATTGTTCTGGCCATATGACTAGGCATTCATTGGCCACATTTTGAGCCTTTTTCTGATACGTAGATTTGGTAGGCTCGGCCTTTCTCACCGCTTGGGGTATAAACCCACTAGTACACATTTCCTTCTTTGAGGTTCTACCAAAATTCCATTTTCCTTGATTATTTCTTGGATCAGGAATATCTCTTCTTTCCATCTTCCCTTGTTTCTTCCACCATTGCAAGGATCTTGCATCTTCTTCCAGTTTTCGCTGTGGAATACGACCTGCAAATTTTTCATCACATTCTTTGTTCATCTTCCTTTTATCAGATATCTGAGTCACCACACTCTTTTTCACCGGTGGTGAGTCTTCCATTGAATGTTCATTCTTCTTTCTCACAACTGTAGCATCTCCACCCTTTTTCTTCCAAATTTGTTCATGTTCCTTCTGAGAGATATGTTGCGAGTGTGACAGAGGAGGTGACTGATTCACCTTTCTCCCAGCTCCTTGTGATTCCCCAGAGGCTCTAGGCCTATTCTTTACCTTACCACTTTGTCTCCTAGTGTAGAATTTCTCATTATGCATCACTGGAGTTGGTAATCTCCTTCTGGGTTCCTTTTCCTTCCCTGCTTTCTTCTTGCTGCACTCTCTGTCCAAATGCCCATGATCAGAACATATGAAACATTTTCTATTAAAGGCATACCTCATTTCATCACTTCTCTGCTGAGATGTTGATGCAACTTGTTTTATTCTTCCAGCATCGATCACCTGAGCTTCCTGACACATACGTATGGCGTGTCTCATCCTTCCACAATAATAGCATCTGATGAATGTTCTCCTCTGAGAAACTCTTCTCTCTGATTTATCATGATGCTTCTTCTTATTCTCAGCTTTAGTAATGTCTCTGTTTTCACAGCCTGAAATGTATTCCAGAGCCTCTGAACAGAAGCTTGATGTGTGGCCATGAGTCCCACAGAAATAGCACATGTCATCACTACTTTTTGTAACTATCCTTTTAGGCCTATCTCCAGCACCTATAGGATTTCTTTCACATCTGGAACTGTTCACAGCTCTCTCTCTATCTTGCACAGGAGGGGATTCATCAAATCCGATACCAGCTTTTCCGAAACTTGCTGGTCTTTGAGCTGAGAAAATATTTTTTTGTTTCTCTTCAGAAATAGCATATCTATTCTTCATTTTATCATTACCTGCCAAAGGATGGTCAAATAATAAGTGCAGTGCATCCTTCAACTTGGGCTTATCTTCATATTTAGATTTCTCCATTTCCTTCTTCACTGATTCTAGCTCTTCTTTCAACTTCTGAATCTTTACTTTACTTGATTCAAGTTGAGCATCAAGTTCTCTCTTGAGATACTTTCCTCTACTCATCTCAACTTCCAATTCTCGTGTAAGCTTTTCCACCACTTCACTTTGCTCCTTTACCTTCAATTTTTCTTGAACAACAGAATCTGAGCAACATGCATTCTCTTGTTGTAGCCTTTGATTCTTCTGAACTAGTTCAGAAAGCTGTGTCACAAGATCATCATTTTTAGATTTCAGATTCTGAACTTCATCTGACTTTTGACTCTCTTCATAATCATCAGCCTTTTGTTTTCCTTTCATTTTAGCCATCTTCTGTAGTTCTTCAGCATGTGAATCATTCTTCTCTGTTAGGTCAGTAACTATATCAATAAGCCTTTGATTTAAGCCTCTTAGCTTGTTGACCTCAATCTCCAATACTTTGATCCGGATTTCTTTAGATTTGACTTCTTCATCCGATTTCCGGTCCATTTCCTTTGTCAGGTTAATGACATCAACTGGTGTCCTCCTTGAAACTTCTTCATCATCAGTGGTTTCAGCATCACTTTGAATTTTAAGTACTTCACTCGTTCCAACATCATTATTGAGTGAATCTATCTTTTCCCTATCTGATTCATCCAAGCCTTCCTTCAACAAGCTGTTTGATTCCTTTAGTTGAATCACACTTCTTCCATAAACACTTCTGCACTGAGGAATACCACCTGACTTCTGATTCTTCTTTGATGTTTTTCTCTTTGCCATGACACACCGAGATAATAGAAGACTGATTTATCAACACAAATCAACTACACAAAGTCTGAGCAAACAGAACTGATAAAAGCAACTTATCCCTTTGATACCAATTGTTAGGACCAATAGGGGCCTATATACCCTGAGAGGGGGGGTGAATCAGGGTATGAATATTCTTTTTCAAAATTCTTCATGCCCCACTGGATCTTGACCTCTTTATTACAAGGGTCACTTTGTTTGCACTTGTGTGTTTATTATTATCACTTATTTTCTTCTTTGTCTGATGATGATGCTTCAAATGCAATGCAGGGAAGTAAGCAGGCAGACACAAAGATTTTTACTTGGTTCACCCTCACCGGGCTACGTCCAAGGAGCATACGCCGACAAGTTGTCGTGCGTACCAATTCCACTAAACTTCACTAGCTGTGGATTACAATGTTCGGGCTAGATCACTTCTATGTCCAGGCTCACTGCCTTTACAAGGTTTAGGGTCAGCTCACTGCTTTCCCAAGGGTCACTCCCTGTTTCTCTCTCTCTGGCTCACTGCCGGTGGAGAGGATCACCTTTTTCCTCTTCCTAAGCTCACTGCTCTGTGAAGGGATTCACTCACAGTTTATAGACTTGTAGGTCTCTTCATTTCCATTAAGGAATGCATCTTTCTCTGTATGTAGATGCTCTGTTGAAGTTCAACTTTCATCCATTGATTAATACCTCTTTGCCTCTGAACACTGGGCAATGCACTTTGGAAACACCTTCGCGAAGCACCCTACTTCGCTAGGCTCCCAATTTCGCGAAGCTCAAACAAGCCTTCGCGAAGCTCCTGCCTTTCCGCGAAGCTCTCTCGCGAAGAACTCCCGCGAAGCTCAACTCGTTGCAAAGCAACTTCTCTCGCGAAGCTCACTGAGCCAACACGGAACACACAACTTTCGCAGAGCTACAATAGCCGCCGCGAAACTCCTCTTTCGCGAAGCACACTGGCTCCGCGAACTACCTTCGCAAAACGAAAGCAAATGATCTTCTCTGAAAAATCTCTCTTCTTCTCTCGAGGGGGTCGGCCTCTATTTATAGGCGATTCCACCGACCCTCGAACTTTCCGCGCGAAGTCAACGTCACGTCACCTCAAATCGCGAAGCTCCAAAGTTTCCGCCGGAATTCTGTCCAAATCGCGAAGCACCACGACAATTTTCCGTTCGCGGAGCTTGACGTAATTGCGAAGAATCGTCGTCAACATTCCTTTGCGCCTTCGCCGCGAAGCTCCCTCGCAAAGCCCTTCACCACCGTGAAACGCTTCAGCCTCTGCCGTTCGCGAAGCTTGACGTAATCTCGAAGACTCACCGCCTCCATTTTCTGGTCTTCGCGAAATCCAATCCATGCATCTCATCTCCGCGAAATTCATGCCTTTTCTATATTAAATTATGCTCTTCATGGAAATCCACCTTTCGCGATGCTCACCAAACTCCAAATTTTGGACCCCAAAAATTTGGCAAACATTGGGAAACGGCGCCACCTTGTACTGCTCTTTTGTACCGCCTCCAGATTGTTCTTTCCTTTGTCATCGTTCTTTGTCAACAAGGATTGTCAACAATTTTTCAGGAACTCGACAATTCTCCATGGAAATCTGCTTTGTCAACAAACACAATCAACCCAAAAATACTGCAATGTTACCTTGAGCGATTTTTGCCCAACATAAACTCAACACTGACGGCTCGTGTGACATGGGTACCATGCGGGGAGGCGATGTGGTTCGCGACCCCAGGGGATCCGTCATCCTTGCTTTTACTGCATACTATGGTTTTGGGCATTCTCTTCAGGCTGAAACCTTGACCATGCTCACTGGTCTTGTACTATGCAGACAAAAGGGTATTGAGCTGGTGACAGTGGAAACAAATTCAAGAATTCATTATGATTCCTTGAATGACATAGGTACCACCTCCTGGTCAATCTCTTACATAATTAGAATATGCATGGGTCTCATCAATAATCACATGAATGTCCTGCACACTTGGTGTGAGGGTAACAAAGTTGTGGATTATCTTGCCTCCATGGCAGTCCAAGGGGCAAGTATCACTTGTTTCCCATGCATCAACTCCCTACCTCTTGAGGGGGAACTTTGTGAGTGGGGACGCTCTCGAACTCCATTATTTCAGACCTCCTAATTGCCCAGTCCCATGGTGTTTTTTCTCTATTTGTTTATGCACTTTATTCCAAAGTAAACAAAACGATGATGATGATGAAATTGATCGTTCATAATATCAAAACTAGTTGTGGATTAATGATTAATAATAATATTCACATTTCTTTACAAGAGGATAGTGTGATTTGTATAACCCATTAAAGGGTGGTTATATCAAAGGTGACGGGGCACATCTCCCCAATTGTTTTTTACTCGTGAGTTTTAAAAAAATGGTGAAATTGATATGCAATAAATTAGACTATGTCTTAAAAAAACAAATTAGACCATGTGATAATCTTACAAATTTACTCACAATGACATTACCAAATATAACTTTTGAGAAACTGTTTCCTCAATTTGAGATGGGAAGACTTTAATATCTATCATGATTTTATTAGGGTGAATTGGAAATGATGCACTCTTTATCTCTTAATCAGGTTTTTTCACTTGGTTTTCCAAATAACGTTTTACTGAGACAAGTTTAATTGGACATGAAATTCAATAGTTTTTGGTTCATAAGTTTGATTTGACATGAAATTCAATTGTTTTTGGTTCACTTGTTTTTACCCATAGATTTTTTTTAAGTGTAACATTCAATGAAATCTATGGCATTTAAGAGGGAGTGTTATAAATAAATACAATTTGATGGTTGATGTCACTGTTTCTCATCGAGTGATTTACATGAGTTTCATTTTTCAAACTTTATCCACATGCATTCAATTATGAACATTGATATTGATATCAAGATAATGATCAATCTGAACCACCGATTGTAGCATATTTATATGAGATTATATGGTAATGAATAAATAATTACGATCTATACATTTTATTCTACTTATTTTCTCTTTATTTTATAAAGTATTGAAATTAAAAGTTGTGTTCAGTCATTCATTCAATCACCATTGTGTGAACGCATATTTTCTATTGACGTTATGGTCATAATTTCAACACCAATCTCATTTTGGTTGAGTATTATTCTTTGATTGGTAATAGCCATTTAAAAAAATCTAAAAAAATAAAAGATTTAAGTAATAGTTATTTTAAAATTTTCATAACTTTTATCTTACATTATTTTAAAATTAGTCTATTTCTAAAGTTAATTTCAATAAGATTCAAAAGGTTTTTCTAAACAATCAATTAAACAAATAAGATTGGAAAATGAATTTATAAATAAATATCCCTTGTTTTATGTGAACTAATTGGATGAATTGAAACCTTTTTGTCACATTTCAAGATTTATCCTCAGATCATGGAAATAGGTAAGAAAATTTGAATAAATAAAACAAATCGAAACGCTGGAACTGTGCTTCTTTATTGACCCTAACCGACAGTTACAAAGAGACATAAAGCATTCAACTTGCTATCTTTTTTATTTTCGGAAAAAAGAAGTATGTATTGCCTCTTTTCTTTTTAATTCCCAAAAACTAACCCTATGGCGGTCATCGCGACGCGTGGAAATTTTTAAAATTCACAGTACCCAGATTTCCAAAATCCCGTGCCATGTTAATCTTCGTAGCCATGGATGAGGGGGAAACGAGGGACATTTTAGTTTATTTATATGCGAGACAAAATTCATAAATCCAATCCATTATTCACTCATCTAATTATGTTATTTTTGGATTTAATCCAACCTGGGTTTTTTTAATAAAAACTTTTTTATTTTATATATTAATTAAAAAAACAACAACCACTTCGCCAACGCTGATCGGCGGGCCGCCCGCCTGATTCTGAGTTGGTTTTTAATTTATAAATAAAATTAAAATTTAATAATGCGATCGTTACGCCTTTTGTCGTTTTCCACATCAATATTCAATATCTGATAATTAAAAAAGAAGGGCTAATTTAAGTAAAATAACAACTCATTTTTCCACGCATAAATAATAACTATTGCTGTATGAAAATAGAAATAATTAATTAATAAAATGAATGACCAATCTAGTGATGACAGCAGGTCAAGGTAACCAAAGTCTGTTATGACCAGTTTATTTTTTAAATGTATTACCCTAATTATATTTTATTGAATTTTGAAATACCGGTTTAAATACCCTAATCTATTTATATAACCGATTATAATTTAAAAAATTGAAAATACATTAATAAATTTAAAATGAATAGATATCAAATTAAATAAATATATTTATAATTTTAGAATCCTTCAAAAAATGTATTTAATGAACTAATTTTAATTAATTTATTTGGATTTTGATTTAAAATTCATTATAAATCTAATATGATACAATATCAAAATAGATAAATATATTTTATCGTGTTACTATTATTTAGAAATATATAATTAATGAATTAATGATAATTTGTTGTTTTTTAGCATGTTAATATATTTCTAAATGAAACTAATTTGTTTGTCAGTTTTACATTGAATTTAGCACATGCAATTTCTTATTATTGTTCTCTACCTATCTTTTTTATGTGTTTTCATACCTTTATAATTTTCTGCTCGTTCTCATTATCCTTACGTATCTTTATCTTTTATCGTTACGTGATGGTCTGGGTACCCTTACATGCCCTAGGTGCCGAAGGGTTTACCCTGATGCAGCAGTGGCTTGGGTACCCTTATGTGAAGGTTGGACATGTTTCCCCTTACGGCGTGAACATGCACTAAAATGATTAATATCATATTTAATTTAGATACATTTATCTTTCACACGATTTTATTAAAAAAAAAGTGTTATTAATGGATTAAATGAATTGAATATTCATTGAATAAGATTCAATGAACTAATGACAATAATAGTGTTGGGGCGGGGGAAGTCCGTGGCGATCAAAAACACACAAAATTAGGAATAAAAATGGATCAACAACGAGATTTACGTGGTTCGACAATTGTTGCCTACGTCCATGGGAGAAAAGGGGCTTTTCTTTTATTTCTCTTTGAATGAATGTTGGAGGATACACAAGACCATTACAGTTACAAATCATGGGAATCAATCCCGTTTTAAATAGAAGATTTATCAATGCAGTTAAGGGTTGGGTTGGGGTTGTTCATCAACCCTTGAAGAAACTCCCTCCGCTGGCTGCTTCAATGGTCCATGGGTTGGCTGCCAAACTGGAAGAGACTGCTGCTGACCGGAGAAAAACAACCTGCCAAGAAGACTTCCGCTGAATGCTCCCCTGATCGGGAGTGACCCCCACAAATCTCTCTCCCACGACTAATTTGGGGTAGAAGTTAGATCCATCGTCTCCTTGCAGTCGTTCAACTTCTCTTTTGGTAGAACTTTCATCATCATGTTTGCCCCATTATCATTGGTGTGGATTTTCTCATCTTTCAACAATCTTTCTTCCAGCACATTTCGAATCCAGTGATATCGCACATTGATGTGTTTGGACCTGGAATGAAATGTCGGGTTCTTGCTGAGATAAATAACACTCTTACTATCGCAATAGAGAATATAATTTTCCTGACTCTGTCTCAGCTCCTTTAAAAACTTCTTCATCCATAGCATCTTCTTGCAGCCTTCAGTGACTGTGATATATTCTGCTTCTATGGTGGATAAAGCAACACACTTCTGAAGTCGTGATTACCATGAGACTGCTCCCCCTGCAAATGATATCAGGTATTCAGATATGAATTTCCTCGTGTCTGCATCTCCAGCAGATGCATCCTTCTAAAATAGGTTTACCATTTCCAAAACATAAAACAATGATTGGACGTACCTTGAAAATACCTCAATATCCATTTGACCATTGTCCGATGCTCCTTTCCTGGATCCGATAAGAACCTGCTCACAACGCCAACAGCGTGAGCAATATCCGGTTTGGTGCACACCATGACATACTTAAGACTGCCAACTGCTGACTAATAAGGAACTTTTTCCATATCTGCTTTCTCCTCTTTAGTTGATGGACTCTGACTTGTCATGAGCCTGAAATAACTCGCAAGTGGAGTGCTAACTGGTTTCGCCTTTCTCATGTTGAATCTTTCAAGAACCTTCTCAATGTACCGCTCTTGAGACAACCAAATCTTGTGATTCCTCCTATCACGAGTAACCGTCATACCAAGAATATGAATAGTGTCTCCCAACTCCTTCATTTCAAAAGATTTGTTCAATGTCTTCTTCAACCTATCAATCTTGGTGATACATCTGCCAATAATTAGCATATCATCAACATAAAGCAACAAGATAATGAAATCACCATCAACAAACTGTTTGATGAAAACATGATGATCAGTAGTCGTCCTCCTGTACTCATTTTTCTCTATGAATGAGTCGAATTTTCTGTATCATTGCCTCGGTGCTTGTTTCAGACCATATAAACTTTTCTTAAGCTTGCATAACAGGTTTTCTTTTCCTTTCACCTGAAATCCCTCTGGCTGCTCCATGTATATTTCCTCATCAAGATCACCATGTAAGAATGTTGTCTTTACATCTAGTTGTTGAACCTCCAGGTTAACTAGCCACCAATCCAAGAATAATTTTGATAGAAGACATTTTAACCACAAGAGAAAAAATTTCATCAAATTCAATACATTTCTTTTGACTGAATCCCTTCACCACCATTCTGGCTCTGTAGCGCGGCTGTGAGCTGCCATCTTCTCCTTTGATTTTGTCACGACCCGTCCTCGGGGCCCGTGCCGTGACTACCCCAAGCCCGCCTTCCATAGACCAGAGGCTGACGACTAGCACCAAGGCGTAAATCCCAACAAAAAGGGAAGACATTGCCTTTGAAAAGTAAACAAGCACCACAGAGTAAGCAAGCGAAAAAGTAAACACTAAGTAAAAACTGTACAAGCTGTGCTGAAAGTAAAAGGGGCCGGAAATACAAGCCCAATTGTAAAGTACAACTGAAAGGAAAAACAGCAACTGAAAGGAAAAACTGCAGCGTCGAGCCGTCCTCTGGAAGTCCCACCTGAAGGGTGGGTACAGATAGCCTCCACTGCTCCTCGGGTCCACCTAACCGCTCCGAGTACGTCCCGTCCAGTGGTCCACCTCCAGGTACTGTCCTGCTCCGCACGCCTCCTCCACGATCAGCGCTGTCCGTCGTCTGCAACCAACACCACGAAGTGCGGGCATAGCCCGTGCAGGGGTGAGTATAAGCTACTCAATAGGGACCCCGAGACCCCCGAAGGTCTCCCGAAATCCACAAAGGATAAGCCACGAAGGAGAGATACAATCACGAAGTAACATGTGACACGGCTTAGGTATATGCTCATACATATACCTAAGTCATCAATTCCCCGATCGGCTCCAACGTCCGAGCCCTAGCACAACCCAGTCCACACAGGAAAGCAAAACGCATACCCACGCAGGATAGAACAACACAATCCACAAAGGAGAGTAAACAGTAAATCCGCACAGGATAGCTCAACACAATCCACAAAGGAGAGGAAAACGTAATCCACACAGGAAAACTCAACAGATGACTCTCATAGGTATATGCCCATACATATATCGAAATTATCAGATAACCCATCTCAATCAAGAGGAAACACAAGGATCATTGACTCAGCTCAAACCAGGATTTTCATTATCAAAAACGTAACTGCTGAAGAGCCCCATCTCTGAAGTGTACAGTGGTCCTGTCACGACTCCGAGGTACTTCTCACTAACCTAAGACTGCTGAGGTACTCCTCCTGTCGAGTACCGCAGGTCTGCTGCCAACTACCGGGCGCTCCGTCCGCTGAGGGTCTGCTGCCAAATACCGGGCGCTCACCCAAATAGCCTACAGAGGTACTCCTCCAGTCGAGTACCGCGGGTCTGCTGCCAACTACCAGGCGCTCCGTCCGCCGTGGGTCTGCCGCCAAATACCGGGCGCTCCGTCCACTGGGCTAGTCGACTCACTCCAAGTCGAGTCGGTCGAGCAGTCTTCAGGTCTCAGCCGGCTACACGGTCTCCGTACTCCGTACACTCGTCTCCAGTATCGCGGGTCTGCCGCTACAACCAAACGCACCACCTCTATCGAGTAAAACAGAAGATTCAGCTCACACAAGTATACTTATTCGGATGACGATAAAGATGATCCCTGATCCATATAAGTCGTCGGACCCACGAAGGATCGATAGGTAACTAATCTCTACAGTGACCCACACAGGATCGGACCCACACAGGATCGGGCCCACGCAGGACCTGAAGCCCTGATCCACGTAGGATCGCTGAGTGCAGTAGTCGTCGCAGTCCGCTGAGGATCTCTGCACAGTCGTCGCCGCAGTCCACTGAGGATCTCTGCACGGTCGTCGTCAGAGTCCACGGAGGATCTATGCACAGTCGTCGCTGCAGAAGTAGCAGTCGCAGCCAGCACTAGGGTTCCCGCACACAGCAAGCTCGTTCGGGAGGGTCCGCTCCACGAGCCGAGAGGCTGATACATCAACTGACACAAAGTCCGAAGTTGATGTATCCAAAAGTTCTGTATCGTCAACAGGAACTCAACGTCGCAGACGGCGCGTCAATCGGACGCCCGATCTGAGAGTTATTGGCATTTTCGTCCCAGGGGCCCGGTTGGTTTTTAAGGCAAAACCAACCCGACCGCACTCCACCTGCGTCCAAACCTCGGGCGGAGTATGCCAAAAGATCCGTCTCACTTAGAGGAATTCAACAAAGCTGACAGCACGTCAATCGGACGTCCGTAGCTCAAGATATGAGCGTTTCCGCTCCGAGGGCCCGGTTGGTCTCGTGTACGAACCAACCCGGCCGAACTCAAAGTATTCTGAAACCTTGAGTGCGATATACCGAAACGACCGTCTCGATCCAAGGATCGCGTTGCCGCTGACGGCGAGTCGTTTGGAGTCCCGTAGCTCAAGATACGACCACTTGAACGAAGATGTCCGAAGAAGGGGGGTACGGGCCCGGGCCGACCAGGACCGACCCCCCCGGGTCGACCCGAACCGGGTCAAACCGACCCGGTTGGCCCGGCCCGGCCCGGCCAGGGCCGGTCCGGCTCGGCCGAGCGGCGCGGGTGGAAGCCGCGGGCGCAGCCCCCGCGGTCGAGAGAGAACTGCGGCCCGCATGCGGGCCGCGCTGGTGAACCGCGGACGCGGCTCTGCCGCGTCCCGCCTGGGCGAACCGGACCCGCGCGGCCGCGGGTCCGTTGGCCACCGCCGCGCCGGCGACCCGCGCCGCCGGCAGCTTCCGCGGGTTGCCGGCGTCGCTCCGGTGGCCCGTTTTCCTTCCCGTCTGCGCCGTTACTCCTCCCAGGATCCGTTCTTTACTGCGGAATCGTCAAACGTCCGCTGCGGCACGTTCCGTCGTTGTCCGTCAAATCCGCACAAAACGAAGAACGACGGAGGGTCGTCGGGCCGTGTTCGTTTGGCCCGCACCCTCCGCGTTAGAGATAAACAACCGGGAGAAATTTATTCCACACAGGAAACAACAATTTTTAATAAGATTAAAAATTGTTCACAAAAACGGTTCTTTAATTTCTTTAAGAAACATTGACGGGAATAAATTAAAAAGGGGTAATTCCCATAATAAAATCCCTACCTCGTCGATCGTCGCGCGCGGGCGTTCTTCGCGAAAAAGATCGTCGCGGAAGAGAGGGATCGTCGCGTCGTCGCGGGGAGGCGTTGCGTCGTCGCGGAATCCGGTGTTGAGTCGGCGAGCTCAACGAACCAAGAACAACAGATTTAAATTATTAATATTTAAATCTGTGTTTCGATTAAAACCAAAAGAAAAGAACTTGAGAGGAAAATCCGACATCACTCACCTCAAACGGTCGGTGATCGGAGATCGGAGCGTGGAAGAACGTCTCGGACGGAAGCGTCGTCGTTTTCCAGGTTCGGCGTTCTTCGCGTTCTTCGCGAGGGAGAAGAAGAAACAAGAATCCTCTCAAAGATTTTAGGTTGGTCTTATTTTATTAATATGCCAACACACGAAAACAGGTTAAGAAACGATTGAATTAATTCGTTGAATTAATTCAACGAAAGAACAGGCTATTTAATTCACGAAAGAAACAACCCATTTAAATGGTCTGTTAAGAATTTAGAAAACGCGTCGGTTGACTTTCATTAAGACGGGTTTTCACGGGTGCGTTTCTTAGCGGAAAGAAACGGCGGGGCTCGTGCGGGCCCCACCTCACAAATATCATATCAAGGGGGTAGGATATTTCTGGATAGCATCCTATCCAGTTCAACTCAGTTCAAGCCGCCTTTAAGTGGCTTCAAGTGGCTTCCAAGTGGCTTAAGTGAAATAAAATAAAGTTGTCGCAAAATTATTTTATTTCTTAACTTTAAGCCCGAAAATTAAAAACCACACCCGAGCAAACGCAACTCCGGAAGAGGCGTTTCTAAGAGAATACCGGTGCTGCGATTTCATCGGTGCCCTCAGAATTCGATTCCGGGCACCGGTTCAAAATTTAGAAAAACCCGCTCGTCCGTTCACTGAACGTACCCGAGCCAAACTTCGGAAAATGATTCCGGGCACACCGGGCCTCGGAATCAGGTGCCGTCTTAAACTGCGCTCTTGTAAAATTCCAAAGAAAATTAAGAAAAAAATTTCCTTGAAATTTACGGGTCTTTACATTACTCCCACCTCAGGACTTTACGTCCCCGTAAAGATACATCAAAAACCAGGGAAACAAATGTGGGTACTGAGCACGCATCTGAGCCTCCCGCTCCCAAGTGCTCTCCTGGAGGTTCCCGTGCTGCCATCTGATGCGCACAAGAGGAATCGATCACCCACGTAGGACCCGCTCCTGTCGATCCTCTATCTCCAGTGGGACCTCCGTAAAAGTCGCCCCATCATCCACGTCTAGCTCCCCATAGTCAAAGATGTGCGTCGGGTCGTGCATGTATCTCCTCAGCTGGGATACGTGGAAGACGTCGTGCACCCGGTGCAACTGAGGTGGCAGAGCCAGGCGATAAGCCACCTCGCCAATCCTGCTGAGGACCTGGAAAGGCCCGATGAAGCGTGGAGACAACTTGCCGCCTCGGCCAAATCTCCGCAAACCATGTCGAGGTGAGACACGCAAGAAGACGTGGTCGCCATCCTCGAACTCTAGTGGCCTCCGCTTCCTGTCAGCATATGACTTCTGCCGGCTCTGTGCTGTCCTCATCCGCTCCTGGATGACCTGGACCTTCTCTGACGTGGCCCGGACCATCTCTGGTCCCACAAGAGCTGCAAGATTTCTTCTTTGCCGATAAGAGAAACCTGGTCTCATCCCCTGGATGAACCACATTCTTTGCCTAAAACAGTCAATCCTAACATGGATGATACTAATCCATACCAAGGATGACGTCGTAAGGCCTCGACGCTACTACTAAGAGATCCAACCGTTACTCTCGCCTCCAAGGGTTGAGTCACACTGTCGGCATCAGTGTGTGGTAACTGGGTCTCCTCCAGTAGATGTCTCACAAGTGAGGGTCAAGTCAACAGCCAAAACTGGAACCTCTTAGTAACATCACGAAAGAGGACAGGAACGAAAATATCACAAAGGTATGCGTCTTTTATTATTGCAGCTCATAATACAAGACGCTACACAAAAGCAACAAGGAACCAGAAGTACAAAGGACGTATCCACTAGTTCTACTCCTGTCCATCTGCTCCCAGAGCTCCATGATCGAAGGCCTCGACTGCCTGAAGCTGGGCTCTCGCATGTTCACCTACTCCCTGTGGTCGGGGCGGACCTCCTGGTGGTGGTGGTGGCAGAGCCTCAAAGCGTCGCCCACCTCCTGCTGCGCGACCAGCTCCTCTGCCTCGTCCGCCTCCTCCCTGCGGACCGCCACGGTCGAACCTCTGCCTCTGCCTGGGAGGTTCTTCACTTAACTTCTGATCATCAGCATGGCGGGTCGGACAGTCACGAGCCATGTGACCAATCCCGCCACAGGAGTAACACTTCCCACTCTCGGCACGCCTGGCTCTGACTCCACCCCGGCTCCCCCGCACAACTGAGCCTGAGTCGTGCAGTCGGCCACCGGTAGGTCTGGTCTGCCTGGAACCCTGAGTCATCCGTCGGCTACCTGCTGCCGATGACTCCGCTATCTGCCGCCCTGCGGCAGGTCTCGCTGTGGACTCAGCCAGGAAGCTCTCGATCAGAAGGGCTCGCTCAAGCACTCCTGCCTGGGTCGGGATACTGAGAGAGATCAGCGATGCCCTGATCTCATGTCTCAATCCCTGCTCGAAGGTCCGGGCCCGAAAGAAGGGGTCCTGTACCATGTCTGTCGAGTACCGAGAAAGGTCGGTGAACCTCGCCGCGTACTGAGCGACTGTCAAGCTGCCCTGCCGCAGCTGAAGAAGCTCCTGGATGCGCACCGCACGGAGGGTGGCCGGGACGAACTCTGAGCGGAAGAGGCTCTCGAAGTCCGTCTAGATGAGGGTGGCCTCATCGTGTACCTGGAGCATCAGGCTCCACCATCGCCCTGCTGCTGTGTGCAGTAGGCTCGCCGCGAGGATCACCATGAGGTCTGCTGGTGTCCTCACTAGCCTGAAAACTCGGACGACCGCCTCCAGCCAGTCCTCGGCTGCCTGGGGGTCCGACTCCCCACGGAACCTGGGTGGTCGCTGGCGCTGGAACTCGTGCAGAGCTCTGAGGCGTCGTGCGTCGTCAGCTGCCAGTGCTGGAAGCAACGGGGGCTCGGCGGGTAAAGGTACCGCCGGTGCCTCTGTTGTCAACGGGCCCTGTACCGAGGCCTCGTCGCTCGGCGGGCTGTCGTCGCGCCCTACTCTAGGAACCCTAGCTGGCTGCTGTCGTCGTGCCATCCTGAAAAGGAAACAAGAGCACCATGGTCAGAACAGTATACCTGGTGAGCTGACACAAGTAATCACAAAGAAAACTTGAAACACACATGCAATCAATGTTTTCATGCATTAAGTCGGGAATCAGAAGTCAGGGTCCTGGTGTGTGGATACGTCGGCCGCCGCACCAACACTGGACTCCCTGGACTGATAACCACACTCAATACGCTAAACACTATTGCTTCACATAGAAGAAAGATCAGAGTCTGCGGTAGAACCGACCACCTCTGATACCAATTTGTCACGACCCGTCCTCGGGGCCCGTGCCGTGACTACCCCAAGCCCGCCTTCCATAGGCCAGGGGCTGGCGACTAGCACCAAGGCGTAAATCCCAACAAAAAGGGAAGACATTGCCTTTGAAAATTAAACAAGCACCACAGAGTAAGCAAGCGGAAAAGTAAACACTAAGTAAAAACTGTACAAGCTGTGCTGAAAGTAAAAGGGGCCGGAAATACAAGCCCAACTGTAAAGTACAACTGAAAGGAAAAATAGCAACTGAAAGGAAAAACTGCAGCGTCGAGCCGTCCTCTGGAAGTCCCACCTGAAGGGTGGGTACAGATAGCCTCCACTGCTCCTCGGGTCCAGCTAACCGCTCCGAGTACGTCCCGCCCAGTGGTCCACCTCCAGGTACTGTCCTGCTCCGCACGCCTCCTCCACGATCAACGCTGTCCGTCGTCTGCAACCAACACCACGAAGTGCGGGCATAGCCCATGCAGGGGTGAGTATAAGCTACTCAATAGGGACCCCGAGACCCCCGAAGGTCTCCCGAAATCCACAAAGGATAAGCCACGAAGGAGAGATACAATCACGAAGTAACATCTGACACGGCTTAGGTATATGCCCATACATATACCTAAGTCATCAATTCCCCGATCGGCTCCAACGTCCGAGCCCTAGCACAACCCAGTCCACACAGGAAAGCAAAACGCATACCCACGCAGGATAGAACAACACAATCCACAAAGGAGAGTAAACAGTAAATCCGCACAGGATAGCTCAACACAATCCACAAAGGAGAGGAAAACGTAATCCACACAGGAAAACTCAACAGATAACTCTCATAGGTATATGCCCATACATATATCGAAATTATCAGATAACCCATCTCAATCAAGAGGAAACACAAGGATCATTGACTCAGCTCAAACCAGGATTTTCATTATCAAAAACGTAACTGCTGAAAAGCCCCATCTCTGAAGTGTACAGTGGTCCTGTCACGACTCCGAGGTACTTCTCACTAACCTAAGACTGCTGAGGTACTCCTCCTGTCGAGTACCGCGGGTCTGCTGCCAACTACCGGGCGCTCCGTCCACTGAGGGTCTGCTGCCAAATACCGGGCGCTCACCCAAATAGCCTACAGAGGTACTCCTCCAGTCGAGTACCGCGGGTCTGCTGCCAACTACCAGGCGCTCCGTCCGCCGTGGGACTGCCGCCAAATACCGTGCGCTCCGTCCATTGGGCTAGTCGACTCACTACAAGTCGAGTCGGTCGAGCAGTCTTCAGGTCTCAGCCGGCTACACGGTCTCCGTACTCCGTACGCTCGTCTCCAGTATCGCGGGTCTGCCGCTACAACCAAACGCACCACCTCTATCGAGTAAAACAGAAGATTCAGCTCACACAGGTATACTTCTTCGGATGACGATAAAGATGATCCCTGATCCATATAAGTCGTCGGACCCACGAAGGATCGATAGGTAACTAATCTCTGCAGTGACCCACACATGATCGGACCCACACAGGATCGGGCCCACGCAGGACCTGAAGCCCTGATCCACGTAGGATCGCTGAGTGCAGTAGTCGTCGCAGTCCGTTGAGGATCTCTGCACAGTCGTCGCCGCAGTCCACTGAGGATCTCTGCACGGTCGTCGTCGGAGTCCACAGAGGATCTATTCACAGTCGTCGCTGCAGAAGTAGCAGTCGCAGCCAGCACTAGGGTTCCCGCACACAGCAAGCTCGTTCGGGAGGGTCTGCTCCACGAGCCGAGAGGCTGATACATCAACTGACACAAAGTCCGAAGTTGATGTATCCAAAAGTTCCGTATCGTCAACAGGAACTCAACGTCGCAGACGGCGCGTCAATCGGACGCCCGGTCTGAGAGTTATTGGCATTTTCGTCCCAGGGGCCCGGTTGGTTTTTAAGGCAAAACCAACCTGACCGCACTCCACCTGCGTCCAAACCTCGGGCGGAGTATGCCAAAAGATCCGTCTCACTTAGAGGAATTCAACAAAGCTGACGGCACGTCAATCGGACGTCCGTAGCTCAAGATATGAGCGTTTCCGCTCCGAGGGCCCGGTTGGTCTCGTGTACGAACCAACCCGGACGAACTCAAAGTATTCCGAAACCTTGAGTGCGATATACCGAAACGACCGTCTCGATCCAAGGATCGCGTTGCCGCTGACGGCGAGTCGTTTGGAGGACCGTAGCTCAAGATACGGCCACTTGAACGAAGACGTCCGAAGAAGGGGGGTACGGGCCCGGGCCGACCCGGCCCGGCCCGGCTCGGCCGAGCGGCGCGGGTGGAAGCCGCGGGCGCAGCCCCCGCGGTCGAGAGAGAACCGCGGCCCGCATGCGGGCCGCGCTGGTGAACCGCGGACGCGGCTCTGCCGCGTCCCGCCTGGGCGAACCGGACCCGCGCGGCCGCCGGTCCGTTGGCCGCCGCCGCCGCGGCTTCAGCCGCGGCGGCCTCGTCCGGCGGCGCGCCGGTGCGCCGTCGCCTCCGGCCGCCGGCGTCGCTCCGGTGGCCCGTTTTCCTTCCCGTCTGCGCCGTTGCTCCTCCCGGGATCCGTTCTTTACTGCAGAATCGTCAAACGTCCGCTGCGGCACGTTCCGTCGTCGTCCGTCAAATCCGCACAAAACGAAGAACGGCGGAGGGTCGTCGGGCCGTGTTCGTTTGGCCCGCACCCTCCGCGTTAGAGATAAACAACCGGGAGAAATTTATTCCACACAGGAAACAACAATTTTTAATAAGATTAAAAATTGTTCACAAAAACGGTTCTTTAATTTCTTTAAGAAACATTGACGGGAATAAATTAAAAAGGGGTAATTCCCATAATAAAATCCCTACCTCGTCGATCGTCGCGCGCGGGCGTTTTTCGCGGAAAAGATCGTCGCGGAAGAGAGGGATCGTCGCGTCGTCGCGGGGAGGCGTTGCGTCGTCGCGGAATCCGATGTTGAGTCGGCGAGCTCAACGAACCAAGAACAACAGATTTAAATTATTAATATTTAAATCTGTGTTTCGATTAAAACCAAAAGAAAAGAACTTGAGAGGAAAATCCGGCATCACTCACCTCAAACGGTCGGTGATCGGAGATCGGAGCGTGGAAGAACGTCTCGGACGGAAGCGTCGTCGTTTTCCGGGTTCGGCGTTCTTCGCGTTCTTCGCGTTCTTCGCGTTCTTCGCGAGGGAGAAGAAGAAACAAGAATCCTCTCAAAGATTTTAGGTTGGTCTTATTTTATTAATATTCCAACACACGAAAACAGGTTAAGAAACGATTGAATTAATTCGTTGAATTAATTCAACGAAAGAAACAGGCCATTTAATTCACGAAAGAAACAGCCCATTTAAATGGTCTGTTAAGAATTTAGAAAACGCGTCGGTTGACTTTCATTAAGACGGGTTTTCACGGGTGCGTTTCTTAGCGGAAAGAAACGGCGGGGCTCGTGCGGGTCCCACCTCACAAATATCCTATCAAGGGGGTAGGATATTTCTGGATAGCATCCTATCCAGTTCAACTCAGTTCAAGCCGCCTTTAAGTGGCATCAAGTGGCTTCCAAGTGGCTTAAGTGAAATAAAATAAATTTGTCGCAAAATTATTTTATTTCTTAACTTTAAGCCCGAAAATTAAAAACCACACCCGAGCAAACGCAACTCCGGAAGAGGCGTTTCTAAGTGAATACCGGCGCTGCGATTTCATCGGTGCCCTCAGAATTCGATTCCGGGCACCGGTTCAAAAGTTAGAAAAACCCGCTCGTCCGTTCACTGAACGTACCCGAGCCAAACTTCGGAAAATGATTTCGGGCACACCGGGCCTCGGAATCAGGTGCCGTCGGAAACTGCGCTCTTGTAAAATTCCAAAGAAAATTAAGAAAAAAATTTCCTTGAAATTTACGGGTCTTTACAGATTTTGTACACCCACGTGTTCTTGAGTGCCTTTTTTCCATATGATAACTCTACCAAATCAAATGTGTGGTTCTTGTGCAAGGATCTCATCTCCTCTTGCATGGTCTTCTTCCATTGCATCTTCTTCTCACTCCCGATCGCATCATTATAACTTTTTGGCTCTCCCCCGTTAGTGTGCATCACATAATCATGCGGTGAGTATCTACGACTCGGTTGTCGTTCTCTGGTGGATCTCCTCAAATGTGCTTCGGGGGGAATCTATTCTGGAATATCATATGATGAAGACATATCAGCAAATGAAGACATATTACCTGATAATGATGTATTGTCAGTGTCACATATCTCTCTCATGCTAGCTGGTACTGATGGTGGTGAGACTGGTTCTAGACTAACTGGAATTTCCTCAGACTGCAACTTCTCTGTACTTTCTAGCTTCTAAAAATTTTCAATCATCGGATCCTCAAGAAACACCACATCTCTGCTTCCGACGATCCTCCCGCTGATAGGATCCCAGAGTCGGTATCCAAACTGCTCATGATCATATCCCAAAAAGATACACTGCTTTCCTTTTCCATCCAGTTTTTCCCACTCATCTTTCGGGATGTGAACAAATGCCCTACACCCAAATACTCTCAAGTGTTTGTATGAAACATCTTTACCTGTCCAGACACTTTCTGGAACATCATAGTTCAGTGGAACTAATGGATAAAGGTTGATAAGATCAACTATGGTCATCATTGCGTCCCCCCAAAAGGTGTTTGACACCTTTGCATTTGAGAGCATACATCTTACTCTCTCACAATTTTTTCTGTTCATCCTCTCAACAAGACTATTATGCTGAGGCGTCTTCGGTACTGATTTTTCCAGCCTGATGTTGAAACTCCTACAATACTCCTCAAATGGACCATGGTACTCTCCTCCATTGTCTGCTCTCACACACTTTAACTGCTTGTCTGTTTCTCTTTCCACCTTCACGTGAAACTATTTGAAAACATCCTACATTTTATCTTTAGTTTTCAAAGCAAAGACCCACACTTTTCTAGAATGATCGTCTATGAAGGTAACAAAATAAATAGAACCTCCCACTGTCTTGGTGCTCATCATGCAGACATCATTGTGAATCCAATCTAAAACATTTTCTTTTCTAGATGGTATATAACCACAGAATGATACCCTGTGTTGTTTTCCCATGATGCAATCAACACTAGTATCCAAATGTGTACCTTTTATTCTGGGCAAGAGATCCTGAAGAGCATTCAGATTCCTCTCTCGCTCATGTGACCCAACCGCCTGTGCCAAACTTCTGCAGGAACATCTTTCCCAGCTGCATTGACTTCTCCTTCACACGGTCTTGCATCTGTCAGATAAAGAGAAGTATATTTCTTTCCTTTAGCAATTACCAGGTTACCTTTGGTAAGCTTCCATTTCCCATCCCTGAAGGAACTGACATATCCCTCATCGTCGAGTATTCCAGTGGATATCAGATTGAGGCGAATATGAGGAACGTGCCTCACATCCTTCAACAATAACCTTTATCCAATATTAGTTTCCATAGAAATATTACCAATACCAGTAATTTTAGATGCATCATCATTTCCCATCTTCACATGTTCGAAACTCCCTAAACTGTAAGATGAGAAGAAATCTCTTCAGGTTGTGGCATGGTAAGAGGCGCCAAAATTGATCACCCATGTCGAGTCTTGGCTTGCAAGACTGACCCGACCTTCTTGAACAACAACAATTTCATCATTGACAACTACAACATCATTATTTTGGGTCATAACTTCCTGACTTCTCTACTCTGCTTTCAACTTTCTACACTCCCAGATGAAGTGTCCGGGCTTTCCATAGTGGTGGAAATTCATGTCATATCTTGATCAAGATTTCAATCGCTTCCTCCTTTGCAGAATTTGCTCACGGGGTTCTCTTCCTCTGCTTCTTCCCTACCATTTCTACTTCCCTTGTTTTTCAATGACAAGAGCCTCTAATTCAGGTGCATTCCCCTCGTCTTTTCTTCTGGACTCTTCATTCAACATTCTATATTTCACCATCTCCATGGTGAAAGTTCCATCTGGAGTTGAATTACTCTCCGACGCAACTAACGTGTCCCACGTTTTGGTAAAAAACTCAACATTAAAAGTGCCTACAACTCATCATCAATCATCATTTTTATAGAATTCAGCTGATCAACAGTAACTTGGAACCCGCTCATGTGCTCCGATACATTGGTCTCGTCTTTATATTTCAAGTTAACAAGACGATGTATTGGGTTAACTTTGTTCTGCACGGTTGTCCTTGCATACATCTTTTCCAATTTTTTCCAAAGAACAGAGGCACCGTGTTCATTGAAATTTTTTTGGAAGATTCTCTTGTTGATCCACTATTTGATTTGGGAAACACACTTTATGTTGAGTATGACCCACTCCATATCAACTGGTGGGGTACCGAATGACGTTTTCTCATCAGTTTTACCACTTGTTGATGATTCCTCTGCTTTCACTGCAACGGGCTTAGTGGTTTCCACTATAGACTTCCACAAATCTTTAATATAAAATAAGTCCTCCATTTTTGGTTTCCAGATGACATCATTAAACGCAGTGAGTTTAATCATGTTAATGGTATTTTTTTATATTGATGGGGTGCTAATTTCAAAAAACTAACCATACTGATGTGTCCGTAATGGTCAAAATGCCTAGAATCGACTCCTGGATCACTGCAAACGGACTCCGATTGGCTGAGTTATGACGAAAGTAGTATCAACGGTCTGGATTAACTACTGACATGGTGCTGACATGGCTTGCCCGAACAGTGGCCAGAATAGTCGCCGGAATGTGCCATCGGCGTGAACAGTGCCGTCTTCTCTAGCACGGGGTACTGTAGCACCCGCAGTTTGACCAAACTTTGACCGAGCTTATCTCCTTCGTTTCATCTCCGTTTTGACGCCAATTGTGCTGTTGGAATCGTATCATCGTTCTCTTCACAGATATGGGCTCAAAAAAAAAAAAAATCTGACCAACTTCAATTTTTTGGTCGTTGGAAAAACGTTGGTGCCGCTTCTCCGTTTCATACTCGAACCCTCTGATACCACTTTGTTGGGGCAATAGAGGCTTGTGGCAATCAAAAACACACAAAACATGAATGAAAATGGATCAACAATGAGATTTACGTGGTTCGACAATTTTTGCCTACATCCACGGGAGAAAGGGGGCTTTTCTTTATCTCTTGAGATGAACGTTGAAGGATACACATCATAATTACAGTTAAAAATCATGGGAGTCAATATCATTTTAAATATAATAGTTATTAACACAGTCAATGGTTGGGTTGGGGTTGTTCATAAACCCTTGAAGAAACTCACTCCGCTGGCTGCTTCAACGGTCTATGGGTTGGATGCCAAACTAGAAGTGGCTGCTGTCGATCAAAGAAAAACAACCTGCCAAGAAGACTTTCGCTGAATGCTTCCCTGATTGGGAGTGGCCCCCACAAATAGTAAAAGTGTATGGATACATTAAATATGATCAACACGTTTCATTAAAATAAACACATCGTGGATGACAATATAAAGGGATGTGGTCCCCCCCGGTGTACACACTCAATTGTCGGTAAGCCTCTCAAAGCTCTCTTTCTTCCAATGGTTTATTCATAACTTTTAGTGAAGATGTTAGCTGTGACATCCCAGGTAAATAAATGTAAGGGTTGGTGTCCTGAGAACCAACTGTTTTGTACTTTGATTACATGAATGTACACTTATTATATATTGTTCATTGTTCTGTATGACTATAATATAATAATGTCCTGGAATATTTGTTGCATTGATAAGGTCATGGCAGATCCCCGCTATGATGAGAACCTTGAAATGCTATAACAATATTCTTAAATAAAGTTCTACGGTTGGATGACGTACTATGATAGGACACATGGTATACAGACCGTCATGTGCAAGTACTCATAAGAAGACGAGACTCTCTCTCATGGAGTTCGCACTTGGTAATCTCCAAGATGGGGGATTATGAGAACAAACCCGCCAGTAGAAATTCTGCATGCCTTGGTGTCATCGGACATTGCTATCTACGAGCGTGTGTAATGGTCCTCAGACTAGAATATTATCATTAACTCATGTCATGAATCGCACACTTAGATTTACTGACGAAAACCGTCACGAAGACAGTTGGCGGGAAGTAGGCTACGTTGGGTGCGTCATGAGTGACATATTGTTAATGGATAAGTCAAGGAAGGATTTGTCCCTTCCATTTATGGAAGCTGATATCTCGGCCCTTTGATTGAAATAGAACTGTCGCATCAAATTCCATGGCCATGGTGTGAACGATGAGTTTATTTCAGGTAGTCAAAGAACAAAGGATCAAGCATATAGGTTTATGACACTGCCATGAAACCTGCTTGATGAGATATCGAGACAAAGGGATTAAATTATACAGTAAGCGTTCGTATGAGGTGATACGTCAATGCGGCGTCAACTTCTTTCTCTTGGGTGCCTTGACCCGTTGCTAGACAGTAATCTTGGACTTTAGGCAAGCCCGCCTAATGCCAATGAGAAAGAGGCCTAGAGGGTCACACACTAAGTGTATTCAAGTATCTCAAGTAGAATAAAGATTATTCTCGTACGTGGTTTAATAATTATTCAAGGAAGCCTAAATTATTTTAATTATGGAGGAAGATGGAAATGAAAACAAGATATACATGCCATGTACATTGAATGTACACGCCTTGTGGTTTTCAAAGAAAAACAATTACATGCCGTGTATTTATTAATACACGCCGTGCAGTTTTTCCAGTCGGGATTTTGAGGATATAATATTGTTTTAAATGATATTTATTATAATCAGCGTGGGCGCATGTCAAGGAATTAATTATTCGACATGGGGGTTTTAAATGAGAGTCAATGAAATAAATAAAATGCGTAACACGTTTATTTATTGTCATAACTCTACAACCTCAAACCTGATTATGAATATCCTCATAACCCCAACTCTTTTTCAATACACAACATCTCTGGAGAATTATTTCAAGTCCGAAAGAACCTCTTTCTCCAAGAATGCTCTCAAGACCGAGAGAGATCATCTTCCATCAGATCCAGATGATCTAAGGCGGACAACGCAAGCAAAGGCTTCTCCATGCTAGCACCCAGAGAATCATTTGGCGATGTCCAGAGATATGAGGTACACGTGTGGATCACCACTAGAGGGAGTCTACACTTGGCTTCTATGACGCAACGACGGGTCACATCGACAATGTGATCAAGAACATCAACGAAGAAAGAACACCCAAAATGTATTTCTTTATAATTAATTAAATTAATTATAATAAACCTGTAACGATCCTTGTTTGTGGTTCTAGGAAAAACCTTCTTCTTTGTCTTTTTCTGTGATTCGATCCGTGGAGACTGGCGTTTTTCGTCATATTGATCCCGGATTGATCATTTCTAATGAAAAAAAGCCAAGTGGGCACATCCACCCACGCGCTTCCGCTGCGCCCGAAACCTTCAAATGGTATCAGAGCAGGGTTACAACGTTGATTATAGTTATTTAATTTTTGTTGATAATTTACGCATTTATATTTGATTCAATTCGAAATAAATCGTTTTATAAATCTGAATAAACGAGATCTATTCTTCCTCCTTCGTTTCTTGAATCATATCACAGAAACAACTTTTTAATTTTAATTTTGATTAAAATAAAAATGAGGAACTCATCCAGAGGAGCTTCTCTTTCTGTCTGTACAATACGGGATTACACGGTGTGTAATTAAAACTACACACCGTGTACTTAGGTTCAATGAACCGACACTGGTCCGCCAAACCACGCCGTGTGAATTGATTATGCCTAAGTATTAATCATGTCGTGTTGACCAGAATTGAACGGTGCATGGGAACCGGAATACATGATGTGTATGTTGGAACAACACGTCGTGTAGTCCGATCCGGTCCAGGTAAAACCGTGTACAAGGAGAAACTGTGTTCCACGTACACGGGATTGCCAAGCCGGTTACCACGTAACAAGGAATTACACGCCGTGTATGATTCATCTACATGCTGTGTACTCCAAAATTTTGAAAGTAAAGAAAACACGCCAAATCCCCCGGCGTGTACTTTGGATAAAGGGTGAAAAGAAATACACGACGTGTAATTATAAACTACACGCCGTGTACTTTCCAGAAATGGAATTTCACCAGGTTTCCTCTAATGTACAAAGACCCGTACAAGGAATATGGATGAGAAGAATCTCAAGGAAATTCAGAAATAAATTTAAGATAAAGAATTGATTAATTATAAGATCATAATTAATTGAATTCGAGCACAACTTATCTTAAATGAAAGAACGATTAAAATAATTTGAATTCTAAATTTGCATAAATGTCGTTGCATGCTATGGATGATCATGATCTAGACCAAAGACCCTTTGTATGTGTATGGTTTCATTTTAATTTATTTAATTTAAATTTGTTGGACTGCGGGCCTTCTTCCAATAAAATATAGGGCCTGCGTGCTCATGGTTTCTTTAATATAAACCCATGTAATGGAGGATCTCCCAAGCCAGAGGAGACGATTAAAATCCCAAAGCCGAGGCGAAACCGACGCAAGAAGATACAAATGTGGACAGGTGGGAGCTGCAAAACACGAACCATCAGGTTCAAGGTGTTTTCCCGAGGTCAGGGTTAGCTTATCAAACCGCTAGATAAGCTAACCAATAGAAGCTCATGATCGTGCCATCATATTTTATTTCTGTCTAAATTGCATGGTTTATTAATTATGTATGTGTTGTCGCGATCATATAGTTAATAAAATGAACAAGCATGCAAATATGGAATAAAATAAAAACCGGACTATGCGTAAACATTATCAGAGCATGGTTAATCACTTAAGCAAGCATCACTTAATATTAACAAGCATGTGATAATGAAAAAACTACGCATAAAGGACTAAAATCTCTCAATACCATATTAAGTCAGACCTAGCCTTCCGTTATCTGATTAAGGGAAAGACTCAATAAAACTATGTGTTTGACCAACCCTTGTTAGGACACTTACTTTTATAAATGAATCCCTTATGAAAGGTTTCGGGTTGACTTAAAAATATTACATCAAGAGAAGTAGCCCTTGCTAGACTTGGTGTAATATTGGAGGCAAGAGTTGAGGAAATCCAAGTCAGGATTTCAGGATTGGGGAGTCCACTCAACAGATCAAGGAACTGTAAGCTCACAGTTGGCAAAGACCTGCCTACCTAAATACCTTCAAATAGCTTGAGCAACCCTTGTTGGGGTTATGCGAAGGGGAATATGGATCCTTGCCACTAGAATTTCAAAGCAACTGGACATTCCGAGTTCAATGGTGAGGGCCATTGGGACTTGATAAAATAGTGGGAGAAATAATAAATTCATTTATTATTTTTCATAAATTGTAATCAAGAAAGTACTAATAAATCTGCTCTTTTAAATTTTAGAATCAAGATGAAAAACTCATCAACCACATTTTCTCTGCGATCAATACTGGATAAAGACAATATCCTCACCGACAGTAACTTTCAGGAATGGTTTAGGTGCCTTCGGGTTATCCTACTCCATGAACGAAAGTTTTACGTGCTGGAGTCCTCACTTCCTGATTCTCCCACCCGAGGGGTGAGTGATGAAGATTTCCTGGTCTATGATCAACATTTGAACGATGCTCTCAACATTCAATGTTTGATGCTATCATCGATGTCTAGTGAGCTCATGAAGTCTCATGAAGACATGGATGCCTATAACATGCTCGAGCACCTCCGTGATCTATATCAGGAGAGAGAAAGACAAGAAAGGTTTGAGATCTCCAAGGCTCTATTTCAGAGCAAGCTTGGAGAGGGTGCCCCAACCGGGCCTCATGTAGTCAAGCTCATTGGCTACATTGAGCGCTTGGAGGTTCTAGGGTTTAAACTCCCCGAATAACTGGGTACCGATCTCATTCTTGCATCACTCCCCTAGATCTTCTCAAAATTTGTTTTTAATTTCAACATGAACAACATTGAGAAGTCTCTATCTGATCTTATTATCCTTATTCGCCAAGTGGACAATGACATGAAGCGTGAAAAGCCTTCTGTCCTTATGGTGAATAAAAGGAAAGGGAAGGCGAAGAGCTTTAAGCCCAAAGATTCTTCAAGGCCTTCCATGAAAAGGAAGATCAAAGGGGAGGCAAAGGAACAAGATGCTGTTTGTTTCACATGTGGCAAGAAGGGCCACTGGAAGAAAAACTGCACCCAGCCAAGGAAGCAAGGGGAAGATTCAGGAACCAAGTAGATTCAAGAAGATTGATCGAGGGGAGGTAGATCTACGAGCATCCAACAGAGCCAGACTTGCTGCTGTAGCTGTCGGAGACTACCACCTCACGTTGCCAACTGGAATGATCTTGGTGTTAAAGGGTTGTTATTATGTTCCTTCTGTTACTAGAAACATTATTTCAGTATCCATATTAGATACTGATGGATTCATGTTCAAGTTTGGAAATGAATGTTTCTACTTTTATAAAGATAGCATTTGTTTTGGTAGGGCACATTTATATAACGGCCTTTATGTGTTAGAATACACAAACCAAGTAATGGAAATCGATGACAAAGTCAATTCACATGACTCATACCACACCCAACTTTGGCATCACCGGCTAGGTCATGTCAACGAGAAACGTTTGACAAAACTACATCAAGATGGGTATTTATATTCTTTCGAACTAGAACCACTTGGTGTATGTCATGCGTGTCTACAAGGCAAAATGACCAAAGCCCCATTTAGTGGGAAAGGTGAAAGAGCTAAAGAGCTTCTAGAATTAGTTCACACAGATGTGTGTGGTCCATTTCCAGTTGAAGCAAGGGGTGGGTTCTCGTACTTCATAACTTTTACTGATGATTTTAGTAGATATGGATATATCTACTTAATGAGGTATAAGTCAGATTCTTTTGATTGGTTCAAAGAATACAAGAATGAAGTTGAGAACCAGCTTGGTAAGAAGATTAAGAAACTCTGGTCAGACAGAGGAGGAGAATATCTTAATCAGGACTTCATTGATTTCTTACGGGAGTTTGGGATTCTATCTCAACTCACTCCTCCTTACACACTGCAGTGGAATGGTGTAAGTGAAAGGAGGAACCACCCTGTTGGACATGGTGAGATCAATGATGAGTCATGCGAATCTTCCATTATCCTTTTGGGGATATGCATTACAAACAACAACGCACATACTAAACCAAGTACCAACTAAATCGATAAATGGTATTCCATACGAGTTATGGAGTGGACGCAAAGCCATGTTATCGAATTTACATGTGTGGGGTAGCAAAGCATTTGTTAAGGCCTCTTCAGGTAACAAACTTGCACCCTGAGGCACAAAGTGTATCTTTATAGGATATCCTAAGGAAACAAGGGGATATTACCTATACAACCCCTCAAACAAAAAGGTTACAGTGGCAAGACACGCCATATTCCTTGAGAGGGAGCACATATCCAAAAGAGATAGTGGGAGCGAGATAGACTTCGATGAAGTCGAGGCTCAAGATACACAGGAAGTGGTACAAGAACAGATTCCACAAAGCCCCGTGGAAGAACAATCTATTCCAGAGACACAAGAACTGCGTAAGAGCACGAGTGAGGTGAGAGAACTAGAATGATATGGTTTTCTTGTCACCGAGGATGGCGACTCATTATTGGTTGACAATGATGATCCTCTTACCTACAAGGAAGCAGTTGAAGGCACATACGTTTCCAAGTGACAAGAAGCCATGAATTATGAAATGGATTCCATGTACCAAAACCAAGTCTGGATTTTGGTAGATCCTCTAGTTGATGTAAATCCTATTGGTAATAAATGGGTATTCAAGAAGAAACTGGACATGGAAGGGCAAGTCAGCACCTATAAGGCATGAATGGTTGCAAAAGGTTTTAGACAGCGTCAAGGAATTGACTATGATGAAACTTTTTCACCGGTTGCGATGCTGAAATCCATCAGAATCCTATTGGACATTGCCGCTTACCATGACTTTGAAATTTGGAAAATGGATGTCAAAACAACATTCCTTAATGGGAACCTCCAGGAAGATTTCTACACGACACAACCTGAAGGGTTTGTGACTCCAAAGGATGCCAACAAGGTATGCAAGTTGTAGAAATCCATTTATGGATTAAAGCAAGCATCAAGGTCATGGAACATTCATTTTGATGAAGCTGTAACGAAATTTGGCTTTGTTAAGAACGAATGTGAGCCTTGTGTCTGCAAGAGGTTTAGTGGAAGTGTATTCGTTTTCCTAATAGTATATGTTGATGACATATTACTAATTGGAAATGAAGTACCTGTCTTACAGTCAGTTAAGGCATGGTTGCATAAATGATTCTCCATGAAAGACTTGGGCGAGGCAGCATATATTCTTGGGATCAAGATCCACCGTGATAGATCCAAGAGAATACTGGGCCTGAGTCAAAGTATATACATTGAAAAGATACTGAAGAGATTCAGTATGGAACAGTCCAAGAGGGGATTGTTTCCAGTGTCACATGGCATTCATCTTTCCAAGAAAATGTGTCCTCAGACACATGAGGAAAGAAAGAGAATGGAAAGGATCCCTTACGCATCTGCGATTGGGTCAGTCATGTATGCTATGCTATGTACGAGGCTAGATGTTGATTACGCATTAAGTGCGGTAGGAAGATATCAAACTGATACAGGAGACCGCCATTGGATGGCAGTCAAGACTATCCTTAAGTATATGAGGCGTACTAAGGATATGTTCCTGGTTTATGGAGGAGATGAGGAACTAGTCATCATAGGACATGTAGATTCTAGTTTCCAGACTGATCAAGATGACATGAAGTCGCAGACTGGATACATCTTCAGTTTCAATGGAGGTGTAGTGAGCTGGAAGAGCTCAAAGAAAAGTGTGGTGGCAGATTCTACAGCAGAGTCTGAGTATATCACAGCTTCTGAGGCTGCTAAAGAAGCAGTATGGATGCGAAGCTTCGTCCAAGAGCTGGATGTTGTACCGAGCAGTAAATATCCTATCACACTCTATTGTGATAATACTGCAGCGGTGACACTTGCAAAAGAGACAAGGTTACATTAGCGGACAAAGCACATACTTCATAAGTATCATCTATTGAAGGATTTTTCTCAGAGGTGAAGTTGTAGTGAGCAGTATTTCCACGGAAGACAATGTGGCGGACCCCTTGACTAAAGCCTTGACTCAGCAGAAACATGATCATCATGTGAGGTCTAGCAGACTAAAAGTCGTAGGCAGTTGGCTCTAGTACAAGTGGGAGTTTGTAAGGGTTGGTGTCCTGAGAATCAACTATTTTGTACTTTGATTACATGAATGTTCACTTATTATATATTTTTCATTGTTCTATATGACTATAATATAATAATGTCCTGGAATATTTGTTGCATTGATAAGGTCATGGCAGATCCCCGCTATGATGAGAACCTTGAAATGCTATAACAATATTCTTAAATAAAGTTCTACGGTTGGATGACGTACTATGATAGGACACATGGTATACAGACTGTCATGTGCGAGTACTCGTAAGAAGACGAGACTCGATCTTATGGAGTTCGCACTTTGTAATCTCCAAGATGGGGGATTATGAGAACAGACCCGCCAGTAGCAATTCTGCATGTCTTGGTGTCATCGGAAATTGCTATCTACGAGCGTGTGTAATGGTCCTTAGATTGGAAGATTATCATTAGCTCATGTCATGACTCATGCACTTAGATTTACTGACGAAAACCGTCATGCAGACAGTTGGCGGGAAGTAGGGTACGTTGGGTGCGTCACGAGTGACATGTTTTTAATGGATAAGTCGAGGAAGGATTTTCCCTTCCATTTATGGAAGTTGATATCTCGGACCTTTGATTGAAATAGAACTATCACATTAAATTCCATGGCCATGGTGTGAACGACGAGTTTATTTCAGGTAGTCAAAGAATGATGGATCAAGCATATAGGTTTATGACATTGCCATGAAACCTGCTTGATGAGATATCGAGACAAAGGGATTAAATTACATAGTAAGCGTTCGTATGAGGTGATACGTCAATGCAGCGTCAGCTTCTTTCTCTTGGGTGCCTTGACCCGTTGCTAGACAGTAATCTTGGACTTTAGGCAAGCCCGCCTAATGCCAACAAGAAAGAGGCCTAGAGGGTCACACACTAAGTGTATTCAAGTATCTCAAGTAGAATAAATATTATTCCCGTACGTGGTTTAATAATTATTCAAGGAAGCCTAAATCGTTTTAATGATGGAGGAAGATGGAAATGAAAACAAGATATACATGCTGTGTACATTGAATGTACACGCTGTGTAGTTTTCAAAGAAAAACAAGTACACACTGTGTATTTATTAATACACGCTGTATAGTTTTTCCAGTTGGGATTTTGAGGATATAATATTGTTTTAAATGATATTTATTATAATCAGCGTGGGCGCATGTCAAGGAATTAATTATTCAACATGGGGGTTTTAAATGAGAGTCAATGAAATAAATAAAACGCGTAATGCGTTTATTTATTGTCATAACTCTATAAACTCAAACCTGATTATAAATATCCTCACAACCCCAACTCCTTTTCAATACACAACATCTCTGGAGAATTATTTCAAGGACGAAAGAACCTCTTTCTCCAAGAACGCTCTCAAGACCGAGAGAGATCCTCTTCCATCGGATCAAGATGATCTAAGCCAGACAACGCAAGCAAAGGCTTCTCCACGCTAGCACCCAGAGAATCCTTTGGCGACGTCCAGAGATACAAGGTACACGTGTGGATCACCGCTAGAGGGAGTCTACACTTGGCTTCTGCGACGCAACGACGGATCACATCGACAACGTGATCAAGAACATCAACGAAGAAAGAACACCCAAAAGGTATTTGTTTATAATTAATTAAATTAATTATAATCAACCTATAACGATCCTTGTTTTTGGTTCCGGGACAAACCTTCTTCTTTGTCTTTTTCTGTGATTCGATCTGTGGAGACTGGCGTTTTTCGTCGTATTGATCCTGGATTGATCATTTCTAATGACAAAAAGCCAAGTGGGCACATCCACCCACGCGCTTCCACTGCACCCGGAACCTTCAATAAAGAATATTAAATTTCCATATTTATTAATATTTGTGAATAAAATATTAATATTACTTTAAATGGAACTCTATGCTCGATGGCGTACCCAATACGTAACAACGCGTTTCTTTGAAATCTTACGCTGCACTCTAATAATAAAATAATATTATTTTAAATGGTAGTTAACGCCTAGCCGTTGTAATGACGAGAATGAACATAACTAACTACAAAATGATTATATATGCTTGTCAAATATTTTTACTTTTATCCAATAAATTTTAGAGGCTTAAAATGCGAATGAATCCAATTTTAAGTGTAAATATTCTAATATTCTTTAAAAGGTCGATTAACAGCCTTTTGATGGTGAAACCTTTTTAAATCCACATTTTGACAATTTTATATGTTATATTGGACCAAATAAAATCCTTCTTTATAATCTGGACATCAAAATTTACTTTGTGTAAATTTTTGTTATTTTTCCGATAAAGGTCATTTTTAGTGAAAATGTTCTATTTTAATTCAAAACCTCCTTTTAATATGATTTATTTATATGGATAGATTATCTTTTTAATTGGGTTTAAAGTGTAGTTAGAATATATTTTTACCATTTAATCCAATGGTGTTCATTGGAATTAATTTCACATTGAAATTGGACTTAAACTAGGGTCAATCTTTTGATATATTTTGTTTCTTAAAAACACGCTATTTGTTTTGACAATGGGAATCAATTATTAAATTCATTAATGCAACTTATATGTTTTGAATTTTGTAAAATAGACATCATTTTTGAATTCGGAATATCAAATATAGCTTAAGGTGATTTTTTGGTATTTTTCTGAAAAACTTCAATTTTTGATGAATAGTGAAACCACTAAGTGGTAGTTAAAAAACTGATTTTTCGTTTAAATGAAATTTTACCACCTCTGTGATTTGAATTTCAAAAATCTGACATACATGGTTGTCATTAGGATGAAAAATGTGGTTCAATGGGATGAAAATATTTTTTGGTGAATAGTAACTTTTAAGTTTTATTAATCACGATTAAAGATAATTAGTGTAATTTAAGGTAAAGATAATGTTATAATAATATGAAATTACCTTGACACATGTCCTACCATTATTAGAGGAGTCATGGACGACCAAGACAATCCATGAGTCAACTTGGGGACCCCATGGAGCCACTTGGGTAAGAAAATGACATTAATAACTTTTTATTTAAAGTTAAAATAAAAATGTCACAAACATGTATTGTTTCACTAAAACAATTTTTACATGGGGTTATACAAGTCACATTTTTGACTATAAATAGTCATTGGAAAGATAAAAATATTTCCTACATCATAGTATTTATTTTATAATTTTTAGACATTAAATAAATTAATTTATTTATGACACCATGATGATGCAACAATTACCTCATTAATGAACGATTTAAATAAAATGAAAAGATAATGTAAAATCTAAGACATAAACTTATAAAAAACCTATTGGATGGGTTGATTTATAATAATTATCACCTTATCATATAAATATATAATTTTGGGACCTTTTATATCCGAAAATAATTTTATAATAAAGTAACTTTTCAAGACTTTCCAAGAGTGCCCATCCTCCCTCTTATAAAAGGCCCCCACCTCTACCTCCTTACCCACACCTCTCAAGCCCTTGGGTCGTCCAAAATCTGCTCATATTGTCTCTCCACATCCCTCTCTTACTTATATAAGCCTCAATTTGGGTAGAAGTCTTTCCAAGGAAGCCTTTGAGCTCAAATCAAAAAGAGTTATCCGATTTGAAGGTAATGTCTTCTCTTATGTTCTTTTGTTTTATTTTGCTTCTCCAACCCCCTAAACTCTTTTTATTACTTTCTTTTGTAAAAAAACCAGTATCTTAAATATACTATGATGTTTTTATGAGATTTATTCGAGCTACACTTACACACACATCCATATAATGGTTAAAGAACATACTATTTCCGTGGATGGCGAATTACTGCCTCACGAAACGATGATTGTTCTATCTTCTCCTACCACCTCTCATGGTGGCCATTATGATGGAAATATATTTATTTATGATATATATTATATTTATTTCCTCTCTATGCTTCTGTATTTTATATTTAATACATACCTTTATGCTTTGCATGTTGTGCAAATGCGATAATTTCATTTGAGGAAGTGTGGACTACCGCCCCCTCAAGTGATGTGACTCGTTCATGCAATACATGAAATTTATAAAGAATGAAATTGATGAACTTATGTGACCTATATAACATATATATTATACTGAAATTATAATATATATATATATCTCATCTAGTTTTAATTCCATTAATGTGCCAAAGAAATGAAAGTAGCGTTCATGCGTACGTACGGCCTACCCTCTCCATGAACGGTGCATTTCATTTATTTTTATCTCCAAATGTTATGGAATAGTATAAAATGAATATATATTATATATATATGATATTTAAATCATTAAAACTATTCTGGAGATGATGTACTTATAACTACATGGAAAATTCTTTTCCAACAAGTTCAATTTTGACTCATGTACCGAACATCGACAAAAACGTCTGATATGAACTCACATTATTAAGAAATTATTATAACATTATAATATGTGATATGAACTGAATAATAATATTTAAATGAGGTCCTTAATCAGTTATAAATTGACCAAAGTTTATTATTCAGGAATATAAAGAAACGAACAAGACAAGTCGGACTTGAGGTAAGAGATCCTACCTCTCTCTTTCTTTTTAAGAACTCTCTTTTATGTCATTTCTTTTAAGATACTCTTTCTTATGTTGGGGGATGTTATTTTATATTCCTATTATTGTAAATTTTATGTTAATATTATGAGAGTCCCTATTTTATCTCTTCAATCCATTTTTGGAAGTTTTATGTGGCACCGTTAGGCTGCCGAGTTTTCGTAAGGGATTTTTCATCTCACTTTTATTCCCGTGAGATTCATTCTACATTTTCCACTATCTCCTTTGAGTGATGTATGTACTGATAAATATTTTACTCTTTGTGTAATATAATTTCATTTACGGTTATTTACATATTCATTGTATGATCCTTCTTTCATGGGGTGTACGTTTGGAAAGTTACCCAAATCGGCAAGGGAACCTTTCACCCTCCTCTTTTTTAAAAAGACTTCTTTATGTTATGTATTTTCATTTACATATTCTTATGTTGGGATATGTTATTATATATCCTTATTGATGTAAATTTTATTTCCAAGTGATGAGATACCATTTTCTCTCTCATAAACTCATTTTATGAATTTTAAAGTGACGTCGTTAGGCTGTCGAATTCATGAAAGGGAACTTCTTAACTCAATTTCAATACTTTTGGTTAAACTTGTACTCCTTGAATATGTCATTCTATGAATATGTGTGAATTAATATGATTTCTTTACACTTAATTTCCTCTTATATTGGTTGTATTTATATTTTTCACACATAATTATGTAATTGATTTATCTTTAATCTAAGGATACCGAATTTGTATGGGACTTCGTCTCAATCTTCTTTCATTGAGGCATATTTTGTTCTAATACAAGGCTTTCTTTTATACGCTGTATAAACCCCTTTGACTTCTACTTTTATTCAAAAGGAATCTTTTCTATACGAAGCATTTTACTAAATGACAAAAAGTATGATTCTTTTTAACGTATGCGGTTACAACGACCTTTCCGCCCCCGCGAGCATTATTTGGTCTTTGTCTTCCTCAACCAGCCGTAATGTTTTTAAAATGAAATAAATACCATATAAACTTTTATGTATTTTGGTATTGAAAATGGTTTTTATAATGGATTTTTTATGTCAATATATTTAAGTGATATATTGTGATCGAAATGTGGAAATGTTTTCTTTCCATTATATTTGTTTTATGTCTTATGATTTTATAATGGTACTTGGACATTTGACGGGTGGTTATGGGATAAACCATATTACGGGTGGTGCCGTGAATACTAGGATGGGTGGTTACGTTATAACCTCCAATGCATTGGGTATGGAGGTCGGCCGTATGGATATTCCATGTAGTGATAGGTGTGGAAGTCGACCGTATGGTTATTCCATTTAAGTATGTTTATGTCCCAAGTTACCTTTATATGTTATGTGTTTTTTATATGGGTTTATGGTAATCTTTTGGTTACAAAGGATAAGTACTGATCTTTTATTCAGTGAAGAGTATTTAATACTTAATAAAGGTGAAAATTATTACTTTGATAAAGTATTCATGGTTTACTTGGTGTTGTGAAAAACTAACAGTTTTCCTTCTTTGTGCATCCTTTACTGGGCTTTTTATGCTCATCCCAAGTTTTTTAAATGTTCTCCACAGGACTTAAAGATGAATAGGGTCAAGGATGGGATCAAGGAAAGACATGCTATCTAAAACATGTAACTAGACATGTTTCTTTTTAATAGTTTTTATTTTATGGAAACTTAGTAGAAGTGTCTACTTTTTAGTCTTTTGAGATGTAATAGTTATGTCCTAATTCTCTAAAACTCTAAACCTAAAAAGATCCTCTATGTGAATTATTTATTTAATTCATGATTATGTAATGTTATAAGGCCGGGCCCTTACAATTGGTATCAGAGGTCGGTTTAGACAACTTTAGAGGTTAGGGTATTCTCTAAGCATAAGTGACATTACCATAATGGTTAGGATTTCAGAAAGAGTCATAGTTTTAGATAAAGTGAATGAGTAAGTATATCTTAGTGTTTATCTTCCTCATTAGTACATGATAATTTTGTTGATATACTCACACTGACATTTTTGGTTTTAGTAAATGGATGGATCTATCAGGCACCAAAGTGACAATGGGTTTGAAGGAAACTCTGGTGGTTCTATGATTAAGAGACTGGATGAAATGGGGGATTCAATGTGGAATCTCATGGTTATTCTAAACCAACTATCAAGGAGTCACGATTAACCACTTGAACCTTGGTGAGTTCTCTAATGCATCATGTATGAGAGAACCAACTCGATGTGAAAGTTTAGGTAATAATTATAATGGTAACCATTAGGGTTTATATGATCCTTACTTTTGAGGTAATTATGGGTTACTATATGATGGAAGATGAAAGGCATGAGGTAAAATTGAGGTTAAATTATTTTATGGTTATTTTGATGATTTTATCTCTTTTTGGGGAATGTTTTGATAATTATATAGTTTTGGAAAAAGGAAAACACGCAGACTGTGTGACAACCCATTGCATCGGACAAAGATGTGGGAATCGAACGCAGAACCAAAGTGTGACTGGTATTTATCGTCTACCAGTGGACTACGTGAAGTCCCTGGTTAGTATGACAAATTCTTTTTTAGTTATATAATTTTATGAATCAAGAATAAGTTGATTTTGGGTCATCTAGGAAAATATTGACCTATCATGGAGGATATATGATTAGGTTAATTACTTTTCATTATGAGACTTTAAAAGCAACTGATTTTATTTAGAGATAAATATTAATATTTACCTTGGAATACTATGTTATTAAATTTCTCAAAGAATTTGGTTTCAATCTTAGTTTGGTTTAATTTGAAGAATTTTATGGAAAATTGTTTATCAAATGGTCTTTGTTGAACTTTGGGTTTTATTGGACAACTTTTGGTGATTAAGAATAGATTTTCTTTTTATAAAGGATTATCCTTTTTGGGTATTATCTGATCTTGTTCTAAAATTTTTGGTTTTGGTTAAGGTCTAAAGACATGGGAAATATATAGTTCTCTTTTTTGGATTAGGTGATTCTCTATAAGTTGATTATAGCTCTCTTAATGTGAACAAGTCATCCTAAATACTCATCTTTTGGAGGAAAAAATGAGTTTGTGTAAGAAATCTAGTAAGAGATGAAAGTCTAAACGACAAGAAATTATGTTTCCTTGTGATTTATTTAAGCTCATAAATAAATTCCTCAATGAAAAGTAACTTAAAACTAAAATGTTGACTGTTAACTTTTCCTACTAGGGAATCAAATACCGTTTAACCCATCACAAGTTTGTGATTTTCTGGTGGTTAACTTTATCCTAAACGTGTTTATATCACTCTCCATCAGAACTTAACCCTTTGTTTTTTTCCTTCCATATCCATGTTTTCATGGAATCCTAGTACCTATTGTCTCGGGTAACCTTGGTACTTTTTTTTTTCATTCTTTTAAAGTGATAGTTTAATTTACTCCTTTTCCGATGTGGGGCTTTCAATGAAGTTTCCAAGCCCAATTTTAAAATTGCGAGGACGCAATTCCCAAAACGGGGGAAGGATGTGACATCCCAGGTAAATAAAGAATATTACCTTTTCATATTTGTTAATATTTGTGAATAAAATATTAATATTACTTTAAAGGGAACACTATGCTCGATGGCGTACCCAATACGCAACAATGAGTTTCTTTGAAATCTTACATTGCACTCTAATAATAAAATAATATTATTTTAAATGGTAGTTAACGCCTAGCCATTGTAATGGCGGGAATGAACAGAACTAACTAAAAAATGATTATATATTTTTGTCAAATATTTTTACTTTTATCCAATAAATGTTAGAGGCTTAAAATGCGAATGAATCCAATTTTAAGCGTAAATATTCTAATATTCTTTAAAAGGTTGATTAACCGCCTTTTGATGGAGAAAACTTTTTAAATCCACTTTTGACAAATTTATATGTTATATTGGACCAAATAAAATCCTTCTTTATAATCTGGACATCAAAATTTACTTTCTGTAAATTTTTGTTATTTTTTCGATAAAGATCATTTTTAGTGAAAATGTTGTATTTTAATTCAAAACCTCCTTTTAATATGATTTATTTATTTGGATAGATCATCTTTTTAATTGGGTTTAAAGTTTAGTTAGAATATATTTTTACCATTTAATCCAATGGTGGTCATTAGAATTAATTTAACTTTGAAATTGGACTTTAACTAGTGTCAATCTTTTGATATATTTTGTTTCTTAAAAACATGCTATTTGTTTTGACAACGGGAATCAATTATTAAATTGATTAATGCAACTTATATGTTTTGAATTTTTTAAAATAGACATAATTTTTGAATTCATAATATCAAATATATCTTAGGGTAAATTTTTGGTTTTTTTCTGAAAAACTTCAATTTTTGATGAATAGTGAAACCACTAAGTGATAGTTAAAAAAATGATTTTTCGTTTAAATGAAATTTTACCACCTCTGTGATTTTAATTTCAAAAATCTAACATACATGGTTGTAATTAGGATGTAAAATGTGGTTCAATGGGATGAAAATATTTTTTGGTGAATAGTAACTTTTAAGTTTTATTAATCGTGATTAAAGATAATTTGTGTAATTTATGGTAAATATAATGTTATAATAATATGAAATGACCTTGAAACATGTACTACCCTTATTGGAGGAGTCATGACCGACCAAGGCAATCCATGGGTCAACTTGGGGACCCCATGGAGCCACTTGCGTAAGAAAATGACATTAATAACTTTTTATTTAAAGTTAAAATAAAAATGTCACAAACATGTATTGTTTTACTAATTTTTTTTTACATGGGGTTATACAAGTCATATTTTTGATGATAAATAGTCATTAGAAAGATAAAATATATTTCCTATATCATAGTATTTTTTTTATAATTTTTAGACATTAAATAAATTAATTTATTTATGACACCATGATGTTGCAGCGATTACCTCATTAATGAACGATTTAAATAAAATGAAAAGATAATGTAAAATATAAGACATAAACTTGTCAAAAACATATTGGATGGGTGGATTTAGAACCCTTATCACCTTATCATTGAAATATATAATTTTTGGACGTTTGATATCCGAAAATCATTTTATAATAAAGTAACTTTTCAATACTTTCCAAGAGTGCCCCTCCTCCCTCTTATAAAAGGCCCCCACCTCAACCTCCTTACCCACACCTCTCAAGACCTTGGCTTGTCAAAACTCTGATCATATTTAATCTCCACATCCCTCTATTACTCCTAGAAGCCTCACTTTGGGTACAAGTCTTTCCAAGGAAGCCTTTGAGCTCAAATCAAAAAGAGTTATCCGATTTGAAGGTAATGTCTTCTCTTATGTTCATTTGTTTTATTTTGCTTCTCCAACCCCCTAAACTCTTTTTATTCATTTATTTTGTAATAAAAACAGTATCTTAAATATACTAGGATGTTTTTATGAGATTTATTCTAGCTAAACTTACACACACCTCCGTTTAATGGTTAAAGAACATACTGTTTCCGTGGATGACGAATTACTGCCTCACGAAACGATGATTGTTCTATCTTCTCCTACCACCTCTCATGGTATCCATTATGATGGAACTATATTTATTTATGATATATATTTTATTTATTTCCTCTCTATGCTTCTGTATTTTATATTTAATACATACCTTTATGCTTTGCATGTTGTGCAAATGCGATAATTTCATTTGAGGAAGTGTGGACTACCGCCCCCTCAAGTGATGTGACTCATTCATGCAATACATGGAATTTATAAAGAATGAAATTGATGAACTTATTTAACCTATATAACATATATATTATACTGGAATTATAATATATATATATATATCTCTCATCTAGTTTTAATTCCATTAATGTTCCAAAGAAATGAAAGTAGCGTTCATGCGTATGTACGGCCTACCGTCTCCATGAACGGTACATTTCATTTCTTTTTATCTCCAAATGTTATGTAATAGTATAAAATGAATATATACTGGATATATATGATATTTAAATCATTAATACTATTCTGGAGATGATGTACCTATAACTACATGGAAAATTCTTTTCCAACAAGTTCAATTTTGACTCATGTACCGAACATCGACAAAAACGTCTGATATAAACTCACATTATTAACTAATTATTATAACATTATAATATGTGATATGAAATGAATAATAATATTTAAAGGAGGTACTTAAGCAATTATAAATTGACCAAAGTTTATTATTCAGGAATATAAAGAAACGAACAAGACAAGTCAGACTTGAGGTAAGGGATCCTACCTCTCTCTTTCTTTTTAAGAACTCTCTTTTATGTCATTTATTTTAAGCACATATTAATTATGTTGGGGGATGTTATTTTATATTAAAATAACTATAAATTTTATGTTAATATGATGAGATACCCTATTTGATCTCGTCAATCCATTTTTGAAAGTTTTATGTGGCCCCGTTAGGCTGCCGAGTTTTCGTAAGGGATTTTTCATCTCACTTTTATTCCCGTGAGATTCATTCTACATTTGCCACTATCTCCTTTGAGTGGTGTATGTACTGCCAAATATTTTACTCTTTGTGTAATATACTTTCATTTACAGTTATTCACATCTTCATTGTATGATCCTTCTTTCATGGGGTGCACGTTTTGAAAGTTACCCAAATCGGCAAGGGAACCTTTCACCCTCCTCTTTTTAAAAAAGACTAATTTTTGTTATGTATTTTAATTTACATCTTCTTATGTTGGGATATGTTCTTCTATATCCTTATTTATGTAAATTTTATGTCCAAGTGATGAGATACCATTTTCTCTCTCATAAACTCATTTTATGAATTTTAATGTGACGTTGTTAGGCTGTTGAATTCATGCAAGGGAACTTATTAACTCAATTTCAATCCATAGGGTTAAACTTGTACTCCTTGAATATGTCATTCTATGAATATGTGTGAATTACTATGATTGATTTACACTCAATATCCTCTTATATTGGGTGTATTTATATTTTTTACACATAATTATGTAATTGATTTATCCTTAATCTAAGGATACCGACTTTGTATGGGACTTCGTCTCAATCTCCTTTTATTGAGGAATATTTTGTTTTAATACAAGGCTTTCTTTTATACGCTGTATAAACCCCTTTGACTTATACTTTTATTCAAAAGGAATATTTTCTATACGAAGCATTTACTAAACGATAAAAAGTATGTTTCTTTTTAATGTACGCGGTGACAACGACCTTTCCGCCGCTGCGAGTATTATCTGGTTTTTGGATTCCTCAACAAGCCGTAATGTTTTTAAAATGAAATAAATACCATATACACTTTTATGTATTTTGGTATTGAAAATGGTTTTTATAATGGATTTTTTATGTCAATATATTTAAGTGATATATTGTGATTGAAACATGGAAATGTTTTCTTTCCATTATATTTGTTTTATGTCTTATGTTTTTATAATGGTACTTGGAAATTTGACGGGTGGTTACGTGATAAACCATATGACAGGTGGTACCGTGAATACCAGGATGGGCGGTTACGTTATAACCTCCAATTCATTGGGTATGGAAGTCGGCCGTATGGATATTCCATGTAGTGATATGTGTGGAAGTCGACCGTATGGTTATTCCATTTAAGTATGTTTATGTCCCAAGTTACCTTTATATGTTATGTGTTTTTTATATGGGTTTATGGTAATATTTTGGTTACAAAGGATAAGTAGTGATATTTTATTCAGTGAAGAGTATTTACTACTTCATAAAGCTGAAAAGTATTACTTTGATAAAGTATTCATGGTTTACTTGTTTTTTTGAAAAACTAACAATTTTCCTTCTTTGTGCATCCTTTACTGGGCTTTTTATGCTCATCCCAAGTTTTTTAAATGTTCTCCACAGGACTTAAAGATGAATAGGGTCAAGGATGGGATCAAGGAAAGACATGCTATCTAAAACATGGAACTAGACATGTTTTTTTAAGAGTTTTTATTTTATGGAAACTTAGTAGAAGTGTCTACTTTGTAATCTTTTGAGATGTAATAGTTATGTCCTAATTCTCTAAAAATATAAACCTGAAAAGATCCTCTATGTGAATTATTTATTTAATTTATGATTATGTAATGTTATAAGTCTGAGTCCTTACAGTTGGTATCAGAGGTCGGTTTAGATAACTTTAGAGGTTAGGGTATTCTCTAAGCATAAGTGACATTACCATAATGGTTAGAATTTCAGAAAGAGTCATAGTTTTAGATAAAGTGAATGAGTAAGTATATATTAGTGTTTATCTTCCTCATTAGTACATGATAATTTTTTTGATATACTCACACTAACATTTTTAGTTTTAGTAAATGGATGGATCTATCAGGAACCAAAGTGATAATGGGTTTGAAGGAAACTGTGGTGGTTCTCTGATTAAGAGACTGGATGAAATGGGGGATTCAATGAGGAATATCGTGGTTATTATAAACCAACTATCAAGGAGTCATGATTAACCACTTGAACCTTGGTGAGTTCTCTGATTCATCATGTACGAGAGAACCAACTCGATGTGGAAGTTCAGGTAATAATTATAATGGTAACCATTAGGGTTTATATGATCCTTACTTTTGAGGTAATTATGGGTTACTATATGACGTAAGATAAAAGGCATGAGGTAAAATTGAGGTTAAATTATGTTATGGTTATTTTTGATGATTTTATCTCTTTTTGGGGAATGTTTTTAGAATTATATAGTTTTGGAAAAAGGACAACACATAGACCGTGTGACAACCCATCGCGTCAGACAAAGCTGTGGGAATCGAACCCACAACCAAAGTGTGACTGGTATTTATCACCTACCACTGGACTACGTGAAGTCCCTGGTTAGTATGAAAAATTAATTTTTAGTTATATAATTTTATGAATCAAGAATAAGTTGATTTTGGGTTATCTAGGAAAATATTGACCTATCATGGAGGATATATGATTAGGTTAATTACTTTTCATTATGAGACTTTAATATCAACTGATGTTATTTGGAGATAAATGTTAATATTTACCTTGGAAGACTATGTGATTAAATCCTTAAAATAATTGGGTTTCAATCTTAGTTTGGTTTAATTTGAATAATTTTATGGACAATTGTTTATAGAATGGTCTTTTTTGAACTTTGGGTTTTGTTGGACAAATTTTGGATATTAAGAATATATTTTCTTTTTATAAAGGATTATCCTTTTTGGGTATTATCTGATCTTGTTCTAACAATTTTGGTTTTGGATAAGGTCTAAAGACATAGGAAATATATAGTTCTCTTTTTTGGATTAGGTGATTCTCTAGAAGTTGATTATAGTTCTCTTAATGTGAACAAGTCATCAAAAATACTCGTCTTTTGGAGTAAAAAATGAGTTTGTGTAAGAAATCTAGTAAGAGATGAAAGTCTAAACGACAAGAAATTATGTTTCCTTGTGATTTAGTTAAGCTCATAAATAAATTCATCAATGAAAAGTAACTTAAAACTAAAATGTTGTCTCTTAACTTTTCCTACTAGGGAATCAAATACCGTTTAACCCATCACAAGTTTGTGATTTTCTGGTGGTTAACTTTCTCCTAAACGTGTTTCTATCACTCTCCATCAGAACTTAACCCTTTTTTTTCTTGCATATCAATGTTTTCATGGAATCCTAGTACCTATTGTCTTGGGTAACCTTGGTACTTTTCTTTCTTTCTTTTAAAGTGACAGTTTAATTTACTCCTTTTCCGATGTGGGGCTTTCAATGAAGTTTCCAAGCCCAATTTTAAAATTGTGAGGACGCAATTCCCAAAAGGGGGGAAGGATGTGACATCCCAGGTAAATAAAGTATATTAATTTTTCATATTTATTAATATTTTTTAATAAAATATTAATATTACTTTAAAGGGAACGCTATTCTCGATGGCGTACCCAATACACAACAACGAGTTTCTTTGAAATCTTACGTTGCACTCTAATAATAAAATAATATTATTTTAAATGGTAGTTAACGCCTAGACGTTGTAATGGCGGGAATGAGCAGAACTAACTAAAAAATGATTATATATGTTTGTCAAATATTTTTACTTTTATCCAATAAATGTTAGAGGCTTAAAATGCGAATGAATCCAATTTTAAGCGTAAATATTCTAATATTCTTTAAAAGGTCGATTAACCGCCTTTTGATGGAGAAACCTTTTTAAATCCACTTTTTGAAAATTTTATATTTTATATTGGACCAAATAAAACCCTTCTTTAGAATTTGGACATCAAAATTTACTTTGTGTAATTTTTTGTTATTTTTCTGATAAAGATCATTTTTAGTGAAAATGTTGTATTTTAATTAAAAAACTCATTTTAATCTGATTTATTTATTTGGATATATTATCTTTTTAATTGGTTTTAAAGTGTAGTTAGAATATATTTTTACCATTTAATCCAATGGTGGTTATTGGAATTAATTTCACTTTGAAATTGGACTTAAACTAGTGTCAATCGTTTGATATATTTTGTTTCTTAAAAACACGCTATTTGTTTTGACAACATGAATCAATTATTAAATTGATTAATGCAACTTATATGTTTTTAATTTTGTAAAATAGACATCATTTTTGAATTCGGAATATTAAATATATCTTAGGGTGAATTTTTGGTATTTTTCTGAAAAACTTCAATTTTTGATGAATAGTGAAACCACTAAGTGGTAGTTAAAAAACTGATTTTTCGTTTAAATGAAATTTTACCACCTCTGTGATTTGAATTTAAAAAATACTACATACATGGTTGTAATTAGGATGTAAAATGTGGTTCAATGGGATGAAAATATTTTTTTGGTGAATAGTAACTTTTAAGTTTTATTAATCACGATTAAAGGTAATTAGTGTAATTTAAGGTAAAGATAATGTTATAATAGTATGAAATGACCTTGAAACATTACCTACCCTTATTGGAGGAGTAATGACCTACAAAGACAATCCATGGGTCAACTTGGGGACCCCATGGAGCCACTTGGGTAAGAAAATGACATTAATAACTTTTTATTTAAAGTTAAAATAAAAATGTCACAAACATCTATTGTTTTACTAAAACAATTTTTACATGGGGTTATAAAAGTAATATTTTTTGACTATAAATATTTATTGTAAAGCTAAAAATATTTCCTAAATTATAGTATTTTTTTATAATTTTTAGACATTAAATAAATTAATTTATTTATGACACCATGATGATGCAACGATTACCTCATTAATGAACGATTTAAATAAAATGAAATGATAATGTAAAGTATAAGACATAAACTTGTCAAAAACCTATTGGATGGGTGGATTTAGAACCCTTATCACCTTATCATAGAAATATATAATTTTGGGACGTTTGATATCCGAAAATCATTTTATAATAAAGTAACTTTTCAAGACTTTCCAAGAGTGCCCCTCCTCCCTCTTATAAAAGGCCCCCACCTCTACCTCCTTACCCACACCTCTAAATCCCTTGGCTTGTACAACCTCTGCTCATATTGTCTCTCCACATCCCTCTATTACTTCTAGAAGCCTCACTTTGGGTAGAAGTCTTTCCAAGGAAGCCTTTGAGCTCACATCAAAAAGAGTTATCCGATTTGAAGGTAATGTCTTCTCTTATGTTCTTTTGTTTTATTTTGCTTCTCCAACCCCCTAAAATCCTTTTATTCCTTTCTTTTGTAACAAAACCAGTATCTTAAATATACTAGGATGTTTTTATGAGATGGATTCTAGATACACCTACACACACCTCCGTCTAATGGTTAAAGAATATACTGTTTCCGTGGATGGCGAATTACTGCCTCACGAAACGATGATTGTTCTATGTTCTACTACCACCTATCATGGTGGAAATTATGATGGAACTATATTTATTTATTATATATATTATATTTATTTCCTCTATATGATTCTGTATTTTAAATTTAATACATACCTTTATGCTTTTCATGTTGTGCAAATGCGATAATTTCATTTGAGGAAGTGTGAACTACCGCCCCCTCAAGTGACGTGACTCGTTCATGCAATACATGGAATTTATAAAGAATGAAATTGATGAACTTATGTGATATATATAACATATATATTATACTGTAATTATAATATATATATATCTCATCTAGTTTTAATTCCATTAATGTTCCAAATAAATGAAAGTAGCGTTCATGCGTACGTACGACCTACTGTCTCCATGAACGGTGCATTTCATTTCTTTTTATCTCCAAATGTTATGGAATAGTATAAAATGAACATATACTGGATATATATGATATCTAAATGATTAATACTATTCTGGTGATGATTTACCTATAACTACATGGAAAATTCTTTTCCAACAAGTTCAATTTTGACTCATGTACCGAACATCGATAAAAACGTCTGATATGAACACACATTATTAACCAATTATTATAACATTATAATATATGATATGAACTAAATAAAAATATTTAAAGGATTTCCTTAAGAAATTATAAATTGACCAAAGTTTATTATTCAAGAATATAAAGAAACGAATAAGACAAGTCAGACTTGAGGTAAGGGATCCTACCTCTCTCTTTCTTTTTAAGAACTCTCTTTTATGTCATTTCTTTTAAGATCCTATTTATTATGTTGGGGGATGTTATTTTATATTCATATTACTGTAAATTTTATGTTCATATGATGAGAGACCCTATTTGATCTCTTCAATCCGTTTTTGGAAGTTTTATGTGGCGCCGTTAGGCTGCCGAGTTTTCATAAGGGATTTTTCATCTCACTTTTATTCCCGTGAGATTCATTCTACATTTGCCACTGTCTCCTTTGAGTGGTGTATTTAATGCCCAATATTGTACTCTTTTTGTAATATACTTTCATTTATGGTTATTTACATCTTCATTGTATGATCCTTCGTTCACGGGGTGTACGTTTTGAAAGTTACCCAAATCGGTAAGGGAACCTTTCACCCTCCTCTTTTAAAAAAAGACTTCTTTATGTTATGTCTTTTAATTTACATCTTATTATGTTGGGATATGTTCTTATATATCCTTATTGATGTAAATTTTATGTCTAAGTGATGATATACCATTTTCTCTCTCATCAAATCATTTTATGAATTTTAAAGTGACGCTGTTAGACTGTCGAATTCATGCAAGGGAACTTCTTAACTCAATTTCAATCCTTTGGGTTAAACTTGTACCTCTTGAATATGTCATTATCTGAATATGTGGGAATGAATATGATTTATTTACACTTAATATCCTCTTATATTGGGTATATTTATATTTGTCACACATAATTATGTAATTGATTTATCCTTAATCTAATGATACGGACTTTGTATGGGACTTCGTCTCAATTTCCTTTCATTGAGGCATATTTTGTTCTAATACAAGGCTTTATTTTATATGCTGTATAAACCCCTTTGACTTCTACTTTTATTTAAAAGGAATATTTTCTATACTAATAATTTTACTAAATGACAAAAAGTATGTTTCTTTTTAACATACGTGATGACAATGACCTTTCCGCTGCCGCGAGTATTATTTGTTCTTTGGCTTCCTCAATAAGTCATAATGTTTTTAAAATGAAATAAACACCATAAACTCTTTTATGTATTTTGGTATTGAAAATGGTTTTTATAATGGATTTGTTGTGTCAATATATTTAAGTGATATATTGTGATCAAAATGTGGAAATGTTTTCTTTCCATTATATTTTTTTTATGTATTATGATTTTATAATGGTACTTGGACATTTGATGGGTGGTTATGTGATAAAACATATGACAGGTGGTGCCGTGAATACCAGGACATGTGGTTACGTTATAACCTCCAATGTATTGGGTATGGAAGTCGGCCGTATGGCTATTACATGTAGTGATATGTGTGGAAGTCGACCGTATGGTTATCCCATTTAAGTATGTTTATGTCCCAAGTTACCTTTATATGTTATGTGTTTTTTATATGGGTTTATGGTAATATTTTGGTTACAAAGGATAAGTAGTGATCTTTTATTCAGTGAAGAGTATTTACTACTTCATAAAGGTGAAAAGTATTACTTTGATAATGTATTCATGGTTTACTTGTTATTTTGAAAAACTAACAGTTTTCCTTCTTTGTGTATCTTTTACTGGGCTTTTTATGCTCATCCCACATTTTTGAAATGTTCTCCACAGGACTTAAAGATGAATAGGGTCAAGGATGGGATCAAGGAAAGACATGCTATCTAAAACATGGAACTAGACATGTTTCTTTTTAAGAGTTTTTATTTTATGGAAACTTAGTAGAAGTGTCTACTTTGTAATCTTTTGAGATGTAATAGTTATGTCCTAATTCTCTAAATATATAAACTTTAAAAGATCCTCTACGTGAATTATTTATTTAATTCATGATTATGTAATTTTATAAGGTCGGGTCCTTACATTAGCACTTCTTTAAGTGTATTGGAGTCCTCCGATGGAGATTAGGATACACAAACCGGTGTAATCTCTCGGAGACAGGAAACATTTGTTGGTTGCTCTAGTGATCTTCCTTAAGCAAACACGCTGGAGATTATTGCAATTGGTATTCAGGTATGCACATTTATATTCCTCTTTTATTACATGTTGATTCCCTTAAAGGCAGATCATATATATTTGACTTTTTCTTCCGCGACCATGTCGATATGACGAACATTGAAATCCCAATAGTTGTATGAGAGGGTAGACTTTTTTGACGAATTAACGTGTTTATTTTATTATTTAATGAAAAACACGCTTTACAAAATGTGAAAAGAGATATTTCAGGCATGAAAATAAATATGAAAATTCATATTTATATTTAATAATTAAAAAAAAGGTGATTTTAATTAATTATGATGTTCATGTTTATAAATTGGTTTATAAAATGAGAATGACATTAATGATCGAGGCTTAATAAAATTTATTTTATTAGCCTTTGTCAAATATGAAAAATTCATATTTATCACTCTTTTTTTATGAAAATAAAAAATGTATTTATTTTAATCAAGAGAATTTGATTATGAATTAAATTATATTATTTATATTTTTTTTATAAATAGTGGAGAAAATATTTTGAAATATTTATAAAATTTATAAACAGGTTTTATAAATTAATTAACTATATAATGTTTATGGTTAATTGATAAATATTTTTGAATATGCATGGATATAAAATGGTTATAAAACTTAGTAGATGATATTTTGGGAATATTTTGATTTATAAATGGTTTATAAATTAATTAATTATATTTTTTTATAAATAATTATATAAATGTTTATGAAATATTTATAAAACAAAATATTCCAAATATTAAATGTTAATATTTACAATACATTTTACCAAATTTTTTGGTATACCTTGTGATCTAAAACAAAATGTTTATTTAAGAATCATAAGAGGAAGTTTATAAAGGGTAATTAATTATAAAGTAAGCCTAAAATATAAAGAAGTTTTTTTTTTAAATTATGAATCGTTCATAAATAATTAATTTGAAGCTGTTCAAATTAAAGGTCTTATTTTAAGTAAATATAAAAAATGTTTTGGTAAATAGATAAATTGTTTATTTATAAATAAAATTCAATTACATATTGAATTATATTATTTATAAATTGTTTATAAATAATGAAAATGTTTTATGGAATGTTTGTAAAATTTATAAAGGGGGTTTTATAAATAAATTGATTATTTAAGGATTATAAAATGATTTATAAAAGAGTTTATAAATATCATAAATATGGTCAAAATATAAAATGTTTTTATATTAATAATTATGAATTATTCACAATTAATTAATTTGAATTTGTTCAAATTAAAAGGTGACCTTATTTGAAGATATTTTTTAAATTACATCCAAAATGTTTTAATTGTTGATCTGATTAAAGGTTTAAATAATAACTTGAAATATCATATAATAAGTAATATGAAAGAGTTCATATTGTATTGAGTAAAAGAGTTTATATTCAAAATTATGGAATGCCCATAATGTTATCTAATTTATAAGAGGGTTTATAATTAGCTTTTAGTTATGAATGGTTCATAAATGGTTTTCTCATGTTTAAATTTTTGAATTGTTCATTTCTTTAAAGTATATTCCCTACTTTATTCACACCCATAAATTTTTTATATTATGAATGTTCACGCTTTAGTTTAACTATTAAATTTCTTCTAGGAGACAGAGTCATGCATTACATGCTTGGTACGACTCCATAAAATTTGGTTTTTATTTTCCTTGACCTTAATTTACAATTGAGTCTTATGCCATGTATGTAAAAGTGAATGTGGTTGGATATATATCACTCCAGGTTTACTCAATTGGAGATTATCAATCTCATATAACTCTATGCCTTTACAGGAAGAGTTCATGCATTACTACAAAACATGATTTTATCAGTGCTAAAAAAAGCTTTTATCAGTGCTAAAAAAGTGCTGATAATTGAGGTGCTATTAAAAGAGTGTCCCTTTTAACAGTGCTAAAAAAAAACTGATAAAATGGTACTTTATCAATATTTTTTAGCATTGTTAAAAGACCCCTTTTATCAGCGCTAAAAAACTCTCATAAAGGTCAAAAAAATAAATTTTGAAAAAGTTTTTTTCCCTACAAATCAGAGGGTGGACCACCCCCTTTTATCAAGGCTCAACCCCCACCCTTTTACAACAATATCCTCCCCCATACCCTTTAACAACACTAACCTCCCCCCTCTAATAGCGCTAGGTAGCTTCTCACCTGCCCGCACACCCTTTCCTTTGCTGGGTTTCAAACCCGAGACCTCCTCCTCATGCGCCCATGACTCTTCCACTCACCTATATTGTTTTTTTTTTCATTTTATGATATATATGTATATTTATATATATTTTGTTACATTTTTTAATATATATATATATATACTTAAATATATATATAAAATTTGTTTTGTGTGTGTGTGTGTTTATAAATACATAAATATATACATTTATATATATGTGTGGATCTATAAATATAATTATACATATTTATATTTATTTACATATATTATATATTAATATTTATATACATATATAAGAATATGTAGATAAACACACACACACACATATATTTTTCAATACACACACAAATATATATATATATAAACATTATATATACATTAATTGTATATGTATATGTATATAAATATTCATACATTTGTATTTTAAATAAAATGGATATTATTTTTTATTTAGATAAGTTTAATATATTGAGAAATATATTTTTTATGTAAATATATTTCATTATTTATTTATAAATTTAATTTTTTATGTGTGAATATATAAAAAATATTTATATATTGTTATATATTTGATTATAAATAACAGTACATTGTGAAAAACGATAAAATTTCAAAACCATGATATGAATATGAATTTAATCCCTCAGAATAAATTTAGTCCCCATTGAAAACAGGCAAAAAGACCCCCTTAAACGAGGTTGAAATTCCATCAAATGTTAAAAAATTATGGTGCCCCAAAGAAAAACTCAATTTTAGAGGCATTCTAAGCCTTTTTTGGCCACAAAAAAGTGATACATGTTCTCCCTTTATCATTTGTGCATAGATCTCATCGTAGAATTTTATTTGATATGTAGTAGAGCCCAAACAGACAGTTGGATCAAAATTTATGGTCGTTTGAAGTTCGAGTTACGTTTTCAACTTATTTTCGATCTTTTATTATTATTTTATTATTTTTTTTATATTCAAATTTTTATTAAATGACTATTAATTGATAATAATTATAAAATTATTGATTTAATTTTTTTAATTATTTTATATGCCATTTTCTCAAATTATCTTATATATTAAGTGTAAATGCCTATTTAGCATTATATAAAACATATTTAAAAAATATATATTATATTTATGTAAATATCAATATATTTATATATTTATATATTATTTTTAATAAATATTTTTTTTGAAATATACTTGTAAGGGCCCGAATCTGTGTGGATCGACCCTTTGCGTGTTTCTGAAGACCGAGGTGCACGGAGGAGACTCGGAGGAAGTCCGGAGGGACTTGGCTACTAGAAGCTAGAAGTAAGGAGATTTCACGTCACAAAAGGCTGTTACACGATGTGAAAATAGGGATTCATGACATGTAGTATTTCGGGGTTTGAAAAATAAAATAAAGTGATGAGGTGACGTGTTTTTTCGTGAAAATTGATCTCGAGGCATTACACGATGTGAAAGGGCATTACACATCATGTAATACCCTAACACTGTATGATTTAAAACATTTCAGCCACTCGGGTTGTCAAACCTTATAGCTACAGCTCCCCTTTCTCTCGACTCTAGATGACTCGATAGCTCCCCTTTTCAACATTTGGGGATTCCTTCATCCTGGATCGATTTCCCACTTCCCCACTTCCCTCCTTCAACCCATCTTCGATATAAGGTACGATCTACCTCCATTCTCGTGGTTTGTTCGATTCTTTTCCTCATGATATTCTTTCCATGTGATGGTGCATGATCTCCATGTCTCAAATGGGGGTTTTATTTTTTTTTGGATGGTGTGGTTGTGCTGCGGCGTCCTCAGGTGGATGTAGTTTTTGCGGGAGAGGTGATCGTGATCCATTGCGCGATCTATTCTTATGCAAAGAACGTCAGTGGCCTTTTGAGGCAGGAGATTCATTGTTTCTCTATTTTATTAATGTGAAATCATTGAGCTAACATGTTTTAGCCCTTGAATCTCAATGAAATTGACCTAATAATTATTTGAACTGGATTAAATAATTGGTATCAATCACATAATGTTGTTGTTGCTTATACCGTGATAACATGTTGCCTCTTGATTGTCAATAAAGTGTGATATCTATGCCTTTCTTGGTTTATCATGTTGTTCTTTATGTAAATTGGTAAAGAATTCAAATATGGAATTAATTGATAATTAATTGGCTAAATATTTAAAGAGGCATGTTTAAATGAATCTGGTTGTTATTGTTTCAATTTAAGGATAATCAAATTGATATAGATATGCATGTTTAATTAAATTGGTTAAAGAACCCAAAGAATGTTTATTCTTATTGATAAGGAATCGAAGACATGTTAAATTAATTGTTTAATTAATTTGTGATAGCTTGTGATATCTTGTTACTTAGGTAGCCCGCAGTTGGAACCTATGCATAATGAATCGGTTAAATAAAGATAGAATAAGAACCAGTTGTATGATAAAAGATAATGCCTTTGTGGGGCCTGATTTTCCTGATTTATGTGAAGTCCAAGTGCCCTATGCTTTGGATCTGTGAGAGCTCAATGTGTGTGTGAAGGCTGAATGCCTTGTTTAAGGGCTAAGATCCCAGTTGCTATGTTTGTTTCCTACTGCTTGTGATGTGACATGAGCCTGGGATGATTGAGCCTGGAGGGCTGTTGTGGTTATGGGGGAAGGGAGGCCCAATTGTGACGTGAGCCTAGGATGGCTGAGACTGAAGGGTTGTTGTGTTTGTGGGGGTAGGGAGGTTCGGTTATGACGTGATCCTGGGATGGCTAAGCCTAGAGGGATATTGCGGTACGTGGGGTAGGGATCCCCAGTTTTTGTGGTAGCAGTTGACACCTGGAGTGGCGAGATACATCGATTTATGAATATGGGTGTCTAGGAGGACACTGGGGTTGATGGAACGGGTTGAAGCTTGGATTACCCATTGATATGAAAGTTGTATGCTTATTGAATCTGTTAGTTTTTTATCTAATTTACTTTCCCTACTTCTTGAGGAAGATGGTTTTTCTTAATCTCCTTCCAAGGGAGGAGAAGATGCATGGGGTATTCCACATGATTTCCGTGTTTATCCTCTCTTGGTTAGATGTGTCTATGCTCCTGTCATAGGTGGAAAAGACTTGGTAGGTAGTTCATCTACTCACCGTGTTGATCCCCTTGTGTTTGGTAGCTTAGAATGTTTTCCTAGAATACCTGGAAATATGGAAAGTGGAAATGTAATTAAATAAATGAATAAATGTTCAACCCATGGGGTGGGAACTTGGTGGGATGCAATGATGAGGTTATATTTTTGAGAAACCATGGACTCAGTTTAGTTATGCCCAGAGGGCATGTAACTTTGTTATGATGCTAATGAAATGTAATGTGGAAAATGATAATGGTTAATTAATGGTTAAATAATTAATTAATATAAAGTGAAACTGATAAAAAAGAATAAATTAATTTAATATAGCTCTTTAATGGTGGTGTTCTTATATGATATCTAATCTTAGTAGTGGTAGTTGAGAGTCTGAGTGACGTTAGCTGGAGTTGATTATGAGACTAGGTTATGCCCATAGTGTGGTTTTGAGCTATATTATACTATGTAATTTTGTGTTTCTATATTCCACTCCACCCTGTCAGTTATGGCGACTGACACCCTGGGGATTCTGAGCCCTGGGGGGTGTTTTCCTCAACATCCCAGTGGGGGGATGGAGGACTGACTACCCCCTTTGGTCCCGCTCTCTTCTCTTGGTAGTTACTTGTGCTAGTATACACCGTGGTTGGTTTTTCCCATATATGTGTGCAGAGGGATGTAATGGTTTGTGGTTATTTCACACACATATATTCTGGATATAGTTTCCTAATGACTACTATAGGTATAACATGTATAGGTTGTGATGGCTTGAGGATCCTTACTCGGTGTATGGGTTGTAATGGCTTGAGGTATATTACCCGATGTATGATACAGGTTATGTAGACTATGGTGGATCTCAGAAACTGCATGTTTACTTTTGGTTATATGGATGTGGTGGTGTGTTTCACATGGTTCATGTTGTGGTGATTTCCCCAGGTGTCTTTGGGATAGATTCTTTGGAGAGATATGCTTAGGACGTGCGATGTTAGAAAAAAGCAGAAAACCAATGGGGAAGTGATAGCGGGGTAACCTTAGAATTCATTATTATATTATATGCTCTTGTATGAGATACTTGGTGATAGTATCCATGGTGAGGCTGGGAACATAGTATACCTGTTTAGGTGATGAGTTAGTTTCACTTGTTTTTCACTGTGATTTAGCATGCTTTCTTTACTTTTGTACGAGAGGCTTTGGGGAGGATCCTACTGATTATACTATTATACTCACCCTACATTATATAAACTTTTTTCAGGTCACTTGGATCAGGTTGGAGATCATACTGGTTACTACTAGTTTGGGGTTTTCGGGAGCTGTTTGAGCTTCGTGGTCGCTGCTGTCTTTACTTTCCTTTTTGGTACTTTCATTTTTTCTTTTTCAGTTTTAGTAGTTCTTTCATGATATTACACATCTACACTTTGGATTTACTTTTTATATTATGGTCTGAGTAGGAGTTGGTTGGTGTCTATCTTATCTCTCTCTTTGGCATGCATTCTCTTAGAGGGTAATGCCTCCCATATGTGTGTTTATTATACCCTCGGTGCTAGTCTCCAACCCGGGGCCTATTGGAGTCGGGACTTAGGTGTCACTATATCTATTCTCCCATTGCCGGCCTAGTAGGGGTACACTTTGTGGGGAGGGGGTTGTGACAGAGTGTTATCAGAGCTCTGGTTGATGGATATGATGAAGTTTGGATTTAGGCATAGGTGAGGTTGCATGGGTTGGTAGGGAAATGGTGTTAACTAAGTTAATCAAACACTATAAACATAAGAGACCAGCTGAGGCATGGGTATTTAGGCCCCCCTGTGATCTGATGCATGAAACTTTAAGTTTACAGTGGATACTAAATGAGGGGATACTTATTTTAGGGTAGATGTAACATCCCAGGTAAATAACAAATATGAAATTTTCATATTTATTAATATATGTGAATAAAATATTAATATTACTTTAAAGGGAATGCTATGTTCAATGGCATACCCAATATGCAACAATGAGTTTCTTTGAAATCTTACATTGCACACTAATAATATAATAATATTATTTTAAATGGTAGTTAATGCCTAGCCATTGTAATGGTAGGAATGAACAGAACTAACTACAAAATTATTATATATGCTTGTCAAATATTTTTTCATTTATCCAAATAAATGTTAGAGGCTTAAAATGCAAATGAATCCAATTTTAAGCATAAATATTCTAATATTATTTAAAAGGTCTATTAAACACCTTTTGATGGAGAAACCTTTTTAAATCCACTTTTTGACAATTTTATATGTTATATTGGACCAAATAAAATCCTTATTTAGAATCTGGACATCAAAATTTACTTTGTGTAAATTTTTGTTATTTTTCCGATAAAGATCATTTTTAGTGAAAATGTTGTATTTTAATTCAAAACCTCCTTTTAATATAATTTATTTATATGGATAGATTATCTTTTTAATTGGGTTTAAAGTGTAGTTGAAATATAATTTTACCATTTAATCTAATGTTGGTCATTAGAATTAAATTCACTTTGAAATTGGACATAAACAAGTGTCAATATTTTGATAGATATTGTTTCTTAAAAATACATTATTTGTTTTAACAGTGGGAATTAATTATAAAAATAATTAACAAAACTTTTATGTTTTGAATTTGTTAAAATGGAAATAATTTTTGAATTTGGAATATCAAATATATCTTAGGGTGAATTTTTGGTATTTTTATGAAAAAAATCAATTTTTGATGAATAGTGAAACCCCTAAGTGGTAGTTAAAAAAACTGATTTTTCGTTTAAATAAAATTTTACCACCCCTGTGATTTGAATTTCAAAAATATGACTACATGGTTGTCATTAGGATGTAAAATTTGGTTCAATGGGATTAAAATAATTTTTTGGTGAATATTAACTTTTAAGTTTTATTAATCGCGATTAAAGGTAATTAGTGTAATTTAGGGTAAATATAATGATATAATAATATGAAATTACCTTTACACTTATATTACACTTATTGGATAAGTCATGGCCGACCAAGACAATCCATGGGTCAACTTGGGGACCCCATGGAGCCACTTGGGTAAGAAAATGACATTAATAACTTTTTATTTAAAGTAAAAATAAAAGTGTCATAAACATGTATTGTTTTACTAAATTTTTTTTTACATGGGGTTATAAAAGTCATATTTTTGAATATAAATACTAATTATAAATATAAAAAGATTTTCTAAATCATGATATTTTTTTTATAATTTTTAGACATTGAATAAATAAATTTATTTATGACACCATGATGATGCAGTGATTACCTCATTAATGAATGATTTAAATAAAATGAAAAGATAATGTAAAATATAAGACATACACTTGTAAAAAACCTATTGGATGGGTGGATTTAGAACCCTTATCACCTTATCCTCGAAATATATAATTTTGGGACCTTTAATATCTGAAAATTATTTTATAATAAAGTAACTTTTCATGACATTCCAAGAGTGCCCCTCCTCCCTCTTATAAAAGGCCCCCACCTCTACCCCCTTACCCACACCTCTCAAGCCTTTGGATCGACCAAAATCTACTCATATTGTCTCTCAACATCCCTCTATTACTCCTTGAAGACTCACTTTGGGCATAAGTCTTTCCAAGGAAGCCTTTGAGCTCAAATCAAAAAGAGTTATCCAATTTGAAGGTAATGTCTTCTCTTATGTTCTTTTGTTTTATTTTGCTTCTCCAACCCCATAAACTATTTTTATTACTTTCTTTTGTAACAACAACAGTATATTAAATATACTAGGATGATTTTATGAAGATTATTCTATCTACACTCATACACACCTCCATCTAATGGTTAAATAACATACTGTTTTTGTGGGTGGCGAATTACTGCCTCATGAAACGATGATTGTTCAATCTTCTTTTAACACCTATCATGGTGGCCATTAAGATGTCAATGTATTTATATATTATATATATATTATGTTTATTTATTCCTTATGATTATTTATTTTTCATTTATTCCATACCTTTATGGTTTCCTTAATGGGTAAACGCGATAATTTCATTTTAGGAAGTGCGGACTACCACCCCCTCAAAGTGATTTGAATCGTTAATACCATATGTGGGATGTATAAAGGATGGATTTAATGATGTTATATATTATATTATACTTTAATTATAATATAACTATGTATAATTATTTTTTTCATTCCATTAAAGTATTAAATATAAATGAAAGTAGCGTTCATGCGTACGTACGACTTACCGTCTCCATGAACGGTACATTTCATTTCTTATCTCCAAATGTTCTGTACTATTATAAGTACATATATATAATGAATACATATGTCATATATTAAATTTAAATTATGGATATCATTCTGTAATTATAATATATATATCTATCATTTAGTTTTAATTCCATTAATATGACAAAGAAATGAAAGTAGCGTTCATGCGTACGTACGACCTATCGTCTCCATGAACGGTGCATTTCATTTTTTATCTCAAAATGTTATGGAATAGTGTAAAATGAATATATACTGGATATATATGATATTTAATTCATTAATACTATTCTAGAGATGATGTAACTATAACTACATGGAAAATTCTTTTCCAACAAGTTCAATTTTGACTCATGTACCGAACATCGACAAAAACGTCTGATGTGAACTCACATTATTAACAAATTATTATAACATTATAATATGTGATATGAACTGAATAATAATCTTTAAAGGAGGTCCTTAAGAAATTATAAATTGACCAAAGTTTATTATTCAGGAATATAAAGAAACGACACTACTGGAAATACAGGATTTCCCAATGGTTTAGAACTGTTGGGAAAGGCTGCAGAACCGTAGGGAAGTAAGAAATTGGGAATGGCTTTTCCCAACGGTTTACAGTGAACTGTTGGGATATGTTGGAGAAAAATTACCCTATCCCAACAGTTCTGGAAAACCGTTGGGATAAAGTGGAAAAAATTACAAAGTTTTTCCCAACGGTTTGGCCAAACCGTTGGAAAAAAACCAAGTTATCCTCTTTCCCAATGGTTATAAACCGTTGGGAAAAGTTTTTTACCAACGGTTCTATGAACCGTTGGTAAAACAAAACCCAGACATGCTATGCCAACGATTTCAAACCATTGGCATAGCCTTTGCTAGGAAAATTGCACAGCAACTCTGCAATTTTCCCAGCCGGTCTGTAATTTGCCCACCAGGTCTCATTTTGTGGGTTCCCTCTCATTTTCAATCCAATTATTGTACCTGAAATAAAATAACACATACATATACAATTATTGTACCTGCAATAACCAACTAACACTTACATATAGAGAACAAATTCATACACATTTAACATATAATGCTGGAACTATACACATCCATAATTAAATTACAATTCATAACGTAATTATAAACATACATAATTCATTTAGAATTCAATTTAAAATTTAGATGACAATTATATGTGGAATTCGGAAGTCAATTCATAATTTGATTAGTTTTTTGTATACCAGATATTTTTACCTGAAATGATGTCCATTTTAAACAAAATACATACACCTAGAGTGCTATCGTCCACACCACGCCTTGGATTGAGGCGGGGTTGACTTGTACACGTCACATATGACCCATGGATCGTTGTGCAAAAGTATCGACACAATCCGAATGCGTTTGGTCGGTTTTCTGTATGCCAGTTGATGTTTTTCAATTAAAATGGCGTCTTTTTGAAACAAAAGGCAGACACTTTGAGTGGTGCCGGCCACACCGTGTCTCAGATTGAGGCGGGGTTGATTCATACATGTCACATATGACCCATGGATCGTTCTCCTAAAGTTTTAACAGAAACCGAATGCGTTTGGTCGGTTTTCCGTATGTACTTAAAATATTTTCCATTTTAAACAAAAGAGAGACACTTAGAGTGATTCCAGTCACATTGTGCCTCTGATTAAGGAGGGGTTGACTCGTACACGTCACATATGACCCATGGATTGTATTTCTAAAGTATCAACACAATCTAAATGTGTTTGGTCGGTTTTCCGTATGTCAGTTGATGTTTTTCACTTAAAATGACATCCTTTTGAAACAAAAGACAGACACTTTGACTGGTGCCGGCCACACTGTGCCTCGTATTGAGGCGGGGTTGACTTGTACACGTCACATATGACCCATGAATCGTTGTGCTAAATTATCGACACAATCCGAATGCGTTTGGTCGGTTTTTCGTATGCCAGTTGATGTTTTTCAATTAAAATGACGTCCTTTTGAAACAAAAGGCAGACACTTTGAGTGGTTCCGGCCACATCGCATCTCAGATTGAGTCGGGGTTGATTTGTACACGTCACATATGACCCATTAACCGTTCTCCTAAAGTTTCAATGGAAAATGAATGCGTTTGGTTGGTTTTCTGTATGTACTTAAAATATTGTCCATTTTAAACAAAAGAGAGCCACTTAGAGTGATTCTGGCCACACCGTGCCTCCGATTAAGGTGGGGTTGACTCATACACGTCACATATGAACCATGGATTGTTGTGCTAAAGTATCGACACAATCCGAATGCATTTGGTCGGTTTCCCGTATGCCAGTTGATGTTTTTCACTTAAAATGACGTCCTTTTGAAACAAAAGACAGACACTTTGAGTGGTGGCGGCCACACCGTGCCTAAAATTGAGGCAAGGTTGACTCATACACGTCACATATGACCCATGGATTGTTGTGCTAAAGTATCGACACAATCTGAATGCATTTGGTCGGTTTTCCGTATGCCAGTTGATGTTTTTCAATTAAAATGACGTCCTTTTAAAACAAAAGGCAGACACTTTGACTGGTTCCAGCCACACCGCATCTCAGATTGAGGCGGGGTTGATTCTTACAAGTCACATATGACCCATGAATAGTTCCCCTAAAGTTTCAACGGAAACCGAATGCGTTTGGTCGGTTTTCCGTATGTACTTAAAATGTTGTCCATTTTAAACAAAAGAGAGCCACTTAGAGTGATTCCGGCCACACCGTGCCTCAGATTAAGGAGGGGTTGACTCTTACACACCACATATGACCCATGGATCATTATTCTAAAGTATAGACACAATCCGAATGCGTTTAGTCACTTTTCTATATGCCAGTTGATATTTTTCACTTAAAATGACGTCCTTTTGAAACAAAAGGCAGACACTTTGAGTGGTGGTGGCCACATCGTGCCTCGGATTGAGGCGGGGTTGACTTCTACACATCACATATGACCCATGGATCTTTGTTCTAAAGTATCGACACAATATGAATGCGTTTGGTCAGTTTTCTGTATGCCAGTTGATGTTTTTCACTTCAAATGACGTCCTTTTGAAACAAAAGACAGACACTTTGAGTGGTGGCGGCCACACCGTGCCTCAGATTGAGGTGGGGTTGACTCGTACATGTCACATATGACCCGTGGATCGTTGTTATAAAGTATCGACATAATCTGAATGCGTTTGGTCAGTTTTCCGTATGCTAGTTGATGTTTTTCAAATAAAATGACGTCCTTTTGAAATAAAAGGCAGACACTTTGAGTGGTGGCAGCCACACCATGCCTTGGATTGAGGCAGAGTTGACTCGTACACGTCACATATGACCCATGGATCATTGTGCTAAAGTATCGACACAATCCGAATGCGTTTGGTCGGTTTTCCGTATGCCGGTTGATGTTTTTCCATTAAAATGACGTCCTTTTGAAACAAAAGACAGACACTTTGAGTGGTGGCGGCCACACTACACCTCAGATTGAGGAAGGGTTGACTCATACACATCACATATGACCCATGGATCGTTTTTCTAAAGTATCTACACAATCCGAATGCGTTTGGTCAGTTTTCCATATGCCAGTTGATGTTTTTCAATTAAAATGACGTCCTTTTGAAACAAAAGGCAGACACTTTGAGTGGTGGCGGCCACACCGCGCCTCTGATTGAGGTGGGGTTGACTCGTACACGTCACATATTACCCATGGATTGTTTTTCTAAAGTATCGACACAATCCGAATGCGTTTGGTCGGTTTTTCATATGCCAGTTGATATTTTTCAATTAAAATGACGTCCTTTTGAAACAAAAGGCAGATACTTTGAGTTTTGGTGGCCACACTGCACCTCGGATTGAGGCGGGGTTGACTCGTACACATCACATATGACCCATGGATCTTTGTGCTAAATTATCGACACAATCTGAATGCGTTTGGTCAGTTTTCCGTATGCCAGTTGATGTTTTTCAATTAAAATGACGTCCTTTTGAAACAAAAGGCAGACACTTTGAGTGGTGCCGGCCACACCACATCTCGTATTGAGGCGGGGTTGAATCTTACACGTCACATATTACCCATGGATCGTTCTCCTAAAGTTTCAATGGAAACCGAATGCGTTTGGTCGGTTTTCCGTATATAGTTAAAATGTTGTCCATTTTAAACAAAAGAGAACCACTTAGAGTGATTTTGGACACACTGAGCCTCAGATTAAGGAAGGGTTAACTCATAAACATCACATATGACCCATGGATCGTTGTGCTAAAGTATAGACACAATCCAAATGCGTTTGGTCACTTTTTCGTATGCCAGTTGATATTTTTCACTTAAAATGACGTCCTTTTGAAACAAAAGACAGACACTTTGAGTGGTGACGACCACACTGCACCTCGGATTGAGGCGGGGTTGACTCTTAAATGTCACATATGACCCATGGATCGTTGTGCTAAAGTATCGAAACAATCCGAATGCGTTTGTCGGTTTTACGTATGCCAGTTGATGTTTTTCAATTAAAATGACATCCTTTTGAAACAAAAGGCAGACACTTTGAGTGGTGGTGGCCACACCTCACCTCGGATTGAGGCGGGGTTGACTCGTACACGTCACAAATGACCCATGGATCGTTGTTCTAATGTATCGACACAATCAGAATGCGTTTGGTCAGTTTTCCGTATGCCAGTTGATGTTTTTCAATTAAAATGACGTCCTTTTGAAACAGAAGACAGACACTTTGAGTGGTGTTGGCCACACCGCATCTCAGATTGAAAGGGGGTTGATTTTTACATGTCACATATGACCCATGAATCATTCTCCTAAAGTTTCAATGGAAACCGAATCCGTTTGGTCGGTTTTCCGTATGTACTTAAAATGTTGTCCATTTTAAGAAAAAGAGAGCCACTTAGAGTGATTCCGGCCACACCGTGCCTCATATTAAGGCAGGGTTGACTCGTACACGTCACATATGACCCATGGATCATTTTGATAAAGTATTGACACAATCTGAATGCATTTGGTCGATTTTCCGTACGTCAGTTGGTGTTTTTCACTTAAAATGACGTCCTTTTGAAACAAAAGACAGACACATTGAGTGGTGGCGGCCACACCGTGCCTCTGATTGAGGTGAGGTTGACTCTTACACATCAAATATGACCCATGGATCATTGGTCAAAAGTATCGACATAATCCGAATGCGTTAGGTCAGTTTTTCATATGCCAGTTGATGTTTTTCAATTAAAATAACGTCCTTTTGAAACAAAAGGCAGACACTTTGAGTGGTGGTGGACACACCGTGCCTCAGATTGAGGCGGGGTTGATTCGTACATGTCACATATGACCCATGGATCGTTCTCCTAAAGTTTTAATGAAAACCAAATGCGTTTGGTCGGTTTTCTGTATGTACTTAAAATGTTGTCCATTTTATGAGAATCCTCATGTGTCTATTAGTGGAATGGTGTTTACTTAAAATCTTGTGGATATTTATATAAAATATTTTTACATCATTCTTAGTATGGATTAGATTTTAGTTTATAATGCTATGAAACATTTTGGAGCTAACAATGTCATGCCCAATGAATACATCTCTTTTATAACATACCAAGAATCTATGATATTGATTAGATGTGTAAATGTGATTTACATTGATTATCATGATGAAAATAAATAAAATATATATTATAGATTTTCTAGTATTAAATGAAATCAAGGTGGGTGGGGGGGCTGTCCGGCGGGGCTGTCCGGGGGGCTGTCCGGTGGGTGTTCGGGGGGCTGTCCGGGGACCAAGGAGGAGGGTGGGGGGGGGGGGGGGGGGGCTGTGCGGGGGGTTGTCCGGGGTCCAAGGAAGATGGTGGAGGGGATGTCCAGGGGGCTGTCTGGGGGTCAGTCCGGGGGGATGTCCGGGGTCCAGGGAGGAGGGTGGGGGGGCTGTGCAGGGGGCTGTCCGGGGGGTGTTTGGGGGGTTGTCCGGGGTCCAAGGAGGAGGGTGGGGGGCTGTCTGGGGGGCTGTTTGGGGTCCAGGGAGGAGGGTGGGGGGGGGGGTGTCTGGGGGCTGTCCGAGGGTGTTTGGGGGGTTGTTTGGGGTCCAAGGAAGAGGGTGGGGGGGGGGGGGGGGGGGCTGTCCGGGGGCTGTCTGGGGGGCTGTCCGGGGGGTTGTCCGGGGTCCAGGGAGGAGGGTGGGGGGGCTATCCGGGGGGCTATTCAGGGGGCTGTCCGGGGGATATTCGGGGGTGTTCGGGGGGTTGTTCGGGGTCCAAGGAAGAGGGTGGGGGGGCTGTCCGGGGGGCTGTATGGGGGGCTGTCCGGGGGGCTGTCCGGTGTCCAGGGAGGAGGGTGGGGGGGCTGTCCGGGGGGCTATTCGGGGGGCTGTCCGGGGGCTGTCTGGGGGTGTTCGGGGGGTTGTCTAGGGTCTAAGGAAGAGGGTGGGGGGGGGGGTGTCTGGGGGGCTGTCTGGGGGGCTGTCCAGCGGGGCTGTCCGGGGTCCAGGGAGGAGGGTGGGGGGTTGTCCAGGGACCAGGAAGGAGGGGGGTTACCAAACACACAACCACTAAAAGACAACAACATCCATAAAAACAGATAATATATAAAAATAACTCAACTCCAATACTATACTACGAGTCTAGATAAAACCAACAGCTAGAATAGATTAAATATCAAATCTCAGTAACATCAGTCAAAAATGTAATGGATCAACTTGTCCCACATCACCATCACCATCATCATCACCCTCGTCCTCATCCCCATCATCGTCCTCGCCCTCCTCGCCCTCACCCTCCTCCTCGTCCTCGCCCTCCTCCTTGCCCTCACCACCCGCCTCGCCCTCCTCCTCTCCCTCCTCTTCTGCATCAGAATCCTCGCCATCATCATCGTCAAGCTGGACATCGTCCTGACCACTACTAGAACTGCCACCTGGTGCACCGTATATAGAACGTATCAACGACATATACTCATCAAAAGCTGGGCTGACCTCTACTGGAAGTGTAGGATGTAGAACTTCAATAAATTTCATAAACACACTGTTTTCCCTAACAGACTGTTCTTCCATCTCTGTGGACCTTTTCTCAGCCTGTTCTTCCTGTTCCCTAACTTGCTGCAGCTCGGTGGCACTACAGCTCATACCTGAGGAGGGTCAATACCTCGTCGGAGCTATCCTAGGTCGACAGCGTACTCTGCCAGAATTCTCCTCTCCCAACACCCGATGTAAGTGATATGTTGGCCCAAAATTGTCTGATTCTTGGGCATTGAGGACCTCTAAAGCATCCTGTTACAAATATAAATATATCATTAAGTTACAAAATAGATATTAGAATATAAATTCAACAGATTAAAAATTACAATCTGCTACTGAGTCGCTTCGTTGACGACACTTCCATCCTTTTTCCGTCTACTCGAGCAAAACAGTTTTGTTCGAGGCACACATCCTTCAATATTTTGTATTTTCCTCTACAATGACATTGAAAACTAAAGTTATATGAAAACTTTAGAAAACTATTAAATAATTGAGGAAACAAAAGAAAGTGTAAGTCGTAAAGAAAACTTATAAACAAATTTCATACCTGCTTCCTCTCATGATCAGGCATCGTAGTGCATCCTAGTGTGTGGAGGTATTTTTTTGCATCAATGTTCTTTTTATTTTTTCCAGATGATTCCTAAATAAAATTCAAAAATGCAACAGATAATATTAATGCAAAACATGAAAGTTATTATTTAAATACCTCAAATGTTATGAATACCTTAAACTGGGTACTCGTCCAATGAGTAATCATCTGAAGATACTGCTCTATAGGACAATCATCCACCACTGGTACCGCCTCTAACTCAGTGCCAACTCTAGCAACCCAGCCAATATACAAATCATGCTTGTAGGATCTCCAAAGCTCGCCTAAATCCTTTAGATGTTCCGGTCGTGCACCCTCACCATCGGGAAAATTAAATCGAAGCTGAAATCAAAATATTAATTCATATAAATACAAAAATAATTCATGGCATTAAATAGAACATATTTTTTTACCCATATCTCTACCCAATCTCTATCCTTGACCTCATGTGGCAAATGTCTCCACGATAGCGGGTTGACGGGAATGATGTCAGAGTATTTGGAAAGCGTCGCCAAAAAACTCCGACATTGCTGCCCTATTTTCTCAACCATTTGGTTGTCTTCATTATAATCCACCATAACCTGTGTGCGGCGGCGGTTACACACCGAACACATGCATGTACGCCCCTTACCACACCTCTTGTCAGTAGATATATCTTTCATGAAAGAAAAACAAATATTTTATCAAAACATGTTATAATGAAAATAAATATTGCTATAAAAATTTGTTAGGGTTCTATAAATATACCTGTGCCGGTATGATCGCTGAGCGCCGCTGGATCCACATAAACTGATGGAACACCCTGTGGTGGAACAGGAGTCGAAGACGATGGAATATAGAATCTCGGAGAGACAGAAGTAGAAGGAAAAGAAGATGGGATAGTTGTCTGACCGGATGCTGACTGGGGAGTGGGAATCATCATGGGATGTGAAAATGATGGGCCAGAAGATGCAGAAGGTAGCGAAAACATGGGAGGCATAAATATCCTATGTGTCCCTAATGACACATTGGGATCAGAATGTGGGAAGGATGACATGTCAGTGGGAGGGGTAGGGTCTAGTCGGGTACGCGCAGCTGCTCGTCCACCTCTGGTATGAACCCTCCTCGTACCACCGGCCTGAGTACTAGGACCAGTACTAGGATCCTTGTCGAATAACTGTCGATGTATAGGTGGATCCTACAAAAATGTTTAAAAAAAATTAATCACATGACATTATATATTCTTTAAATATATCAATTTGAAATAAAGTACTCACTACAGGCACTAAGGATGGAATTCCCAACTCCATCATTCGACGATTGTTCTCCATCATTTGTTTCCTTCATCTCTCTTCAATTGGCTTCATTTCCTGCTTTTGAAAAAAAATATGTAATTAATTAGAAAAAGAAAACTAATATGTAACCCAAAAAACTAAATATATGATGGAATAGGGGGATTCATTGGTAATTTAGCTATCAATTGTTTTAGAAGATCTTGAGTGGATTTAATAAATCATACAAGTTGTAATGTTCACTAAGTTAGAAATATTGTTTGACTATGTTTGAATACAGTTCAATTCAAAATTAGAAAATGAAATTCAAATAAAACTGCAACCAATAAACATTGAAAATTCACATAATGGTCAAGTCAGCTATTAATTGTTTTAGAAGAGCTTGAATGGATTTAATAAATCATACAAGTTGTAATGTTCACCAAGTTAGAAATATTGTTTGACTATGTTTGAATACAGTTCAATTCCAAATTAGAAAATTCAATTCAAATAAAACTGCAACCAATAAACATTGAAAATTCACATAACGGTCAAGTCATCTATCAATTGTTTTAGAAGAGATTGAATGAATTTAATAAATCATACAAGTTGTAATGTTCACCAAGTTAGAAATATTGTTTGACTATGTTTGAATACAGTTCAATTCCAAATTAGAAAATGAAATTCAAATAAAACTGCAACCAATAAACATTGAAAATTCACATAACAGTCAAGTCAACTATCAATTGTTTTATAAGAGCTTGAATGGATTTAATATATCATACAAGTTGTAATGTTCACCAAGTTAGAAATATTGTTTGACTATGTTTGAATACAGTTCAATTTCAAATTAGAAAATGTAATTCAAATAAATCTGCAACCAATAAACATTGAAAATTCACATAACGGTCAAGTCAGCTAAAACATATTTGTGATCAATACTAAATCAATTTGAATATTACCAACGTTAAAAACCCAACTCGAGGTAAACCAAAAGAATTGAGAACATGGCTGAATGGTTCTATATATTTTCAACCACAACTTTAGGTTTACAATCAACTCTGACAATTGAGCTATTTGAGTCATCAAAAGAAATAAATGGATTGCTTTCAATGGAACTAGGGACAATTTCAATTCCATCATTACCATAATCAAAAATATTTCTTGGAATTACTTCAACTATGACACCAAATTTAGGTCAAAGTTGGTCTTTGACATAAAAAACTTGTTTAGCCATTGATGCCAACACGTATGGTTCTTCGGTAGCAAGAGTGCGAGTCATATTAATTACTCTAAATCCACAATCATCAATAAATGTGCCATGTCTCATCATCGAATCAAACCAATGGAATTTCATCATTGTGACTCGTCCATGAGAGTAATAATCCAATATTATTATTTTCTCAACAACTCCATAATAACCCACATTTTCAAATAGTGGTCTACTATCTGATTCCCTGGCATAACAATCTGTTGTGACAGTAACCATAAAACCATCATGTTGTGTTCTCATGTTATTTTCTCATTTAGTGACAATAAATTTGTACCCATTGATAACAATTGATTTACAGTCACGAACCACGGTATTAGGACCAAAAGCCAAAGCTCTTATTTCCTCAGAGATAGAGTCAGTAGACAAACTCAATACCTGCAATATAAATGACTATTAAACTTAATTAAATATTGATATAATTATTTTAAACATTAATTTTTTTATACCTTCAATTTTAACCAAGAAGAAAACTCTTTGCTATGCAAAGTATCTCTCCTTCTCAAAGATAAAGAACCATGCTTCCTATTTATCATTGTTTTATGTTCCTTGTAGATAAAAAATATGAATAGTTTAACAGATATTTATGTAAGATATACATAATCAATTTAGTTACCTGATATAGTCATAGAACAAATCACATTTGAACAAAACTGTGCGATGTGCCATCTCCTGCTCTTTATGGATTAATGTCTTCAATGTATATGATCCAGAAATTCTTCCTATTTGAGGAAGTGATGGAAAACTGGGTTCAATTTTCTCATATTGTTCTTCTTAATTTCTCATTGGTATGTTCAATCTTGTAGTAAGATCAGACAAATACATCGAGCATAAATCCATACATTCTTGAGCCAAGTAACCGTTCATGATAGAACCTTCGGGATGATTTCTGTTTCGGACATAAGACTTTAATGTGAACATATTTCTTTCAGTTGGATACATCCAATGAAAAGAAACAGGTCCTCCAAGAAGTATTTCAGTGGGAATATGGACAGTTAGATGCAGCATGCATGTGAAAAATGATGGAGGAAATATTTTCTCCAAATCACACAAAATTAATGGGGCATTTGTCAACATTTTTTGCAAGAAATACTTGGACAACTTCTTAGCACAAATATCTCTAAAAAAATGGCACAACTGAATAACATCCACCCTTACATTATTGTACAATAGATGACGGATTGCTATTGGAAGCAACTCATGCAGTAGAATGTGATAATCATGAGTCTTCAAAGATTTTAGCTTCAACTCTCTTATGTTGACCCAGTTAGATATGTTGCTTGAATAGCCATCAGGAACTATAATAGTCTCTAATACTTCTAGAAATTGTTTTTTTTCTGTAGGTGTCATCACATAATAATCACATGGAAGTTGCCATTTATTTTCACTGATACGCACAGGATGTAATTTTGGTCTGATGCCCCAATCCACCAAGTCACGCCGAGATCGTAAATCATCTTTTTTCTTCCCCTTGACATTTAGAAGAACCGAAAGCAAAATTTCACATATATTATTTTCAATATGCATTACGTCTAAGCAATGACGTAACAAATTGGTTGACCAATAAGGAAAATCAAAAAAGATACTCCTCTTCCTCCAATTGTAACATGTTTCAGTGGAAACATTCTTTCTCTTTCCAGATTTCATTTGACCCTTCCCGAATGAAAAACTGAAATCTTTTAATTCATTAAGCACGTCAGTTACAGACATACGCTGAGGCGGATCATCGGTCTCTATGGTATTATCAAATCTTCGACGATTCATTCTATATGGATGATCCTTTGGCAAGAATCGTCGATGTCCCATAAAACTGAAACTACAACGATGTTTCAGTATTCTGGATCGTGTATTCTTCATACAAACTGGACATGACAATTTTCCCTTCATGCTCCATCCATACATCATTGCATAAGCTAGAAAATCATTGATCGTCCACATAAGCGCAACACGCATCTGAAATATGTCTTTCGAACATGCATCATATGTGTGCACACCCACATCCCAAAGAAGTTTCAACTCTTTTATTAAAGTTTTCATGTAGACATCAATATCAATGCCAGGATCAGAAGGACCAGACATGAGTATACTCATGAAAGTGAAAGGTTTTTTCATATACAACCACGAGGTAAGATTATAAATGTGTATAAAAACTGGCCATGTGCTATGCGAAGTAAGAATATGCCCAAACGGCTTAAAACCGTCGCATGAAAGACCCAACCTCACATTATGCACGTCAGCTGCAAAATCAGGATGTCGAGCATCAAATCTCTGCCATGCAAATCCATCTGCAGGGTGAACCAACTCATCATTAGTCTTCCTTCTGTCGGTATCATGCCATCTTGTTTTTATTGATATGTCATCAGACATAAAAAGATTCTGGAGTCTGAGGATCAATGGAAAGTGGCACATTACTTTTTGTGGAACACGGGATGGTGTTCCATCAGATTTTGACTTCCAGCAGGATGTGCCACATTTTATACAATCATTTTGTTCAGCGGTTTCCTACCAGAATAAACTGCAATCTTTTGGGCAAGCATGAATTTTGTTTCTTGAAAATCCAAGTTCCACAACTAACTTCCATTCCATATAGTGGTTTGAGGGAATATCTGCATCATCTGGAAGTAAATCCTTCAAGAGGGTAAGAATGTAATCGATTGCTGTATTAGAAATCCCATACATAGTTTTCCCATGAAACAATCAGATTAAAAATTCCAGCTTTTTCATTTTATCGCATTGTCGATATACTGGAGTCGTGGCAGCATCATTCAATTTTTTCACCCTATCAATATCATCATTTTCACTAGATGCATCAGCTGTACTCATATCGAAGTCTTCTTGAGTCAAAATCCTTTCCTTTTTCATGATGATGAATAAATGGAAACCGATCATCTAACAAATTCTCCATTCCAGTCCTTTCATTTCGATCATCACCAATTTGAGATTTAATTTTCTCCCCATTGTGATACCACACAAAGTAGTTTGCTTGAAAATCATTTTTGGTTATGTGGTAGTTGACCTTCTTCACGGACTCAACCAAGGTCTACCACACAATTGGAACATGGGCAGTGTATGCGACCACTATCTGAAGCATTGTGAAATGCAAAATCTATAAAGCTCTCCCAAATTGTTTTGAAAATCGCTTGAGATCCGATCGGTTTCATACATCCAACTTCTGTCCATTCTGTAAAAAGAATTTATATAAGTCATTTTGTCATAAAAAATTAAATAGGATTGAACTTTAATAGAAAATACATTTAAGTAAATGATAAAGGAAGGAGTTTCTAGTTGATGTAAGTGAACTATTAAAACAATGTAAAGATATACTAATTAATTCAATTATGTGTGCCTAGATTTTAGGTGAGATGTGGTTTTGTAATTTTTTCATTTATTACATACCAAGAAGACACTATAGACCTGATAAGACATTGTTCAAGATATTAAAAAGTGAAGGCTTTTCATGAAATATGCAGAATGTGTAAAGAATTTTTTTTAATAAGTTATTGATTCTAAAAAATGGAAATATTTTTCAAAAGTTAGTACATTTCATAACACAAAAACTAAAGTCCACAGAAAGTACCTTATCACCCCACTAAAAAAAGGAAAACCACTACCCCACTAACCCAACCATGTCAATTACCTCAATGAGGGATTCTATGTCTATATTTGGGAAGAGGTTGAAGGAGTCTAACCTGGATGGGGGAGTTGCAGCCGATCAGATGGAAGACCTTAGGTTAGGGTTCACCTGTGCGGGGGATTCTGGAAATCGGGGGAAAATGCAAAGTTATTTGCTTTTGTGTAATCAGGAGCGGGCTGTCCACGGGGGTGGCGGGGTTGTCCAGGGGGTGCAGGGTGTCCATGGGGGTGGGAGGGCTATCCATGAGGGTGGCGGGGCTTTCTAGGGGGGGAGGGGGTGTCCAGGGGGGTGGGCGGGCTATCCACGAGGGTGGGGGTGGGGGGGGGGGGCTTTCCAGGGGGTACAAGGTGTCCAGGGGGTGGGGGTGTCCGGGGGGGGTGGGGGGGGGGGTGTCTAGGGGGTGGGCGGGCTGTCCACGGGGGTTGGGGGGCTGTCCAGGGAGTAGGGGGTGTCCAGGGGGTGGGCAGGATTTCCACGGGGGGTGGCGGGGTTGTCCAGGGGGTACAAGGTGTCCAAGGGGGTGGGTGGACTGTCCACGAGGGTGGAAGGGCTATCCAGGGGGTAGGGGGGTGTCCAGGGGGGTGGGTGAGCTGTCCATAGGGGTGTGATTGAGAGCTATGAGATTTAATTGGGTTTTCATTCATGTTATGAAAAACAAAAGATGGGTGTTAAGGATTAGAATAGTATTTTTTAGTGAAAATACAATTTGGTAGGATTAGTGACTTGATAACATGATGGTATCAAGTTTTCAATTGGGAAAATGTTGGGGAATTGGATTCTAAAAGGCTCCCACAACCTTCCAAGGATATATTATTTCTAGAAAAATGTGTTGTGGGAGAAGGAATTCATCCTATATAGTTGATTTCACTTTTAGATCATGTGATTCCTTAATCATCAAGATGACTAGACAAGAACCAAAACCAACGAGGCCTCAAAACTTTCCAAATATCTAAAAGTGATGATTTCCCCGTGCTTATTGGTGAACTATGGAAGTGATGACTTCCCACCTGCACATCCCCCCTCCCCACCTCACTCCCAACAGACTCCCCCTGCACAACCCCCCTCCCATCCACCGACTGCACAACCCCCCCCCCCCCACCTGCACCCCCACTTGCACAACCCCCCCCTCCCCCACCCCCAACTGCATAGCCCCCCCCACCTGGACCCCCACCTGCACAACCCCCCTCCCCCCACCCCACCCCACCCCCACCTGTACACCCCCCACCTCACCCCCCAACATACTCCCACCTACCCATCCCACCCCCAACCTACACACTCCCCTCCCCCCCACTTGCACATCCACCCCCACCTACACCCCCCACTTGCACAACCCCCCCTCCCCCACCCCCACCTGCACAGCCCCCCTCCCCCCACCGCCACCTGTACACCCCACCCCCCACATTACCCTTAACAGACTCCCACCTGCCCAGCCCACCCCCCCAAACTGCACACTCCCCTCCCCCCACCTACTTGCACAACACCCCCTCCACTTTCACCCCCCACTTGAACAACCCCCACTCCCCCACCCCCACCTGCTCAACCCACCCCACCCCCCACCTGTACAACCCCCACCTCACCCCCCCAGCAGACTATGACCTGCCCAGCCCAACCCCCCAACCTGCACACTCCCCCCCCCCCACCCACTTGCACAACAACCCCACTCCACTTGCACCCCCACCTGCACAACCCACCCCTCCCCCACCCCATCTGCAAAACCCACCCCACCCCCACCTGTACAACCCCCACCTCAACACCCCACTAGCACACCCCCTCCCCCACCTAAACACCCCACTAGCACACCCCCTCCTCCCACCTACGACACCCCCAGAACCTCCCACCAGAACAAAAACAGAAAACAAAAACAAAACAAAAAATTGATTCCCACATGACACCAGAACAAAAACAGAAAACAAATAACAAATCGAATTGAAATTGTTGGGTATACCATACTGCACGAACCTTAGGTTTAAGCTAAATCAAAATAGAAAATAAAAAAATTAGATGCAAAACATTAAACATAACGTACTACTTACAAATTTGAAGTTTAGAACAAAACAACTTTGTGATTGAATATGATATGGTGGAATGATTTTCCAAGCGAGAGAGATATTAGGTCTCGACTTTACCAGTTCAATCATGTGGATGGGATATCGGGTTTGCTGGGTTTTTAGGGGAAAACTTTCCCAACGGTTTTAAACAACCATTGGGAAAGGTGAGCTTTGCCAACAGTTTACACAAACCGTTGGGAAATACTTGTTTTATACCCCTATACCAACAGTTTTATTGAACCGTTGGCATACAAGCATTGGGAAAACCCAGCTTCCTAGTAGCGAGAACAAGATAAGTCGGACTTTAGGTAAGGGATCCTACCTCTCTCTTCTTTTTAAGTACTCTCTTTTATGTCATTTCTTTTAAGATCATATTTCTTATGTTTGGGTATGTTATTTTATATTCCTCATTATGTAATTTTTATGTTCATATTATGAGAGACCCTATTTTATCTCATAAATCCATTTTTGGAAGTTTTATGTGGCACCGTTTGGCTGCCAAGTTTTCGTAAGGGATTTTTCATCTCACTTTTATTCCCCTGATATTTATGCTACATTTTCCACCGTTTCCTTCGAGTGGTGTATGTACTTCCCATTATTCTACTCTTTTTGTAATATACTTTCGTTTATGAGTATTTACATCAATGTTTTATAGTCCTTATTTCATGGGGTGTACGTTTCGAAAGTTACCCAAGTCGGTAAGGGAACCTTTCACCCTCCTATTTTTAAAAAGACTTCTTTATGTTATGTCTTTTAATTTACATCTTCTTATGTTGGGATATGTTCTTATATATCCTTATTGATGTAAATTTTATGTCCAAGTGATGTGATACCATTTTCTCTCTCATCAACTCATTTTATGAATTTTAAAGTGACGACGTTAGGCCGTCGAATTCTTGCAAGGGAACTTCTTAACTCAATTTCAATTCTTTGGGTTAAACTTTTACTCCTTGAATATGTCATGATATGAATATGTGTGAATGAATCTGATTGTTTTACACTTAATATCCACTTATATTGGGTGTATTTATATTTTTCACACATAAATTATGTAATTGATTTATCCTTAATCTAAGGATACCGTCTTTGTATGGGACTTCATCTCAATATCCTTTCCTTGAGGCATATTTTGTTTTATACACAACTTTATTTTATACGGTGTATAAAACCCTTTTACTTTTACTTTTATTCAAAATGAATCTTTTCTGTACGAATCGTTTTACTAAACGACAAAAAGTATGTTTCTTTTTAACGTACATGGTGACAACGACCTTTCCGCTGCCGCGAGCATTATTTGATCCTTGGATTCATCAACAATCCATAATGTTTTTAAAAGTAAATAAATACCATATACACTTTTATGTATTTTGGTATTCAAAATGGTTTTGATAATGTATTTTTTATGTCAATATATTTAAGTGATATATTATGATTGAAATGTGGAAATGTTTTCTTTCCTTTATAATTGTTTTATGTGTTATGATTTTATAATGGTACTTGGACATTTGACGGGTGGTTACGTGATAAACCAAATGATGGGTGGTGCCGTGAATACTAGGATGGGTGGTTACGTTATAACCTACAATGCATTTGGTATGGAAGTTGGCCGTATGGATATTCCATGTAGTGATATGTGTGAAAGTGGACCATATGGTTATTCCATTTAAGTATGTTTATGTCCCAAGTTACCTTTATATGTTATGTGTTATTTATTTGGGTTTATGGTAATCTTTTGGTTACAAAGGATAAGTGGTGATCTTTTATTCAGGTAAGAATATTTACAACTTCGTAAAGGTGAAAAGTATTACCTTGATAAAGTATTCATGGTTTACTTGTTGTTTTGAAAAAATAACAGTTTTCCTTCTTTGTGTATCCTTTACAGGGATTTTTATGCTCATCCCAAGTTTTTGAAATGTTTTCCATAGGACTTAAAGATGAATAGGGTCATGTATGGGATCAAGGAAAGACATGCTATCTTAAATATGGAACTTGACATGACTCTTTTTTTAAGAGTTCATGTTTTGTAAAAAAAAAGGAAACTTTGTAGAAGTGTCTACTATGTTATCTTTTGAGATGAGATAGTTATGATATAATTCTCTAAAACTCTAAACCTGAAAAGGTCCTCAATGTTAATTATTCATTTAATTCAATATTAAGTAATGTTTAAGGCCAGGGACTTATAGTATAGATCTAGGAAAGGATCATGCATCATTCTTATTTGTGCCTGTGTTTGAATTGGTAGAACTTGGGATAGGTTAACCTAAAATGAATAAAATGAATAAAATAAAACAATTAATTAATTTTAAAGTATTTCATATTAGAGGTTTAGGACCTCTAAATATTTTTTATTTTGTAGGTATGGATCCAGGTCGACTTCCTTGTCAGGTTCGTGCAGAAGAAGTTCAACAGGTTGTGCTAGAATATTGCTGCATAGTAGAGGTTGATGATGATGACACTTAGAGGAGGAAACTACAAGAATTTCAATACCAGAGTCTGCAGAGGTACAAAGGCTCTATTTTAGGTGCAGTTATGGAAGACTAGTTGGAGAAGGTTGAGATATGCTTCAGTTCTATCCATGCTCAGAAGGAGCATTGGGTTTCATTGGTTGTGATGATGCTGAGTGGGGTAGCGAGGCAGTGGTGCTTCTTATTCCTCAAGTATCGCGAGGAGTCGAAAGTCTCATGGGAGAAGTTCTGAGACCAGTTCAGGGCCGAGTTTCTTTCTTCGACCGTGAAGGTGTCCAGTCGCTAGGAGATGCTTACCCTTTAGCAAATGAGCTCCAATGTGAAAGAGTTCATGATCCATTTCAGGAACTTTCTACAGTATTATTCAGACTTGTTGCTAGATGAGGAGGCTAGGGTGAGAATTTCAAGGATGCTTTGCATCCATAGATCCAGCTCCAAGTCACCCCGTTTATGCTGAAGATGTATCTCAAGGTGACGGTGAGGGAAGAGGTTATCGATAGGATTTTAGACAAAAATGGATCATCATGAGAGAGGATTATTCAAGATTCCTCATGAAGGAGAGCTGTGGTATGGGGTTCCCGGTTTTTAGGGCAGAAGAGTTTTTGATCATCCAGGGGTAGGTCCTAGCCCTCAGTATCTCATTTATCTAGGTGAGTGTCTCTTAAACCTATGCCAAGGGATTTGATTCTTTCTTTCTGATGTAGGATGTGGTTATCAAGGGCGAGAGTGCCCAAAATTTCTGAGTATTCATAATGTGCTGGTTTTTTCACTTGAGGTTCCTCCGTTGCGGCAATTCTGGCCGAGGTAGTAGTAACATGTCGCACCAGTTTTAGATCAACATAGAGCATATAGGGTGGGTAGAGGAAAACCCTAGGATGATCCCCATCCTCAGAGAGTAGATAAAAACCATGGAGGTGGTCATAAGTAGGGTCATAGAGGCCATGGAGTAGGTCATGGTCACCTTCATGCTTTAGCATTATTAGCACTGGGTGAGCCAGATGTCGTTTGAGGTACCCTTTTCTTGTTTTCTACTTGGGTGAATTCCTTGTTTGATCTAGGAGAGACATAATACTTTATACCACCCACCCTTTTCCATGCTTCGGTACTTGAGGTAGAGAGGATTCTAGTGACCTTGGCATTGACTACGTCGGTTGAAGGTTGAGCAGACTTGTTTGAATTATGTAGAGATTATGAGCTAGTATTGGGGAATCATTGCTGTTAGGGAGATTTCCTATGTTTACGGATAAAACCATATGATGTCATCCTCTCCATGGATTGGTTGTATTCGGTGTAGGATATCATGGATTTCTTCCAGAGGTAGGTGGTGCTCTTCGATGCTGATGGAGATCCAGTAGTGTTTTTTGGTGAGCGAGACCCTTAGATGGGTTAGAGGCATGTTCTGTACTTATCATCCTTGATGGATGAGTTAATGCTGATTTCATCAGAGGTTTAGAAGTTGGTGTTTCCCAGGGTCATAGAAGAGTATCCTAATGTATTTTTAGAGGAGGTTGTAGCGTTACCCCCTCGATGAGAGACCGAGTTCGGGATCGAGCTACAGTCAGGTGATTGCCTATCTCAATGTCTTCATATAGGATGGAACCTTCTGAGTTGCAAGAGATATGTATACAAATCAATGGTCTATTGTAGTGCGGTTTTGTTCGGATGAGTGTGTTACCATGGGGTGCACCATTTTTGTTCATAAAGAAGGCTGACAATAGTTTGCAGTTGTATATCGATTATCGTTGCTTGAACCATGTGACTATGAAGAAACACTTTCCTCTTCTACAGATTGAGGATTTATTCGATCAACTGAGGGGTTCGAGTTGGTTCTAGAAGATTGATTTTTGGTAAAGATATCATCAGATGCATGTAAAGGATGAGGATATCCCAAAAACTTCTTTCTGTTGTCGTCATGGGCATTTTGAGTTTGTTGTAATGCCGTTTTGTGTGACGAATGCTCCAGTTGTGTTCATGGGGTCAATGAATGTTGTGTTTTGTGAGTTCCTGGATAAGTTCATGGTGCTTTTCATCGATGAAATACTTGTGTACTCCATGACTGAGAAGGATAATGAAGAGCATCTCTGTGCCATTTTGGGAGTTCTTCACCGTGATAAGCTGTTTAGGAAGTTGTCGAAGTGTGATTTTTGGGCTCAAGAAGTCCGTTTCTTGGGGAATTTTGTGTCCCAGTAGTGAGTAGCTGTGGACCCATAGAATATAGAAGCAGTTGTGCCTTGGGAATCCCCCAAGGCAGTGGAAAAGGTGAGGGGTTTCCTTGGTCTTTCAGGCTATTATAGGAGGTTCATAGCCATTTTATCTTTGCTTATGAATCCTCTAATAGCATTTACCATAAAGGACCAGGCGCTCATTTGGACTGATTAGTGTTAGGAATATTTTGAGTGTATGAAGGAGAAGTTGGTCAGTGCTCTAGTTCATTGTCTGCCAACAAAAGGAGTTCATTTTGAGGTTTTCTATGATTCTTCATGTCTTGGGTTAGGCTACATTCTAATGCAGCAGAAATCATTCATTTCTTTGGGTCTATCCAGTTGTTTCCTCACAAACTTATCTATTCCACCCATGATATTTAGTTAGCGGTTGTGGTGTTTTTTTGAAGTTGTGGAGACATCACCTCATAAACGATCATTTTTTTGGTCTTCACCAATCATAAGAGCCTGGGGTATGTTTTATCCCAACCTGACTTGAACCTGCGCCAGTGTTAGTGGATAGAGTTATTACATGATTACGATTTCAAAATTTTATATACACCTAGAAAGGGGAATGTTGTGGCTGATGCGCAGAGCAGGAAGTCACGTAGTGATGTAGTGCATGAATCAGGTGATTCTTGGAGAGTTATGGAAGAACTTTCAGCATTACATATGGATATGGGAGAAGTTGGGGATATAGGTTGTATTTTTTCATATGATGGTGCAATCATCTCTAGTGTAGTAGGTGGAAGAGTCCCAGTTTTGGGATCTTGAGGTGGATGTATAGAGAGACTGAGTTGTTTATAGAGAGGCCCTTGATGTTTGGTCTAAAGATGAACAACACCAGGTTTTATTTTAGGGAAGGCTTTTCATTCCTTTGGAGGTGTGTGAAATGGTTCTCAGGGAGTTCTATATTTCACCCTTAGTGGTACATCCTGGCATGATGAATATGTACCAAGATTTGAGGATCCAGTTATGGTGGCTTGGGTTGAAGCATTCAGTTGCAGAGTTTGTGTCTCGATATTTGGTCTGTTAGAGGGTGAAGGTTGAGCACCGTGTTCCCGGTGGTTTTCTCCAGCCACTAGATGTTCCTAAGTGGAAGTGGGAGGACATATCGATGGACTTTGTTACCATTTTACCTCAAGCTCAGGGAGGCTATGACACTATATGGGTATTAGTGTATCGTTTGAAAAAATAATCCCACTTTATAGCAATCAAGGAGTTGATCTCAGTGGAGTTTTTGTCAAGGCAGTATTTAGAGGAGGTGGTGAGACTCCACAGAGTCCCAAGGATGATCATTTCTGATCGAGATCCTCCTTTTACCTCTAAAGTGTACAGATGTCTCCAACATGCCTTTGGTTATCAGCTATGCCTTAGAACTACTTTTCATCCACAGATGGATGGTTAGACAAAGCAGACCATTCAAACTCTTGAAGACATGTTTCACTCTTATGTCCTGGATTTTTGAGGTTAGTGGATGAAGCACCTTCACTTGGTAGGGTTCTCTTACAACAATAGTTTTCACTCCACCATCTGTATAGATCCGTTTGAAGTCTTGTATGGATAAAATTTCCATTATATTTTTTGCTAGACTAAGGTTGGAGAGTCAGCAATTCTTAGGCCAGAACTAGTACATAACACGAAAAAGATAGTTTAGGTTATTCCAGATAGGATGAAGGAAGTGAAGGATCATCAAAAATCTTATGCCGATCATAGGAGTATACCTCTGGAGTTTGATGTTGGAGATCATGTGTTTCTGAAGGTGAATCCCCGTCTTGGGAAGTGAAGGTTTGGTCGTGGGAGTAAGCTTTCTCCCTGGTTTTTTGGGCCTTTTGAGGTATTGGATCATGTTGTATCTATGGCATATCGGGTAGCACTTCCACTATAGATGATCCAGATACATGATGTTTTTCACATGTCGCATCTATGTTGTTATCTTTATGATAAATCTCACATCATCAATTGGGGAGATATTTATATTGATGATGCTGCAACCTTCGAGGAGTGGCCTGTAGTGATCTAGGACTGCCATGAGAAGGTGTTTCATGAGCATGTTATCCCCTTGGATTGTGTATTTTGGAAACATATAGGTGTGGAGGATATTACTTTTGAAATTGAGTCATAGATATGAACTTATTACCCCAAGATGTTTTATGTTTAGCCCTTCTTTTGTAATATTGTTCGTTTGGTGGCTGTAGACCTTTTCAGGCTATGAGATAGATTTCTCTTGTCAAGTGTTGTAGTTTTCTCTCTTTTGAGAGTTATATCCATCGGGAGAGTGTTTAGGATCTATTTGTGGTTTTCGTGTGGTTTCATGTTGTTCCTTGATGAAGCGTTTGAGCTCTCGTGGCGATGAGAGCCATGAGAGGTATCTCGTGGGGTGGCTGTTCAGACGACCCCTTTTATGTTTCCTCTATGGGTTGGTTTTCGATTCTCAAGGATGAAAATGTTTTGAGAGGTATCTAATGTAAGGTCCGGGGTCTATGTGGATCGACCTTTGTGTGTTTTTGAAGACCGAGGTTCTCAGAGGAGGCTCAGAGAAAGTCCGGAGGGACTTATCTTCTAGATGTTGGAAGTAGGGAGCTTTCACATCATGAAAAGCCTTTACACGACGTGAAATATGGATTCATGACATGTAGTATTTAGGGGTTTGAAAAATAAAATAAAGTGATGAGGTGATGCATTTTTTGGTGAAAACTAACCTCAAGGAATTAGAGGACATGAAAGGGAATTGCACATCGTGTAATACCCCAACACTGTATGTCTTAAAAAATTCAACCGCTCAGGTTGTCAAACCCCATGGCTACAGATCCCCTCTTTATTGAATCCAGATAACTCGGAAACCCCCCTTTTCAACGTTTGGGGATTCCTTCGTCACAGATCGATTCCCCACTTCCCTCCTTCGATCCGTCTCTAATATAAGGTATGATCTATCTCCGTTCTTATGGTTTATTTGATTCGTTTACTCTCATTATTCTTGCGATGTGATGGTGCATGATCTATGTGTCTCTAATGGGGGGTTTCTTGGTTGTTGGTTGGTGTAGTTGTTCTGTGGTGTCCTTGGGTGGATGCAGTTGTTGCGGGAGAGTTGATCGTGATCCATTGTGTGGTCCGTTCTTGTGCGAAGAACGTCAGTGGCCTTTTTAGGTAGGGGATTCATTGATTCTTTATTTTATTTACGTGAAATCATAGATCTAGAATGTTTTATACCTTGGATCACAATGAAATTGACCTAATAATTATTTGGACTGTATTAAATAATTGGTATCGGTCATATAGTGTTGTTGTTGCTTATACTGTGATAATGGGTAGCCTCTTGATTTGCTACATAGTGTGATATCTATGCCTTTCTATGTTTAGCATGTTGTTCTTGATGGAAATTGGTAAAAAATATAAATCCAAAATTAGTTGATAATTAATTATCTAAAGGTTTAAAGAGGCATGTTTAAATGAATCTGATTATTGTTGTTACAATTTGAGGATAATCAAATTGATGCTGATATGTGTGTTTAATTAAATTGGTTAAAGATCCTAAAGCATGTTGATGCTTGTTTATAAAGAATTAAAGACATGTTAAATTAATTTTTTAATTAACTTTTGATAGCTTGTGATAGCTTGTTTCTTAGGTTTCCCGTAGTTGGAACATGTTCATAATGAATCAGTTAATTCAAGATGGAATAAGAACCAGTTGTGTGATAAAAGATAATGCCTTTTTGGGGATTAAGTTTCTTTCTTGGTGTGAAGTCCAAGTGTCTTATGCTTTATATCCGTGAGATCTCTATGTGTGTGTGAAGGTTTAATGCCTTGTTTTAGGTCCAAGATCCTAGTTTCTATGTTTATTTCCTACTTCTTGTGATCTGACGTGAGTCTAGGATTGCTGAGCCTAGAGGGTTGTTGTGGTTGTGGGGGTAGGGAGGTTCGGTTGTGATGCGAACTTGGGATGGATGTTCCTAGAGGGCTATTGTGGTTATGGGGGAAGGGAGGCCCTGTTGTGATATGAGCCTAGGATGGATGAGCCTGGAGGGATGTTGTGGTACATGGGGTAGGGAGGCCTGATTTTAGTGGCAGTAGTTGATGCATGGAGTGGATAGATGCATCATTTTATGCTTATGGGTGTCGGGGAAGAATCCGGGTTGATGGAATGAGTTGAAGCTGGGATTACCTATTGATATGAAATTCAGATGCTTGTTGAATATGTTGGTTGTTTATCTACTTTACTTTCTTCACTACTTGAGGAAGATGGGTTTTCTTACTCTCCTTCCAAGGGAGGTGAAGATGCATGGGGTATGACACATGCTTTCCGTGTTTAGCCTCTTGGGGTTGGATGGGTCTATGCTCTTACCATAGGTGGAAAAGAATGGATAGGTAGTTCATCTACTCACTGTGTTGATCCCCTTGTGTTTGGTAGCTTAGAATGTTTTCCTAGAATACCTATAAATATGGAAAGTGGAAATGTCATTAAATAAATGAATAAATATTTAATCCATGGGGTTGGATATTGCTGGGATGTAATGCTGAGGTTATATTTCTGAGAAACTATGGAATCGGTTTGGTTATTCCTGGAGGGCATGGAACTTTGTTGTGATGCTAATGAAATTTAATGTGAAAAATGACAAGGGTTAATTAATGGTTAAAGAATTAATTAATGTAAAGTGAAATTGATAAAAATGAATAAAGTAATATAATATATATCTTTAATGGTTGTGTGATTATAGGATATCTAGTCTTAACAGTGGCATCCGAGAGTTCGAGAGACGTTAGCTACAGTTGAGTCTGAGACTAGGTTATGCCCATAGTGTGGTTGTGAGCTATATTATACCATGTACTATTGTGTTTTCATAAGATACTCCACCCTGTAGGTTAGGGAGACTGACACCCCATAGATTCTGATCTTGGGAGGGTGTTTTCCCCAACATCCCAGTGGGAGGATGGATGGCTGACTACCCCCATTGCCCCCCTCTATTCTCTTTGTAGTTACTTGTGTTGGTATGCATGATGGTTAGTTTTTCCCATATATGTCTGTAGAGGGATGTAATGTCTTATGGTTATTTTACACTCATATATTCTGGATATAGTTTCCTAAGGACTACTATAGGTGTAACGTGTATAGGCTATGGTGGATTGAGGATACTTACTTGGTGTATGGGCTGTAATGGTTTGAGGTATAATACCCTATGTATGAAACATGTTATGTAGGATGTGGTGGACCCCAGAAACTACCTAGTTACTTTTTGTTATGTGGATGTGGTGATGTGTTGCATGAGGTGCATGTTGTGGTGATTTCACCAGGTGTCTTCAAGCTAGCCTTTTTATAGAGAGATGCCCAGGATGTGCGACGTTGGGGAAAAGAGGAAAACTAGTGGGGAAGTTATAGTGGGGTACCCTTGACATTGTTTATTATATTATATGCTCTTGTATGTGATACTTGGTGAGAGTATCCATGGTGAGGTTGGTAAAATAGTATACCTTTTTAGGCAATGAGTTAGTTTCACTTGTTGTTCACTATGCTTTATCATGATTTCTTTACTTTTTCACGAGAGGCTCTAGGGAGGATTCTACTAAGTATATTATTATATTCACCCTACATTATATAAACGTTTTTCAAGTCACCTGGAGTAGGTTGGAGATAAAGCTGGTTACTACTAGCTTGGAGTTTTTAGGATCTGTTTGGGATTTGTGGCCGCTACTGTCTTTACTTTCCTTTTTTCTACTTGTAGATTTCCCTTTCAGTTGTAGTAGTTCTTGTGTGAAATTACATATCTGAAATTTGGATTTCCTTTTTATATTGAGTTTCGAGTAGAAGTTTGTTGGTGTCTGTCTTATATCTCTCTTTCACATGTGTTCTCTTTAAGGGTAATGCCTCCCATTTGTGTGTTTACTATACCCTCGGTGCTAGTCACCAACCCAGGGCCTATTGGAGGTGGGACTAAGCTATCACTATCTCTCTTCTCCCATTGCTGGCCCAGGAGGGGTACACTTTGTGGGGAGGGGGTCATGACAATACCCTCTATCATCACTAGTAAAAAATCCATGATAAAACCCTATTTATTATCACTACTAAAAAATCCCTGATAAATGGGGTCCCTTTAAAAGTGCTAAAAAAAGCCATGATAAAGGGGGTGACTTTATCAATGCTAAAAAAGAACTGATTAAGGGGTACTTCTAATATCGCTTTTTTTAACACAGTTAAAAGTGCCTTTTATCAGTGCTTTTTAGCACTGATAAAGGTACCCCATTTATCAACATTTTTTTAGCACTGATAAAGGGTAGCGCTGTATAAAGCTGTTTCTATGGTAGTGATACTCAAATTTTTATGGATAATAAAAACCTCTATAAATAATTTATGAGTATCTTTAACTGAAAAATGTAAATTTTCAATAAAATTTACTTGATAAATGTTTTAAAGGATTTTCACAAGGGTAAAAAAACTTGTTAAACACTTTGGAATATTTTATGAATTATTTTCAAAGTCAAACACTGTGTTAGTACGAGATTCCAAGGCCCGTAGAGCCTCAACATAGACAGAATAAAAATATTAAATATAGTATATTACATAAGTGCGTTTTCTTCAAAATAATTGACTATCTCCCAAACAACGTGTCATATAAGAAATCCAAAACCATTATTAGGTCTGGGATGATGAGTTCACCCCAGGCACGCTATAACATTTGTTCACATCAGGCGTTTGGTAACATCCCACATGAGGATAACTTATTTAATATTTTTATTTTATATTTTTATGAAAATAATTGAATTTTTCAAAAACTATGCATCGTATGAGAAATCTGAGACCATCGTGAAGTCCGAAACATGAGTTTTACCCTATACGTGACATAAGATTTGTGTGCATCGGGTGTTTGGTTACATTTCATGTAAGGGTAATGATAATTATATTATTATCATTATTTGTGTTCAAAAAATGGAAATTACATGAGTAATTAAATGATTTTGTTTTCGCTTAATTGATGAGTGATGTTTCACCATGAATGAATTATTGTAATGTTAGATAATAATAATGATATTATTACTTGTCTCACATAAATGCAATTATCACTACCACAAATCGGTGCAAGGGCATCACCGACCCTTATCAGTGTTAAGAAAAATGTGCTGATAAAAAGGGACCTTTATCAGCTCTATTCTTAGCGTTGAAAAAAGTTTTTGATAAAAAATATTATTAATTTATATAAAATTATTATATTTTTATTCAAAAATAATGTTTATTTATATACATTAAATAAAAAAACCATGTTTATAATTAATATATATATTTTAATAATTCAAATATATACATAATCTTTTAAAAAATTAATTTATAAGATTATAATTAAATAAATATATATTTAAATAATTATAAGATTATAATAAATATATTATTGTAGCAGATACTATGTGGTAATGAAGCAGCTAGAGCTATTCATCCGATTTGGGCCTTTGGGCCACCGGTTTGGGGCTATGGGTCTTAGGGCCTTTAGGACACCAAAAGCCTTCTGACTAGAGGGCCTTCGGGCCATCAAGGGCCTTCAAGCCACATGACCTTCAGGTCACCAAGGGCCTTCAGGCCATAAGGTTTTCAGGCTACTGATGGCCTTTGGGCCACAAGGCTTTCGAGGCATAGAGACCAAGAAGCAGCCCAGATAGATCACACAAGAGCAGGACCAGAAGAGGATTCAAAGCAAAGTAGCAACCGCCAGAGTAGAGCTAACAAGATTGGAAGAATAAGAGGGTATGACAACTACTATTGGTACCAGGCATCGTGCGACTCTATATGGGGTAATGCTAGACGATTATCCATGCGAGGTGGGGAGCTAGGAACCTTTAAGATACAGATGATGGGGAGGGTATCTTTCAAGTGTGTCAGGTCTTCGGCCTTCAAGGTCATGTAAGGGCATTGTTCATATAGGTCTTCAGGTCATGTATGAGCCTTGTTCCTTGGGCCTATGGGTCATGTAAGAGTTACCCTTCAACCCTTAAAAAGGGGATTATCCAAAAATTAATAAAAATCTATGGCCTTCAGGCTTTCAGAGTCATAAATACATTTAAAATTAAAATAAATATATTTAAATAATAATATATTTATTATATTTACAATTATAATTTTTTAGTTATATATAAATACTTTTTAAATATATTTATTTATAATTATAATTATAACTATATATATATATTTAAATAATTATAAAATTAAAATAGATACATCTATTATAAATAAATAAATAAATAAAAATATATTTATAATTATATAGAAATAGTTATAAATATATTTATTTAATCATATAATTATAAATAATATAAATATATGTAAATAATTATAAAATTATAATAAAAATATTTATTATACTTAAAAAGTTATAAATATATATAATTAAATAAAAATATTTATAAATATATGTTTTTTTCTTATTTTCATTAAAGCAAGTATCCTCATTTCATGTTACAAAAGTGTTTAATCACTAATTGGACTTTTCAATGGTTTTTTCATCAAATGGAATAAGTTTTATTCCTTATAGGTATCATGATGTGATTTGGTTTCATTATTGTTTGGATAAAATAGAAAACTATTATATTGTAATGTATTTCAATATATATATATACAAATAAATATAGATATAAATATTTAAAAATAAATATAGATACTAATATTTACAAATAAATATAGATATAAATATTTAAAAATATTTACACCTATAATTATAAATAAATATAGATATATTTAAATAATTATAAATTTATAATAAATATATTAATTATATATATATAATTATAAATATAATATAAATATTTATTATAATTCTATAATTATTTAAATAAATAAATATCTATTTATAATTATAAATATAAATTTATAAATTTATATTTATAATAAATATCTATATTATATTTATAATTATATAAATATATGTAACTAAAACATTTATTATATATAATTTAAAATATAATAAATATATTTATTATAATTTTTAAATTATTTAAATAAATATATATTTATTAACATTAGATCTTTATCACCGATTTTTTGGTACTGATAAATATTGGATTTTATCAGTGCTAAAAAAGCACTGATAAATTGTGTCTTTATCAACGCTAAAAAAACGCTGATAAAACATACCTTTATCAACACTTTCTAGCAAGCGCTGATAAAAGCCTTTTGTTTTATTATAAAAGAAAACCTATCAGAACCCTGTCACTGCTCGCGCTCAAGCTCTTGTGGAACCAAACCTCTACTGCCACTTCCTCCTACTGTCTCTTCCTCCTACCACTGCTGCCCCTTGCCTCCTATGCCTGCCTCTGCCACCTCTGCTCCCTCCGGCGCCGCTGTCGCCGCCGCTAACATGTACTCTGCCGCCTACATGTACGCCGCTGCTGACATGTACGTCGGTGCCGACATGTACACCACTGCCAACCCATATCTACCGCCACCCTCTACGACCTCCATTGCTGCTGCTGCTGCCGACACGTATACCACCGCCAACCCATCTCTGCCACTGCCCTCCGCAGCCTCCACTGTTGTCGTCGCCGCCACTGCCTACCCCGACTCCATCGCCACTGGACCCTACTTCTTCTACCGAACCTCCAAATCTAAGGTATGTTATTATTTAATTTGGAATGCTTAGATAGTGAAAGATTAATTATAGGTTTTTGGTGTTCAAAATATTTTTGATGTATGAATTATGTGTTTGGTTTGATTCATTAGTGCGAGACAATGTCTTTTTGATTGGTAAAGTGTTTGATCAGTTTTTTGGGAATATTCTATGAAACTTGTGAAAATTTTCTATGTATAGTTTTATATGAATTTGGTATCGTGACGGTGGCACAACGAAACGGTGGCACCGCTTACAATGTCTCACCGAACCGATGGCACTGTGATAGTGGCACACCAAAATGGTGACACCGCTTACGGTGTCTCACCGAACTGATGGCACCGTGACAGTGGCACACCAAAACGGTGACACCGCATACGGTGTCTCACTGAACCAATGGCACCATGAAGGTGGCACACCGAAACGGTGACACCACTTACGATGTCTCATCGAATTGGTGGCACCATGATGGTGGCACCATAACATTGGCACCGTGACGGTGACACCGCTCATGGTGTCTCACCAAACCGTATCTCACCCTTTTCTTTTTCCCAGTCTCCCGAGTTTTTTTAGTTTCGCTCCCGCAACGCATCTTTTGATGTAAAAGTGCTTTAATACCCCCTTTCAAAGCCATTTAAAGCCCATAAATGATATCTAAAATCCCCAAAGAGCCTAGTGACCCTTTACTTACCACAATGTGTGGCTTTTCCTCAGTGTCATAGCCCTTTCCCCATATTTTTTCTAGTTCCGCCCCTATTGTGCGTTTTCTTCTGATTTGAGGAAACTATTTAGAGCATAGCCATTATGGACACCTCTCCGATGAGAATTATTAAATGAAAATTAATTACATCGTGTGTAACCACCCACCTTCATGGTGAAACCACGATCCTCCTTTAAGCCGTTCAAAATTCAATATCCCGTAACTCCAAGATCTCACCTTTTTATCGCACGAGAATTTCTTCTTCTTCTTCTTCTTGGCTAGTATAATTTTCTTTCCTTGTGCGTTTGGAGTCCCCCCTTCCCGAGGAAAGTGGTGAAACTATGCTGGAGCTTTTCTACCCACCCTTGGAGTCCCCGAAGTTCCTCCCCTGCAAGTCGTGCATCCCCAGTTCTCAGTGCGTGGAGAGAAAATTCGATTGCTGATCATCCAGGTAGGGTTCTTCCTTCATCTCTCTTTACTGTGTATCATGCGAGGCATGTATGCTAATATTTCTATGGGGATTTATGAAACCAAAACCTTAATAAAGATAATAAATGGACTTTTAAATAATGATGGGGTGTGTTTGATGATGCTGCTCCACTCTTCTAATTTTTCTTATATGTTGTGAGTTACATGGGCTTATGTCCACTGAAAATCGTGGCCATTGGTGGTCCTTCCTTGTGCACTAATGAACCTTTGTTTTTTGGATAATTCTGTGATTGAATGGCTATAACATAGAAACTGGTTAATCACATAAACTTGGCTGAATAAATGGATGTCTGATGAGAAAGAATGCTTGTGTGATCACCCTAGTTAGCCAAACAAAAAGTAGAAACTCAATGAATGGTGTGATAGAATCTGGAAACTCCCTTGCTCTGCCTTGATAAGTGTGGTTGTTCTACTTGTTTATTGTGGGGTGACATGGAAGGGGATGGGATCCCCTGTTGTGGTGCAGTTTTCAGTTTGTGGATCTAAGGCTGTGTTGGGCCATATGGTGGGGATTTGTTTGGTTCCAGTACTTCGAGGGATCTCATGGATCCCTTTTGTTTTTGTGACTTTACAAGAGAACCAGGTGTGAAGGCTTAAATTGTTGTTTGGCCCTTTTCTCCTTCCTTGGCTTGTGGTTATGCTGGTTAGTTTCCTAGTAGTGAAAAATTACTTAAATGGAATCACTTGAATATGAAAACAATAGTGGGTTCAATGGGGAATTGGTTTCTAGGAATAAGTTGTGACTTGGCCGTGGGTGTTGTGCCTTTTATGAATGAATAGTAATGAGGGTGTTTGTGTATAGGCTAGTTTTGGAACCCCTAGGTTAGGATGAGTTCTTGTTTACCTATATGTATAATTTTTAGTTTCTATGTTTCTTATTCACACCCCACCCACGTTAAGCACTTCGTTCCGAACACCCCCATCTCACAGGGGAGGGTGTTTTCCCCAACACTCCTATGAGTGGATGATTATTAGATCCGTTTTTTCTCCATTTCACAAGTAGAACAAGACTATTTAGGTAGGATGTGATGGCCTGAGGTCCATTATATCCCTAGATTCTTCGAGCAGGGTACGTGGTGGTGGTTGGCCCAGGTGTGTGCGGGCAGGTGGTTTCCCAAGTGTCTTTAGGATGAGGCCTATGTGTCTTTTGGGCTTGGCAGTAGTTGTTCGGACCCAGGTGTGTGTGGGCATGGTTATGTTTTATTGTTGTGGACCAGGTGTTTGCGGGCAGGATGTGTGGTTATGACAGAGACCAGGTGTGTGTGGGCAGGGTGTGACAGTGAGACTGTAGTGAGAATGGCGGGAGAGGTCTGGCGCGTAGGTTGTCTTCAATAACCAGTTGGAAAGTGGTGTGGGGTACCCAAATATCGATGTGATATTACTATTAAATTACTTGACTTATGTTATTTGGGGAGTATGCCTTGGTGAGGTTGGGGTGGATAGTCTCCTTTCTAGGTGATTTGGTTATCTCCTTTTCTCATGGGGCATTAGAATGCCTTCCCACTTGTGCAAGAGAGATTTTGGTTTCCCTAATGAGTATACCTATATACTCACCCTACATATGTAAAACTATTTTTTAGGTTTCTAGGAGGACTTTGAGGATCATGTGGGACCATACTAGTTCGGACCTTGAGATAGTTTCTATTGTTGTTTTTCTTTTCTTTGGTACTTTCCTTTGGGGTTTTCTTGTACTTTTGTAGCATTTACTTTTGGACATGCATATGGGAATGGTTTGATTTTGGCTTTACTTTTACCTAAAGTTTTGGTGTTGTTGGGATTTACCATCTTATCTCCCGATCCTACTAATTAAAAAGGATAATGCCTTCCATCTTGTGTGTGATACTATACCCTTGGTGCTAGTCGCCACTCCAGGACCTATTGAAGGCGGGTCTTGGGGGTCATTAACTCTTTTTCAACTTGAAGAAGGAAGGGTCTGACAATCTGCTGTCCCTTCCTTCATCTTGGTAAGGGGGGGGGGGGGGTCGTGACAGAATGGTATCATAGGAGGGGTTGATAGATTGGATAGAGTCTGGATTTAGGCACAGTGAGGATTTCATGGGATGGTAGGGAAACAATGTTAGGAAATCTTGGTGCATGAAATAGGCCATGGAAGACTGGCTAGGACACTAAATTTTAGGGCCCACCATGATTCGATGTAAGGACTCTGGGCCTACCAAACCACCAAGTAAGGCTACACTGATTGCAGGGTTGATACCCTAGGAAAGGTACATGCACTATAATGACTTGTGTTTCTTGGGTATCTTGGGGATTTAAAATGAATTATAAGTCTAAGAAAATTTAAAAGAAATATTCTACACTACTCGGGCTTAGGCATTCCTTGTTTACCTTGCAGCTATGGAACCTGGATGATGACCACGAGTAGTGCGGGAATCGAGGCCCAGGAGGTTGACTTGGCTGATCGGTAGAGGACTGATCGAGAGGAGGAGGATGACCAGTGGCAGAGGAAGCTTCGTGCCTTTCAGCGGCAGACCCTCAGGAAATACGAGAGCAGCACCTCAGACATGGAAATGGAGAGCTGGTTCGAGGAGCTGGTGATAGCTTTCGGCTTGATCTGAACTCCAATAGAGTACTGGGTTCCTTTGGCTATAAGCCAGATATAGGGAGCAGCACGTCAGTGGTGGATGCTCTACCTTGGGGAGAAGAGGGAGGCTAAGGTTACGTGGATTGGCTTTGAGAGGGAGTTCCGGGCACAATTCCTCTCTTCTATGATGAAGGCTGAGAAGAGGTAGGAGTTACTCTCCCTTCATCAAGGGAGTATGTTAGTGAGGTATTTGGGGATTAAGTTCAAGGATATTCTTTTCTTTTCTCCGAATCTCTTTCAGGATGAGGAGTCTCGGGCGAGATGTTTAGAGGAGGCACTCTGACCTTCTCTTCAATACGCCGTTCCATCCTTCAACCTACCGACGTACTTGGAGGTCTAGAAGAAGGCTGAAGTGGTGAAAAGGATGCACATGCTGGGAGGTGTGACACGAGAGGGGATCCAATTGGTCTCATCAAAGGGAAAGGCCATCAGCAGCAGGCCTCCAACGTTAGGGCCTTCTAGGTTTCGACCAGTGGGGAGTAGGCCCCAACAGTTCCAGTTTCTATCTCCTGGTCCTTGCCCTTTCCTTTTGAGCCCAGGACCGAGATTCTTCATCTGTGGTAGCCATGGGAACCTTTGGAATCAGTGCCCAGATCGAGTGCAGTACAGTGGGGGTAGGCCGGTTCAGCACCCACCTTAGCAGCAACAATTTCTAGTCAGGCCCTTTCAGCAACAACAGTAAGGAAAACAAGATTCCGCTCCTCCAAGGGCAGACGTTACGGGAGGTGGCTGTCCTCAGGGCACTCCTCAGGGACCTTGACTAGGGCATGGTCGGGGAGGCGACTGTCTGCCGAGGGGTAGAGGAGCTGGGCATGGGCAGTTACACACCACGGAGGCAGCAGTTCCAGTAGGTCCAGAAGTCGTTCGAGGTACGATCAGCTTTTTTAGTAATCTTTCCTATGCCTTGTTTGATACAGGAGCTTCGCACTCCTTATTTACACCCAGTCTGGCCCGTGCTCTGGGTTTAGGTGCTGAGAGGCTTCCAGTTCCCCTGGTTTTGAGTATACCAATCGGAGGTTAGAACGACTTGTTTTATGTTTACTGAGGGTGTAGACTAATGATAGGGACACATCAGTCTAGCAGGGATCTTCTACTATTGCAGATACAACCATATGATGTCATCCTAGGCATCGACTGGCTGTTTTCTTTACATGCTGTTATCAACTTTTTTTGAAGAAGAGTCACATTCTCCGATGAGGATGTCCAACGTGTGACTTTCGTCAGTGAATGGGGTTCCCAGGAAGGCATCCGGCGAGTGGGGACCCTTCTTTCCTTGATAGCTGAGCTGTCAGTGGAGTCGGTAGATTTAGAGATGGTGGAAGTCCCAGGGATCATCAGTGAGTTCATGGACGTCTTCCCTGAAGAAGTGGAAACTCTACCCCCTCGACGTGATGTTGAGTTTGGGATAGACTTGCAACCCGATGCCCGCCTGATTTCGATGCCCCCTATGGGATGGTGCCTTTAGAGCTACGGGAGTTACAGATTCAGATTGATGATCTGATGAAGAAGGGTTTTGTTCGACCAAGAGCGTCACCGTGGGGTGTCCCAGTCTTGTTCGTGAAGAAGGTGGATGGTGGTCTCAGGCTGTGCATAGACTACCGGAGACTGAATTAGGTAATGGTCAAGAACCATTACCCCCTCCTGAGGATATACGACCTTTTTGAACAGTTAATGGGGGAAGGATGGTTCTCTAAGATCGACCTACGGTCAGGATATCACCAGTTGAGGGTGAAGGAGGGTGAAATCTCAAAGACTGCCTTCAGGTGTAGATATGGGCACTTTGAGTTTGTAGTCATGCCGTTCGGCGTTACGAACACACTAGCTGTGTTCATGGGGCTCATGAACTCCATCTTCCAGGAGTATCTAGACCAGTTCATAGTCATGTTTATTGATGAAATCTTGATCTAATCAAGATCGGATATGGATCACACTGAGCATCTGAGAATAGTTTTAGAGGTCCTACGACACCACCAAATTTATAGGAAATTGTCGAAGTGAAAGTTCTAGATGCGAGAAGTGCACTTCCTTAGGCTCGTGGTGTCCGAGAAGGGAAAAAAGTGGACCCATCAAAGTCAAAGTGGTTGTATCTTGGGAAACACCCAAGAACGTGGAAGAATTTTGTAGTTTCCTAGGTCTGTAAGGTTACTACCGAAGGTTCATGCCCAACTTCTCCCAAGTTGCGACACCTTTTTCAGCCTTGAAAAAGAAAGACCAGGCCTTTGTGTGGAGTGGACAATGCGAGGAAACCTTCAGTTATCTGAAGGGGAAGTTTGTTAGTGCTCCAGTGCTGAGGTTGGAAGTATAAGGGGTGACGTTTGAGGTATTATGTGATGCTTCAGGCCATGGATTGGGGTGTGTGATGATGCAACAACAGGGGGTGATCTCTTATGGGTCTAGGTAGTTATGTCCCCATGAGTGTAACTATGCCACCCATGACTTGGAGCTTGCAGTGGTAGTGTTCAAACTCAAGTTGTGGCGGCACTACCTCATCGGGGAGTGCTTTGTGGTCTTCACGGATCACAAGAGCTTGAGGTATATCTTCTCCCAGTGGGACCTTAACTTGTGACAACGAAGGTGGATGGAGTTTCTTCAGGACTACAACTTTAAAATTTCCTACACCTCAGGAATGGGGAACGTGGTGGCTGATGCCTTGAGCACGAAGTCGCAGAAGGATGCAGTTCGAGAGTCGGCAGATTCTTGGAAGGCGATGGAGGAGTTGGCTGCCCCACACCTAGATGTAAGGGTGGATAATGGTAGAGGTTGTCTATTTCAGATGACAGTGTAGTCCTCTTTGTTGCAGTAGGTAGAGGAGTCCTAGTGGGGAGACTCAGAGGATGAAGTGATGAGCGACTGTGTTAGACAGGGCAATGCCACAGAAGGATGGTTGGAAGATGGGAAAAATCAGATGATGTTTCATTGGAAGTTGTTCATCCCAGTGGAAATGAAAAAGAGAGTTCTTGGTGAGTTCCACAACTCACCCTTGGTGGTGCACCCAAGATTTTCCAATACGTATCGGGGCTTGAGGGGTCAGTTTTGGTGGCCCGGGGTGAAACTGGCAGTGGCGGAGTTTGTGGCAAGGTGCTTGGTGTGTCAGCATGTGAAGGATGAACACCACATTCCAAGAGGTGTGTTACAACCTTTAGATTTCCCTGAGTGGAAGTGGGATGACATCTCTATGGATTTCATCACCGGACTACCCAAAGTTCAGGGGGGTTGCGATGCCATCTGGGTTGTGGTGGACCGACTGACGAAATCAGCCCACTTCCTGGAAATCAAGGAGTCGAGTGCGATGGATACCCTAGCACAGTTGTACATAGATGAGGTGGTGCAGTTTCATAGAGTTTAGAGGTCCATAGTCTCCGATCGGGATACCCAGTTTACCTCATGGGTCTGGAAAGGATTGCAACACACTTTTGGCACCCGACTATGCCTCAACACTAATTTCCACCCCTAGTCAGATGGGAAGACAGAGCACACCATCCAGACCATGGAGGATATTCTATGAGCATGTGTTTTGTACTTTGGGAGATTATGGGTACAACACTTGACTCTAGTAGAGTTTGACTACAAGAATATCTATCACTCTACAATTGGCATGGCTCCATTTGAAGATTTCTACGGGAGGACGTGTCGCTCACCCATGTGATAGACAGAGGTCGAGGAAGCAAGTGTTTTTGGCCCAAAAGTGGTGCAGAGCACGACAAAGAGGATTCAGCTTATACGAGAAAGGATGAAGGCAGACCAGGACCGGAAGAAGTCATATGCTGATAGTAGAAGGAGACCCTTGGAGTTCGAGTTCGGGTACCATGTGTTCTTGAAGGTCTCCCCTTGGTGTGGAAAATAGAGGTTCGACAGGGAGAGTAAGCTTTCTCCCAGGTTTTTTGGACCCTTTGAAGTGTTGCGGCGGGTTGGCGAAGTGGCTTATCAGCTAGTGCTACCACCGCCACTACTGAGATTGCATGACGTCTTCCACGTGTCTCACCTCCGTCGGTATCTAAATGATGATTCGCACATCCTCAACTAGGGAAATCTAGATATTGGGGATGATGCAGAGTTTTTAGAGAGGCCAGTGGTGATCGAAGATCGATAGGAGAAGGTGATTCATGGAAGAACCATTCCATTGGTTCGTGTGTTATGGAGGCATGGAGGCCTCAAGGAGAGTACTTGGGAATGAGAGGCAAAGATACATGACTAGTACCCAGAGTTGTTTTGAGTTTTGTTCTGTTTCATACTTATTTGGGATGTAGTACTTAACCTTGTTAGCTATGAGATGGGTTGTTCTTATTTTATCTGAATGTGCATAAAGAGTCTTGACTATGGGGTGGGGAAGGCCTGATCCCTAATCAAGACACATTAAAGTGGATGCGGTTAAACCCGTGCGGGCGAGTCAGTGCCACCAAAAGCGGATAATATCCTGACATTAAAGAAGGAACTCCCTAACCCATATGACTGGATGATATGAACTTTGAATCTTTGTGTGGTTACTTGGGGGAGATGTGCGGTATTGTATATATAGTCCTTCAAAAGATAGATGAAGAAGAGGTATTCCCAGATTTCAGGGAGGTTTACTCCAGAGAGGTATCTTCTGAGGTGGTTGTTCAGACCCCATCTTTTTTCTTCGGGTCTAGTTGATTCCCGAGGGAGAGAATAGTTTGATAGGTATCTGATTTAATGGCCTGGACCCTTATGGTCCAGTACTTTTCCAAAAACTCAGTCCCACCGAAACGTTGGCACCAGTCACAGTATCACCACTTACGGTGTATCGACATGATGGTGGCACCACTTGCGGTGTCTCACCAAACCGGTGGCACCGTGACAGTGGCACACCGAAATGGTGGCACCTATTACGGTGTCTCACCGAAATGGTGGCACCTATTACGGTGTCTCACCAAACTGGTGGCACCGTGATGGTGGCACACAGAAATGGTGGCACCGCTTATGGTGTCTCACCAAACCGATGACACCGTGACGGTGGCACACCAAAACAGTGACACCACTTATGGTGTCTCACCGAACTAGTGGCACCGTGATAGTGGCACACCAAAACGGTGACACCTATTACGGTGTCTCACCGAACCAGTGGAACCTTGATAGTGGCACACCGGAACGGTGACACTGCTTATGGTGTCTCACAAAACTGGTGGCACCGTAACGGTGGCACCGTGACGGTGACACCATTCACGGTGTCTCACCAAACCATATCTCACCCTTTTCTTTTTCCCAGTCTCCCGAGTTTTTCCAGTTTCACTCCCACAACGTATCTTTTGACGTAAAAGTATTTTAATACCCCCTTTCAAACCCATTTAAAGCCCATAAATGATATCTAAAATCCCCAAAGATCCTAGTGGCCCTTTACTTACCAAAACGTGTGGCTTTTCCTTAGTGTCACACCCCTTTCCCCATATTTTTTTTGGTTTCTCCCCTGTTGTGGGTTTTCTTCTGATTTGAGGAAACCGTTTAAAGCGCATAGCCGTTATGGCCACCTCTCTGATGAGAATTATTAAAGGATAATTAATTACATCATGTGTAACCACCCACCCGCATGGTGAAACCAAGATCTGCCTTTAAACCGTTCAAAATTCAATATCCCGTAACTCCAGGATCTCACCTTTTTATTGCACGGGAAATTCTTCTTCTTATTCTTCTTGGATAGTCTCATTTTCTTTCCTTGTGTGTTTGGAGTCCCCCCTTCCCGAGGCAAGTAGTGCACTTGTGTTGGATCATTTCTACCCACCCTTGGAGTCCCCGAAGTTCCTCCCCTGCAAGTCACGCATCCCCAGTTCTCGACTCATGGAGAGAAACTTTGATTATTGATCATCTAGGTAGAGTTATTCCTTTATCTCTCGTTACTATGTATCATGCGGGGCGGGTATGCTAATGTTTCTATGGGGATGGATGAAACCAAAATCTTAATGAAGATAATAAATAGACTTTTAAAGAATGATGGGGTGTGTTTGATGATGTTTCTGTACTCTTCTAATTTTTCTTATATGTTGTGAGTTACATGGGATTATGTCCACTGAAAATCGTGGCCATTGGTGGTCCTTCCTTTTGCACTAATGAACCTTTTTTTTCTGGATAATTATGTGATTGAATGGATGTAACATGGAAACTGGTTAATCACATAAACTTGGCTGAATAAATGGATGTCTGATGAGTAATAATCCTTGTGTGATCACCCCGGTTAACCCAACAAAAAGAAGAAACTCAATGAATGGTGGGATAGAATCTTGAAACTCCCTTGCTCTGTCTTGATATGTGTGGTTGTTCTACTTGTTTCTTATGGGGTGACATGGATGGGGATGGGATCCCCTGTTGTGGTGCAGTTGTTCGTTTTTGGATCTAAGGTCGTGTGGGGCCGTATGGTGGGGCTTGGTTTGGTTACAGTACTTTGAGGGATCTCACGGATCCCTTTTGTTGTTGTGACTTTACAAGAGAACTGGGTGTGAATGCTTAAATTGTTGTTTATCCATTTTCTCCTTCCTTGGATTGTGGCTATTCTGGTTAGTTTCCTAGTAGTGAATAATTACTTAAATGGAATCAATTGAATATGAAAACAAGAGCGAGTTCAATGGGGAATTGGTTTCCAGGAATAATCTGTAACTTGGCCGTGGGTGTTGTGCTTTTTATGAATGAATAGTAATGAGGGTGTTTGTGTATAGGCTGGTTTTGGAACCCCTAGGTTGGGATGAGTGCTTGTTTACCTATATGTATAATTTTTAGTTACTATGTTTCTTATTCGTTCCCCTCCCACTTTATGCACTTTGTTCCAAACACCCCCATCTCATGGGGGAGGGTGTTTTTCCCAACACTCCTATGAGTGGCTGGTTATTAGATCATTTTCTGTTCCCTTTTCAGAGTAGCCCAAGAATCTTCGGGTAGGTTGTTAGGGCCTGAAGTCTATTATAGCCCTAGATTATTCAGGTAGGGTACGTGGTGGTGGTTGTCCCAGGTGTTTGTGGGCAGGTGGTTTCCAAAGTGTCTTCAGGATGAGTCCCTGATGTCTTTAGGCATGGAAGTAGTTATTCAGACCTTGGTGTGTGCAGGCGTGGTTACATTTGGTTATTGTGGCCCAGGTGTTTGCGGACGGGATGTGTGGTTGTGACAGAGCCCAGTTGTGTGTGGGAGGTGTGTGGCAGTGGGACTGTAGTGAGAATGAAGGGAGAGGTCTGACTTGTAGTATGTCTTCAATAACCAATGGGAAAGTGGTGCGGGGTACCCAAATATCGATGTGCTATTACTATTACATTACTTGACTTGTGTTATTTGGGGAGTGTGCCTTGGTGAGGTTGGGGTGGATAGTCTCCTTGCTAGGTACTCTGGTTATCTCCTTTTCTCACAGGGCATTAGAATGCCTCCCCACTTGTGCACGAGAGCTTTTGGTTTCCCTACTAAGTATACCTGTATACTCACCCTATATATGTAAAAATGTTTTTCAGATTTTCAGGAGGACTTCGAGGATCGTGCGGGGCCGTACTAGTTAGGACCTTGGGATAGTTGATGTTGCTGTTTTTATTTTCTTTGGTACCTTCCTTTGGGGTTTTCTTGTACTTTTGTAGCATTTACTTTTGGACATGCATATGGGAATGGTTTTCTTTTGTCTTTACTTTTACCTCTAGTTTTTGTGTTGTTGGGATTTACCATCTCATCTCCCAATCCTACTAAATAAAAAAGATAATGTCTTCCATCTTGTGTGTGATACTATATCCTTGGTTCTATTTTCCACTCTAGGACCTATTGAAGGTGGGTCTCCGGGGTCATTAACTCTTCTTCAACATGAAGAAGGGTTTGTAAATCTGATGTCTCTTCCCTCATCTTGGTGAGGGGGGGGGGGGGGGGTCGTGACAGGTCAATTGTTCTCTTATCAACCAAAACCACTGAAGGTTCAGATGAAAATTCAACTGAGGATAACCCTTTCATTAGTATGTCACAATCATTTCGCAGTGGTCCCAATGTATATGGCATTTTGTATGTCATAGGAGACCATAATGAATGGATTTGGATAGTAGATAGAGTGGTCAAATCCCTTCAACCTTTAAAAAATAGAGATTTCAATAATCATGTTATATATTTTTTATAATATATATCATTTTATCTCATGTTATTATCTATTCGCTACTTTATTTATGCACTCTAAATTAAATGTTAAACCACTTATGTAGATAATGACTTCTGTATGTGCTGGTGCTCCCAATCCTGAGGAACAACATGTCTCTCAACCTTCTGCTACTCATAGTACATATGAACAATGACCTTCTTCATGTGATAGTGCTCTAAATCCTAAGGAACAATTGGTTTATCAACTTGTTGCTACTCCCAGTGTAGAGGTACAATGACCATCTTCATATACCGATGCTACTGCTCTAGGGGAACATATTGATGATGTTGAAACCGAGTAAATGGTAAGCGATGGTGGTCCGGTGACACAGAAAAATAGGATCATCGTAGTTTAATGGTGTTAGTAAAAATCATAAAGGAGAAAATAAAAGGCCTCAAATATGAGGTCATATAGAATCCGCGAGGCCAACATGTTAACCACAACAAGGCTATGTTTAATAGTTACACTGGAATCATCATTCGACAACACGTGATGATTGATGTAGATTCTTGGCACCAAGTTGTGTATGGGATTAAAACCCTAATATGGGAAAATAATATGGTAACATTATGATATCATTTATTTATTTTACTAAAAAATAAAATAATGAAACATTGACTTACTCTTCATCATCCTTTAAATAGTTAATTTATAATAGATGAATCCCACAAGAAATATGTATTAATGCTTACTGCAAGGATTCACAGAGGCTTTCACACAATTCTAACGGGACATCATGTTAAAGATGCTTAAGGGAAAATAAACCTGCACCTACCACTTATTTATGAACACCTAATAACCCAATAAGCATGGGATGCATTTAATGGACATCATGCAGATATGTATTTTCAGGTACATTGTGTCTAGTTATATGTTGTTTGGTGGTACGTGTATTCATCACTTTGATTGAATTTTTTTATTTACGAAACAACAACTAAGTGGTGGAAATAAGGAATAGGAAACAAAACCAACGTACCCATTCTATAAAGAAGGTTGGGGTGCGATTCACTTGAAAGAAAATTTCCACGTATTTTAAATCTATTGTAATACTTTTATCTCACATGAAAACAAAAACATTATTATGTTCCCCTATTTATATACAGATTGATGACTCTAAATCCAAATCCACTTCTACCCCACACCATGTTATATGGAATGATACATGTGTAAATAAATACGGGATACTAATAGATGAAAACACACAAAAAGTGTGGGAAACACGTGTAAGTATGACATAATATTTTTTTATTTAAATCAATATTACATAACAATGATTACTTATTTTCCTATATTTTTTATCTGACATAGTCATAGGAATCGGAAGCACCTATACCGGATGAGCACCGACTATAGGTGGCCTTGAAGTGGTCAGAACAATATGGCCGTGTCAGAGGTGCTGGTTTTGGGGTGACACCCCGAACATATTTTGAGAAAAAAAAGAGGAGGATCAAAGTGAAGAAATGAAATAGATGAGATAAATAATAGATACCTTTTGAGAATAATTACAATGGTAGAGTGAGTTTCTAGAAATTTTATGTGGGGAAGTAAAGAGAAGAAAAAACTCAAGAACAACCATCGCATGAAGATTCCTCCCCACCCCCACTGGTTTTGAGGCGAGCCATTCCCATCAAAGAGATGTCTTAGTCATGGTAATCAATATTCTAATAATTGTTTATGTGAAATGTGAATCAGACAGACATTGATACCTTTACTCTACTGATATTCTACAAGGTGAAAATTACTATTATTTATATCTATCAACACGCACCCATCACCTTTTAATGAGGGATACTATGTTCAATATCCAAGGCAATGGTCTACACAACAGACCACTTATAACAAGTCATGTGAGAATGGTTATTAACTTAGCTCATGAGCCGAATGTTGAGATACCTATTCCACTAGATGAAGATGACATTCATACCATCGACCGAGCTGTTGGAACATTCGTGGCATGGCCATCACATCTTGTAAAAAAACATGTCAATAAAGAGGTATTCATTTCCAATTTATTTTTCAAGCTAAACCTTTAATAATTAATGAAAACGGTCTAAACTGATGAATGTTATAAAAAATGGAAAAGGGAAGGGGTGAAATGAAAGAAAGACTTAGAAGCATCTAAATAATCAACCAACCAATCAAAAAGATCTACCAAAAGCACCTTTGAACTGCCCCTTCTATATTCACATTTACTATCATTGAATGTTCATGAAGATACAAAGATAAAAGATGGCAGTAGTCACATAGTTGATTTTAAAGAAAATATGTATGGAGAGGAAGTTGGAGACTACATTAGTGTTGAGAATTTAAATAAAGTCCTAGACTATGATTGGATAGGCCCCTCAGTTGTAAATATATACATGAGGTATGTTTTCAAGATTTTATTTTCCAAAATATGATATACTTTTTTAATTATGACTAAATACAATTCATATTTTTGGTAGGAATATATATCAAAAACAATTTAAGGGATTTTACCATGATTTTTTTGGACCCATTAGTCCTCACATCATATCTATAGAACAACCAAAAATAGAATCCAAAAAAAGGATGAAATAGCGACAGGCTTGGTCAAATCCTTTGAAAAACAAATTCAGATGAAAGAATCTTTTTAATACCAACGATGTAGGGGTAAAACTCTACAATTTAATAATATTAAATATATTTTCCTTTATTTCATTACTTATTCATTTTTTTTAAGAAACATTGGATTCTCATTACAGTCAATTTGGATAGGACAAAGATTTATTTCCTGGATTCAATGCATGGATATCCAACAAATGGACCACACATTATGGTGTTTTTAAAATTTTAATACACTAAATCCAACATTTTATAACTAAAAATAAAGTTATATAGTTTATATTATCTTTTAATGAGAATTATTTTGTGATAGGGTGGTGCATCAGTATCGTGAAAAACAAAGAATGAGGCCATGGGATAAGAACGAGGACCCCGACAAGTTCTATGAATGGATAAGTATTAGGGTATATATAATAATAGTTCACTATCCAAACTCATATCAAAACAAATTAATTATTCTCATTAATGTTTTTCTAGTTTCTAAAACAAAAAAATGGAAAATATTGTAGTTATTATGTTTGTAAATTTATGATAGAGATCATATTCCATGAAAAAACTAGCATCCCATAAGAGGTATTTTCAAAGTTAATAACTATTTAATTTAAAATATTTATTAATCCTTTGTGTATTTTTTTTCAAGTACTACTATGACTATTGAAAAGAATCATATTCACAAGACGATATAGATTTTCTTAGAAACGAATGGGCAACATACTTGATGTAAGAATGTACACAAATAGAATGAAGATGTGACATCCACAGAAGTAGTGGATTGTTTCATATTCATGTTTAATTTACTTATTTTTATTATTACTCACATAATAATTGTTTTCTTATACAGGTGGATTCCTTTGTTCAAGTTGGAGTGGTTTGTTTGAAGATGCTCATGATCGTGAGAGATAGTATTTCGAGGCTGCAACTAAAAATTCAACGAGAAGGTATTTTTTTAATATACTATGTTTTTCCTCATAATACTATCTTTTATCTACTATATTAACATAATATAAATTAAATGTTTGACTACTAATGCAGATAATGTCTCCCATATACTTCTTCTCCCTCAAAATATTGTTACCCCTATAGTGTCCACATTTATCACTTTCCTTCAAAGGTAGTGGAAGAAACTTGAAAGAAAGTGATAAATGTAGACACTATAGTGTTTATAGTTTGACAAAGAAAGAAAATGGAAATCATGGTAACATTGATAGTTGTTATTGTTTAGTGAAAAGAACAAGTGACATACTAAAAACTAGGAAAATACATTCAGAATGTTTTTGATAATTTAGGACAATGATCCATGAGTAATTTGTGAGGTTTAAGATTCAGCCTCACCTCAATACAATTCAATGTGTGACTGATATGAATCCAAGTGTGTCTTTTTAATTAAAAATGACATTATTTTAAGTAAAAAGAACAAGTGACATACTAAAAACTGAGTAAACACATTCAGATTGTTTTTATACTTTAGGAAAATGATCCATGAGTTATTTTTGATGTGTAGGAATCAACAACAACCAAATCTTACACACAATGTGACTGGTGTGAATAAAAGTGTCTATTATCATTTTCAAATTAACATTTTATCTAGAAATATTTCACTCATTTAGAACTAAGAAAAAAAAACTCCAATTATCTTGCTAATTTAGGAAAGTGATTCATAGGTCATTTTTTATGTTTAGGAAGTAGTCTCACATCAAACCGATGCACAATGAGACCGATATGACTCAAAATGTGTATTTCCAATTTGAAAAGACATTTTAGTGAAAAAACATGACTGGCATACTAAAATCTTGGAAAATTAATTTTGGTTGTTTTAATAATTTAGTAAAATTATCCATGAGTCATTTGTGATGTGTACGAGTCAACCTCACCACAATACGATACACAATGTGACCTATATGACTCCAAGTGTGTCTTTATATTTAAAATTGAAATTACTTTAAGTGAAAAGAAAAATTTACATACTGAAAACTGACCAAAAACTTTCATATTGTTTTGATAATTTAGGAAAACGATCCATAATTCATTTTTGACCTGTAGGAATAAACCATATCACAATACGACACACAATGTGATCAATATGACTAAAAGTATCCATTATCAATTTAAAATTTACATTTTAGTTTAAAATGTACTACTCATTGAAAACCAAGAAAACATTATATGATTGTATTTATAATTTAGAATAGAAATTAATATTTTATTTTTATGTGTAGGAAGCAGTCTCATGTAAAACCAATGCATGATGCGATCAATATGACTCAAAATACATGTTTCTAGTTTGAAATGAAATTTTAGTAAAAAAACAAAACCGGCATACTGAAAACTAGGAAAAACACTCTGATTGTTTTGATAATTTAGTAAAATTATCCACAAGTCATTTTTGACATGTAGGAGTAAACCACACCACAATACAACAAACGATGTGACCAGTATGGCTCCAAGTGTGTCTTTTTATTTAAAATTGACATTAATTTAAGTAAAAAGAACAAGTGGCATACTGAAAACCTAGAAAATTCATTTAGATTGTCTTGATACTTTAGGAAAATTATCTATGATTCATTTTTGATGTTTAGGAATTGATCACACCTTAATCTGATGCACACTGTGACTGGTATGACTAAAAGTGTCCCTTATTTGTTTAAAATTGATATTTTAGTTCAAAACACGCCACTCACTTAAAATCAAGAAATCATGATCCGATTGTCTTAATAATTTAAGACAACAATTAATAAGTCATTTTTGATGTATATGAAGCAGTCTCACATCAAACTGATGCACTATGTGATCAGTATGAATCAAAATGCATGTTTCCAGTTTGAAATGACATTTTAGTAAAAAAATGAAACTTGCATACTAAAAACTAAGAAAATGCTTTCAGATTGTTTTGATACTTTATTAAAATGATCCATTAGTAATTTGTGATAGGTAGGAATCAGCCACACCACAATCTGACACACGGTGTGACCGATATGACTCTAAGTCTGTTTTTTTATTTAAATTTGACATTAATTTAAGTAAAAAGAAAAAGTGACATATTGAAAACTGAGCAAACACATTCTTAGTGTTTTGAAACTTTAGTAAAATGATCCATGAGTCATTTGTGACAGGTAGGAATTTACCACACCTCAATCTGATACACGGTGTAACCAGTATGACTAAAAGTGTTTTTTATCAGTTTAAAATTGAAATTTTAGTTCAAAACATATCACTCAGTAGAAACCAAGAAAAAAAACTTGATTTTCTTGATAATTTAGGATAGATATTCATAAGTAATTTTTGACATGCAGGAAGTAGTTTTTTTGTCAAACTAATGAAGTATGAAACTAGTATGACTCAAAATACATGTTTCCAGTTTGAAATGACATTTTATTAAAAAAACAAAACTAACATTCTGAAAACTGAGCAAATGCATTCAGATTGTTTTGATACTTTAGAATAATGATCCATAAGTAATTTTTGATAGGTAGGAATTAGCATCACCTCAATCCAATTCATGGTGTGACTAGTATAACTCCAAACATGTCATTATTTAAAATTGACATTAATTTTAGTAAAAGAACAAGTGACATACTCAAAACTAAGAAAACACATTCATATTGTTTTGATATTTTAGGACAATGATCCATAACTCATTTGTGACATGTAGGAATCATCCCACCTCAATACGATGCACGATGTGACTGATATAACTCAAAATGTGTCTTTTTATTAAATATTGAAATTTTATTAATGTATTATTTCATATTAAAATTTAATTTATTTCTTTATAGTATTACTAACATAATATTTTTTTTCTTATATAGGCAGAATATTTTGATTGAGTTGAGATGATTTGTTTGGTAACTGATACCATGGGCTGAAATTATTGAGATGGGATCACAAGCATCAAAAGATGAAACATTAATGGTTTTAAGTGTTTGTTGGATAATTGTTAATGTAATTATATAAAACATTGTTTGAAATGTATAGAGAAATGTTTTTTTATATATACCATGGGCGGACATTTTTGTATTCATGATGTCTCATTAAATGTATATAGATTTTTTTTTGAAATTATTGGTTTTTGTTGGGTGTGATGTTATATTAACAACACATTGCATCTAGCTAGGCCTTTATCGGTACTAAAATAGCGCTTATAAAGGGGGTCCTCTATGAGTGTTTTTTTAGCATAGATAAAAGACCCCCTTTATCAACACTATGATTAAAATCCCTTTTTTATCATTGTTAAAATCCTTTTGGTGTGCTGTTAAAGGACATATGTGTAGTAGTGTATATGGTTAATATAAATTTATTAACTACTCGATATTTAATAAATGTTTTTTAAATATTAATGATGGAAATGAGGAAGTTGATTTAATAATAATAATAATATATTTTTGTTGCTGTTGTTATTATTAATTTTAGAAAAAAAATATTTGTGTGTGAGAAATTAAAATTAGGTATATATATATATATACAGGATGAATATATATGTGTATATATATATGTGGGTGTGTATATATATAGTATGTATACAGATATGATTTAAATAAATATATATATGTGAGTGTGTGTATAAATATAATGTGTATATATTGGGTTAAATATTTGTGTGTCTATATATATATGGATGACATTTAGTATATTTTTAAATGTATGATTAAATGTGTATTTTAAGGGATAATTAAAAATAAAATGGGTGGAAGTTAAGGGGATGGGACATGACATTGGTATGAGAGAGAAAAGATAATTTATTAAATGTAATAAATGGAATTAAATAAAAAAGAGAAAAGATAATTTATAAAAATGGATTTTGGGCCTTTTGTGCACACCATAGAGGGTTTTACTCTCCAATCTCATGCATCCCACCCAACTCCCCATTCCTCTATTATATATATAAATATATTAAACTTCTTTAATCAATATCTCATGTGATATTGAACAGAATTATGCATTGTCAGTGTCATTGGATTTGTGTTGATGAAATAAAATTTAATCCCAAGTTTGTTACTAAAGGAAAAAAGGTATTTTTTTATATTTAAATTAATTTTTTTTACACATTTTAAATATCAAGAATAATTACGGGAATTATCAAATTATAATTACAAAGAATTATAAAAGGACGATTTCATGAGATTATTAGAAGGTAATAATATGGAATTATCAAATGATAATTTATAAGAAAATATTATAAGATAAGTATCAATGGGTAATTTATGAAATTTATCAAAGGATAATTTTTTATCAAATGAATAATTTCTTTGAATTATCAATGTAAAATTACACATTTTCTTAAAAATAATTATAAATAATTATTTAAGGATAATTATATTGAATTATCAAAGGATAATTTATAGAAATAAATTATCATAAAATAATTGCGAAAGGTTAATTTGTAAGAAAAATTATTAGATAAATTATCCAAGGATAATTATAATGGATTTATCATGTGAAAAATATATCAAATTATTATAGGATAATTATATGACTTAATTAAATAATAATTATAAGGCACACCGCTTGTGTTCTTGAATTAATTCAGAGACATAATTTTTTGAACATGGTATTATAATTATTCTTGAGGAGAATATTGTGATCGCAAGTGTTGACCTAAAACGATAATTTAGAAATTATCTAGGAGAGAGAGAGTATTATCGTATGCAATATTTTTTTTTGAAATAAAATAGATGATTTTGGTTCTAGGAACCCTTGATGAACCTCAAGCGTTGATGTGTTGAAAATTACGCTAACAAGGCTGTGAAGAGGTGTATCGAACCACACATGGTGGTTTATATTTTCTATTAACATCAATGACTTTTAGTTAGGAAGTTCCTTACCATTTCAGAAAATATATATGATGTTTGCATGATATATGATTTATGTTGGACTGACCCATGATTTTTATGTGATGCATGTGGGCGCGTGTGTATCCTTGGGGCTTTCTTGATTGACATATTATAATTATGCATGTTTATGTGCTTTAGACCATGTTGAGTTGCTCACATGTGTGTATGTATGGATTTTCACACACTCATGATATGTTATATATGATGACATTGTTTCTTTATAATATTCTTAGTATATGCTATGTTGTTGTGTTATGCGTGATATCAAAGTGATAGTTTGGTCTATCATGGATCGGTAGCCCTTGAGGGGGGGGCATGTTCAAATACTGCATGTGACTTGATGACGAGACTAAGATGGATGACATGGCATGATGAACTAGTGTGGTTTGACCTAGGGGCATGATGTTCATGAGTAATTAGACCCATATGTGCTGACTGTGGGGAATGATGATCACGAGTGATCAGACATGTGTTGTAACAGTGGGGCATGATGGTCTACGTGACCTGGCCTAGAGATAGTGACAGGGATGATGACCTAATATGGTTTGACCTGGAGGCTTGGGGCCTGTACGACTATTGAGTAGCTTGAATATGGATTTAACGTTGAGATGCTTCTATTATTGTTCCTATATTTTTCTGGCATGGTACCGAAGCAGGAATAAGTTGTGTTTGTGGCAGCTTGGTTAGCGCATGAACACTAGACATAATTGCTGCTTGTGTGCGTATTTATCTATTATTATGTTATACACTATTATGAATGTGTACACTTGTTAAGGACACATTGTTGGTGTCCTATTGAGTCTTTACACTCACACCCAACTCAGGAATTTTGGTGCACTTGTAGATTTCATGACCTGAGATCCAGTGAAGGGAAAAGGCCCTATCATGGATGGTTTATGTCACGACCCTAACCAAGGCGGGGATCGATATGAAACTACCCCAAGCCTACCTCCATAGTCTAGGGGGTGGAGATAAGAACTGAAGGCATAACTAACTTGAGGATGCATTTTCCCAAATACCTGCACACACACACGACCATCTCGATGCAAAGGTGTAGAGGGAAAGATTAAAAGATACAACATTGCTATAAAGTAAATCATACATGAACATATAGATAGCGCAAAAGTACGACAGTGAAAACTAAAAAGTAAAGGGAAAAAATACACTCCCAACCAGAAATATGTTCCAACCAGACAGAAAACCGGAAAAGTAAATAGCTGAGACAACCCAACTCTTGATTCCCAAGCTACAACCACTGTAAACGGTCCAAGCACCCAATATCCCCACATCTATTGTCACAATCAACCTATCCTTCATTTTTATAAGACACGACACATGCGGGAAAAGCCCATGCAGGGGTGAGTAGATACAAAACTAGTATAATGCACCAAAATATGAGGGCGAGGGAGTAGTAATAGTTGAAAGAGGAAGAGAAAGATAGTAGATATCATAAGTTACAATGAAAGAGTATAGATCAACCCAACAAAGAGTGAAAGTAAGCTCATCCAAACACAAGGGGATAAACACGATGAGTAGATGAACCACTCATCGAGTCTTTTACACCTATAGAAGGAGAGTAAACTCATCCAACCATGAGAAGATAAACATGAAAAGCACATGGAATACCGCAAAAATATTCACCTCTCCTAGACAGAGAGTAACCAAATACAAGGTGTGGATACAGAAGAAGGATATATATATATGCTCACTCCAATAAGCCCAAATGAGAGAGTAAAGGGATCTCCATCTAATAGCTTAACCCAAGAAGAAGAGTAGCCAATAGTTATAAAATTCCATCAATGATGCCCAACATCTCACGAATCTACCCATAAGTATCCATACAGGTATAACCATGCCTCTTCAATATGACACATAGTAGAGGGGGCCACAAACTCAAAGTTGAGGACCCACGCCCTAATGCATCAGGGGGGGATTCTAATTTGAAGGCATCGAGGACCCATTTCCCATCTTCACTAGAGGGTAACACTCAGAAGGAATCGAGGACCCACTACCCATATCTACTGTAGGGTACCACTTGGAAGGCATCGAGGACTGACTGCCCAGATCTACTGGAGGGTACCACTTAGAAGTCATCGAGGACCCACTTCCCATCTCTACTAGAGGGTAGCACTCAAAAGCCGTCAAGTACCCATTGACTAGGTCAACTAGATGGAACCACTTAGAGGGAGTTTAGGACCCACTACCTAGATCAAATGGAGGGTATCACACTGGCCATCTCAACTAGAGGGCACCACTCAGAAGATCTCTGGTGATCGCATGTGATCACTACCATCGTTGAGTGTCTCCTAATTAGGTGATGTTCCCGGAACATTTCACATCTTATCTCTAAAGATACAACTAATGGAACCATATCATTATATTTGAAAAAACACTCAGGATAGGCTACTCATGGTCTAATATCCAAGTTCAAACAAAACAGATACAGAGGGTTGAAGTTTAATTAAAAAGGAACTTGGGGTACATGACATGTGAGGGGATCCACACGGCTTGTGGTATCACTCCATTTCCTAGACATGTCCCAATCTAACAAACAAATCCTGACCGTGTATGTGTATATGATGTGTAGGTGGACTACACGGAATGTCCAAGCTACCTAGGGATCAGGCTGTGTGCTGCTGGCCGTGTCCATGTACCAGACCCAGTGTCCATGTACTCAAGTACACGACCATGTACTTGGCCATGTACTTCCACATGGATTCCTGACCATGTGTTCCCTCAGACGGGTTGTTCAACTAGGAAGGGGTACATGATCTATGAGAGAGATTACATGCTATGTCATCCTTAATATTTCCAGAACCCTAGCCACTGCCAGAGAAGGGCTACATGTTGTATGTTCATCCTTGAACACGATATGTAGTCAGGATTTTCTAGAAATATCAGATCTGATATTGTGCCTTGAATATTATTGATCCACCACTGATTCCACCTTGAATTAGTTCGAAAATTGTGTATATGGCCCTAGGTTACAGATCTTAGATGCCGCTCACCAGAAAATGATTCCTTAGGTCACTGAGGGTTCTCTCATTCGTTCTGCATGACACAACCGATTCTACATTCAATTTATTGATCTCAAACCATCAAAAGAATCATCCATGCCTCACTACAATATCATATATATTATCATTTCTTCTATCCATTCATTTTTCATAAAACCACTATGAATTCGGGGGTCCGATTAGGCTCAGTACCACCCAAAAATGTCGAACTGTGACCAAAGGGTCTAATCGGTGAATAACACAAAGAAACGATGGGTAAAAGCACCAAAAACCAAAGTTTAAACATTGTTGGCCAAGATTTATTGGACAATGATCAAGAACCATGAAACCAGGATTAGAAAACGTTGAAAATAATTGAAATCCAGTACTTGGGGACATGCAAAGGCTGCAAATAAGGGTTCAAATCAAAGAACAACAATCGATCTACTCAACTATTTAATAAAAGGTATAAAACACCAAATGAAGAGTCCTAACTCGATTATGGATCAATATATGAGGAATAAAACATACACTAATGATTTGAGAGGATTCGTTGCATTCGCTGCGTCCTGATCTACTCTAATCCAGAGTTTTGTCTTTGTTCGAGGAGATTTTCCAATGGTGGAGGGAGGAGAGCATCGTGGAAAAAATCTTGGATTATGAGACTGACCCTGGAAATTTCTTGACAATATTACATTTATAGATTTTTGATCTAGGTCAAAATGAATGAATTAGTTAATTTAATAATTAATTAACTCACTGAACACACTTCCAACGAGTAAGGAGTCCGAACACCTCGTGCCGAATCATTTTATGTCATGCCTAGGGTAAAAACCACATTCTAGACTCAAACATGATCTTAGATTTCTAATCAAAGATTCCATTTAAGAGTTATACCATTTTATTTAAGGTATCATGCACGTGAAATATAAAATATGTCGGGATTCATCACATTTTTTGATGAGATCGAAAATTATTAATGGATATATTTATCTCAACATTGATTGGGGATTTTCTCCCAATATTAATGGGGATTTATTATCAGTATTAATGGATGGAAAAAGGATTTTGACTGCATTAATTGGTGATTATGGACTTGGTTTCTATATAAGAATATGCAGTGACATATTTTAAAGGACTGGCAGCATGATGTATCTAGAAAAGGAGAATTGGGAAGAGGTTGCCGTGTTTGCGGTGGCCTGTGTGACATGATGATGAAAACACAATTATATTGTATGTGTAGAGAGGTTCTTGGAAATATGTTCAAGATGTAGTCCATTGAGATAAAGAGGGGGGATACCGCATTGGTAGTAGCATGTATGGTGCATCAGTGTTTAATAGGTGTAGATCAATAGTGACACAATAAATGATTAGGGCCATGTATCGAAATAATTCCTAATAGCAGTGATGAGGTGGCATGTCCTAGTTAATGATCAGCAGTACATAATGATGGAAAGATCATGATAAGAGAAAAATACTTTGGGTGTCGCAAGATGGTGTAAGGATGACACATGTTCAGATAAATATCTCTGAGGTAGTGACATATTATCGACATAAGGGTGAAATTTTATCACAAATTGATCTTTCAATATATGGCATTGGAAATATGTTTATCATAGAGAAGGAAGAGGCGTATCAGGGTGTTATTTTCGCACAGGTTTTTTTACGATCTCTCATTTTTAATTCAAGTTTGGGCATTAATTTAATTCTTTGTATTCACTGATTTATAGTGGATATTTTTTTTAATTTCCCCGTGTTTTTTAATCCTCTTCATGGGAGGGTTTTTATACATTAAAAAAACCTATGTGCTGATTTTTTTATTAGGCTTATATCGCTTCCATATTTCATCGGGTTTCTCAAAAATATTTTGCAAGCGATTTTTACCCAGAATCAGGATTCTCCCCAACAAGTGGTATAAAATGTGAAGGTTTATGCTTGAAATTTATCGTGAAAATTATGGAAGTTTCATAGAGGATTGCGAATTCATGTGTGAAGTAGAACAATATTTAGAAATCAAAGTAGGTTGAGAGAGGTGATATGCTAGCTGTTTGGGGGATTTTGTGTAGGAAGAGAAATTTTTTTATGTGGGTGCTCAAGATTGGGTGGTGATCACAATTATGGGGGAGATAGATGTTTCTGGTTCTAGTATTATTCAACAAGATAGTATAGATACAAATGTGATGAATATTTCTGCGTTTGGTTTTCTTTTTGCAGGGGGAGCTATTTTGTTTCAGAAGTGCAGAAGGACGTCATCATATTTTCTGCAGATGATGATGGTTGGTGTGGTACCAAACTATTTTCTTTCTAACACATATTTTTGGATGTTTTTATTAATTGATGTTCTAAAGGGGGAGATTGTTGGGATTCATCACATCTTTTGATGAGAGAGAAAATTATTAATGGAGAGATTTATCTCAACATTGATTGGGGGTTTTCACCCAATATTAATGGAGATTTATTATTAGTATTAATGTATGGAAAATGGATTTTATCTTCATTAATTAATGATTTTGGAATTGGTGTCTATATAAGAAAATGTGGTAACATATTTTAAAGGAGTTATAGTATGATGTAGTCGGTAAGGGAGAACCGGGAATAAGTTTTGTGTTTGAGGTGGCCTATGTGACACGATGATGAAGACACAATTATCTTGTACATGTGGAGTGGTTATTGGAAATATGTTTAAGATGTATTCCACCGAGAGTAAGAATGGGACTACCGCATCAATGGTAGCATTTGTGGCGTGTTGGCGTTTAAGAGGTGTGGAGCAACAGCGACACAATCGATGATCGGGGCCATGTATCGAAATCCTTCCTGATAGTGGTTATCAGGTGGAATGTCTTAGTTAATGATTGGTGGTACATCATTATAGAAAGATCATGATGATATAGAAATCCTGTAAGTTTCTCAAGATGGTATGAGGCTGATGCATGTTTAGATGAAGATCTCTGAGGTAGTGATGTTTCGTCGATAGAGGGGTGACGTTTTATCACAGATTGATCTTTTGATATATCGAGTTAGTGAGATTTTTATTAGAGAGAAGGTAAAGGTTTATCAGGGTGTGCTTTTCACACAGGTTTTCTATGCTCTCTCATTTTTAATTCAAGTTTAGGAATTACTTGAATTATTTTTATTCTCCGATTCATAGTGGATATTTTTGGATTTGCTCAGTGGGGTTTTAATCCTCCATATGGGTTGCTTTTTTTCATGTTAAAAAATCATGCATAATGATTTATTTATTCTACTTATATCACTTACATATTTCATTAGTTTTCTCACAAATATTTTATTATAAAATTCTACCCAAAATCGGGATCCTCCCTCAAAAAATATATTTAATATTTTTATATAATTAATTTTGGGCACACCGAGCCTCATAATCTCACACCATATCAGCACTTAACTGTAGAAATATTTATAGAAATATCTTAGAGTCTTACAAGAAAAAAAACTGAGTCTCTACATCATTATATTATTAAATATTTTTATATTCAAAAATAAAAAACTAGGAAAACAACTTGGGATACTGAGCCCACACTTGGCTATGCTGGTCCCAGGAACTCTCCTGTATGTTCCTGTACTGCCAAAACATGTGAACCACATAGATGGTTAGTACATGAAGAGTCCTCTCTTAATGATCCTCCATCACCACCAGGTTCTTCGTAAATCTGGATCCATCCTTGGTGTCTAGCTCACCCCAATCGATGACGTGCATGGGGTCATGCACATATCGCCTCATCAGTGACACATAGAAGACGCCGTGCACCCTCTCTAGCTGTGGGGATAGGGTGAGTTGGTAAGAAAACTCTACAACCCTCTATAAAATCTCAAAAATCCTGATGAACCTTGGGGATACATTTCATCCCTATCCAAACCCCCATAATCCTCAGCGTGATGAGACTCTCAGAAAAACATGGTCTCCCTACTCAAACACAAGTGCCTATGACGGAGATCTACATAAGATTTATTTCTACTCTGGGATGTAATCATCTGCTCGTGGATAACCTGGACTTTCTCCTTCATCACCTCTAGCATATCTGGGCTCACAAGAGATGACTAACCAGTCTCTATCCAGCACAAGGGTGACCTTATAGTTCTCCTATATTGGGCCTCAAAAGGTTCCATGCTGATGTTCGAGTGGTAGTTGTTGTTGTATGAAAACTATACCTAGGGAAGGTGATCCTCCTAGCTCCGACCAAAGTCTAACACACATGCCATCAAAATATCCTCTAATACCTAGATAGTGCGCTTGGTCTACCCATTGATCTGGGTGTGAAAGGCTATAATCATCCACATATGAGTCCCAAATGAATCATGCATTACTCTCCATAATCATGATGTAAACCATGCGTCATGATTGGAGACAATCCTCGAGAGCACCCCCTGAAGGCGAACAATATTTCGTATGTAAAACTACCCCAAACTCTCCATCGAACTCTGATCCCTGATAGAAAGGAAGTGTGCTACCTTCATGAGTCGTTAAACTATCACCCAGATGGCGTCATGGATATTCACTGCGCGTGGAAACCTTGTAAAAAATTCCATGTATATGTCATCCCATTTCCACTATGGGATCTCAAGGGGATACAATAAACCTACCAGAACTTGGTTCTCAGCATTTACTTGTTGAAAAGTGAGGCATCAAGAGAAGAACTCAGCTATGATTCATCTCATGTCAGACCACTAAAATTTCTATTGAAGGTATTTATACATCTTACCCACACTGGGATGTACAACTAGGGGAGAAGTGTGGAACTTCCACATCACCTCCTCCCACAATGTGACTGGAACCACTGTTCTCCCCTGAAAAAAGATGATGTGATTCCCTCCTTCAGAATATCCATATGGTGACTCGCCTATAGATATCTAATCACATAAGACCTCATAGTCGATGTCCCCTGGCTAGGACTCTCTCACATGCTCAGGAAGTAAAGGAGTCAACACCATTGACTATAGAAAAGATGTACCCTCCTACTCCACCAGGGTCAGCTACAAGGAGGCCAACTGCTCCAAAGCCTCCTGCACTAATAAAGCTTGGGAATTCCTACTAAGGTAATATGATAAAAAATTTCCCTTCCCTAGAGTATAGACTATCTCAAAGTCATAGTCCAGTAGGAACTCCAACCAGCATCACTACCTTAGGTTCAGATCTCTCTTCCTGAAGACATACCTAAGACTCTAGAAGACTGAGTAAACCAAAAAGAGCTCCCTTAGAAGTTAGTTCCTTCAAATCTTCAGGGTGAAAAACTACCCTTTACAGCTCTAGGTTGTGATTTGTGTAGTTCCACTCACGGGGTATTAACTACCTCAAACCGTATGCGAGAACTTCCTATCATTGCATCAACATGCATCTGAGACCAAATTATGAGGCATCATAATAATATATGAACATCATGCCCTCCTATAGTAGTATCAACACTGGAGAAGTTGTTAGACTCAACCTAAACCTCTCAAAGTCCCTCAGGCACTACTCATACTAGGTAAATAGCTACCCTTTCTACGTCAAGGTATTCAAATGGCCTATGATTTTGGAGAAGTTCGCCACAAACCTATTGTAGTACCCTACCAAGCCAAGAAATCTTTGCACCTCTGATATATTCTTGGGTAGTTCCCAAGAAAGAACTAATTTTATATTCATTGGATCTATGGCTAAACCATGCTCATAAATGACTTGCCCTAAAAAGTGAACCTCATGAATCCAGAACTGGAACATCAATAGATTTCCTTAAATATGGTGCTCCCTAAGAAAGTCTAGGTCCATTCTCAAGTGATCTACATGCTCCTCCTATGTTGAAGAATAGATAAGTATGCCATCAATGAAGACAACAACAAACTGGTCCAAGTACGACTGGAAGACCTGGTTCATCAAATCCTTAAACTCAGTGGGGGAATTCATCACACCAAAGGGAATTAATAGGAACTCATAGTGACCATAGAGACATTAGAGATCCAACTTTGGAGTATTAGCCTCATGAAATCTCAACCGGTGTTAGCCAGACCTAAGATAGATCTTCCAGAACCATCTCACATCTTACAATTGGACAAAGTGGTCATCAATCCTCAACAAGGGGTAACTGTTCTTTATCATGGTTTGGTTAAGGTGACGATAATCCATGAAAATAAAAAATCTACCATACTAATTATTTACAAAATAATTCCAGAGTTTCCTAGGGGGACACACTGATTCTGATGAAACATTTATCTCAAAGGTCCTCCACCTTCAACCATAGCTCTCGGAGCTCGGTAGGGTTCATACGATAAGCCAAATAAGATATAAAAGTGGTGTCGAGATGCAAGTTGAAAATTGTATTTCATGTATACATTTTAGAGTGTTTGAATGTATTGATTTGAACATTTAAATGAATATTCTTTCCAAATTTTGAACAAAATAACTTGTTTTGTGTTTTGTGGCAGGATACAATGAATTTTCAGAAAAGGAATGAAAAGAGGAAAATTTTGGAGTAAAACACAACGGATTTTTAACGATGATCATGGAGCACTTCTAAGGCACAAAAATGAATAAATAAGGAAAAATGAAGCTTCTAAAATAGAAAAATGAATTACACATCATGAAACATCATTACACGACATGTAGTATCATTTCACAACATACCGTAAACCGTGAAGCAAAGTTGTGAATAATTTCATGTCTAAAGCCATTACATGACATGATTCCCCAGTACACGCCGTGTAGCCTTTGAATTCAAATTTCCACTTATAAAACAAGTTATGAAAAGTTTGCATGATGTGAAAGTTATTTACATGTCATGATTCCTAGTTACACACTATGAAAGGAGTCAAATATCCAAATCTATGAATAACATTTGCACAGATTCAAAAATCATAAAGGGAACCCTATATCAGGATTACAAGATGTGTAAACACATTACATGTTGTGAAAGGTGTCAGATAGAACCCATATGAATCCTATAAATACAAGAGTTTCTTGTTTCTATGGGGGTATTTTGATTTATAGAAAAAAGTTTGGAGCGAGAAGCTTCATTACATTGGGCCCCCCCGATTCATCTCTATTTTCATTATAAATTTCTTTTATTTTATCCTTCCCTCTAAACCTCTCATCGCTAGGACAAGGGGGTAAACCAGCCTTGTTCTAGGGTAATGTAATCAAATTGAGAAGGTGTGTTGAATTTATTTCATTTTATATTATTCATGTATTTTTTTTTTCAATTTAATATTCAAATTCCAATCCATTTATTTTTCTTTTATCATGACCATTAATATTTGAATAAAAAAAGGAACTTCAAAATTTCACAACTGATAACCCTAGAGAAGGAATAACCATTGTCAAATTTAGGGGAAATTAGGTTTAAACATGGCATCAAGAAAAACTTGATTCGAAAACACCCTAAATTACTAGACCAAGGGAAATAGGGAATTTTCATGTTGAGGAGGAGACACCATGACCATCAGATCTTCCTCGTCTTGACTCCGACACCAATCACTAGTCAATCAACCTATTTTCTAAAATCCAATTACAGAAGAACCCTAAAATTATAAAACCCTGACATGCTTTAAAAATATGATTCAAAACCAATCAATATGCCATGCTTTCCTTTCTTCTTTCATTTCTCAAAATTGTTTCCAACACACCAATCTGATTCTTACCCCTTTCTTTAATCAATCAATAAAAATCCACTTCTTCTCACTTCTTTCTTAAAAATTAATAAAATTTAATCTTTTAAAAACCTAAATAAACTAATTCACCATCTCTGTGGGATCATCCTAAAACTTACCAATACTACATTTTTATGCAGCATAGTTTGAGTTTTATAAATTAGTTTTCGCATAAATACATAAGGAATTAATGATGCCCCACAGGGCTATCACAAGTATATACAAAACTCCATCTCTCGCCTCAGAGGTAGTCTCAAAACATCCTCAGGGAAGACGTCCATATAATCCTTTAAAACTGAAGGAATCCAAATGCTTGCTGAACTTGCTGTACTAAGGGATATACTCCCTAACTGATGGGTGATGGGTTGTAACCTCCTTCTCGTAGAACCCACTTTACCTGCCACAATATCTCTCTCACCAAAAAAGGATAAACTCATCCTATCAGCATGTAGGAATCTGACTTGTCTTCGGTGATAGTGGATCTGGGATTAAACCATAGACAACCAATCCATACACAATATGAAGTCATAGGGTTCCATCATGATGAACAAAAGATCCCATACGAACCTCTCTTCCCCAATAGATAGCACACACTTCTGGAAGATGAAAGATACAGAGGAAGCATTCCCTGTAGGAAGCTCAAGATGAAGATTCTAGGCTATCTCCTCAATTGGGAGCTCTTGCTCTCACACCAGGAGTATAGAGATAAAGGAATGTCTAGAACCTATGTCTACTATCACTGAATCAAGAGTAAAAAACACAAAGATGAAATCTATTATCATATTGTTCACTATGGGATCATAAACATCCAAAGTATGCAGTTGTCCGTGGCCCCATTCGCTAGCTCCCTAATCCTAACATGGGCCACTTAGTAGTGGTGGTGGAAGGATCACATAATGACATCCACCACCCATTGCTCTTCCTTCTCCTCTACCAACTTTGCCTCCCTAGGGACCACCCTTTCCTTTCATAGGAGATCCCTAATCACAACACTACCTCTACCATGGTGACCCATCAACTAACTTCCTATACTACTCTACACGTTTGGTTAGGCAGTCTTGTGCTATTTGACCTCTCCCATCACAAGTAAAGTACCGCCCCTCTTTGGGTTGCCCTGGCGCTCTACATTGCCTTTAACCACGTGCCTGATTCTAATCACAGAAAGGTCCCCTACACTGAGATCTGGGTACCTGAAATCTACTGGATACTACAAACAACTCAACTCTATGATACCCACTACTAAGGGTGTAATTTTGGCCTGGACTTGGTTGGTTCGGGCCTTCCCTCCAAAAAACTGGGCCACGATCCACTATTTGGGCTGGGCCGGGATGACCCGAATAACCTCATGAGGCAATCCAAGCCCAGACTCAGGCCGACCCAAATCATTGGGCTGGGCCATGGGCTAGCCCTTTCGTGCTTTTATTATTTTTAAAATAAAATTTAAAATGAGTTAAAAATGTTTTTTAGTTTTATTTATGGTTTTTAAGTTTCTTTTAGCATTTTTCTTAAACATTTTTTCTAAATGTTTATTTTAGAATGTTTGTTTTAAAAACTTTATTTTAAAATGTTTTTTAACATTTGTTTTAAAACATATTTTTAGAATTTTTTTAAATGATTGTTTTAAAACGTTTTTAACGTTTTTTTAATTTTTTTTAATTTTTATTTTAAAATTTTTATTTTAAAAACTTTATTTTAAAATGGATTTTTTTATATGTGTTTTTAAAACATTTTTTAAAACGTTTTTTTAAAAAAAAAATTTAAATTATTTTTAAAATGTTTTTTAAAGGTCTTTTTTTAAAATATATTTCTTTTAAATTTATTTTTTTAAATGTCTTTTTTTAAACATTTAACATTTAAAAAAATATTTATTTTGTTTTTCTTTTTTGTTAATATTTACAGTTGAAATGATTTTCTTTTAATTCTTAACCATTTGACTTGTTTTAAATTGATCACATCATGTGTTTCATAAGAACCCTCAACCCCAAAGTCACATGATTATTATAATTATAATATTTTCTTTAATTTAATAAAAATATAAAATATAGACCAATTAAAAGAATAATTAAAGTTAAAATAATTTCTTTGAAAAATATTAGATTAGAAAAAACAAATTTAGAGTGACTACCAAGTCTAAATAAATATCAGTCATCATAATAAATAACATTAATAATAATATGTGCATGTTTTAAAAATAAAATTAATGAGGGGTGTGCATTTGTGGGTGAGTGTGTTTGTTTTTTTTTCTAAATAGATTTATATATGTGAATATATATATAATTTGTCTAAGTTGTAAAAATAAAATAACTAGGGGTTGGGGGGTGGGCACTAGTGGGTGAGTTAAGTTTTTTTCTAAATAGAATTATATATGTATATATAATATATATAATATATATAATATATTCAAGTGGGAACATAATTAAAAAATAAATGAGGTTGGGGGCGTGAATGTACATCATTGGGTGAGATTTATTTTTTTTGTTAATATATAATGAGTTATATATATATATAAATTTTAAAAAGAAAATTAATAAGGGGTGAGCATCAGTGGGTGTGTGTGTTAATTTTTCTTCTAAATAGATTTATATATGTGGATATGTATATATAATATTTGAATGTTATAAAAAAAACATCTAGGGGTTGGGGGATGTGAAATAGTGGGTGGGTTAATTTTTTTCTAAATAAATAAATAAATAAATATATTATATATAATATATATAATATATACAATATATGAAAGTTTCAGCATATTTTAAAAAAAATAATGAGGTTGGGGGGTGTGTGGGAACATCATTGGGTGAGTGTATTATTTTACTTTTTAATATATAATGAGTAATTATATATATATATAATGAGTAATTATATATATATATAATATTAAATAATTGATATATATATATATATATTATTAATAGCATTGTTTATATATATATTATATTAAATCATTGACATATATATGTACTATATATATATTATATTAAATCATTGATATATATATATATACTATTAATGGATTTGTTTATATGCATTTATATTAAATCATTGATATATATATTATATATTATATATACATTATATTAAATCATTGATATACATATTATATACATATATATATATTAAATCATTGATATATATATTATTAATAGCCTTGATACAAATAAATAAATAAATATATATATATATATATTATATTAAATCATTGATATATATACATATATATTATTAATACCCTTGTTTTCAAACAAATAAATATATATATATAGTTTGGTAATTTTTAACCAGGCACACTATTTTGACCATTTGGTTCAGGTGAACCCTTAGAGACCTGTGGTAGGGGGTTTGAGTCTCCCTACCAATAGTTTCCCATTTTTTTAGAGCATATGAGCTTTTATGGGCCAAACTTCATACAGATTAGAGGCCTGAGCTCTTACAGGCTGGTCTGGCCTGGCCTACGGGCTTGCTTGCGTAGGCCCAGGCCCAAATCGATGAACCATCAGCCCGAGCCCGACTCATCTCTACTCGGGATTTGTCGGGCTGGGCTGCTTGGGCTTTTAGGCCGGGCCGATCTGGCTTTCGGGCCACCGGGTCTGAATTACACCCTTAACCACAACCAAATCAAGCTGTCTGGCATCCCTATTACAGAAATATCTTTGTCACCAGTTCCCGCTCTGACACCTCGACATAGGTGGGGATGCTGAGGGGCACAATGCAAGCTTGGATCTCTCTGCGGAGACCCTACTCAAACTTCCCTGTTCAGAAGTAGCCATCCTGAATCATGTCAAGAGAGTAACGTGTAAGATCTGTGAACCTCACTGCATACTCAACCACTATCATCTCACCCTGTTGTGGCTCTAGAAGCTCCAGGATCCAGATTGAATGCAAGTAGGAGGGGTTGCACTCCTCACAAAGTAGCTTCTAGAAATCAAACCACAAGAATGTCAACTCATCATGCATCTGTGTAACTAGGCTCCACCAACACCCAACTTCTCCATGGAAAAGGATAGCTTCCAATGAATCCACCTGATTCGTTGGGGTCCGAACAAGTCTAAAGATACAGAACACCGAATCTAGCCAATCCTCTACTGCCTGAGGATCAAGTTTGCTGTGGAACCTCAGTGCTATATGACACTAGAACTCACGGAGCACGCTAAGCTAGCGTGCATCCTAATCCTACCATAATGGAATGATATACTGCTCAATAGGGATTGGTGCTACTAAATGTCCACCTGGAGGAAGGGGATCGAATGATGCACCCTGAACTGAGCCCTCATCGCTCTTCGGTTCATCATCTCAACTCGGAGCTGGTATCCTGGTTAGCTGTCATCGCAGAGGCATCCTGAAAGTTATCAAGGAGTACTGAAGTCAGATAAGCATATATATATATATATATATATCAACAAAAACAGGGAGCTGAATCAATAAGGATAGTTAAACACTAAATACTATATGACGCATGTACCATTAATGCCTACAACAAATTTCTTATCATGTTGAATCGTCATGTAGGTAGTCAAGGTTTTGGTGAATGGATATGTCGGCCGCTGCACTATCACTTGATTACATGGCCTAAGATCCACACTTGATACACTTAGACACTATCTCCCTAAACCCAACCAAATACTCTTAAGGGGATACGTTCGAATAACATCCCAAGGAATGAACTTTCTCTGATACCAATCAGTCACAACTTGATCCAAGCCAGGGATCGAACCAAAACTATGCCAAGCCCGCCTCCATAGGTCTGGGGTGGAAATAAGTATCGAAGGCATAACTAACTCAAGGATTAATTTTACTAAGTATCTTTACACACACACAACCATATTGATGCAAAGGTTTATAGGGAAAGATAAAAATATGCAATACTACTATAAAGTAAACAATTCATGAACCTCTAGACGATACAAAAGTAAACTGAAAAGTAAATGGAAAAAATACACACCCAACCATAAATAAGTTCCAACTTGATAGAAAATTGGAAAAGTAAACAGTTGAGAGATCCAAACTCCTTAATCCCAAGCTACGACCACCATACATGGTCCAAACACCAAGTATCCCTAAAATCATATGTATTCATGGTCAACACGCCTTTTGTTTGCATAAGACACAACATGTATGGGAAAATCCCATGCATGGGTGGGTATATAAATAACCATTAGAATTCTTCAAAAACTGAGGGGGGAGTAGTAATAAATAAAATAGGAAGATAAAAACAACAGATAGCATAAGGTATAGTGAAAGGGTACAACTCAATCCAAAAAATAGTTAAAGTAATCTCATCCAAACACAAGAGGCTAAACATGGTGAGTAGAAGAACCACCCACCGAGTCTTTTCCACCAATAGTTGGAAATTAGACTCATCCAATCATGATAAACTAAACATAGAAATCACATTTCATACCTTACACATATTCATCTCTCATGGAAGGAGAGTAACCAAATCCAAGGTGTGGATATAGAAGATATATATATATATATATATATGCTTAGTCAAATAAGACCAAATGAGAGAGAAAGGGGATCTCCATCTCCCAACTCATCCCAGGAAGAAGAGTAGCCAATATTTCTAAATGTCCATCAACAATGACCAACATCTCACACATCTACCTAGAAGTATCCATACAAGTCTAACCGCACCTCATCACTATGCCGCACAGTAGAGGGGTCCAAAAAATAAAAGTTGACGACCCACGCACTAGTGCATCAGGGAGTTATACTCTGAAGGCATTGAGCCCAACTCTACATGATGGTACCACTTAGAAGGTGTTGATGACCCACTACCTATCTCTATTAAAGGGTACCAATAGAAAGGCGTTGAGGACCCACTGCCCAGCTCTACTGGATGGTACCACTCAGAAGGAATTTAGGACCCACTGTTGGGATCTATTGGAGGGTACCACTTGGAAGGCGTTGAGGACCTACTTCCCATCTCAACTGTAGGGTACAACTCAGAAGGCGTTGAGGACCCACTACCCAACTCTACTGGAGGGAACCACTCAAAAGGAATTGAGGACCCACTACCCAGCTCTACTAGAGGGTACCACTTGGAAGGATTTGAGGACCCACTACATAGCTACACTAGAGGGTACCAATTAGAAGGTGTCGAGGACTTACTACCCAACTCTATTGGAGGGTACCACTCAGAAGGCATCGAGGACCCACTGCCAATCTATAGTGGAGGGTACCACTTGGAAGGTGTCGAGGCCCCACTGCCTAGCTCAACTGGAGGGCACCACTCAGAAGGCATCGAGGACCCACCACCCAACTCAACTAGAGAGTACCACATGGTAGAGAAATGTAGGACCCACCACCTAGCTCAATTGGAGGGTACCACTAAGTAGACATTGAGGATCCACTACCCAGCTCAACTGAGGGTACCACTCGAAAGATTTCTGATGATCCTGTGTGATAACTACCATCACTGAGCATAGCCTAATTAGGTACTATGCTCTAAACATTTCACATCTTATATATAAATCCAAAAATGATGGCAATATCACATTTTATGTAGAAAAAACATAGGATAGGCTAATTCTGGGCCAAAATTCGAGTTTAAATGGAGGAGATATACAAGGTTGAAGTTTCCTTAAAATGGAACTAGAGGTACATGGAAAGTGAGGGGACCCACATGGTGTGTGGTCCCTCTCCACCACCTATCCATGTCCCTAGTCAGAACATATATCCTAAACATATAAGAGTATAAACCATGTAGGTGGACTACACGATGTTTCCAAGATACCCAAGGACTGGGTCATGTGCTGCTATCCATGTCTGTGTATCGGTCCCCATATCCATGTACTTGGATGTGTAATTCCACAAAAATTCATGCCCGTATGATCTATCACATGGGTTGTCCAAATTGGAAGGGGTACATGATGTGTCAGATAGATTAAACGCTATGCCATCCTTAAGATTTCCAAAACCCTAACCGCCGTTGCGGAAGGGCCACACGCCATGTGTTCATCCTTGAACATGATGTGTAGTTGAGATTTTTCAAAAAATCTTTGATCCGATCTTTCTCCTTGAATATTATTGATCTTCCACTGATTCCACCTTGGATTAGTCTGAAAATGGTAGATCTGGCCATAGATTGTGGATCTCATCCACCGCTTGCCAGAAAATAATTCCGTTTGTCATCAAGGGTTCTGTCATTCGTTCCACATGCCCCACCGGTTCTACCTTTGATTTATTTATCTCAAAACATAAAAATAATCATTCATGACTCGCTATTATCCTAGATCTGTGCCCAATTCATTGATCTGTTCCTTGTTCATGAAACCCCTACGAATCCGGATATCTGATCGGGTTTGGTACCGCCCGCCAATGTTGAACCAGGACCAAAGGGTCCAATCAGTGAATCATGAAAATAAATGAGGTGAAAAAGAACAAAAAACCAAAGTTTAACATCATTTTCCAAGTGTTATTATCCAATGATCAAAATATATGAAATTGGGATTAGAAAACATAAAAATAATTGAAATTGAGTACTGAGGGACATGCAATGGATGGAATTAAGGGAAAAGTTTGAAGAACAACAATCAATTTACTCAACTATTTAATCAAATGAGTAAGAACACCAAATTACGAGTCCTAATTCAATTATGGATTGATCACTAGTGAATAAATCATCCACCAATTATTTGAGAGGAGTCATTTCTTTTGCCGCGTCCCAATATTCTCTGATCCAGAGTTCCGTCATTGTTTGAGGAGATTTTACAATGGTGGAGGGAAGAGAGAATCATGGGAGAAGTATAGGATTATAAGGCTAACCTTGAAAATTTCTCCATGAAAGTAAATTTATATATTTTCTATGTACGTCAAAATGAATTAATAAATTAATTTAATAATTAATTAACTCACTAAATGTACCTCCAATGAGAGAGGAGTACGATCGCCCTAATTCAATTCATTTTATGTCACGCCTAGTGTAAACAATATGTTTTGGACTCAACCGTGGTCTTAGATTTCCAATCTGAGCTACCATTTATGATTTATCCCATTTTCTTTGAAGTATCAAATGTTTGAAATATAAAATATATTAATATTTTTACAAAATTAATTATGGGCACACCGGGCCTCGAAATCATACGCTGTCTTAGCACCTAGCTTTGGAAATATATATAGAAATATTTTAAAGACTTACAAGGAGAAGATGGTTTTCTAAATTTGAGAAGTATAGTATGGGGTGGGAGTAGGCTAGGATAGACTCCAAAGGACTCGTAGATGTTTATTTATTTTTATTTACTTGTCATTTTATTATATACTACTTATACTCTAGACATGCTCACCAATTTGGGAGATCTTATATGTATGTCATTTATTCAGTTTTCCACATTTACTCTGATTATTTGTTATTTTTTTATTGATTATTATCAATCATTTGACATGATAATGAGGGTATAATCTCCACATAGATATACTTAAACCCTCACTTCTAGTTGATAACCTAGTACGAGGAGGTGCGTATGAGGTCACGTAGAATCTAGCTTAGTCCCAATGGTTTGGGTTGGAATGTTAAAAAATTGTATCAAAGGATCAGGATTCAATAACTTGTTCTTATATTTACCTTGGTATAGTACATGATATATAGAAGATAGGATGTTTAGGACTTGAGTAGGGGAACCATGTCAATGCCTGGCCAACACTGTATAGTGGACGTCCGAGTCTCCATAAATGGGAAATTATGTTTTGGTATTACCATTGATTAAATTCACCTTGAGTGATGCACATGATGTTGATGTGTGATTTATGGGATTTTAGTTACGTTCATGCATCATGAATAGGCACATAGGTTCACATTCCATATATATAACTGTTTTCATGTTGTATAATAGTTCTTTAATTAAATGAATTGGTTTGTTCTATCTGTTTGGGATAGTTTATATTTATATGATATATCTATGTTAACATGATGTTGTGATATATCTTTATTAGAATTAATTAGTTTAAAAGAGCATGTTGTTGTGTTAGTATATATACGATGAATGTGACTAATGTGTTGGGATGGAGATAAGGTTTAGTGCCCGAAGGGTTATACCTTGGGTTGAGGGTATACTCTTAGGGAATCCTTTGTGTGATCCCATAGTATCGATAGGACTTATTATATTTCTAATGTTATCTTTGTTTCAAATATTACACCTTGGGGACGTATGATAAAATATCCATTTACGACGGCCCGTGATGTTCCACTACCATTACGAGTGGTACATGAGGATGTACCCCAACATGATCAGGTACAAACACAGGTGATCCAGGCTACAGATCCTGTTCAGCCGAGAATTTTTTGGTTGGTTCCTTTCTAGGGTGGAGCTATTCAGAGGACCATAACCGACCATGCTTGGGATTTCCATCTCTAGCATCCTATAATATTCCAGGGTACTAGTGGCCCATAGGATGTAGAGGAATTAATATACTATATTGAGAGTATTTTTGAGCTTTTCTAGAACCCTAAGTAAGGGAGAGTGATTCTGGAAGCCTTTATCTTCAAAGGACCATCTTGGAGATGGTGGAATTCCATGAATCAAGCTGGGAGATGAGAAGGTCATATATGGTTGAGCTTCAAGGAGTTGTTTCATTAATAGTACTTCCTTGACATGATGAAGTTGGACCGTTTCCAAGAGTTCATGGAGTTATGACATGGTTTTATGATTTTATCTTCATACTCTGCTCAGTTTATGGAGATTCTTCTCTTTTCTCTATTGTTAGCTGGGAATAAGGTAAAAAAAGATCAAAAGTTTGAGATATGATTACAACTAGAGCTCAGATGTTTGGTTAGGAATTTTTACCTGATTACATAATCTCAAGTTCTTCACAAGGACCTAAACTTTGAGAATGGAAAAGATGAGGATAAGGCAGCATACTTACTTTTTGTCCACGATGGGCCAATGACTAAACTTTCTCTCACCATAGGAGTTCATATTAATAGTAGGAAGAGGAAGAAAATTGACTCACATCAGTATAATGATTGAAAATTTGAGTTGAGTAGAGGCTCACCAACACCTCTTACAGAGGAGGGAGGTCCACAATGTTACAACTGTGGGAAGTGATGGCATTATCACACTTCATGCCTAAAACTAGAGAGAAAGTGACACCGATGTGGCCAGACGGTACATCTACAACACTTATACTTGAAGGAAACATGATGAAGGTCTCATGGGGGTTTGATATAGACCTAGTAACTAAATCATGGACAGATGATGTGGACTCAGGTAAGTCATGGAGAGGGTCATGCAGTCGAGGAAGATCGTGTCTATACAGTGGATCAAAACCCAATATATGGTGATGAGAAACTTGTACCTGTATGAGGCATGAGCTTGAATATGTCTTTTATATTCTTCCTTATTTTATACGGGAAATTTCATTATATTTGTGAGTTGTTTCTAGACTTGAATTACCTATGGAGTTATGTTTCCATAACTTAGCTTTCTATGATACGACATTGAATGAAGACATGGAACCACAATATATGAGAGAGAAGAAATCAGTGTTTCCATTAGTTATAGATTCATAAGGTACATAACTATGAATGAGAATATCCTACCATCCTATGAAAGATGGATATTCTAATTATACTATACACATACCAGAGGATATGCATCGATCTTTCATCTTGGACTTTGGTAGAGTGTGGGGTGATCACCTTGACTTAGATCCTTAAGATGATCTTTATGGGAGGCTATTTCATTCACCTCATTGACTTAACACCAAGCTTTGTGGTACCCTTTGACATCATTTAATGAGTGGGGATAATTACTTTTGGACTTTCCTTCATATTATTAGGGCGTGCATGATGTGTGGCACGTTTCTCAACTTCAGAGGTACATGCCCGATCCTACCCATGTTATAGACTGAGAGGATGTTGAGTTGGAACCATATGTATCATATGATGATGATATTAGGCCATAGTTAAAAATTCATCTTAGGGAAGATGGTACCACTTTTCAGAATTCGGTGGTAGCATGTATGGATTCAGTAGGAGATGTGATAGAAAGAGTTTAATGTTTGAACTTAGTAGAATGAGTTGTTTGAACAATACTTCTAGAGATAATTCTCAGGGATGTGAAGTCCGTAGAGGGGGATAATTGTAACATCCTCAAAATTTTAATTATAATAAAAACCTCTTTATAAATAAATTATGAGTATTTTTATGTGAAAAATGTAATTTTTTAATAAAAATTACTTAATAAACGTTTTAAAGGCTTTACACAAGGGTATAAAATTATGTTAAACACTTTAGAATATTCTATGGACTATTTTCGAAGTCAAGGGCTGAGTTAGCTTGAGATTCTAAGGCTTGTAGAGCCTCAGTGCATATGGAATAAATATATTAAATATATTTTATTACACATGAGTGTTTTTTACAAAATAATTGAATATATCCCAAAAAGTGCATAGTATGAGAAATCCAAGACCATTGTTAGGTCTGGGATGATGGGTTTACCCTAGGCATGGTATAGCATTTGTGCACATCAGGCATTTGGTAACACTGCATGCGATGATAAATTATTTAATATTTTTATTATATATTTTTATGAAAATAATTTAATAACTCCCAAATGGAATATCATATGAGAAATATGAGACCACCATTAGGTTCAAAACCTGAGTTTTACCCTAGGAGCAATATAAGTTTTGTGCGTGTCGAGTTTTTTATTACATCACATGTAAGGGTAATGATAATTATATTATTATCATTATTTCTATTGAAAAAATGGGAATTACATGAGTAATTAAATAATTTTTTTACACTTAATTGATGAGCGACATTTCTCCATGGATGAATCATTGGGATGTTAGATAATAATAATGATATTATTACTTGTCCCACATAAATTCAATTGTGTGTTTAATATAAATTTATTAACTACTAGGTATTTAATGAATGTTGTTTTTTTAAATATTAATAGTCAAAACGATGAAGCTGATTTAATAATAATAATAGTATATTTTATTATTATTATTATTATTATTAATTTTTGAAAAAAAAATATTTGTGTGCGGAAAATTAAATTTGTATATATATATATATGGGATAAATATATGTGTGTGTATATATATACAGGAGTGAATATATATATACAATGTATGTATATATCTAAAATTTAAATATATATATAAGGGTGTGTATATATATAATGTGTATATGTTATGTTAAATATATGTGTGTTTATATATATATATATGGATGAAATTTAATATATTTTTAAATGTATGACTAAATGCGTATTTTAGAGGGTAATTAAAAAGAAAATGGATGGAAATTAAGGGGGGGGGGTTGGCACATGACATGGGTATGAGAGATAAAAGAGAATTTATTTAATGTAATAAATGGAATTAAATAAAAAAGGGAAAATATAATATATAAAAATGGATTTTTGGGCCTTTTTTGCCCACCATAGAGGGTTTTCCTCCACAATCTCATGCATCCCTCCCAACTCTCCATCCCCATATTATATACATACATACATATACATACATACATATATATATATATATTATTTTAAACTTCTTTACTCAATATCACATGTAATATTGATTATAATTACGTGATGTCAGTATCATTGGATTTGTGTTGAATAACGTAAATTTATTCCCAGTTTGTTTTTTAAAGCAAAGAGGCATATTTTTTAGATTTAAATTAATCATTTTTTCCATGTTTTAAATATCAAGGATAATTATGTGAATTGTCAAATGATAATTACAATGAATTATCAAAGGATAATTGCATAATATTATCACAAGATAATAATATGGAATTATCAAATGATAATTTATAAGAAATTATTATAAGATAATTATCGATGGTTAATTTATGAGATTGATCAAAGGATAATTTATCATCAAAAGGATAATTGATTGGAATTATAAAAGGAAATTTACATGTTTTATCAAAAATAATTATTGATAATTATTAATGGATAATTGCATTAAGTTATAGAAGGATAATTTTTGGACATAAAATATCATAATATAATTGTGAAAGGATAATTTGTAAATAAAATTATTAGATAAATTCTTCAGGGATAATTATAAGGAAGTTATGTGATAAAGATATCAAATTATCAGAGGATAATTATGCAACTATCAAGGATAGTTATTTGGTTTTATAAAATAATAATTACAAGGAATACCACACGTATTATTGAATTAATTTAGAGATATAAATTATCGAACATGTTTTTATAATTATCCTTGAGGAGAATACTATGAGTACATGAATTGGACTAAAATGATAATTTAGAAATTATCCAGAAGATGGTATTATCGCATGTGATATTTTATTTATTTTTGAAATAAAATAGATGGTTTTGGTTTTAGGAACCCTTGAAGAACCTTGAGTGTTGAAATGTATATTATTACTATAATAAGATCACGAGGAGGTGCATCAAACCACATAAGGTGGTTTATCTTTCTCGTTGACATCAAAAAATTTGAGGCAGGAAGTTCCTTACCATTTCATGCCTTGTATATGATTTTATCAGGATATGTGATTTATGTTGGACTAACCCATGTTTTTTATGTGATTCTTGTGGGTGTGTGTGTAGCCATGGGGATTACATGATTGAAATATTATGATTATGTGTGTTGATATGATTTAGACCATGTTGAGTTTCTCACATGTGTATATGTATGGATTTTATCACACTCATGATATGTTATGTATGATGCCACTGTTTCCTTATGATATTATTGGTTTATGCTATGTTGTTGTATTATACATGGTACTAAATTGATAGGTGGGTCCGTTGTGGCTTGGTAGACTTTGAGGGGGAGCGTGTTCAGATGCTGCGTGTGACTTGATGAAAAGACTGAGATTGATGATGAGGCATGATCGCCTAGTGTGGCCAAACCTGGGGGGCGTGATGATCACGAGTCATCAAACCTATATGTGAGGAATTTAGGGCATAAATATCATGAGAGATCATACATGTGTATAAACAGTGGGGCTTGAGGATCTATGTAACCCAACCTGGAGATAGCATTGGGGCATGATGACCCAGCGTGGTTTGACCTAGAGGCTTGTGGCCTCTATTACTATTGAGTAGTTTGAGGCTATCTCTAACATTGATATTTTTTAATTATTGTTCTAATATTCTATGACATGGATTTTAAGTAGGTATAACTAGGTTTTTTGGAGGCTTGGTTAGCACATGAATACCTGAAATATTGTTTTTTATTTTTTACACATTTATCTATTATTTTGTAATACAATATTATGTATGTGAACACTTGTTAATGACACATTGGGGGTGTCTTGCTAAGTCAATATACTCACACCCTACTTGAGAATTTTGGTGTGCATGTAGATTTCATGACCCAAGATCTGGTGAAGGGAAAATTTCCTATCATAGATTATTGAGCAGTAGAGCATGGGGCAGGTGTAGGATGGGAAAAACTCTAGAGGACCCAAAGATGTTTATTTGTTTGTTTATTTAATTATGATTTTATTATCTACATATTATACACCGAATAGGCTTACAACTTTGGGAGATATTATATTGATGTCAATTATTCAATTTTCCACATTTACTATGATTTTTTATTATTTTGTTTGTTGATTATTTTCAATCATATAACATGATATCGAGGGTATTATCTCCCCACATATGGAATTAGATCCTCACTACTAGTCGATAGACTCTTACATACATGGAGGTGCACATGATGTCACATAGCATCCAGATTGGACCTGGTGGTTTGGGTTGGGATGTTACAAAAACCACGATTCCAGTTTCCTCTGCTTATGCAAATGACGATGCCCCAACTGAGGTGACACTCGCAAGAAAACTCAATCACCAATATAGAACTCCAAAGTTCATTTCCTCTAGTCCGTATATAATATCTTCATATTCAGAGTAGTCACCAAACTCTTCCTAATCAATTTCACCCTCTTTGAGGTCTCCTTTACTAGACTAATCCTAATAACTGCTAACTCACCCAACTCATTCCAACATAATAGTGAGTAACCTGACTGTAATTAGACAGCCTCAAAAGGTTCCATCGGTATATAAGCTTGGAAGTTGTTGTAAGTGAACTCTACCAAGGATGTATTATCATCCCAAGATCCATAATAGTATAGAACATAAGCTCCAAGAATATCACCTAATATGTGAATTGTCTTCTTTGACTGTTCTTCATATCTGAGAATGGTACACTGAACTTAATCTCTGTTGAGTCCCTTAGAATTTCGACATGCCTTTAGAAAATAATGATGTGAAATATGAATCCCTGTAAAAACAATTCTCCAGGTAAATACATGTATGCATATTATCTCACACACATACAAAATTCTTTTCTTGTCTACTAAGTGAGTCCCTCAGATCGGTAAGAAGTGAGAAACCTTCATTAGCGAATTGATAATCATACAGACAGTGTCACAAATACCCAAGTTCCTAGGAATCCCTATCACAAATCCCATCATTATTTCCTCGCACTTTCACATGGACACTAGAAGTGGATTAAGAAAACCAACATGACATTGGTGCGAAACCTTTACCCTATGGAAGGTAAGGCATTAGGAAAGAAATTCAGCGATGTCCCTCTCCAACCCTGGACACCAGAACTATCACCTGAAGTCATGGTACATCTTTGTCACACAAATATGTACTACTCATTTAGAGGTATGGATTCCCCTCATTAGATTATCTTTGATGGAATAATGGACTACTAATCTCCCATGCATGATGACCACATCATCATCATCTAACGACCACCCGAGTATCAGGTCACCTCCAGATAGCTGTTCCCATATCACCGCACACTCTGGGTCAATATCCTTTAAAACCATTTCCCAATATCTAGAGAATATCTGACTAGTAATGGAGCACATTACATCAGTATTTTATCCTCAGAATCATCCATCCTCCATTCTTCCAACAATTTCATCAATCACCATTCCTCCATAGAAGGATGGTCCCCATGTTCCTACTCAACCAACATATTACAAATAAGACCATCTACTACAACATTACCTTTAACTGGTGCATATTCCATCTCAAAGTCAAAAATACGTAGATACTCCACCTAGAACATCTACCTCAAGTTCAGGTCCTGTAGTGTGAAGATATAATGGAGGATCTTGTGGTTAGTTTAGAAATCAAACCTCTCAATGAAGAGATAATGTCTTTAACACTTTAGAGTGTGGACCACAACAACTAGCTCTAAGTCAAGAGTGGGGTAGTTCCACTCATGGAGTCACAAGTGAGATGATACATAAGATACTAAATGATCCTTTTTAATTATCACTACTCCTAATACAACACTCGATGCATCAAAGTATACAACATATCCGATCCCAGGCCCAAGAAGTATCAGTAATAGATCAACAATCAACCTCGTATTCAGCTCATGAAATTCCTATTTACATTGGTCCATCCACTGGACCTTCACTCCCATATTTTTCAATGTAGTGATGGGTGTTTTTTGAAGAGATAATTCTAGGATAAAATGCTGTTAGTATCATGCTAAACCTTGGAATCTCGTAATCTCAAACATGCTCTAGGGACATGTCCAGGACATCACTACCTCTGCTTTCTCTAGGCCATTGGATATACTTGTCTTAGACACCACATTCCCTGAGAACTTCACCTCTTGAATCCAAAAGTTACATTTTAATAGGTTGGTGTAAAAACAATTTGATCTAAGCATACTTAAGACTATCTCAAGATGACTAGAATTCTACTCTGGTGTCTATGAGTAGATGAAGATGTTATCAAAAAATTACATGACGAACAAATCTAGTTAAGGATGGAATATCATATTCATGAGATCCATGAACATATATGGTGTGTTCATCTATCTGATTGACATCACAAAATACTAATACATCCCATAACTACTCCAAAACTCCATATTCAAGATGTCCTCCACTCTAACCCACTAATGGTGGTAGCTTGACCAAATATTAATCTTGTAGAACCATTGGTATCCCTATAACTGATCAAAGAGATTTTCAATCCTAGGGAAAGGATATATATTCTTCACCATCACCTGGTTCACATTCTGATCATCAATGAAAAGTTTAATACTATCTTCTTCCTTCTTGTAAAATAAGATAGGTGCACCCCATAGTGAAGTACTCGACCTAATAAATCCATCATACTCCAAGTACTCGAGTTTTACCTTAAGATTATTCTGTTTAGATAGTTCCATATGATAAAGGGGTATCCAAATAGGATGCTCAACTGACATGGTATTTATCTCAAATTCATATCCTATATTAGGAGGAATACCTATGATATCATTTGAAAAGACATCCCGATAGAGATCCATGATTGGAGGAAAAGTAGAGGGGGATATTAGTGATCCTTCTGAAAGTTCTAAGCTCACTGCCTGCATCATGATTGTTCCAAGATGAATCAAGTATGGACTAGATATATTTTATCCCAAGTCCCACTCTCCAATCATCAAGAACATATCTTCCTTTGATGATGTAAATTACACCCATATCTAATAACAATCAACGTGAGATTGGAAGTTGGTCACCGATCCATTCTAATAATCACATCAAATCTTGCCATCTCCGGAATCATAAATTCCCATAGATGTCAAAAACTATAAATTACTTTATGATATTATAGGAATTTATAAATATGGTCCTATTTAATTCCCAATAGTGTATCAAGGGAAATTAACACATAGGATAACTTTACCGGCAAGTTATGTCTAGTAACTACATATAAATATATAAAGGAATGAGAAACACTGATATAAAAACATGAAGTAGATAAAGTATAATTGATCAAAACCATACCTCATATAGTAGATAATCCCTCACCACCATATGTTGGAGTCTGGTCTATTGTGTAAATACGGTCCACCTCAGCTCCTTGACATTATCCTTGAGACCCATTACCAGTCTAAGTCATTGACTGTTTCTTTTGCTGAGGACCCCAAATAGATCCATTAGTTGAAGATAATGTCTTTCCTCCACCTCTATGGATCCTAGAACTTGAAACCCTAGATAAAAACTAATAGATATTCCTTATATTACCGCATTTTTTTTCTTTGAGGTGGTGTATAAAACATACCATAATGTCTAAAATTTCAAAAATTGTCACACTAGGAAGATCCTTACGAGGTGGATGATGAATCTATACTATAATTGGACCACATTACATTAGTCCAATATATGTCTCTAACCTTCCTCTTCCTCTTAATAGAGGTGAAAATCATCATAGAAGTCGGTGGTCCATCAGTATGTGTAATAAAGGGTGTAATGAAACTAATTGCTTGATCCTATTATAGACCCTTATTTATCATTAGGGACTAGTAAATAACCCGATTATAAGTCATATGATTGATATTCCTAACCTGATGTCTCAACATGAGTTTAAGAACAATCTTGAACTTCACACAACTTATTTTCTTTTCCCCTATTTTGGTTGGATATAAGGCACAAAATGATAAAAAATTTGATTTGGGATTTGACCAGTGTTAAGATGAGTTGTCAGGAACTTTGATAAGATGAATTATACTTAGGTGATCCATAAGGACCTGATGACAGAAAAGGGTTTGTAAGGGGATCAATCAACTGGTTTCCTTTCAACCTTCATTAAACAGATTGGTGGATTTCCTACTATTGAAATGAGTGACACCTCTGGTAATAGGAAGATTAAGTCTAGGGATGTGAAACAACCTAGTGGCATGCATGCCAAGAAGAGTATGGATTCATCACCCCCTTAAGAGGAGTTACAAAATTCATCAATTATGGAAAGGTTAAACACTATTTTTTGTTATGTAAACACCTTAGATCATTTATTGGTAATGCGAAAAGCTAGGGAATCACCAATAATTTTTCTTCAAGGCTTCAAGGATGAGGATCCACAAAGGTGGAGGGTATAAATGATCTTTTACTTAGGGATCTGACCAGGGTTCTCAGCAGTAAACACAAATGAGGTATCAGAATAGTCATGGGTATTGAGGATAAAGTTGTAGAGGTGAGGTAGTCCATATTTACTCAGTGTAAGTGTCACGACCCGTTCTCGGGGCCCGTGCCGTGACTACCCCAAGCCCGCCTTCCATAGGCCAGGGGATGGCGACTAGCACCAAGGCGTAAATCCCAACAAAAAGGGAAGGCATTGACTTTGAAAAGTAAACACGCACTAAGAGTAAGCAAGCGGAAAAGTAAACACTAAGTAAAACCTGTAACAAGTTGTGCTGAAAGTAAAGGGGGCCGGAGATACAAGCCCAACTGTAAAGTACAACTGAAAGGGAAAAACAGCTACTGAAAGGAAAAGCCACAGCGTTGAGTCTTCCTATGGAAGTCCCACCTGAAGGGTGGGTACAGATAGCCTCCACTGCTCCTCGGGTCCACCTGACCGCTCTGAGTACGTCCTGCCCAGTGGTCCACCTCCAGGTACCGTCCTGCTCCGCACGCCTCCACCACGATCAGCGCTGTCCGTCGTCTGCAACCAACACAACATAGTGCGGGCAAAGCCCGTGCAGGGGTGAGTATAAGATACTCAGTAGGGACCCCGAGACCCCCGAAGGTCTCCCGAAATCCACAAAGGATAATCCACAAAGGAAAGATACAATCACGAAGTAACATCTGACACGGCTTAGGTATATGCCCATACATATACCTAATTCATCAATTCCCGTTCGGCTCCAACGTCCGAGCCCAAGCACAACCCAGTCCACACAGGAAAGCAAAAACGTATACCCACACAGGATAGCTCAACACAATCTACAAAGGAGAGTAAACAGTAAATCCACACAGGATAGCTCAACACAATCCACAAGGAGAGTAACTCAAGATTCAGCTCACACATGTATACTTCTTAGGATGATGATAAAGATGATCATTTATCCATCTAAGTCGTCAGACCCACAAAGGATCGATAGGTAACTAACCCCCGCAATGACCCACACAGAATCAGGCCCACACAGGACCTGTAGGCGCTGGCTCACACAAAACCGCTGAGCGCTGACCCACACAGGATCAGACCCACACAGGATCGGGCCCACACAGGACCTGTAGCACTGATCCACGTAGGATCGCTGAGTGCAGTAGTCGTCGCAGTCCACTGAGGATCTCTGCACAGTCGTCATCGCAGTCCACTGGGGATCTCTGCACGGTCGTCGCCGCAGTCCACTGAGGATCTCTACACGGTCGTCGCTTTCGAAGTAGCAGTCGCAGCCAGCACTAGGGTTCCCGCACACAGCAAGCTCGTTCGGGAGGGTCCGATCCACGAGCCGAGAGGCTGATACATCAACTAACACAAAGTCCGAAGTTGATGTATCCAAAAGTTCCGTATCGTCAACAGGAACTCAACGTCGCAGACGGCGCGTCAATCGGACGCCCGGTCTGAGAGTTATTGGCTTTTTCGTCCGAGGGGCCCGGTTGGTTTCGTGTACGAACCAACCCGACCGAACTCAAAGTATTCCGAAACCTTGAGTGCGATATACCTAAACGACCGACACGATCCAAGGATCGCGTTGCCGCTGACGGCACATCGTTTGGAGACCCGTAGCTCAAGTTACAGGCATTTGACCGAAACGGTCCGAAGACGGGGAGGTCCGGGCCGGGCCGACCCGAACCGGGTCAACCCGACCCGGTCCGACCCGGCCAGACCCGGTCCGGCCAGGCCAGGGCGCGGCCCGGCCGGTCGGACCGGGCTGGCTCAGCGAGCCCGGCCTGGCTCGGCCGAGCGGCCAAGCGACGCGGGGGGGGGGGGGGGGGGGGAGCCGCCGCCCCAGCGTGACACCCCCGCGGCACCCGCGGGGTGTCTCCCTGGACGACCAGAGCGACGAGGGGGGGAGCCGACGCCCCCACGTGACAACCCCGCGGAACCCGCGGGGTGTCGCCCTGGACATCCAGACGCGGCTTTTTCCACGTCCCGCGCGAGCCGGACCCGCGCGGCCGCGGGTCAGCGGGCGCCGCCGCGCCGCCGCCGGCTTCCGCGGGCCACCGAAGTCACTCCGGTGGTCCGATTCTGTTCCCGTCTGCACCGATCCTCCTCCCGGGACTCGTTCTTCACTGTGGAACCATCAAATTTCCGTTGTGGAACGTTCCGTCGTCGCCCGTCAAATCCGCACAACAACGAAGAACGACGGAGGGTTGTCGGGCCGTGTTCGTTTGGCCCGCACCCTCTGCGTTAGATAACAACAACGGGAGAAAAAATAATTCAACACATGAATCAACAATTTTAATGGATTAAAATTGTTCTTATTTTCCGGTTCTTCACTTTTAAAAGGAACGATCACGGGAAAAAGGAATTATTCACAACAACCCCTACCTCGTAGTCGTCGTCGTACGCACGTTCTTCGCGGAAGGAGGGGATCGTCACGTCATCGTGGAAGGGTGTCGCGTCGACGAACTCTGAGGTCCAAGAACAAAGATTTAATTAAAAATAATTAAATCATTCTTGAGTTTAAAACCACAAAAGAAATTAAAAGAAAAACCGAAACCCTCACCTCAACGGATGATCGAAGGTTCGTTGCGGAGGAAGAGACGTCGTAGAAGAACGTTGCAGGAAGGGAACGTCGACGTCGCGAAACATGGTGTCACGTCATCGATTTCCGGGTTCGTCGTTCTTCATCGGAGGCCGGCGTTCTTTGCGTTCTTCGCGTTCTTCGCGAAGAAGGATGAAGGCTCAAGAACCCCTGTCCAAAACCTCTCAACGAGTAATCCTCCAAAAAGTCTTGTTGGTCTTATTTTATTATTACACCAACAAACGAAAAAGGTAAGTAACGACCCATAAATTCGTTGAATTAATTCAACGAAAGAAACGGCCCATTTAATTCACAAAATAAACCACCAAATTAAATGGTGCGTTAAGGATTTAAGAAAACGCGTCTGTTGACTTTCGCAATGATGGGTTTTCGCGGGTGCGTTACTTAGCGGAAAGAAACGGCGGGGCTCGTGTGGGCCCCACCTTACAAATATCCTACCAAGGGGGTAGGATATTTCTAGATAGCATCCTATCCGGATCAACTCAGCTTAAGCCGTCTTTAAGTGGCTTCAAGTGGCTTCCAAGTGGCTTAAGCGAAATAAAATAAAGTTCGTCGAACAATTTATTTTATTTCTTAACTTTAAGCCCGAAAATTAAAAACCACACCCGAGCAAATGCAACTCCGGAAGAGGCGTTTATAAGTAAATACCGGCGCTGCGATTTCATCGGTGCCCTTATAATTAGATTCTGGGCACCGGTTCAAAAGTTAGAAAAACCCGCTCGTCCGTTCACTGAACGTACCCGAGCCAAACTTCGAAAAATGATTCCGGGCACACCGGGCCTCGGAATCAGGTGCCGTCAGAAACTGCGTCCTTGTAAAATTCCAAAGAAAATTAAGAAAAAAAAATTTCCTTGAAATTTACGGGTCTTTACATTACGCCCACCTCAGGACTTTACGTCCCCGTAAAGATACATAAAAAACTAGGGAAACAAATGTGGGTACTGAGAACGCATCTGAGCCTCCCACTCCCAAGTGCTCTCCTGGAGGTTCCCGTGCTGCCATCTGATGCGCACAAGAGGAATCGATCTCCCACGTAGGACCCACTCCTGTCTATCCTCTATCTCCACCGGGACCTCCGCAAAAGTCTCCCCATCATCCACGTCTAGCTCCCCATAGTCAATGATGTGCATCGGGTCATGCACATATCTCCTCAGCTGAGATAGGTGGAAGACGTCGTGCACCCGGTGCAACTGAGGTGGTAGGGCCAGGCGATGAGCCACCTCACCAACCCTGCTGAGGACCTGGAATGGTCCAATGAAGCGTGGATACAACTTGCCGCCTCGGCCAAATCTCCGCAAACCACGTCGAGGTGAGACACGCAAGAAGACGTGGTCGCCATCCTCGAACTCTAGTGGCATCCGCCTCCTGTCAGCATATGACTTCTGCCGGCTCTGAGCTGTCCTCATCCGCTCCTGGATGACCTGGACCTTCTCTGTCGTGGCCTGGACCATCTATGGTCCCACAAGTGCTAACTCCCCAGGGTCTGTCCAGCACAAAGGAGATCTGCAAGGCCTGCCGTACAACGCCTCGTATGGTGCCATCCCGATGGTGGAGTGGTAGCTGTTGTTGTACGCGAACTCCACTAAGGGTAGGTGGTCCTCCCAGCTACGACCAAAGTCGAGGACACATGCGCGGAGCATGTCCTCGAGAGTCTGAATGGTCCTCTCCGTCTGACCATCCATCTGAGGGTGAAAGGCGGTGCTCAGACGTAGCCGCGTCCCGAACGCCTCCTGCAACCCCTTCCAAAGCCGGGAAGTAAAACGAGCGTCCCGATCGGAGACGATAGTCGATGGAACACCGTGAAGCCGTACAATCTCCTGAACGTAGAGACGCCCCAAGCTCTCCACTGAGCCCTGCTCTCGGATGGGTAAGAAATGTGCTGACTTGGTGAGTCGGTCAACAATCACCCAAATGGAGTCGTGACCTCTGGAAGTGCGTGGAAGTCCAGTCACAAAGTCCATAGATATCCCTTCCCACTTCCACTCCGGGACCTCATCGTGCACCTAGAGCATCAAGCTCCACCATCGTCCCGCTTCTGCGTGTAGTAGGCTCGCCGCGAGGATCACTATGAGGTCTGCTGGTGTCCTCACTAGCCTGAAAACTTGTACGACCGCCTCCAGCCAGTCCTCGGCTGCCTGGGGGTCCGTCTCCCCATGAAACCTGGGTGGTCACTGGCGCTGGAACTCGTGAAGAGCTCCGAGGCATCGTGCATCGTCAGCGGTCGGTGCTGGAAGCATCGGGGGCTCGGTGGGTAAAGGTACCGCCGGTGCCTCCGCTGTCAACCGGCCCTGTACCGAGGCCTCGTCACTCGGCGGGCTGTAGTCGCGCTCTACTCTCGGAACCCTAGCTGGCTGCCGTCGTGGGGCCATCCTAAAAAGGAAACAAGTGCTCCACGGTCAAAATAGTATACCTGGTGAGCTGACACAAGTAATCACAAAGAAAACTTGAAACACACATGCAATCAATGTTTTCGTGCATTATGTCGGAAATCAGAAGTCAGGGTCCTGGTGTACGGATACGTCGGCCACCGCACCAACACTGGACTCCCTAGACTGATAACCACACTCAATACGCTAAACACTATTGCTTCACATAGAAGAAATATCAGAGTCTGCGGTAGAATCGACCACCTCTGATACCAATTTGTCACGACCCGTCCTCGGGGCCCGTGCCGTGACTACCCCAAGCCCGCCTTCCATAGGTCAGGGGCTGGCGACTAGCACCAAGGCGTAAATCCCAACAAAAATGGAAGACATTGCCTTTGAAAAGTAAACAAGCACTACCGAGTAAGCAAGCGGAAAAGTAAACACTAAGTAAAAACTGTAACAAGCTGTGCTGAAAGTAAATGGGGCCGGAGATACAAGCCCAACTGTAAAGTACAACTGAAAGGAAAAAACAGCTACTGAAAGGAAAAGCCACAGCGTCGAGTCGTCCTCTGGAAGTCCCACCTGAAGGGTGGGTACAGATAGCCTCCACTGCTCCTCGGGTCCACCTGACCGCTCCGAGTACGTCCCGCCCAGTGGTCCACCTCCAGGTACCGTCCTGCTCCGCACGCCTCCACCACGATCAGCGCTGTCCGTCGTCTGCAACCAACACAACATAGTGTGGGAAAAGCCCGTGCAGGGGTGAGTATAAGCTACTCAGTAGGGACCCCGAGACCCCCGAAGGTCTCCCGAAATCCACAAAGGATAATCCACAAAGGAAAGATACAATCACGAAGTAACATCTGACACGACTTAGGTATATGCCCATACATATACCTAAGTCATCAATTCCCGTTCGGCTCCAACGTCCGAGCCCAAGCACAACCCAGTCCACACAGGAAAGCAAAAACGTATACCCACACAGGATAGATCAACACAATCCACAAAGGAGAGTAAACAGTAAATCCACACAGGATAGCTCAACACAATCCACAAGGAGAGTAACTCAAGATTCAGCTCACACATGTATACTTCTTCGGATGAAGATAAAGATGATCACTGATCCATCTAAGTCATCGGACCCACAAAGGATCGATAGGTAACTGACCCCCGTAATGACCCACACAGGATCGGGCCCACACAGGACCTGTAGGCGCTGGCTCACACAGAACCGCTGAGCGCTGACCCACACAGGGTCGGACCCACACAGGATCGGGCCCACACAGGACCTGTAGCACTGATCCACATAGGATCGCTGAGTGCAGTAGTCATCGCAGTCCACTGAGGATCTCTGCACAGTCGTCGTCGCAGTCCACTGAGGATCTCTGCACGGTCGTCGCCGTAGTCCACTGAGGATCTCTGCACGGTCGTCGCTGTCGAAGTAGCAGTCGCAGCCAACACTAGGGTTCCCGCACACAACAAGCTCGTTCGGGAGGGTCCGCTCCACGAGCCGAGAGGCTGATACATAAACTGACACAAATTTTGAATTTGATGTATCCAAAAGTTCCGTATCGTCAACAGGAACTCAACGTCGCAGACGGCGCGTCAATCGGACGCCCGGTCTGAGAGATATTGGCTTTTTCGTCCTAGGGGCCCAGTTGGTTTTTAAGGCAAAACCAACCCAACCGTACTCCACCTACATCCAAACCTCTGGCGGAGTATGCCAAAAGATCCGTCTCACTTAGAGGAATTCAACGAAGTCGACAACACGTCGATCGGACGTCCGAAGCTCAAGATATGAGTGTTTCCGCTTCGAGGGCCCGGTTGGTTTCGTGTACGAACCAACCCGGCCGAACTCAAAGTATTCCGAAACCTTGAGTTCGATATACCGAAACGACCGTCTCGATCCAATGATCGTGTTGCCGCTGACGGCGCGTCGTTTGGAGGCCCGTAGCTCAAGTTACGGGCACTTGACCGAAACGGTCCGAAGACGGGGGGGTCCGGGTCAACCCGACCCGGTCCGGCCCGGCTCGGCCGAGCGGCCGAACGACGCGGGGGGGGGGGGGGGCTCCCTCGCGTGACACCCCCGCGGCACCCGCGGGGTGTCGCCCTGGACGACCCGAGCGACACGGGGGGGAGCCGCCGCCCCCGCGGCACTCGCGGGGTGTCTCCCTAGACAGCCGGACGCGGCTTCAGCCGCGTCCCACGCGCGCCGGACCCGCGGGTCAGCGGGCGCCACCGCCTCCGGCCGACGCCGCGGTGGTTCTTCCGGCGGCGCGCCGGGACGCCGCCCCCTCCGGCCGACGCCGCGGTGGTTCTTCCGGCGGCGCGCCGGGACGCCGCCCCCTCCGGCCGTCGGCGCCGCCGCGCCGGCGACCCGCGCCGCCGCCGGCTTCCGCGGGCCACCGGAGTCGCTCCGGTGGTCCAATTCCGTTCCCGTCTGCGCCGCTGCTCCTCCAGGGACTCGTTCTTCACTGCGGAACCATCAAATTTCCGTTGCGGAACGTTCCGTTGTCGCCCGTAAAATCCGCACAACAACAAAGAACGGTGGAGGGTTGTCGGGCCGTGTTCGTTTGGCCCGCACCCTCCACGTTAGATAACAACAATGGGAGAAAAAATAATTCAACACATGAATCAACAATTTTAATGGATTAAAATTGTTCTTATTGTCCGGTTCTTCACTTTTAAAAGGAACGATCACGAGAAAAAGGAATTATTCACAACAACCCCTACCTCGTAGTCGTCGTCGTACGCACCTTCTTCGTGGAAGGAGGGGATCATCGCGTTGTCGCGGAAGGGTGTCGCGTCGACGAACTCTGAGGTCCAAGAACAAAGATTTAATTAAAAATAATTAAATCATTCTTGAGTTTAAAAACACAAAGGAAATTAAAAGAAAAACTGAAACCCTCACCTCAACGGATGATCGAAGGTTCGTTGCGGAGGAAGATACGTCGCAGAAGAACGTTGCAAGAAGGGAACGTCAGCGTCGTGGAACACGGCGTCGCGTCGTCGATTTTCGGGTTCGGCGTTCTTCGTCGGAGGCCGGCGTTCTGCGCGTTCTTCGCGTTCTTCGCGTTCTTCACGAAGAAGGATGAAGGCTCAAGAACCTCTGTCATAAACCTTTCAACGAGTAATCCTCCAAAAAGTCTTGTTGGTATTATTTTATTATTACACCAACAAACGAAAAAGGTAAGTAACGACCCATCAATTCGTTGAATTAATTCAACGAAAGAAACCTCCCATTTAATTCACGAAATAAACCACCCAATTAAATGGTGCGTTAAGGATTTAAGAAAATGCGTCAGTTGACTTTCATAATGACGGGTTTTCGCGGGTGCATTACTTAGCAGAAAGAAACGGTGGGGTTCGTGCGGGCCCCACCTCACAAATATCCTACCAAGGGGGTAGGATATTTCTGGATAGCATCCTATCCGGATCAACTCAACTTAATCCGTCTTTAAGTGGCTTCAAGTGGCTTCCAAGTGGCTTAAGAAAAATAAAATAAAGTTCTTCGAATAATTTATTTTATTTCTTAACTTTAAGCCTGAAAATTAAAAACCACACCCGATAAAATGCAACTCCGGAAGAGGCGTTTCTAAGAAAATACCGGCGCTGCGATTTCATCGGTGCCCTCAGAATTCAATTCCGGGCACCTGTTCAAAAGTTAGAAAAACCCACTCATCCGTTCACTGAACGTACCCGAGCCAAACTTCAAAAAATGATTCTGAGCACACCGGGCCTCGGAATCAGGTACCGTCAAGCACTGCGTCCTTGTAAAATTCCAAAGAAAATTAAGAAAAAAAATTTCCGTGAAATTTACAGGTCTTTACACTAAGAGACTATAAAAGATAGTGGTGAGGGACCATATAATATATAAGTTACAATTCTGATCATGTATACTTTATCTACTACCTTGTTTGATTTTGGTGCTACCCATTCCTTCATATCTTCACCAGTGGTTGTTAGACTTGACTTTCTGGTCAAGTTATCCTCTGAGTTAATTTCCCTAGATACACTTTTGGGCATGAATGTGGACCATATTAAGTAATTACTAGAGTGTCCTATTTTCATTTCCAGTTATGAAAACGTATTAGAATTTATAATTTTATATATGAAGAGAGTCGATGTGATTCTCAGAATGGAATAGATAAACAGCTTCTGAGCTCACATTGATTGATATTAGAGATAGGTTTAATTTACGTCATCAAAGGGAGAGAGGTTATTGATGAATAGAGATTAGTAATTGGGAGCAGGCATAGTTTTTATATACTTGAGTTAGATTGGAGTGATCACAACACAGATGGTGGTATTGGATCTTTCAATAGTATTAGTGATAGATCCGTTAACTTTTCTTCCAGTCACGGATCTTTATTAGGATGTATTTCTAGATGACTTCATTGAACTTCCTCAAGACAGAGGAGTTGAATTTGAGATTGATCTCATGCTATGTGTGTAGACCATTTCGACACCACATTATCGCATGACACTAGCCGAGCTAAAGGATATCAAGGTACAACTCAAGGACTTAGAGAAGAAGGGATTTATCAAGATAAATATTTTATTATGGGGTGAATATATCTTGTTCTCCAAGAAGAAATATGTTAGTATTCAACTTTTAATTGATTAACTAAATCTAAACCAGGTGACGATGAAGAATAAGTATATTTTTCCTAGGATCGATGATATATTGATTAGTTATGGGGAGCCCAATGGTTCTCTACGATCGATCTTCAATCAGACTACCACTAGCTATGGGTTAGGGAGGAGGACATCCCAAAGATATCATTTCAAAAAAGTTATGGTCCATGAAATTACTTTATGATTCTACTTATACTGATGAATTCATCGACTATATTTATGGCTCTCATGAGAAATTTCTTCAACCCATACCTAGACTCATTAATCATGGTGTTTATTGATGATATCCTCATCTAATCACCCACACCGGAGCAGCATGTCATTCATCATGAGATAGTACCGAGTATGATTTGTTCCCATCATCTTTATGCTAAGTTATTTAAGTGAAACTTTTGGTTATATGAGGTTATGTTCTTGGGGTATGTGGTTTTTGAGACAGGTATATCAATGGACCTAAATAAAATGGAGGTAATGATGTACTAAACATGTCCCTAAAACATGTTTATGATTAGGAGATTCCTGGATTTGGATGGATACTACCAAAATATTATCCAGGACTTATCTCATCTATCATGAACCATGATTGTGTTGATGAATAAGGGAGTGAATTTCTAGTGGATGGACCTTTGTGAAGAGTTGATTCTTGAGGTAAAGAGGAGGTTGAATACCACTCTAGTGTTGATACTTCCCAAGATTGGGATCAGTGAGGATGTATACTGTGATGTATCAGGTGTTGGATTGGGAGAAGTGTTGATGTATAAGGAGAAGGTAGTAGCTTATGGGTCATTCCATTTGTGACCCCATTAGTGGAACTACCCCACTCATGACATGGAGTTGAAAACCATGTTCCATTCTCAAAAGTGCTGGCAATACTATCTATTTAGTGAGATGTTTTTGTCTAAATTAACCACCAGAGCCTCTATTATATCTTCACATAGTGGGAATTGAACTTGAGAAAGATTCACTGGGTAGAGTATCTATAAATGTTTGACTTTGAGAAGGATATTGCACCTGGTAAAGGTAACATCATAGAAGATTCTCTTAGCCATAAGATGTAGGTAGACCAAGAGATTAGTGAGCAGCCTTCTGAGGTACAATGGCGCTTGATGAAGTTTATAGATGATTTGAGGATGGATGATTTTGAGGAACAAGGATCAATGATATTTGATTTATTGGTGGTTACATATTCTCTAGTAGAATAGGTAAAGGCTGGACATGATACTGACCCAGGGAGTCTGGTGATGGAGGAATAGCTAGCCAAAGGTGACCCGATACACAGGTGGTTATTGTATGATGATGATGTAATCCTCGTGAATGGGAGATTAGTAGTACCTGCTTCCATAAGAGAGGTTCCGATTAGGGACTTCCATAACTCTATATGGTTATACATTATAGTGTGACAAAGATGTGACATGACTTTAGGAGACCGTTTTGGGGGCCATGGATGAAGAGGAACATTACTGGATTTATTTACTGATGCTATACCTACAAAAGGGTAAAGTATAGGAACCAACATCCTGGTAGTTTTCTCTAGCCACTTCTAGTGCCCATATGGAAGTGGGAGGACATCATGATGTACTTTGTTATGGGGTTACCCTAGCTCTAATGAGTTGTGAAACCATCAGTGTGATTATCGATTGACTGACAAAGGTTGATTAATTATCACCTATAGGATAAACTCACTCAATGGAAGAGATGGGAAAATTGTATGTTTGTGGGATAATATACTTACATGGAGTTACCTTGAGAATTTTTTTTGATAGGGATGCATATTTTATGTCATGATTTTGGGAGTAATTATAGAAATCTCTAGGGAATTAGCTGAGATAAATCATAATGTACCATCCTTGGACAGATATACTATCCAAGAGAATGATTCATATATTGGAGGATATGATTCAAGCTTGTATTTTAAACTTTATTAGATCTTGGGATGAGCATCTATCCTTGTTAGAATTTTATTACAATAATAGATTCCTTACTTCTATATAGATGGAACCTTTCAGGGATCTCTATGGATAGTCGATCCACTCACTGTTGTGTTGGCTTGAGGTGGGTGAGGTAGCAATTATGGGGCATATATGGTAAAAAAGGAATCATAGAGGGTGTAGTTGATCAGGAGGTGGATGGTGATTGATTAGGGTAGGAAATGATCATATGTATACTGGAGAAGATGAACTTTAGAGTTTTCTATTGGTGACCTGGTTTTCTTATGAGTTTCACCTTGATTGGAGAATCACTGTTTATGGAAGTAGGGGAAAATTTCACTGTAGATTGTTGGACCTTTAATGATCACCGAATGGATTGGGATAGTGGAATACCTTCTGAACCTTTATCCACATTATCAAGGCATGCATGATGTGTTCCATTTTTATCAGCTTCAGAAGGTACATGATTGATCTTATGCATGTTATAGACTACATGAGAATTGATTTGGAGCGAGATAAATCTTACGAGGAGTGCCCAATGTGAATTATAGACTGGATAGAGAAGGTATTGTAGGGGAAGACAATTCCACTTTTATAGATCTTGTGGTAGCTTTGATGGATCCAAGATGTGATGTGGGAGAAAGAGTCTGATTTTTGTGCTTAGTGGCGTGAGTTGTTTGTGAAAGACCACTAGATACACTTATATAAGATGTAAAGTCATTAGAGGGAGAGAATTATAAAATTCATAATCATTAAATATTCTTGAAACCCACTTTTTTTTATATTTTATAATCCTCTTATGTGATAAATTATCTTTTTCCAATTTAATTCTTACCCTTACACTGGACCTATGATTTTCTTAAGGGTAACTTGTATTTTTCAAAGTATGTGTAATATTAGAGTGGGTTTTCCTTAAGTTACATATAGTTAAAGGCCATTTTACTTGCACTAAATAAGGGTAAGCCAAAATTCTATACACTATATAAGGGTAACCTTATTTTTGTTTAGGTTGAAAAAGGGTACCAATGTACTATGTAAGGGTCAGCCAAAAAACCCTCTTACCACATAAGGGTAAGTCATCTATATGTAAGGGTAGTACGATACATTGGTAAGGGTAACCCATTGTTTATAAGGGTTAAATAATGGTAGTATCCTTTTTGAGTAAGGGTAGAGTGAATTTCCCACAGGTTTGTAAGGGTAATTTTAGAATTTCATAAATTTAAGGTGAAATTTTCAAAGGTTGTGTAAGGGTTATCCCAGGCAGTGTAAGGGTAAGGTGAACTTTTCAAAGGCCGTGTAAGGGTACTATAGTGCTATGTAAAGGTAAGGTGAAAATTTCAAGGGATGCATAAGGGTACTCTAGGTCTGTGTAAAGGTAATATTGGGTTTATGACTTACATTAGGGTAAAACATATCACCCTTATGCAACACCTAGGAGTTGTGTAAGGGTAAAACCATATTACCCTTACACAATGACCCTTTTAGAAAAAATTCTTTTAAAACTTCCTTTTTTCCTTTACTTCTTTCATAGGTTGACCTTGTAACTTATTTTTAATGATTTTAAATGCCTTAAATTGTGGGATTTTATTATCTTGACTCATTTAAGTTTAAAATTCCTATTAAAGATGAAATTAAACACTCCATATTCTTGAATTTCTCAAATAAAAAATTAAATGATGAATTTAATTTGGAAATATCAATGTAGTTATCCACCCTCATTCTTTTATTAAAAATACCTAAAACTTCTCTTAACTTTTTTTATATTCATTCAGACTTGAGTAGTCTATAAATTCCTTTATGTGAGACCTGTGAAGTCTTCTTCGACCAAACCAAGTTCTCATCCAATTTCCAGGAATATAAAAACCAACTATTATTCTCTTATATTAGACATGGTGTCTTAAAGAGGGAATATTACCTAGGTAGTAATTTGTATTCCTTTTCCTTATTTTCATGAGTAACTTTGAATCTAGTTCTTCCCTTTCTCTTGGAGAAATTGAATAAAGATATCATAAATGATAATAATATAAAAATTATTGAAGAGTGAGAAGGAAATATTATCTCTAGTTTATCTAGGATTATTCAAGATATAAAATTACCATCACATGTAAATCATGTTTTCTATGAGTAAGAAATGATGAGATCATGATAAAATTTAAAATAACAATTTACAATTATCTAAGAGCGAGAAAGATATCATCACATGTAAAGTTTTTACTTATTTTGGAAATAAAATAATTGGAATTGTTTATTGGAGTCCTTGGAGAGTGTTTTAAATCAGTTAATATAATAATGTGATTAAGTTAATGATTCATTTACAAAACTTGACTTTGACATTGATAACCTTGAGGTATGAAGTTTTTTACCATTTGGGGATCTCCTATACACTTATTTCCATGATTTTATTCTTGTATTAACATGGTTTTTTTTCTCTACTGATGGGTATTTCTTATAAGTGTGTGTGTTTATGTGTTACCCATATATGACCCTTGATCCATGAGTATTATTAGAGTATCTTATTTCTTGGTTTGATGTTTTATTTACATGATGTTTGTGATCTTACCATATTTCTCTTGAAACCATGTTATGTATATTTATCACGATTTAACTTTGTTTTGTATTATTTTTCTTTTTAAGGTTTGGTTATTGGGCCATATGATAGGTGTACTTCATGATATTATTACCACTTAGATGGAGAGTATGCATTATGTGAATATTTGAAAGTGATGGAGCATAATATCCTTGTGGCTGTAGAGAACTCGATGCCTTGATGATTTCAAGGAATGTTCTAAAACTTGATGCCTTGGGGAATCCAAGTAGCTTATTGACTCGATGATTTTTGGATTCCAAGTTGCATGTTCATTTGATACCTTGTGTATGATGAGTAAAATTATAAAAAAATTAATTAAAGTTTTGATCATTTCTGACATCTTTGATCATCTTTCTGGTATGGAGCTAAAGCAAATATAGCCAGGGATTTTAGCGACTTGGTTAGCTCGCAATTTCTTGGTATGTGATAGTGTATTTTTATACATTATTTCACATATATTATCATCATGGAATACACCTGTTATCCATGAAAACACTTATTAAGGATGCATTGGTGGTAACCTATTGGGTTTTATTACTCACACCATACACGAGAATCTCAATGCATGTGCAGACTTCATGTTTAAGGATCCAAGAAAGGGAAAGAGGCCTATGGATGATGGATAATCCAAGGAGTGTGGAGCTAGGAGTGGTACTAGGATAGAGTATAGTGTATTAATATAGTTTATTTAATTATTACCTGATAAAAGTTTACTCTAGTTTGGATTTCCACTTTGGAATCCCATTTATTTATTTATATGACTGTATTCCATCTATTAGTTTCTGCATGATTGCTCTGATAGTTCATTATATTGTTCATTATTTTTTATTTGTTTTATGACATAATACTAAGGGTATATTCATCCCACTGACAGAATTAGATCCTCACTGATATTCATCATCCTCTTGTGTATTGGGAGGCACACATGGGGTGATATGGAACTTCGGTTCAGACCCAATGGTTTGGGTCAGGGTGTTACCTAAAATATGATGGAATTTTATTCCCACCTAATATTGTAATATTTTAACGAATAAAATAATCTTCAAGAAAATTATCTAAACACATATAATTCTATATGAGATATGTAAAAAATAGTTTATTTATCATATATTCCTAATAAAAGGAAGTAAGTTTTATTTCTTAAAACACAAAGTAGTTTGTGTTGTTTCTTAGAAAGACATTCTAAAGAGAATATAGTATCTAAGGGGCTAGTTGGAGTATGTTTGGACTTATAGAAGATCAAAGTTAATGAATAAAATATTATTACAATCTATATTTAAGTGATTTTTCACTTAATATCCTAAAGAGTTAGGATATGTGACAATAAATAAAAATTTAAATAGACACATTTAGTTACTGTGAGAAAGTGAATATCACTATTAACTTAAGGATTAAACTAGTAAAATATTGAGTGATTTTTCACTTAATATTCTAAAGATTTATGATATTTGAAAGTAAATAAAACGTAAATAGTTAAATTTATTTACCGTAATAAAGATAATTTCAATGTTATTCCATCTTAATTACAAAGTGTAATTCACTTGATTTTCTAAAAGTTTTAGGAAATAATGGTAAATAAAAATGTAAATGGTTACATGTGTTTTTAAAAATTAAGTGAATTTCACTTTATTCTAGAAGAGTTTAGGATATGCTGGATAAAAATGTAAATGGTTATGTTTCCCTCACGGAGAAAGTTTGATGGAATAATTTCATAATTGATGATGATATTAAGCTTAGAAAGGGTTCTAAGTTGACAATAGAAGATAACATTATAAAATTTGATGTTATGAAGTTATGGAGTTTGAATATAGGTTCAAAGAGTTAAAATTAAGGAATATGATTCCTAAGTATCAGAATTATTTAAACCATCTTGCTTTGTAAATGTTACTCACTAATAGGTTAGTTAGAGTATTTTATCAGATGGTCACATTGGGATGTGAGAAAAATTACTTATGGATGTGATGTTCAAAAACCATTACTATAGCAATAATATGAGAGTAATATAAAATATATGTATATTAAACACTTAATAGATTGGTTTTAATGGTTTTAAACATATCATGTAATTATAATAAATGAAATCTCTATTTATCATTCATTCATGTGTGTTGTAACTTTACTTTATATGAACGGTCAAATGATAAATATCCCCTAAAAGTAGAAAAATTTCAGTTGTCCCTAATATATGACCATAATAGAGTATTATGGGTTATAAGGATATTTTAATATTAATTAAATAGATTCTTTTACTCATTATAAGGGGTTGTATATGAGATATGAACAATATATTCATTTGGTAATAATTAGAGACTTATTACTTAGATTAATCAGTGAGAGCATATCTAATGGAATGTTATATATTCATAGATATACTTATGGGTGTTTGATTATTATATATCCTTACTACCTAAGTTTGGTGAGAAACCTTGAATGAGAACCTTAATAATTTGATATCATACTTATGCAAGTCAACATATGAACATAGCTAATATATGGGTGGTTAGGTATGGTGATGATCTTTTCATCGATTGGGGGGAAACCAAGATGGGATTTTTATACTTGTATGATAAGAAAATACATATGAACCTTGATATAACCGAATAAATTCATATCCATGTTTAGTTGAAACAAAATTGGCATGTTTAGCTACTTGGATGAGGGGAATGTGATGTACTCATTATCCAGATGAATGACATGTGTTGTATTCATTGACTTAGTCTATCTATTTATGAGAATCTAGAAAATATGAATTGGCTATACTTGATTTACATGTTTCATGTCTATTGGTCACTCAATGTCATGAATAAAAGGATTATATAGGTATAAATATGATTTATATGAAACATCTAGTAGTGGACATGTTCATATAGAGATATGAGTATGTTTTATGGAGATCACACTAGACCCCTTAGTATAATGAGTACAATTGATAATTTTATAGAGGCAGCTCTTTTCTTACATCTATGAAATATAGATTTCATTTTTTTTCAATGATACTAAGGCCCAAAGGTTCACATATTTAGGCCTTTGGATAAGGGTTAAGTCTTGGACAAAGTATTTGTTACAAAATGAATAGCGTATGATGAAACTATATCCAAAAAGAGTTTTCGATGGATTCAAAAAGAGTTATGGAGTTTTTTACAGAGTCCTTATTAATTTTAGTGAAAGTGGGAGATTATTGAATATGGACTAAAAAATTAAGGGATTATTTAATATAAGTTCATTTATCTTTAATGTGGTTTTATTAATAATAATCTTTTATAAATGGATTAAACGACATGAATTTTAATTGGACATGATTCAATAAATTAATGATAATTAGAATAAATTTATATGGATACATTAAATATGATCGACGTGTTACGTTAAATGAAACACAACATGTATGGATATATAATGGGATGTGACCCCCACTATTTTACACAACCTATTATCCGAAAGCCTATAAAATCTATATTCTTTCTTGTAGCTTGTTCATCACATTTGGTAAAGTCACTATCAGCTCTTTAAGTGTATGAGAGTCCTCCAATTGAGATCAGGATCAGTTGTCTAGTGTATTACCATAGTGGAATGAAACATTTGTTTACTGCTCTAGTGATATTCCTCAAGAAAAATGATTTTATATTACTACATTGGGGATACAGGTATACACATTTATGTTCTTAATTTATTACATTTTTCTTTCATTAAAGATATATTATATATATTTTGATTTTCTTCTACTATCATGTCCATATGATGGAAACAAAAACCAAACATACGCAATCACTATATCCTCTAGCCATTATTAAGTGGGTTTTTTTTGGTGAAACTATACATGGTAATCAATTAACTTTTATTTATTGATGTAGTCGATCAACTTACCTTTATTTAGAGGAGTTCGACCTACCTACCTTTACATAGCAAAAATCTTACCCTTATGCCGCAACTACCTTGCCCTTATGTAGCATCATATTTGGACAATATACCTTGATGAGGGTGATTCTCCTTTCTACCTTTATATATCTTATCATCAATCTTGTATTATGTAGTTTTTTAAATCACCTTTATTCATGGTTTGTTTTATGTTTCAATATTGGTTTTAGTTTTTAGGTCTCTTTTAATTGTAACCATCCATTTCTCAAGTTGTTAATGATTCACTATAACCAATCTCAAATCTTAGTGGTATTTCTACTCACTATATTTGGATTGAAATATTCAATTCATACGAAGGTGTTTTTTAGAGATATTTGAGCATTTCTATTCCCAAGAGAGATAGATAAATTGTGATAGATGAATAGTTTGACCAGAGTTGAGGTAGTTTACCTTTACAAACATGGTACAACCTTCACCATATAATATTAAATCTCTCTATGATGCTATATTCTAATGGATATTTGTAGCTACTAATTACAAGGTGATCATTACATGTTTTTTTGACATCAATGAGATACTTGAATAAAATTTAGGTGAAAAATGTTTGGTAAATGTAGTTGCAAGTGATAATTTATTTCATTATTCTTTTTTTCTTCTATTGTGTATTTATTTTCCTGCCACCTCAATTATATGTTCTCTCATGTTTCTTGATTTTTTTTGTTTGAGCACTAATAAAGGAAATACATGGTGGTGTTCTTACCATGAATTAGGAATAAACTGGTACCAAACCATGTTAAATCCTTTATTTATTTACCTAAAAATTCTTTGTCATAACTCTAATCATCTATTCATACTTTTTTTCTCATCCCATTAAAAATTATATTTTTCCATCTTTGTGTGATCTTGAGAATTTTGATTGGGGAATAACTATGAAGGTTCTCTCAATATCTAGTATCAGAGCCTCACACATTTGATTGTAGATTCTGGTAAGTATTATATTGATAAATTCAATGGTAATAATGACTTTAATTTATGGTGAGTAGAGATTCGAGTGATTATTGTTCAATAAGTGATACAATATACACTACATGGTCCCAAGAAACTACATATAATTCATTCAACTAATGGACTCATGATGAACACTTACTCTGATGTCCCTCCTAACATCTTTATGAAATCCCATAACTCTTTAACATTGTCCTTGGATGATAAAGTCCCACTAGAGGTTGCTTATGAAATTTTCACATTTAAAATCTGGTCCATGTTAGGAAAAATTTATATGATAACTTTATTGGTTGGACATATACATAATAAAAATAAATCTTAATCCTTCAATATGCATCCTAAAACTCCCATACAGGAACAGATTAATTGTTTTTATAAAATATTTTCAGACTTATCTAATATTTAAGTTAAATTTAAAGATAAGGAATAATCCACTATTCTACTGATCTCCTTAAATAATTCATAGGAACATCTTATAAATTCTATGATGTATGTAAGAGACTCCCTAACATTAGAGGAAGTCAAATCTACATTTCTTTCTCACGAGTTTCATGTAAAGGATAAGTTTATATCTGAATCTGAGGGATTGAGTGTTATAGACCATTATGAGTTTAGAGGGAAGAAGAAAGGTAAGAAAAATAAGAGTGATAAGAACCATAACTATTATATGGAGTCTGGGTATAAATCTAAACTGATATATGTTACCTACTATCATCATGGGAAACCTGATCATGTTATGCAAAAATTCCTGAATTTTAAATCTAGTGAACCTTCCAAAGAATCTAGTAACCATTAACTCTTTATTGACCAAGACTATGAGAGTGATGAGGTGATGAAAATTTCTTGTGAAACACTATAGGATGAATGTATTCTATAACCAGGTTGTTCTTTCCACATGTTTCTAAATATGAATTCATTTTTTTGTCCAACATAATAGAAGGATAGGTTATTTTAGGAAATAACAAGAGATGTTGGGTTATGGGTAGAGGTTTAGTTATGATAGAACTCTCAGAACATTCTCTTTTCACCTAATTGGATGTGAATTGGGTTCTAGATTTTCATAGGAATATAATTTAATTAGGTGTTTTTTGGATAAGAGGGGATTTAGATTTAAATTAAAGTGTGGTTGCCTTAAAATCTACAAGGGAGATAATATTATCCATAAGGGTTCTTTAGTGAATGGGATATATAGCCTAAATTGAAATAATTACAATATAAAGTTGGGCAGAAAATATGTAACCAATAGTGAAAATAGCATTCCCTGACACAAAAGGATGGGGAATATGAGTGTCATAGGATTTTAGGAATTGAGTAAGAAAGGGTTTCTTACCCAAGTCACACCATGTAACTTCCCCTTTTGTGAGGACTATGTTCTTAGAAAGTGTAAATGAGTCAGTTTTCATAAATCCATCTTCAAGGAAAGTTAACTACTTGAGTATGTGCACTCTAGTTTTTGGGTAATTTCTAAGATTACCTCCCATGGTAGAGGCTCTTATTTTTTACCTATATATATGAATTCTATAGGAAAGTCTATATTTATATAATAAAAAATAAATATGATGTTTTGAGGTGTTTAAAACTTGGAAATCCTTTATGTAATATCAATAAGAAAAGAAACTAAAGGCCTTAAGGACTGATAATGATCTTGAATACTTATTTAATGGGTTTATTAAATTCTATGAGGATGGGGAAGTTTCAATACACTGAACTTTTCTTCATACTCCTGAGAAAAATGGTCTAGATGAGTGTATAAAGAACACCATTCTTGAGGAGGTTCATAACATGATTTCATGCTTAGGCTTGCCCAATTAATTTTTGGTTGAGGCTCCCATTATGTCATATTACTTTATAAGTAGTTTCCCCTCATTTTCTAATTCTTTCATGAATCAAGAATATATTTGGAGTGTCCATACCCCATATTATGAAAATCTTAGAGTGTTTGGATGCACATCCTATAGTCACTTCAAGAATGAAAATCTTGATATTAGGGATGTAAATTGTGTCTTCAGAGGGTATTCTAAGGGAGTAAAAGTCAATAAACTTTGGGGATAGAAACCTAGTTTTTATAAGTGTATTATTGGATGGGATGTGGTGTTTCAAGAGAATTTTCCTCATAGATTTTAGCTACCCACTAATGGAAGTGGTGATCCTTCTCAGAAGAGGGATCTTGAGGTTGATCCTTCTACTGATAGTGAGTCTCATGTTATGACTTCTCCACATGTTCCTCAACCTAATACAGTTTCTGTATATGAATATGATGATGCTTCATATTCTAAAGCTCCTAGTGGTCTTAGATAATATTGAATCACTAGGGATAGGGAGAGGAGAGTGATTAGGCCTCTTTCTAGGTATAAATGTGTTGATATGGTTTCATTTTACCTTAATGTTTCCTAGGATATTTATAGAGAGGATCACAAAACCTACAAACACGATCTTAAAAAAATTAGCTCTAAGAATTGGATTACTTCTATAGAATATGAGATGGACTACCTTATATATAACCATACATGGTCTATAGTAAATAAACCACCTACTGATAAGGTGATTGGATATAAATAAATCTATAAAAGAAAATTGGATTACATTGTAGGAAATACAATAAAATTTTAGGCCAGATTATTGTCCAACGGTTTTCATAAGAGAGAGAGAATTCAAACTTCTGAAATATTTTTATCTTGTAGTTAGAAATTCTTTTATTATATATATTTTTTATTTTTTCTACTTTTCTTGATCTGCATATAAAATAACTTGATTTCGAAAGTGTCATCTTTCATAGTTTATTAAATGAAAAATTATACATGAAGCCTCATCCTAGTTTTGAGCATGAATTTAAACCTAACCAAGTATATTTTCTAAGTGAATAACTTTATGGATTAAAATAATATTCTAAACAATGGTATAAAATGTTTTATTCATTCATTCACCAAAATGGTTTTAAAATGAGTGATTTTTATGCATGTGCTTATTTTAAGTTTGTTAAAACTTACATGCTTTATCTTATACACTATGTTGATGACATGTTTCTTATGTGTAGTAAAATAAAATTAATCACCAATGTTAAAATGAAATTGAATTAATATTTTTAAATTAAGTATTCTCACTATTCCAAGTAGATATTAGGTATATAAATAATTAAGGTTATAAATAATGAGTTACCCTATCTGTCTCAACATCCCCATGTGATCAAGGTGGTTAAGAGATACTTGTTTGATGCTTTGAAATTAGTTAGTTTACCCTTTTATTAGAACTTTAAATTTTCATTATCCCAGTCTTCTAACACTGCCTTTTAATTTGAATAAATGAGAAGAATCTCATATGTTGATGTTGTGGGTAATATTATGTATGCTATGATCTCTACCAGGCAAGATGTTTCTTTTTCTATTTTCACATTGGGTAGGTTTATGAAAAATTAGGGTAATCCACAGTGGAATGATCTTAAATGGATATCTAGGTATATCTATTACACTTCATATGTTTCAATTTTATATTGTATGAATATTAATCTTGGAGATTTAGCGACTGTCTATGTGAATTCTGATTATGATGGCAATGTTGATATATGGAAGTAACTAACTGGTTATGTTTTCACTACATTCAAAGGGCCTATATCTTGGATTGAAATCAGTGCAGGCCCTCTTAACCATCGATGTTGAGTAAATTTCATAGATAGAGGCCATCAAATAATTCATTTGGATTTGGGGTTTTATTTTTAAAATAAATTTAAGTAATGGTTGATCCATGGATTCATTCAATCCATATTGGGAAAGATCGTGAAAATCTCCTCAGAACGAATTTGGTGCCGGGAATGAATCCCCCACCTTGAATGATAAAGGTATTTCATTCTAGGAAGATATAACTGGATATGTGAATGTTTTGAATGGACCCAAAAACCCTACCATTATAAAACAAATAGAGGATGGTTCCATCTCAGTGGTTTTTGATCCAGATGCGCTAAAGAAAAGGATGGAACTTTGTAAGTTCTTGATTCTCAACCATATATCTTATGAGAAAGGTGTCAATCCTTGGTCCTATGAAGATCTTAAAGATAGAATTTTTCATTATTGTAATTTCAAAAATTAGAGGCTAATTCTAATAAGAAAAGGCTACTTCCATATTATTCTGGAGTGACAGGATGATCTCAATGTGGTCTGGCATACTAGAAACCTCAACTCAAAACCAAGAGTTTTACATTTATTTGTGTGGGATGATAATTTTAACCCCTTTAACCAAATTAATTCCAATTCATAGGTGTGTAATATAATTCATAGGATCCTTGGGGTTTACGGGAACCCAAAAATTCTCAACGACCTATCTACTGATATTAGCACCCCCCTGAATATTGACCAACACACTCTCAATGGAGACCTTGGTCTTTATGAAAGGGTGATTATTGAGATCAACATGGAGTAACCCCCACAATACCTTATGTATATTATTACTAATGATCATAAATTGGAGGTCTAGTTCGAATTTGAGAATCTAGTTTAGTATTGTGAATATTATAAGATGGTGGGACAAGCTATCAAAAATTATTGAGTGGTCCATAAGTAAGTCATGCCAACTTGTAGCACCATGACTTAGAAAGAATCTTCAAAATACAAGAAGAAAAAATTCAATGAATAATGTGAGAAATGAACTTCCTGATCAATTCAAATATGTGAGATGTAATAAGTCTTCTAGCACAAGCACATCATGATCAGCTTTGGCAGATGAGGAAGTACAAAAACAGAACCCAGTTAAAAACCTTAATGTCTCAAACACTCAAATTGAGTTTGATAAATTGTATATAGTCATAGAGGAAACCATATAATTTTTTTGGATCTCTCATCAGATATTTTATCCATTTCCTCTTCTTTATAGGCTAAATAATTCATACTCAAACTTATTTCCTCTAATCTGAATATGGCTGTCTAGTTGGATCAGCCTCTAATAACCACTTCAAATGGAATTTAGTAGAATCTAGACACAGATTAGGATCCAAGACTTCTACTTGCTCAGAGGTCATATAACACTTCAATAGGCGACAATTCTGTCAATTATTTGATAAAATATGAGGGAATAGTCTCAATACATAGTTGTACTAATGCTAGCTTCAAAGAGGCACAATCCACCCCAAACTCCAAGAATGCAAGGATGAAAAGAAAATTAGAAAGATATAAATATTTGGAGATAAAATAAAAGGGGTTATAGATCCCCAAAATAAAGTAAAAATGAAGACGCACTTTTGGAACTGCCATAGAATATCCAACCCTAGCACTTAAGGCTCACTAAGTCTCCTTACAGGTAGGTATAAACCTGACTTAATTGGTCTCATAGAACCAAAGAAAAACTCCACCAATAAATTAAATCTTATTGATATAAGTGGTTATAATCTTCCAATAAAATCTATAACCCCCATTACTAATAGAATTCTATGGTTTTTGGTTTATAGAATCATGGAAAATCCCTCTATCTTTCAAGAAGAAGATTAGATCATCACCTGCAGCTTCTCCAAATCTTGCCCAAAAATATTATGCTTAGTTATATATGTATCCAAAAACTTTATTGATATAATATCTCTATGTATTAATATTAAGGGTCTATTTAGAATTATCATTGATCCATGGATTATCATTGGTGAATTCAATTCAATTCTTTAAGTAGATGAGAAAATTAGACCTGTTTTCAATGCTATCTTCATCAAAGACCTGAATTCCTGTGTCGAGGAAGAAAACTTAACTGAGATTAATCTTATTGGAGCTGAATTTAAATGGTATAGAAGACATTTAAATGTAATGAGTGAAATTAAAATTGATAGGGATTTTGTGAATGATTTCTCACTTGAAAATTTGAGATCTATATCATGTATTACCTTATAAAGACAGAACTCCAACCATCACCCCATTATTGTGAGCTTTCATAACAATAATAAGTGGTAGACTATTATTTTTGGTTCAATAACTCATGGACTAGTCACCCATAATGTAACAAAATTGTTCATGACACTTGGGACTCAACGGACTATAATGAAAAACCATTGGATTGTATGTCTAAACTAAAGATGATCAAGATCCAAATGGAGGAATAGAGTAGGAAAAATTTTAGCTTCCTTGATGAAGATATCTAAGCCCTATATTGATCTTTCTACAATCTTCAGTAATCCATTACCAAGAAAAACTTCTCTAAGGGAATTGCTCAATAAGAAAAAATGTCCTATAAGATTCATAATCTTATCAAGATTCAAGATAGTATACAAAAGGATATATTCAAAATCAGGTGGATCATTGATGGGGATATAAATACCAAGTTCTTTAATTATATTCAATGGGTTATAAAGGTAGATAGACCTCCTTCTATACTCAAATATGGTGACCAAATTCTGGTGAAAAGGCAAGATCTTTGTAATCACATTGTTTCTTTCTATGTGAATCTTTTTAATGGCCCACCTAGGAATGTGGATTTAATGGAAGGTATCATTAAAAAAGTGATTAATGAGGATGAAAACATGATTAACACCTATAAAACTATATATATTGAAATAAAGGAAGCTATATTTTTCCTTAATAAAGCAATATCACATAGACTATATGGTTTCACTAACCATTTTTTCTAATTTTATTGGAAAATCATTCAGCATGATGTCTGTAATATTATTAAACATTTTTTTAAGGGTGGATCCTTCAGACAAGTATTAATTGATCAATTCATTTACTTAATTCAAAAAGTGAATAATGAAATTGACATCAATTATTTTATACCATTTTATCTTGTCAACACAATACACAAAGTCTTCAAAAAAATTCTTTCCAATATACTTTCTCGAATCCTATATAGAATAATCTACTAGAATCAATTCGAACTTTTCAAAGGGTGGAACATCCAAAACTATCTACTTACTACCTTATAATGTATAAATCTACTTAGAAATACCACCAGGTGAGGAAACATTTCTCTTAAACTTGACATTAAAAAAGATTTTGACACAATGAATTGAGGATTTATAGGTAATATACTGTCCTATTTTGGATTCATCATGAGGTTCATCTATTAGATTAAAGCCTTGATTGGGTATGACCATATATCTATCTTAATCTATGGATCCTCAGAAGGCTTCTTCAAATTATCTGGAAGGTTGATTCAAGGAGACCACCTTTGAACTATCATTTTTTCTATTTCAAAAGATAATATTAGGAGGCTTTTAATTCACATGGTCGAAAATGGTCATTTGAAAACCATCAGGGTAGTAAGAGTTATCTATGCTTCATCACATACCTTTTTTTTCTGATGATATTTTTATTTTTTACTCAGGGAGATAGGTGGAATATTAAAAACATCAAGAAATATCTCTTTCACTATAAAAAATTTTCAGGTCAGGAAATAAGCTCGAATAAATCATTCATTTTCTTTAGAAAGAATATCCCATATTCTAAGAAACATTTTGTGATTAATAATCTAGGAATTAAGGAAGCCACTCTACCATTAACCTACCCAAGTTTTCCCACGTTATTGGGAAGAACTTGAGAATACCACTTCACCAATGATTTGATCTAGATTAGAAGAACTCTCGACTCTCGGAAAGGTAAATCTCTTTCAATGGAAGGAAGATATTGTATTGTAAATCATGCGGTGGTTTCAAATCTGGTCCATTATTTGATGGTGTATTCCCAGATTTACTCTGTAATTAAAACCATCAATAAATGGATGAGAATTTATTTTTAGAGTGGGAGCATTATGGAAAGAAAAATTATAATTGTACCTTGGAAGCAATGCTGTAAGCCTTGTGATCTTAATGGTCTTGTCATAAAAAATCTTGAAATATTCAATCAATATCTTCAAGGCCAATTTATTTGAAGGATCATTAACATAAAATCTGACTCATTGGGATTCCTCAAGTTTAGGTTTTTAATAAAACTGATAGTAGGAAATTAAATCTATATTGAATCCTCTATATGTACTAGTATTAAAGTAGTATTTTATAAAATTTATATGCATTCCCATTGGTCAGTTAATTAAAACTAATCTCTTATATTTTGGAAATAAAACTGGACTAGAACTCCCCTGAGGGATTTGATCAGCTCCTTTGACTAAGGCATCAACTATAACATCTCAATAAGAGATCAAATGGATAATCTGTAATATTTTCCCGATGATATCAACTTGAATGTTTCAAATTATTATTTCTTAAACTAGGAAGACAATCTTATCGAGGAACCAAATTCAAATGGTTTGATCTAATCCAAGGAATTTTTTAATCATCTCTTTTAGGTAACCCAAAAATGGGTTGGGGACTTCAGAAAAAAATGGTTAGCCTTATAAATATTTACACTACTATGGAGACTCTCTTTAAACAAAGTCCCTATTGATGCTAATATTCAACATGTTAGAATCTCACTCTGCTCAAGATGTGTGTTATGTCATCAACACAGAGAGTATATTTAAAATATTTGTTTATGATTCCATACAACATATTCTATCTAGAAGTTTATTTTTGAAATTTTTTAACTTCATCCACCAACTGAAGAAACCTTTACGAAATTTATTCTTGCATTTCCCAACATCCAGTTGTCTAGTCAGCTAAAAAATATCTTCAGGGTGTCCTGTGTGGAGCTGGGGCATGCCATTTGGAGATGTAGAAACAAGTCCATACATGACCATACCCCATTTAATTCTGAGATTTTCCTTGTTGATGTTATGGTGGAAATTCAAAATTCTAACACGCTGTAAGGAAATTTCTGTAGTAACTTAGTGCATGATTTAATTGTCCTGATTCATATAAAAATACTTCGTAATTTTCCTCCCTCTCTTGGAATACTTGAGGTCATCTGGACCCCTCCTTTTTTGGCTGGTTAAAGTGTAATTCATATGGTGAATTGAGGGGAAATATTTCTATTTCTTTATTATAAGATCCACTGAGCTCACTTTTCTCAAAAAATTAAAGTGATTCTATTATTAATATATATTTTTATTCTCAATCTTCCCTTTATCCCTCTAAGAAACTAATATTCCATGGTAGGTTAAAAAATATAGACATTAGGTTTCACTTTAGTAGATATGTTATTAAAAGTGGAATATTGTGTGTCACAAAGATACACACATAAGAAAACTAGTTGATAGTTTGATGAAGGATGTAACTTTATCCAAGTTTAAACAATGTTTAGATATTTTAAAGTTGGTTCTAGTGGAATAAAATTTAGGTGCTAGAACATCATCCTTTTATTTTTTTAGTTTCTTCTGAAAACGATGGATATTTTTTTAGCATGTTAATTGATTTGAAAGGGAAATTAATGTGTTTGTTAGTTTTTTATTGAATTTAGCATGTTTATATTCTTATTATTATTATATACCAGTGTTTTTATATATTTTTTAATGAATTTATATTTTTATTCTCATTCTCCTTACCCTTATATATATTTTTCATTTACCCTTACATGGTGGTCCTGGCACACTTACACAACCTAGGTTCGGAAGAGTTTACCTTAACACAACTCTAGTTTGGGTACCCTTACATAAAGGTTTGTCATATTTACCCTTAAAAAATACTTTCATTCTATGGATAACGTTACATGGGTGTTTTAGTGTACAATTACATGAGAATAAATTAACCCTTACATAGATATGTTGTTTATCGACTTACCTTTACATTGGGGAGTTCAACCTATCAACCTTCACATAATGGTAACCTTAACCTTATATCACATTCTTCTTAGCACTATACTGTATAAGCTTTGTACAATGAACCTTGAAATGTGTAATTCCCCTTTATACCTTTATATAGTGTATTTTTAAGATCATCCTACCTTTACAGAATGTTTTTTTAAACTACCTTTATGCATGGTTTGTTTTCTACTTCATTTTTAGTTTGGGTTGTTTCGGTTTGTTTAATTGTAGCTATCTATTTTTTGAAATTTTATTTAGATGTTTCAACCAATATTGAATTATAAGAATATTTATAATTTCCACAACTAGATTAGTATATTAAATTCATTAAAAAGTATTTTCAATAGGGGATACAATTCTTGAGAGAGAGAGCTTGTACTGGAGGAGGAGGTAGACCAGAGTTGAGGCATTTCACCCTTATAGGAACATCATATCCATTTTCATAGAATACCAGAGGAAACTCATGCTTGGGTGGTTTACATAGTGAATGTATGTTAGAAATTACAATGGATGGTTCAATAATGTATCGATGGTTACCTAGGTCAATGATAGGTTGACCAAAAATCTCAGAGGTTGGTGCAATTGGTTGACCAGATAGAGACATCTATAAAGAATTGTGGTTCCCCTTATCTAAAGGTAGACTATTTGTGTGAAACTTTTGATAATTTTTTAGAGTTATAAATCTTATCTTCCGATTTCTTTTATATGAAGTGTGATCATTGATTTTTTTGGAGACGAGGTGAGATATAATCCTAGTTCTAGTGCACAATCTCAAAGGAGGAGGTTATGAGAAAAAAATCTATCTAGTATCAATGAGAAGATTATTTTTGTGTAGGATGAGGTGATAAAATGGAGTCTGTCTAGTGTAAATGGTGCTTTACAATTATTTTTGTCATTTTGAGCATGCATAATGCTTCTAGGGTTATTCCTCCCAATAATTGGTATCAAATGGATATAGTTAGTTCTACTTCACACATCATTTAGGTGACTTCTCACCTTGTATTTTAAGTTATTTGATTTTAGTTAGTTTATTATTATCATAAGATTGAATTCAGAAGAGGGGAATCCTCGTATCAATAAGTCTGATGGAATGAAATTTTACTGTTTGAGAATTAAGATAGAATATATTTTAATACAAAAATATCTTGATGCTCCTTTTTCTATAAAATTTTCATAAACCAAGGAAAAAATAGAATGGGTTTGGTTGGATGGAAAGAAATTATCCTTGATCAGTATGTCACTTGTGATGAATTTTTCATTAAAAATTAGATAGAATAAAACTATTTTAGAGGTTATAAAGATCTTGATGCGTTGTCTATTCAGCTCAAGGTTATCGAATGGAAGGTCTGTAGATGATCATATGAATGACTTAAATATGATTCAAGGGTAGATTGAATCAAAGAAGGTTACATTAAAAGAATATTTTTTTTGGATTTTATTATTCTTTAATCACTTCTAGAGATTTGGTATTTCATGGATACAATGGTGAGAAACTCCTGTGGGAAGGAAGATCTCTTGTTTGATGATATTCAAAACTTGATCTTGAATGAGATATTGAGGTGGAACAGAGTTCAAACTACCTATAAGTTTTCTCAATGGTACTAGATGTGGAAGTTAACCTAAATGGATAGAGTATCAACATTATAAATCTTTTGAGGATAAGAACCATAAAACAAGTCAATGGAAATAAATTGGTTTAGGCCCAACATGTAACATTTGTGGGAAGAAGGGGAATATGAATAAATATTTTAGGAATAAACATAATGCTTAAACTTCTGGATAGAAAAACTCAATTATTACAATATCCAAATGATTTAACATGATACTAAGTATGATAATAATAGTGGAGTCATGGGTTATTTACTCAGGTGAATAATTTCATTCAACTGGTGAGCATGGGTGTATGGTTGATTATGTACCTGGAATCTTGAGTATAATACATCTTACGAATGATGATTCTTGGGATATAGTTAAGAAATATGACGTGGACATTAAAATGAAAAGTGGAAGTGTCTTGAAACTAAAAGATGTTGGAAATATTTCAAGTTTCTGAAAGAACCACATATCAATGGGATAACTTGATGATGTAAGTTTCAAAACTATTTTTTTCTAATGGAGAGTAAGGAACTGACCTTAATCATTACATATTGTAGTGTTTTGAACTATAATTCACCTCTTTCAAAATTGAGGATATTTTTGATTTAGAGTTTTAGAGAATTAGGAAAAAAATATTACATAGTAAAACCATACATTACAAGTGGACACTTATACTCGGTATTCATTTTTCCCACCAATTTTTTTAAATAAAAAATGAATCTTTTCATGATAATTCTTCATGACTTTAAACTTGAATTATTGTTTTACTTCAACCATACTTAAAATAAATGATTTTTTTTAAAACATGGGATGAGCATAGAAGATCAGTAAGGGACATAAAAATAAAGAAAGAAACCATTAGTCCAGGATACTTATAACAATATTCCCTTTTAAAAATAAAATTTGGGATTAAAATAAAAATTTTATTAATAAAGAAATCATATTTTCTATATAAAATTTTCCATAAAAAATTTCATAAGAAATATTAAAAAAATAAAACCCATAAATCTTTCTTTGAAAACATGATAAACTCATGAAAACATTTTTACAAAGTTATACTTTTCATACTTAAAATGTAACAAATACTTTACATTGAACATAAACTCAATAAATTTCCTTGTGAAAACATGATATTAATAAAAAATAAATCATATAGGTAACTTGGGGAATTATTTTTTTTATCACAATTAATTATGGATTTACCCTCATGGATACACATGAAATGACCCTCAAAATTATACTTAAAATAACACTCATGATTATACTTGAAGTAACCATTGCATTTAAATTTGGAATAATTATCAGGGTCAACATCCAACATAAACATACCCAATGAATTTTAGGGATATAATAGACCCACCCAAATTTAGTTTATAATTGAACCACCAATCGTCATAAACAATTCCAAAGAACTATAACATAATAATTAAACATTAACTCTTTATTTATAAAAACATTACTTGAGACAAATCACTTATTTCAAAAGAAAACCACACACATACAAAGGAAAAAAATTTCTCTGAAAATAACCATGTAATATTATAAAGTAATCTTAAAATAAAATATTATTCATAAATGTGGGAAAATAATCTCATTGCGTATAATTTAAAAAAATTCCTTTAGTATTTTTTTCAGAAAAGTCACAAAATAACTCATTTGGAAAAGGAAAAAAATATTCCTCTGAAAACCTTTTTAAAAAGTCATACACGGGTAAAAATTACTCTCAAATATCATAGAATAATAATAATAACATTCTTTAAATCATTTTTAGAAAGATATTTTTTTAAAAAAACGTCCCTTTCTTAAAGTTTGACACGTCACATACATTATTTACCATCCTGAGTAATAAAATTTTGGGAATTTTATACTTTCTTAATAATATTTTTTCAAGTTAATTATTCCTTTTATACCACTTATTACCATGTTATGTACAATTACTTAATCTTTTTAAATTCACATAGCATGTTTTGATGATATTCAGTACTTAAGTCCAAAATGACTTTGGTCAATTGACTATGATCAAAGAGGTTAACATTTCACCTTCCATAGAATAATATTCATGAAATAATTTTCAATTATATACATTAAATATACTTTTAAATCCAATCATTTAATATGTTTATGAAAAATTAGCTACGTTACAATCATGGAGACGATAGACCGTACGTACGCATGAGTAGCACTCCCATTTTTCAACAATCATTATGGAAAGAAGGTAAATATATTTTTTATATAATTATAATAATATCATATATATCATATTATTTATTTAAATATACTTATATATATCATCAATGTAATGTTGTGATGAAAAACAAATCACATCACTTAATATAGGTGGTAGTCCACACGTACACACAAATGATGTTATCATTTTTCCATGCTTGGAATGGTAAGAATGTAAATGATATATTGTAATTTAATAATGATAAAAATTTCATTAATATCATATATAAATATTAATTCCATTATTTTAACTATTCTTGAGAGATGATGATGAAAAACAAATTACATGGGTTTGCAAGACGATAGTCCTCCATACCCACAAATGATGAATTTATTTCCCATTTGATGAAATAATAGATGGATATAGGTCATAAAAATAATATAATAACATCTCAATATGGAGGGTACTGGAATTATTATTTTATCATGGTTGAAGAAGGTTTTATGGACGTGGAAGAATAAACAAAACTAGAACATGAAAATAAAAACTATACCATTTCTTTAGAAAACCTCCCTTAATTAACACCTTAATACCTATAAGATTGATATTATGCCTAAAAAAGGCCTCTATAATGTGGAGAGGGATTTTAAAAAATTATTTTTTCAGGGTTTTGATGAACCAAATGGGTTTTTAAGTGTGAATAAATGAGAATAAAGTTTCCCTTTTATAAGCGAGGGGAGGGGAACTTTTGGAATTGATTAAAATATTAAATTAATATAAATTAATTTCTAATTATAAATGTATAAAAAGTGAGTTGTTTAAAATATAGGATGATTATGGTCCAATATAACATCATCATATAAAAATTAGACTAGTTTTTTCAATATTTACACCCTTATCTTTTGGTTTTAACCCTTATTTTACCCCTTTAACTCTAATTGTGAAAACATTAATTTTTACTATTTGAGGGTTAATATAGTAGCTATAAAATGAAAAACGACTCATTATTTTACCATTTTTGATATTTAAAATATTATCACGATCAATTGGATTAATTTTATATTTTTAATAATTTTTTATCATTTAATAAAATATTATTTATTATACAATATCAATAATATAAATTTTTATAACTATTCAATACTTAGACTTTAATAATATTAATATAAAACTTATATTTAATTTTTTTTATTAGATACCTAACATATAAAGTTCATATATAATTTTTTGGATCACATTAATTACCTCAAATTATATTTATTTGAATATTTTTTATATCATTTATTTTATTTTCCAAATAATTGAATAATTACTGCATCAGCGTTGTGCAACATTTAAGGTAATTATTTATTACATAAAAATTAAAAATAAATTAACATGTTAAATATAAATATTTTATATTAAAAAATAGTATTTATAGTTAAACATATCCTAAAACCATATTAAAAATATTAGACTTATTAAAAACAGGATTGTGGCATGTTTCAAATTTCTTCAAATAAAATACTATAAAGGTCATAATATTATCCAAGTGGCCCAAAAAGGCCATAAATTTGACCATTAGGTGATTATTTTCATGATATAATCATCCAATAAGATTTAGTAAATTGGCCTTTTGATGATTCTTATCATTTTAATTAACTCCTAAATTACCAGATTTACCCTTTGCCATGGTAACCAAAATCACTAAAGTTTCTTTTCATACTGAATAAAAATAAAAAGGAAATATTTAATAAATTGATACCCACTAATTCCGAATATTAAATCCATTTTTAAAAATTCAAAAAACAAAAGTTTCAGAATTTAATTTAAAATTAAACCAGAAAAAATGCAATGAAAAATAGTTTTTAAGAAAAAATGACATTTTTAAATATAAAATGTTTTAATACTAAAATCAAGTATAAAATCCATTTTAAAAACCATAATTGGATTACTTTAAATAAAAATTATCTAGTTAAAATTTAAAATTAATCGAAAACACAAGTTTGCCTTATAAAAAAATACCTTTTTTAATAAAAACCTGTATTTTCACTATTCATTAAAAAATAGAAATTTTCAGAACATTATAAAAAATTAATTCTGAGATTATTTTTAATTGTTAAATTAAAAAAGGAAATTAATTTTTTCAAATTAATTTTCTAAGATTTTCAGAAAATAATTATAATAATCACCCATAAAAGAAATAAAAATTAGTTTTGATGAAAACATATTTTTTGAAGAATAAAATGACTTTATAAAAAATATGGTACGTATTTAAAAATAAATAATTAATACATTATAAATGAGTTGGACCATTTTATATTTCATAATAGAGTTAATACTATTCATTCTTACTAATTTAATGGCTTGGTTTTTGTGGTCACTTTTAAATAGTAAAATCCCGTTGTTCATTTAAGTTCAAAATTTCATATCTTGTAAAGTATGAAACATAGTATTTCCTTTTAAAATATTGGGATGTTAAATTCTCCCCCCTTTAAGAAATCACATCCTCACAATTTGAACTCGGTATTGGTAAAAGGTTTTTAAATTTTTAAAATACCTTTGTTGAAATCCCACATCATAAAAAGTATTAATAAAAAATCCACTTGAAAAAAAGTATAGGAAGTTTAGAGGTCATATGGTATTACACATACCAGGTTTCCATGTAGGAGAACATAAGTGGGTAGTGAAAACTTAGATATATAAGAGAAAACTAACTCCCAAGGAATGAGAAAGAGTGATAGAGAACATGGTCAGGAGAAAGTTAACCATGAAAAAACTATAAATATGTGATGGGTTAAAAGACCATTGATTTCTCGGTATGAAAAGTTAATGGATAATGTTTTTGTTCCAAAATACTTTTCCAACGGTTTAGAAATTCCATTTCTATCTATACTAAGAACATGGGGAAATATAATCATTTGATAAGTATAATTTCACCCTTTAATCAATTTCCACCAGAGTCACATATTTTTATACAAATGATGAGTATTCAAGATGAATTTTTTATTCCAGAAACTTTAGAATAAACTTTTATAGATCATAAAATCAGAAAATAACAACTATATATTCCCCACGACTTTAGCCATTAACAAAAACCAAAATGGTTATGAAAAGATATGATAATACCAAATTGAATAAACCTTCAAACGAAAAAATGACTTTTAATCACCAAAATTCAACAATAATACCAAAAATTACACCTATATCATTCAATAAATATCTATTCTTAAAAGTGCTAAAAAATATTTTAGACTGTGATTGAATCCAAAAAATCATTAGGATTTTATCACATAGTCTTCCAAGATAAATTTAATATTTATCTACAAATAATATTAGTCTCTGTTAATGCCTCATACTATAATGTAATTTTCATAATCATAGAATATCCAATACATGTTAACAATTTCCATAAATAAACCAAATCACCATAAATCCATAATAAAATAATATATGCTTCCAAAATATAATTCAAACTTTATACCTCAAATAAATTCCCATATTATTCTATTTACCTTAATCTTATAGGGTTCCCAAAATAGTGAACATCTTCAAAAATAACATTAATCACTTAACACCAAGTCAATTTCTAGTCCCATGGTTATCTATACGATAAAAAATATATTATCAAAATGAACTTAACCATTATTCGTAAGATTGATTAAATAATGAAAAACAATTTCTTACTAAATATGACATCACATAGGCTATTGGTAGGTGATGCACCCTCATCACCCTTAGGTTGTGGGTTTATGCCCTATGACCTTACTGGACTTGACAGGTTTTCACCCATCCTGTGGGTTGTCATTTTTATATAACTATAATAATATAATTCTTATAAAATTCTAGAAATGTGAGAAAAATTCTCAAAAATAACCTTAATATTTTCAATATTAAATAAATGTTTGGACCTAAAATGTTATATCATACCTTTCATTTTGTATCCCAAAATATAATAACCCATAATTACCTCAAAAATAAATGTCTCCAAAAATACCATTAGTCAACTTATAATTTCATAACTTAAAACCTCAAAAGGGTTTTCTAATAAATTGAACTTATGTTAAACCTTAAAATTATAAACCCATTATGATATTCATAAATATTAAGAAAACATCATAATATCCAAAGTTATCTATACCCTCCTATGATACCAAGTATAAGGACCCAACCATAAACATTGCACATTCTAGTGTTTTTAAACTAGAATTAAATTTATTACAATATAAAAGATCATTTAGGTTTAGAAATTTATAGAATTAGGAAAAACACTTTCACAGTAAACCCATACATTATAAGTGGACACATATACTCATTATCCATTTTCCAAAAAACAATACATTTTAAAGAAAAAATGGTTTATTTTCATGATAATTATTCACAAAATTAAACTTGAATTATTATTTTATTTTTATCATCCTTAAACGATATTATTTTTTTAAAACTTTGGATGAGAAAAAAAAACTCATTAATGGACTTAAAAAGAAAGAAAGAAACCGTTAGTCCATGATACTTATAAAAATTTCCCTTTGTAAAAATAAACTTTGGACTCAAAATAAATATTTTTTTACTCAATAAATCAAATTTTATACCTAAAAGTTTCCATAAAACATTTCTTATTAAATATTAAAAATATAATAATACCCATAATGGTTTCTTCGAAAACACGATAAACTCATGAAAACATCTTCACAAATGTATACTTTTCATCCTTAAAAAGTAACATATACTTTCCATAAACTCAATAAATTATCTTGTGAAAACATGATATTAAGCATAAATAAATCATATAGGTAACTTGGGGTATAATTTTTTTTATCATACATACTTAAGGATTAAACCTCTTGACTACACATGAAAGAAAACCTCATGGTTATACTTGAAATAACCCTTGTGCTTATACTTGGAGTAACCATCGCAATTATATTTCGAATAAACATCACGGTAAACTTCAAAAATAAACAAAACCAATGAATTATAGGTATATAATATATCACCCAACTTTGGTTTATAAATAACCCGCCCATCATCATAAAAAATTCCCAATAACCATAACATACTCATAAAACAAGAATGGTTGCATCATAAAAACATTCCTTGAGGAAAATCACTTACTTCAAAAGAAAACTATACACATATAGAGGAAAAAAATTTATTTGAAAATGACCATGTAATATTGTAAATGAAACTTAAAAAAATATTATTTATGAATGTGGGAAAATCTTCTTATGCCGTATAAATTTAAAAAAACATTACTTCTATATTTTTGTTGTAAAAGTCACTAAGTACCTCGTTTGGAAAACAAAAAAAGATTCCTTTAAAACCATTTATTAAAAATTAAAACATGTGTAAAAATGAATTTAAAAAATCATATAAGTATAATAAAAACACTATTTAAATCATTTTTATAAAACAATCATATGTATTTGTAAGAAAAAAAGAGTTTTAAGGGAAACTTTAAAAAGATAATTTTTAAAAGAAAGTCCCTTACCTTAAGTCCAACTTATCACACAAATTATTTTTCTTCCTAAATAATAAAATTTTGTTAATTTTATACTTAAGAAAACTATTTCATGTTCATAATTACTTTTATATTACTTATTACCATGTTATGTTCAATTACTTAATCATTTAAATTCTTATCGGCTGTTTTGACGATATTCGGTACTTAAGTCCAAAATTACTTTGGTAAATTGACTATGGTAAAAGAGGTTAGAATTCCATATTATAAATAATAATATTCATGAAATAATTATCAATTTTATAAATTAATTTTACTTTTAAATAAAACCATTAAATATAGTTAGGAAAAATGAACTATGTCATAATCATGGAGACGATAGGTCGTGCATACACATAAGTAACGTTTCCATTTTTCAATGATAATTATGGAAAGAAGGTAAATATTATTTTATATTTATATTATGATAATTATATAATATATATAATTTTATTTCTTTAAATATACTTATATATATCATTAATGTGATGTTGTAATGAAAATCAAATCACATCGCTTCATAGAGGTGGTAGTCCACACATATGCATGAACAACATTATCATTGTTCTGTACATGGAAAGGTAAGAATGTAAATGATATATTATATTTTGAGAAACATAAATATGTCATTAATATAATATGTGAATATTATTTCCATAATTATTACTAGTCTTGAGAGACGGTGATGAAAAAAAATTACATTGGTTCACGAGGCGGTAGTCTTTAGTACACATGAATGATGAATTCTTTTCCCATTTAATGGAATAAGAAATGGAAATAGGCCATGAAACTAATAAAATAAAATATAAGTATATATAGGATATTATATTTATTATTTTATCATTTTTAATGATGTTTTATGGGTGTGTAAGAAGTAACAAAACTAAAACATGAAAATAAAGACTATACTTTTTCTTTAGAAAACCTCCTTTTATTAACACCTTAAGACCTCCAATATTGATATTATACCTCTATATAATGTGGTTAGGGATTATATAAAAGTATTTGGTTGGGTATTTTCAAAAAAAAATTAGTTTTTAAGTGTGAAGAAATGATAAGAAAGGTTCTGTTTTATAAGAGAGGGGAGGGGCACTCTTTAAATTTCTTAAAATATTAAATTAATGTAAATTTATTTTCATTTTAAAGTGAATAAAAAGTGAGTTATTTAGAATATAATATGATTATGAGTAGATATAAAATACTATAATAAAAATTATACAAGTTTTGAATATATTTATATGCTTATAGTTTGGTTTTAACCATTATTTAACCCCTTCAACTCTTATTGCGACAACATATATTTTTACTCTTCGAGGGTTAATATAGCAACTATAAAATAAAAAGACCCATAATTATACCATGGATGATATTTTAAACCTTTTAATGATTAATTGGATTAATTTAATATTTTTATGTATTTTATATTATTTAATAAGATATTAGTTTTTATAATATATCAATGATGTCAATTTCTAGAAATATTCATTACTTTGAATTTAATAATATAAAGATAACACTTATGATTTGAAATAAATATTTTATTATATAAATAACAAATAAATTTAATCTATAATATTCATGTATCATATTAATCATCTCAAATTATATTTATTTTAATATTTTTAATATCATTTATTTTATTATTATAATAATTGAATAATTACCCAATCACCATTATGCAAGAATTTAAGGTAATTAATCCTTCCCTAAAAATTAAAAATAAATTAAAATGTTGAATATAGATATTTTCTATTTCAAAATAAAATTTATAGTCTAAAATATCATCTCGATAACACCATATAAAAAATATTACACTTATTAAAAGTGTGATATATTTGACTTTTCTTTAAATAAAATAATATAAAGGTCATAATCTTATCCAAGTGGCCCAAAAATTCATAAATTCGACCCTTGGGTGACTATGGTCATTATATACTCCTAAAATAAGTTTTAAGAAGGTTTTTAGGACATTTTATGGTTCATATCATTTTATTTGTAACCCAAATAACTTCATTTACCCTTTACCATGGTAACCAAAATTACAAAAGTTACTATTCATATTGAAAAAATATCAATGGAAAATATTTATTAAAATTAGTTCCACTGATTACAAATATAAAATCTATTTTTAATAATTCAGAACGCATAATTTTCAAAATTTAATTAAAAATTAAACCTGCAAAACACAATGAAAAGTAGTTTTTTTTATAGAAAAATGACCTTTCTAAATTTAAAATATTTTTATACTAAATTCAAGTATAAAATAAATTTCAAAAAGAAAAATTGAATTAATTTAAATCATAATTAACTAGTTAAAATTTAAAAGTAATCCAAAACATAATCTTTCCTTGTAAGAAAAATACCGTTTTTAATAAAAATTAGTATTTTTCATTATTTATTGAGAAATCTATATTTTTAGAAAATTATCAAAAATTTATTCTAAGATTATTTTGAAATTATGAATTAAAAAAATGAAATTCATTTTTTCAAATAAAGTTTTTAAAAGTTCAAAAAATTAATTATAATAATCACCCAAAAAAAGAAATAAAAATCATTTTTGATGAAAATGTATTTTTTGAAGAATAAAATGACTTTACTAAAAATATATTAATTATTTAAAAATAATTAATTAAAACATTATAAATGAGTAATACCATTATATATTTCATAATATGGTTAATACTATTCATTACTGCCAATTTAATGACTAGGTTATCATGATCACATTTAAATAATAAGATTACCTTATTTGTTTAAGATTGGTGTCACGTATCATTCAATATATTGAACATAGTATTTTATTTTATAATATTAGGATTTTACATGGAGTTTGTAAGATCATTATAGGTTCCATGGTGATAGCTTGTGGAGTTAATAATGGTACCTTGTATCTTTCCGGATGGATTTATGAAGTTTCAACTATCGAAACAACTTTATATGATGGTATGGAAAAGTGGAACTATAGGTATGGTCAACATAGTGAGAAGAATTTAAAAGTTATAGAAGTGAAATACATAATTTAACTTAGTCACATGAACCTTAGAATATGTGGTAGTTATAGGTTAGGAAAACATAAGAGAATATACTTCAATTTGGATGGTAATAAGCTAAGGAATAAAAATTTAGAGATTGTTCATATTAAAGTTTGGGGACCATCCCTTATTCACTCTTATGGAGGATCACTATATTTTATAACCTTAATTGATGATGAAACTTGTAAGGTCGGGTTTTCTTCCTAAATAATAAATCTAATGTGTTTTAGGATTTTATTCAGTGGAAAGTGATGGCTAGGAAATAGTGTGAATAAAAGTTGAAATGTATCTGGATGGAAAATGGTGGGGAATACATAATAAAAAACTTTTATAACTTTTATAAGAAGAACATTAGTAATGAGAATACTATTATAGAAAATCCATAAAAAATGGAGTATTTGAAATGATAAACCATAATCTGAAAAAGAAAGATCAGAGCTTGGGGCTTCCCTTAGAAATGTCTATGGGAATTTGGAAAAAGGCATTAAATACAATAACTTACTTTGTAAACGGAAGTTTATAATAAATTGTGGGATAAGAACTTATGTAGTAACTTTGTTTAGATTAGTATCCAGATGTAAACCATATCAAAATCTTTGTAAGCATTACATATGTTTATATTGATTATAAATATAGAGATAAGTTAAAGGATAAACCTAAAGTGTGTTCTATTATTAGATATGGTGATGAGAAATTTGGTTATCTCCTATGGTATGATGAAAAGAAACAAGTTATTCAGAGATGACATGGTGTTTTTAATGAATAATTTCTTTAGAAAGATTAGAAAATGGCTGACAAAGAAGTCAAGGTTAGTTAAAATATCAATTTTTTGGTCAATAAAACAAAGGTTACTAGATAAACATTAATCCATAGATTTTAGAGAAAAAAACAGAGGTAGGAACTCTGATAGTTGTGGTAACAGATAGAATATTATCGAACAAAATATTGTTAGATGGTGAAAGTTTTAACGATAGGTACCAGATATAGAATAAGAAGATAAACCTTTACCAGATAGATGACTTCTAGATAGATAGGTTTTAATGGATGAACCTGATGTTGTGATGAGGAGATCGACCTGTATTATAAAACTAGTTTAGAGGTTTGGATATGATATGAATTTCTTTCTTTTAGTGGATATAGGGGAACTAGTTATTCTAGAAGAAGCAACTTCTCTCAGAGACTCTAAATAGTGAGAGTTTTTAATGGAAGCTAAAATGAGTTCCTTAAGTATTAAAAATACCGGGGTTTTGGATGATCTATCAGATGGAAAGAGATATCTAGAAAAAAATTATATTTTCATTTGAAAGAGGAAGCTAATGGAAGTAATAGATACATGGAATGGTTGGTGGTGAAAGGTTTTCATAAAAATGAAGGAATATAATTTTATAGAATTTTCTCACTAGTGGTGAAACACACAATAATATAGATAATGATCAACATTATTGAATCCAATGATCTACAATTAGAGAATATGGATGTATAGATAGATTTTCTTCATGTATATTTGGAGGAAGATATTTATATGGTTCAACCTAAGGGTTATGAAGTTTATCAGAAGGAGGTTTTTCTTTTTAAGTTGAATAAAAGTGTTTATGGATTTAATCAAGATCCAAGATAGTGGAATATAAATTTTGGCACTTTCATGCTTGATGAAGGTTTTAGTTTATGTTATTCCAATCACTGTTGTTTTAGAAAGCAATGGGATGATGAGATATATCTCACACTATTGTTGTATGTGGATGATATGTTGATTTTTGGTCTCGAGTTACATCAGATTGAGGAACTAAAGAGAAATATGTTAATAAAGTTTGAGATGAATAACCTTGTATCAACTTACAAGATATTATGGATGATAATTGAAAGTGATATAAAATTAATCTCATTAGTTTTATCCCAGAAGGAATAAATTATGAAATTCATTGAAATATTCAGAATGACTATTTGTAAACCTATCTCAATGACCCTCACCATACACTTTAAAATTTCAGGAAAAGAGACACCATCAAAGATAGAGAAGTTTCGGACATGGGAGAGGTTATATATACTTCATCTATAGAAAGTTTTATATATGAAATGGGTTTTACTCAAGAAAATATTTCCTTTTCAATGAGAGTCATTCTCCATTTCATTATAAATCATAATAAGAAACATTGGGAAGCTTTGAAATGGATCTTATGATACTTGAAATGGTTAGAGGATATAGATTTATGTTTCAATTATGATGATTATTTGAAATGGTTTTTAGATGATGACTTTACTAGAGACATGTAATCACAAAAAAGTACCATAGGCTATGTATTTACTTTTTTGGAACAATAATAAGCTGTATGTATCAGTGGTAAGTAGTGGTTACTTTATCTATAAAGGATGTAGAGTATGTTTCTTTTACTAAAGAAGATAAAGAGTTTATATGGCTGATGCACTTACTAAAGGAACTCAGAAATGGACAGAGGGATATTATTTTGTGATAGTAAGAGTTCCATTCATCTTTCTCACGATAAATTGTTTCATGAAATAAAAAAAAAATTACTTGATGAATCACTTCAAATGAGTTCTATTGGAGGATAAAGTGTTGGAGCTTCAAAAGGTTTTTTGGAAGAAGAATTCTATAAATATGTTTACAAAGGTGATATTCCATGAAATTTTGAGGAAACAACCCAACTCATTTGGACTCAGATGATTAGATAGAGTGTATAATATTACATGCATAAAAAAGAGGATGATCTTGGGTGGGTGAAAGAAGAAGGTCGAAATCTAGAAGTAATTTTTGAGTGGTATTTTTTTGGGTTTTTGGAAGCTCTTCAGATTCACTAGGCCAAGAATTCTAGAAGTAGGGATGCAGAATGATGTGATTGAACTAAGACCATTGGTCAGACTAGACATATATTTTTGATTTTTTCTGTTTTAGAGAAGATGGGTGGGAAGGTAACTGGACAGACTTCTATCAGGCAGATTCATCAGACATAGTTGATTGGTTAGAGGTTTATATAGCATAACTTCAATGTCATCGAATAGTGATGATTGGAAGAATATCATTGGATGGATATTCTCACACATGGTTTTCACTTGGAGAGGAAACTCATGCATGGGTTGTGTGCTTGGTGATTGAATATTTGAAGTTACAACGAGAGTTTGACTATGATTTTTGGAGGTCGATGCAACTGGTTGACCAGACAAATACATCTATAACGAGGTGTAGTGGAACAACTTTTAAAGTGGACTACTTTTGTTACTCTTATACTGAATTATGAGAGATTATGAAATAAATTTCTATTACTTTGAGAGTGTAGAGGAAGTTATAAAGAGTGTTACACTCATTTTTAACTCCTACAATGAAAGATGTTTGTAGTGTTCTCTCATGGATGTAAGAAATTTTTAAAAACTACATAAATCTTATTTGTTCATTTAATTTTTTTTTGTGTGAAGTGTGATCATGGAGTTCTTTATAGTGATTAAGTGGGATCTCATCCTAGTTCTAGTACCCAATGTTGAAGGATGTGGTTATCAACCAAACACCTTTCTAGTAACATTGTGAAGAATGTTTCTATGCTGGATGAGGCGATTAGATGAAGTCTATTTGGCATATGTAGGTATTTATAAGCATGTCTATTGGATCAAATGGATAGAGTGATTCTAGGGGTCTTCATCCCAACAAACTCCTCCCAAATAATCAAAACTACACACCAGAAACATTGCATGATCTGTACCCACATTCCTTTACTCCAAGCAGTCCACCACTCCATGATTTTAAACACTACTTCAAGAGAACCAAACGATTGAAAAAATAAATTCTTAAAACAGCACAATCAGCCTTTAAAGTTATAAGAACACCCAGGGAATTCATAAAAGGCTAAAATGAGAAACACAAGACCACACCAAGAACCTTGAAAATATGAAAAATATTAAAAATGATTTCATAACCATAATGAATAAAAATAGAAACCATAATTATCATTTCTTAACCACAAAATTATATAGTTTTAATATAACAAACTACTAAATTAAACAATGAATTATATATAACTTCTCAATACATCATTAGACAGACAAAGTAACATAATTTTATCTTTCACACCATTCAAGATTTCACCATGGTGAAATTATTTAAAATTTTATGTTTCTCAAACATGAAAATATTATAAATGTTAAATCACATAAGGGACTTCTTATAAACACTAAAACTATAATTACCTCACATGAACAAGTGATTAAACAACCAAAATTTTAGTAAAATATAAGTCCCAAAAAAAAATAAACACACAAAAAGATATAAACTTGAGAAAATACATTTAAATAAAATAAGAGATGATCATTTGACACATAAAAAATATTACATGTCAGAAAAATTGTGATTTTATCAGGTTTAAATTTTATAATGTTAATCTTTATAGTTAACTACCACTACAACACATCCATGTGATAAAATAATTTTTATGCACTATAAAATTGGACCAAAAAAGGATACCCATACAATTAAAACGTCTAAAGATTAATAAATGGACTTGAATATTGAATAAAAAAGGTAATTCAACCACCTTTCCAAACCAACCCAAAATCAATAAAATCAACGTGATTTAATAATTTATCCCTCAAATTGATTTTTTCCTTTAAATTCTAAGAGTAGAAATTCTTTATTCTCACTGAACATACATGGTCATCTTTGAAATTTCCACCATGAATCCATTTCACCCATAAAATGATTTATTTTAGAGAAACTGAGAAAAATATTTTAGGATAAGAGAATAATTCATAGTTTCATGATTGGATATAATTAAGACATCAAATTAATTTGGTTTCGATATTTAAAACAATGAAATAAATTATTTTAAAGTTTATTAAAAAATTCCACTATATAAAATTGTCATTATCATAACCTCAACATTCTTCAAAACCTTCTTAAGAAACAAGAAAATATTTTCCTAATAAAATTATTAACGAATCAAGATAAATAAAACCTGGTCTTCAAAATCTATCCCCATTGACCCTAGACGTGTTCCCTGAAATACTGAAGGAACACTAACATCAAATTTTTATGAATAATAGAGAGAAAATTTCCCTCTAATCAATTTTTTCCCTCAAAATGTCAATCCTTATAAAAAATTTGGTATGAATCATTAAAAAAATAGGCTATCCAAAAAAAATTATATAGAAAAATATAATCCTTCATATGGGAGTTTCATAGTTCCAAAAAAAAAAATAATCAACAAAATAACTAAAATAAAATTTTGAATTTACATTAGTAGAAAAAAAATTCCAAAAACAAAAGTTACATCCCTTGGTGGATCAACTAAGAAGGAAATAATATGTTGGTTGTTATTTCATGATCACTAAAAAAATAATTATTCATTGAAAATATCATCAATCAATGCAATATATTCTTTATTTTTTTAAAATATTATTCTCCCACTCCTCTTATAGATGATCCTTATTTTTTAGGTTTTGTTTTTTTCTATATTTAGCAATATTTTGTGTCTATAAAATCCATAAGTAGTATAATAGTCAATTAGGTGTAGGTTTAGAGGTTTTTAGATTTTTATAAAATAATATATTTTTATGAAGAGACTAATATCACTTTCAGGAATACATAATATATTATTGGTTGTGATATGAGCTGACTAAAGTGGATAGTTTTCTGCTATCAGATTTCATATCACTGAAAATTATATGGGATATCACTATCTATGATATACTTGACCATGGGGTATTTAAAAAAGTAATGAATTATACTTAGTAATATGTTGATATCTCTATCATTGATACAATACAAACCATAATTTTTAGTATATCTTCTTGAATTGATAGTTTTATTGATTGGACTATTGATATGGAGTTTTCATATTGTTGGATACTGATATATGATATCACTATCAGTGATATACCCTCAGTGACATAATATATTATTGAGTACAATGTCAATGATATAAAATTAACCTATATCAATAGGTAATAATATATGATATACCATTATATGTGATATTTGTTAAAAAAATTCAAAAATCTTTTTTGACATGAGATCAAATGGATCACACCGAATTCATGTGACTTTAAATTATAAAAAAATTATTTTTAAAGATAATATTATTATCTAAAGTTATTATATCTTTGGATAAATATATAAATTATTCATTCATCCTTTTATTTACCAATTTTATATATTATTGAATATGATATTTTTATATTTTGAATATTTGTGTGATTAAATTTATTTTTTTAAATTTATTCTTATAATTATTATATAATGTATTTAAGGAGTTTCATGCTTGGTATTTCAAAAAAAAATAGTTTTGTAAAACTGATATTATTGATTTGTTTTGTTATAATTTAAATGAGAAGATTTATTATAATTATTCTTTCATATTTGGAGTATAAATTTGTTGAAATTTTAAATGAATATTAAGTAATGATCTATGGAAAATGAGATTTTTTTTAAGACTTATCTAAAACCCTATGCCTTTACAAGTTGTGAAATTTAGGAGGAATTTGAAATTTTGATTCCAGAGCAAGGGTCGTTTTGAGAACCATGATTCCAATTAGAATTCCAAGAGTTGGAGAATCTTGAGAAGATGTTTTTGGATTTTGATCAAGGTCTTAGAGGTATTTTGGGTGATTGAGTGAATCTTGGGAGTTTTAGGTTATGGTCTTAAATTTTGGGAAGGGATTTACCTTATTGTATAGTTAACGCATGGTTATAGAAAACCATGTGAGGTGATTTTTATTAGGGAGTTGATATACAGTTTTGGCATGGTTTCAAAAAAAATTGTGAAAAACCTATAATTCAAGTTCTAAATGGATCTACATGGTTGACACATGGTTTGTTAAACCATGTGGCCAAAACGGGTGAGAGGGTGTGTCTTGAGATAATGTGATCCACACAGTTGGTGCATGGTTTAGAAAACTATATGGTAATCATGTGACTTAATAGGTTTCATTATTATTTTAAATTACCCATTTCCAATGTTGGATTTTAATCCTCTCTCGCCTTATTCTTCTCTCTCATGCACACTGGACAATGGGGCTCACCTCCCACTTTCTTCTACTTCAATCCCATTTTAAATAGGGTAATTACTTTCCATTTTTTGTGTAAACTAAAGCGAGTTATATTATTTTTATCCTACCATTATAGTTCCCATTTTTCTCCCTTTGATTTTAGTTCTCTATCTTAGTGTTTTGAGTGAAAATTCGACTGACAGATGGTGGATTCATCCCGATATGATTAGGATTTTTCTCTGTGTGGATAGAGGACATCCTAAGATGATGAAACCATGAAAATTATTTTTGTTTTTTGGGGTAAAATCACCTAATGATTTATTTTTGTTTCCCCCCTATGTTGGATAAAATTGACTGTTTAATTGGGAAATTAAGTAGGATATTTTTTATGGCCTAGGTTCGTGTGCATGTTGGGAGTGGACTGTACCCAGTTTCTCTGAGTTTTAGTAATAAGATGTTTCTCAAAGATATTTTAATAACAATACATATTTAAATTAAATCGAATAATTAATTCTAATTTTTTATAATTAATTAAATTTGATGTTTTGGTGTGTGATAGGGCCTCTTGTTGATAGGAAATGACCTATTAGACTTGGATGAGCTTGGGGCAGAGTCCTTGAACTATGATTAAAAAGAATAATTCCATGTATATGGTAGGAGGTCCCTGAACATTTACCTATTACTAGTGTTTATTGGAATGTTCATGTGATAAATGGTCTCGCCACAGTAGCCAATAAAGCTTTTTAATTATAAAATTGTTTCATTAAAAATAAAATGCCTTCAAATAAAATTCAAGTGTCAAAGGAAACGATGGGATCTTGGACACTATATATGTTCGACCAGTGATAGGTGAGGGATTAATTATAAATATTATCATTAAGATACATATATCTTGAAGGGGCATGAATGAAATGAAATGTATTAAGTGTAATGGGTTTGAGATAGGTTCCATAGTTCTATTGAGTAGAGATGATTGGAAAATTGGGATTATTATGAAAAATAAGAAAAGATTAAATTGTGATATTACATATAATAATTAGGATAATTGACTAGATATTGGGGTGGGTGTCTTCCCCCACTAGTATGTGAGTATCTATGTGAGTATACTATCAGTATATTTATTATAGGTTGGGTGTGATGACTGACCTACAATATGGAAAGTGGTTTGGGAATTACACTATCTATCTAGAGTAGTGCTGACATCACTTTTCTTATGAGGGAAATGATGACTTTACATTATTATAGTGATTTTAGGGGACATAATTCCCTCCAAGTTATGATATTGGACCCAATGGATGAGAATGATATAGAGGAGACCATTTATGGTTTCCAAATTATAGTGTGACCTAGGGAACCATTGTGGGTGTCCTATCTTCATATTGATCCTAGATAGGGGCCATATAGTGGAGCTTATATAATTGATTCTTAGAAGCATCTTAAAACTAAGTAATTGATGATGATGATATAGGTTGTGTGATTGAGAGGCTAACCTAGAATATTTGTGACAAAAAAAAACATATAACCATCCCTTATAATGACAGTCATATGATATACTAAGAGGTGGATGCTAATCCTCAAACATTATATATATGATTCTTAGGATGGTTCCTTAGGATCTATATTTATTCTTGATGATATTATATATGATGCATAGGATTATTTCCTAGGATATATCATTATTCTTAGTGATGAAATATGAGTTGCCTATGATTCGTAAGATCTGGTGATTTCAACTAATATGATATGATATTGCTAGGATACACATAGGATCTTGTGGTTGCAAATAATGATATGAAATGTCTAGTATTCCTAGAATTTGGTGCAAATACTAATGATACATGAGGTTAAAAGGGTCTTCCTATGATTTGGTGATGATTAATGATGACATATATATTCCAATGAGTTATTCTAGGATTCAGTGATCTCACTTGATACTATATGAGATGACCGATTGCGACACACTACCCTCAATGAGATGTATATCTAGGATGATCCAAGTGGGTTATTTTCCCCCCATTTTATAATATATATTTATAATGATAATATGGGTGGTAATTTACCCAAACCTTGTCATGGTATTCGTTATACTCAAAGAAACTCCAACATTTATCGAAGTTGGTATGATTGATCATGAGTGTCATGTTAGAACTTGCGTAACGTCGATGATTATTTATTTTTTGGTTATAAAGTTATTATTTATTTTATTGATCATATCACATGGGTATAAACTAATATACTGTTTATATTAGGGACACATTTAGTAGTATTCTACTATGTTTTATTCATAACTTGATCAAGTGGTGATTCCACCTTGGTATATGAACAGATCTCATTATTCATAAGTTCTGGTAGGGTAGAGGACTCATATTGCAAGATCAAGTTGGATAGTTTGGATAGAGTCTGGATAGGGGATGTGATGGGGATTGGAGTTTTGGTGGATCCTCCCTTGTGTTTTTTATTCTTTTGGTTGTTTTTATACGTGATCATATTAGTGGGAGATTAGTTGAGATAATGAATGTGTGCTTCCACATTACATTTTTTATATAATGTCTCTTGTTTATTGATTATACATACCCTGATTATCATTATGGATGTTGTTTGGGTATTTTGCACTAATGTTTACTCTGATATAAGGGTATAGTCTCCCCATGATAACAAATTAAACCCTCAATTCTATTTGAAAGCCTTTGGTGTATTATGAGGCATGCTATAGGTCATGTAACACATCTAGTCCAGACATTGGTGAATGGTTTTTGGTGAAGAATTTAAAAAGTGGTATTAGAGAATTTCATTTTGTTTTACTATTTGGAGAGATGGTAAACACGTGATATAAGAATATGTTAGAATTTTAGATGTACCTCATACTGGTGCATTATGAACACATTTTTGAATTATAGGTTACCAGTGATATGATATTTATATTATTTATTTTTTTGTTATAGTTGAGATATTTATTTAAGGATGATTTGTGTCTTGAAGATTATTATTTTTGTTTTTGATCTTGGTTTTTTGTAAAGAGGTCTGTGTACATGAATTATTCTTAGCATGTAATACACACATTAAATTTACATTCTTATATGTGGGTTCAATTTTTTACAGTGTCAAAAAAACTTATACAGTGTTTTCATATATAACTTGTTGATGGCATTCTACATAGTTAAATCTTGATATTATTTCCTCTGATGATAGGTTATGTGGATCTTATGGATAGATGTTACTTTGAAATGGATGTAAATTAACTCTATGTAAGGGATGTATAATGACCATTAGTGGGTTTATATAGGAATTTAATTCCTTGATAATATTTTCAAAAGGAAATTAGGTTTGATTATTTAACATATTAACGACAATCTATATGTTGTTTTCCCATAAAGATTCTTGGAGGAATTATACTTAATCGAACCATATGATTATGATACACTTGACATAAATCATCAGGATATAATGATTATATATATATATGTATGAGATCACGGTCCTCTAGGGTGTAGTCTAGTGTGTGGATGCTCAGTTAGGATTAGTGCCCTGGAATGGGCTGATGACTTGGCATGTGATGCTCGATATGTATATGGATATGATAACCCTAAAGTGGGTGTTTTATAATATGAGTTTCCTTATGATATTTGTGGTATGGGCATATATGTTTCCTTATGAGCAGTAAACCATGTGATACATAATTTATGTCTTAGGTGGGAAGGACTAGGGCCATTATGACATGGATCAGGATGTTTGTTAGTTGAGTACTATGATTGCGTAATAGATCATTTTCCTTATTCCATTAAAATTGTTTTGATATATGAGGGTAACCCAATATAGGGGTTAAACAAGTATTTTTAGTGACTTAGACATGATAATAATGGAAAGATACTTTTCATTTGATCTTGATGCACGAGAGGTGCTACTAGTTATATGAAATAGACTTGAAGCTTCCTTAATATTTTTTGACATAAATCCCTTTAGGTGGTTTAGTATCGAGGTTTGGTTTTGAGGGAAATATCAGTTTTATGTGTAGCATTTTTGGATCTATTATGGATAGAGTGTGTGTAGATGTTTTTTATTTTTAAATGATGTCTAAGTAGATGGTGATCATATAGTAGGCCTTGTCATGTTTGAAATAAATTACTCTTATTAGAAGTGAGAATTTAGGGTGCTTCTTAATATATGAGGATGAAATATGATAGTATCATGGTCATTTGTTTAATCACACGATCCTAGGTTGGATGATTTATGAATCATGGGAGGATGAGTCCGGCCATGCAATCGGGTTGTATAAAAATGAACACCCTTTATGCTGGATGAGATCAGGGTAGTATATGAATAATTTATTCATAGTATCCATTGTTTTGTAGATCAGTCCATGGTCATGTGTGGATTGTGGACTGATGGATTTGATAGTATACTTGTGGGCTTGGTGGTTCAGAGTTTTAATTTGAATGGAAGGTGTTTCCTCTACATTATATAGTGAAATCATGGATGGATGGTGTCAGGGGTTTATATGATGGATGAGTGTGGATCAATAGGAGAAATACACATGTGATGATGAATCCTATCGAGGTTTCACTCAAGGAAAGGTTAAGATCGTCCATATGGTGGGGAGTGAACCTTGGGCTATTAGAGGGTGCAACCCTTATTATGTATAAAATTTTGATAGATGCTAAGGATGATAATCTTAGTGAGTTGGGAGTAAGTATAGATTGATGTTTCATGTTTTTTCTTAGTTATGAGTAGTAAAACCATATATTTTCATAATATGTGGTAATAGTTAGAGAATGATACATAGAGGTACATGCCTCATGTGGGTAGGGTTGTGGGTATGACGAGACTCAGCACTAGTCGGTCAAGATGGAACTCGAATTCTAGTGATAATATTGATATTTTTTTAGGATCATTTGAAAAAACCAATTTTTATATTTGGATATGTTATTATATGGAGTTAGTGTGTTGGTTTTGGGATCAAGATGTATTTAGAATGATCTAACCATAAGTCATATTGACGATGCACAGGTTCCTAGGGTGAGAACATGACGACTGGTTTGGTTAGTTGAGGATCCAAATATGGATTTACACTCAGTGTTAGGTTTAGAATTAAATTTAATTTCTTAGTAATCCTCATGATACCTCTAGGGATTTATTAATTGTGGTTGAGTGATGAGATAGTGTATTGACTGGGGTGACCAATCATTTTTGGGAATGGTCAGTCATAGGGGGACTGACTAGTGTTTTTCATGGAAATTGGATGTGATGAGATGGAAAAATAATTGAACATGCCATTATACCACAAAAAATGTGTTTTAGTAGGCAATTGTGATGGTGGGGAGTACTATGGATTAAAATCAGACTTTGTAAGTCAATAATTATAGTGGGGAGCACTATAAACTTAGAGATGAATCGATTGATGACACCATCATATCTTGAGATAGGTGGGTGTGTTTGGGTGTCTTCTTGGTGTTGGTAATTGTTATGAGTGGTAGAACATTTTTTGATGAATTTTGTGCCTTGTGTTTGGAGTTTCATAGTGGAAACTTATTCAGTTTCTTGAGGTACAATGTGATGAGTCTATCATGAATTGGAAATTAAGATAGGTGGGCATTAATGGTTAAAGGACCATCAAGGTTTCTCAATTACTATAAGTGTTATGGTGGGAATATTTTAAAACCCCATGCCTTTATGGGTTGTGAAATTAATGAGAAATTCAAAATTTTGACTATGGAGTAGGGATTGTTATGAGAATTGGGATTTGGATTGCAATTCTAAAAGTTGTAGCATCATAATATGATGATTTTAGATATTTATGGAGGCATGATAGTTGTTTTAGGTTCCCAAGAAAATACTAGAAACTTAATTTTGAAGTTTGAGATTTTGGAAAGGGTTTTACCCTATCACATGGTTAACACACGGTTAAGGGAAAATTTAAGAGGTGATTTTTATTAGGGATTCAGTGCATGGTTTGCACATGGCTGTAGACAAATCATGAAAAACCTACAATTCAAGTTCCAAAGGGATCCGCTCAGTTTGGAAAACTGTATGGACAAGCCATGCGATGGGGTGTGTCTCAAGATAGTGTGATCCACATGGTTGGTTCATAGTTTAAAAAATTATGTGGTAATAGTGTGGCTTCTTGGATTTCATTAAAATTGAAAACTACCCTTTTCACATATTTAATTTTAAGCCTCAAACCCCTCCTTCTCTGCTCTCATCCATGAAAGAACTTGGGGCTCCCCCACCATTCCTTCTCCTTCAACACCCTTTGAAATGAGGTGATTCCTTATTATTTTTTGTGGCAATTAAAGTGAGTTCTTGCATCCTTATCCTTCAGTTATAGGTACTATTGTTCTACCTTTGATTTTAGTTATCTAGATTAGGGTTTTGAGTAATGATCCCATTGAAGCATGTTGGAATCCTCATGATATGATAAGTATTTTTCTTAGTGTGATTATACGATGTCTCAATACGATGAACACACATCATTACTCATTTTTTATTGGAGTTATATCGCCCAGGGAATTTATTCATGGTTTTTCCTAAATTGGATGAAATTGACCATTGAATCAGGTAATTAATCTAGGGATTTTTTAGCTAAGGTTTAGGTTCATGTTAGGATTAGACCACACCCTGTTTCTAAAATTTTTAGTGAGAGGATATTATTTGATGAGATTTTATACATTATACCAATTTAAATTTAATTGAATAATTAATTATAATTTTTCATAATTTATTTAATTAGTTGTTTCTTCATGAGATATGCCCTCCTATTAATGGAATATGATCAGTTAAACTTGGACGAGCTTGGGTGAGATTCACTAGACTGTGATTAAAGGGAATGAATTCATGTATTAGGTGGGTGGTCCCCAAATATTTCCCTATGGTTGGTTCTTATTGGCATGTTCATGTAATATGTGGTCTCACCACTATGAGTGATTGGAATTTTTAATTAAAAAAATAGTTTCATTAGAAATAAATTTCCTATTAATAAAATAAAAATGTCAATGACCATGATTTGACCTTGGACACTAGTGATATCTCGACCATCAATGATGGATAGATTAATTATAAATTTGAGAATTGTGATACGTGGACCCCGAAGGGGTATGAATAAAATGGAATGGATGAATCGCAACAAGACTGATATAGGAACCTAAATTCCCTTATTAAGGGTTGAGTAAATAATTTAGATTATTAGACTGGGTATTCCATGTTGAAGCTGTGAGATTCCTTATAACTATTGGTCTAGTTGAGTGTTGAGTGGGTCAAGTGTCTTACCCCATTAATACATGAGTATCCATATTAGTATACCCTAGGCATATTTATTTTATGTAGGGTGATAGGACTAAATTATGAAATCGGAAGTGGGATGGGAATTAAACTAAAATTATAGAGTTGTGCTAGTATAGCTTTTCCTATAAGGGAAATGAGGCCTTAAAATGATTATGGTGCGGCTGAGGGATGTTATTCCATCTGAGTGATGGGATTACACATGAGCGATGTTATTATATAGCAACATATTGGAAGGAAATAAGGTATATGTGATATTATAATTCTAGTTTTATAATCATGTCATAAGTATCATACATAAGTATTAAACCCACCATTATAACCATCCATGAAATATGTTGGTGGAAAATTAATTTTATCACTTCATGGAAATGGTAAGCCATATAATGTATGAGCGATAGATTTACCTCCCATTTGATGGGAAAGAGGGTGAATAATTGTAATTTCATAATCATAATATAATTTTAGTATATTTAGGATACTAATGTTATATAGTTGCTAAGGAATATTTCATAAGATCATTTGATCTCACTTATTTTTATATGAGATGATCAGGTGATACACACTTCCCTCAATGAGATGTATATTTGAGATGATTCAGGTAGGATTATCAACTAACCAAGTGATCTTAGATACTTATAATGATTGTATGGGTGAGATTTTACCTAAACATTCATATGGTATACTTTATGCTTTGAGACACTCTAACATTGAAAGAAGAATGTTTTATTCACTTCAGGTGTCACGTTAGAACATTAGGATCGATAATGATAATTTATTTTTACATATGTAATAATTTTTTATTTTACTAAGAATATAACATGTTCATATACTACTACAATGGTTATGATAAATATTACGTTGGTGGTTCATTGTTATGTTTTACTCACACCTTACTTAAGTGTCCACGAAACTTCAGTACCAAACAATACCTCATTGTTTTTAGGTTCTGGTAGTCCAGAGGCCTAGTGTTGTATGACGAAGAAGCATAGCTTAGATGGACTATGGAGGAAGGATGTGATAAGGCATAGGGTGTCACTAGATCCTATAAAATGTTATTTATTCTTTTGATTATTTGTATATGTGATTTTCCTTGTGGGATACCAGTTGAGATGTATGACTGTTGGCTTCTTCATTACACTTTTTAGTGCGTGATTCTTGTTTATCTATTATGAATACTATGAGTATTTTTATGGATGTTGTTTGGTTATGTTTTTCTATTTTTTACTATAATAAGAGGGTTTAGTCTCCCCATGATAACTACTTAGACCCCCTATACTATTTTTTATCCTATGACATACAAGAATCACACCTAAGGTCACATAACACCTCTGATCCAAACACCGGTGAGTGGTCTTGGGGTGAGGATGTTACAACTTATCACTAGCCCAAGGGATTAGGATATGTCTAAAAAAGTTGGAGTTGTCAATCCATTTCACTATAGATTCTCTTGAGAAGGATTTTGGTTTCTTATGACTTTAGTCTATTACATGTAATGAGTTTTATTCACAATTCAATTCCTCCTTACCTAATTTGGTAAGGTTACATGGGAATAAAAATTGAGTTGAGGGACTAAAATCCCATGAATTCATGGTATACTCTCATTAATGTTTTCCATTAATAAGTTTGCTTCCTCACCTGATTTCCCTCTTGGAATTTTTATAATGTTCCTGTAGTAACCTATAAATTCTCATTTTAACCTTTATAATATTTTAAATAATATTTTATGAGGCGCTCACTGAGTCATTTTAGTTTAATTTGTGATGAAGATGCCCAAATATATTATATTAAATATAATATATTAATTTTAATCCATGCACAAAATATGATGAAGAATCACTAATATCACATTAATTTATCCCCAAATGGATAAACCATCCTCATGGTTCAACTTGGGACAGGGATTTGACCATGGTGATATAATTAAATTGTGGGTTTTGATCCCTAGGTCGATCCTATCTCAGGTATTTTCATCAAAATACTAAAAATACCTAATTAAACCATATTTAGAAATCTTAAATGTATTTGATTAGGGTTAACCATATTCATTATGAAAACTAATAAAGATAGAAATATTTAAATATTAGGGTCTTGGCACTTACATTCATCGAGGAAGCTTTGATGTAGACTGATAGTGACATGAATTCCAGTGAATGTTTATTTAAGTTTAATGTAGGGATCTTAATTTTATTCATTCTACATTATTGATAATTTTTATGATAAAATTATTAATTAAGTAATTATCATTCATAATTTCAAGTCCCCATAATTTTATTTTATGTTTTATTTCCCCATGACTATAATTTTTCCTTATCACATAACATGTTCACCATAGACATTATCGATGTCGAGTGGTTCGATGAAGATAGATATAGATGATGGTTGGGTAGGAATCAGGCTAACGAGGCACTGTTTTGGATGTGGTATCAATGAATGGGGTAATATAAGATGAATAAGGTGCGGTACAATTCACTTGGAATGTAAAAAAAGTTTTTAGGGGTTAAAAAACATGGGTTTTAGAAAATGGAAACATGGTGGAATGTGGACAATGAAGTCCTGGGTGAAATTCAAATGACTGGTGACTGGTATGTATTCAACTGAAGATAATGAAAACTACTAGAGGTGAGGTGGTTTTATTGGAGCTTTAATGTGTCAAATTGAGCATGAATACTGGTGAAAATGATGGAAGAATTTCTATTCTTGAGAAACTAGGTCATTTATAATCCGATATAGAAATTAAAAAATGTGTGATTTATGAAACACATGATGTGCATCTCATCTAGTGGAAAGTAGGGTTTATTTACTAGGTGAAATATCACACAACATGTGTATTAGGTCCATAATCCATATATCCTAGAATACATGAGTTGGGGTGAATCAATGTTCATTCCTTGAATGTACATCTGACCACACACATTGTTTGGAGCACTCAGAAACACCATATAGTATTAGGACACATTAATTAGGTTGATGGAGGTACATGATGGGTAACTAGTATATACCACATGTCATGTGTCTTTCTATAATATTCCATGGAGGTATAATTTCAAACATAAATTAAAATTCAGTACCCACCTTGGGAATTGGACAAGGATTACATGTTGTATCCTTTTAAGTACATTCCATGTACTATTAAAATGTTTTTTTTCCGCATCTTCTTCAATGATGATTAGATTTGATCATTTTAATAGATCATTATAAGTGATTTTTATCATAGTACATGATGTTAATTTCAAAATCATCATTAGAGGGAAGACACAAGGTGTTTCAATCAGATTATATTCTTTATCTCCATAGGTCCAATGACTGGGTTCAGGTGATATGGTCAGAGTAGACATAAGTTTGGGTATTCCATTAGAAAAAGCATTGATGATAGGGCATGAGTTCCCCATAGTTTTCATGTGGTTTGATACTCCCCTATATAATCATGGAATGAGTACTCCAGATTTAGGCATGGGTTTTGAACTCTATTGGTCTTAATAGGGAAGGGGTCTCCCATATGGATGATGGGGTTAGGAACTCCCCCAATGATGGGGTGCGAGCCCTCTATATACGGAATTAGTACTCCCTCGATTTTTTCATTACTCGAAGATGAATGGGTCCTCTAATGAGTTTGATACTCCATCGAATGATACACATACCTTGGTGAGGTTTAGTTCACCCATTACTGATTTCAAGACGTGACATCGGTTTTTATATATCTAGGTAGTATGGTTTCTCTAAGGCATTAATATCTTTTCATATACCTTTATTTTGATATTTTTATTGAAAAAGAACCTAACTATAGCTATAGAGATGAAATTTTTAAAATTACCTATGATCATAGGGTTCATTTATAATATTCATAAAGTTAAATATGGAGTGGATTTATATTTGAGGCAAAGGCATGAAGAAGTTACAATGTGTTTATAAGGTTCACTTGGATTATTCATAAGGTTAACTATAGTGAGAATTTTTATTTACTTAAAAGGAATAGGGAAGTTTTGCTAAGAATTTGAGGTTCATTTCATGAAAAATGAAAAGTTCATAAAGTTAATCAATAGACTTCATAAGATTCATCATAAGGTTCAATATGAAATATCATAAGGTTGATTTTCCATTATAAGTTTCATCATAAGGTTAAACATAAGGTTCATTATAAGGTTCAATTTGTAAGTTCATAAGGTTGAAATTCCATCATAAGGTTCAACATAATTTTAAATGAATTTGTAATGTTCATTATTTTTATAAAATTTGGAACTTCATAAGGCTAGATTCCCCACTTCAGAAGGTTAATAGATAAGTTTTTAAGGTTCATTCCTTTGAAAAACTAACAGATAGTGGATGTATTAGGGGGAGTTCATAAGGTGCATTTATGCTATAACCTAAAGTTCGGTGTCACCATATCAGCATTCATGAAACCCAATTATTATCAACCACATAAATATCGATAGAAATTATCATTTATAATATATTATTTATAACTCATTCAACTGTGATAAATAAATGGGAAACTATATATTTTTTGGAGTACTGAAGACCAATAATTATAAGGGAGATTTCTAGGAAAATGGAAATTTTCAAAAATTTAAAGGGGCATGAATATCATGATATTTGACCAGATGAAGATGGAGAAATGATAGAAACTAAAAAAAGAAGATAAGGCTTTGAGAATGCGAGTTATATATTCACACATTGTGTACCACTTCTACTATTTTGATACATTCAATTTTTCCCTATTTTAATTTGTATTATGATGTTTTTCTTTTCTCTCACCACTGCTTCTACCTCCTGAATAGAAGTGTACAAACCTATGGCGATCACATTAGGGGAAGGAGTACTAACTTTTAATTATTTAATTCATGTGATTAATGTACAAAATTATTAGCTGGGGATTTATTTCAGCATTCAGTTAGATATTATTAATTTAAATGTGATTTTATTTGAATTATTTAACATATTAATTATTTATTGTCTTAGTTGATGAACCACACCTCTCCATACAATCTTTTTAGTTTATATATGATGGAATTAGTTAGTCTTAGTAGTGAGTGTTAGTGATTTCTATCACATGTTTTAAAGTAGTAAATTATTTCTAAATTTATTAGGAACACCAAAAACTGATTGGGTACTAACTAAGTGGTTTAGGGGTGGTTTACTATTTATGTGTCATTGATACATTTTAGCACACATTATATAGAGAATTAATCAAGCAGTGATTACCTCTAGATTATTCTTCACCATATCCTTCAACCTAATGTGATTGATGAAATAATCATGGACTCATTTACTTATCAATTAATAATTATAGGATTAAAATATTTTAAAATAAAATGATATCATTACAATTGGTAACCCACATTTAAATATTCACCTTTCATCATCCATATTTTAATCTACCTGTTTCAATTGCTTTAAAATTCTCTCAAACAAAAATCATTCAAAATCTACCAATTTATAACTAATAGAGACATTTAAAAATTTTCACCCCTTTTGGGAGACAACCCCTGTTTTCCACTATACTATATTTATAATAACATAATGTTTTAATAGTTTTTTTCACACCCTTGATTATTATGTCAAAAAATTGTAACTGTTATAGGGGATATGAAAAAAAATAAAAACATTAAAATTGTATGAATATATTTAATAATTATAAAATTTTATCTCTTTACACCAATATAAAGATAACTCTTCCAACAAAACATATATATTTAAATATAAACACCAATTTTGAAGATATTTATTTGATATAACCTAGTGAAAATCAGTGTTCACTGTGATCCTATCATCATAGTAGGAAATCCTAACCAAAATTTGAGAGATCTTTACGCACCCCACTTACCATACCAAAATAACTAAATTTTAATGTGTTATTTATAAAATGATTTTGAACTGAAAACTAACCTAATTTAATTTTTCCATGATTTCAGTGTATTATAGGTGTGGAACCTAATAAATACATAAATTAATTCTCGTTTCTTTTATCAACACCCAATCCTAGAGGATTGGTAGAAGATAAAGTGGTGTTGAGGAACTTTCCATTCCCATTAGAAGGAGCATAAAGGAATGTTTGTATATTTTTCATCTTGGAAAAGTGAATGGTTTGGATGACCTATATAGAGGTATTATCCAAAAAAATTTCACAAATTGAAGAATCAAAAAAATTATAAAGGAGATATATTCCATCAGATAAGGTTTAGGAGAGAATCTCTATGAGTGCTGAGAGTGGTTTAAGATATTGTAGGAAAGTTTCCCTCACCAAGCCATTGAAGAGAATCACTTCCTAATATTTTTATACCAAGTTTTTCTTTATAGTAATATGATTTTACTAGATGTACCATCAATAGGATCCATAGTTAAAAAAAATAACCATTAGAAGAAAGATGACTAATATAAAAGATAAAAAAACATTCCCAACAGTTTGGTCCAAGAGGTACTAGTACTAGAGGTCTATACGAGGTAAGGCCTTTTGATTATCCCATATTAGAGTCTACTCTAGAGGAACTAACTATTTTGGTTATGAAAATGAATCTAAATGAATCTTGTGAATAACAATCACCAATTAGGGTTTGTGTGTTGTTTTAGTATCCTAATAATTTTATAGACTAATGTGTTGAAGTGCATGGAACTAAGAGTTGTGTAGCATCCTATCAGCATAGGTAGTTTCAGTAGCCAAATCCGTGAAGGAAGGGAAACTCCCAAGCCCAATATGTATTTAGGAATCAACAACATAAATATTGACCATGACAATATCCAGAATATCAATACTCCCTACCATTATAATAAGCATAAAAATATCCCAATAGAAAACAAGTCCACCAACCACCTCCTTTACAACAAAATAAGCCTTTCAAGAATCCCTCAATTAGTTCACAATTTCCCATACAGAACCCAAAAGGTTCAAAGGTTGGGGAATTAATTAATATAGTGAAGGAATTAAATAATTATAATTCATACTTGTGGATATATTTTCTAAAAACCTAGGACAATTATCACCTCAAATAGTCCCAAATCTGAAAGGGAATGTCAGCATGGTTACCACCGCAATTGGTAAAGAAATCCCCCTAATTTCCAACATTGAATTCAATCAATCTCAATACCCTACCGAGGAGGACCAATAATAACCAATTGAAAAGTAAGATAAATTTTTTTCCTAGGTTCAATAAGAAATGCTATAGGATGTAAAATACCGAAGAAACAAAATAGGACCTGAAGAACCTTTTTAAAAACAAAAAAGGGATAAAAATACCTTCTGTTATAATTCTCATCTAGAATGATTAAATTAAAGAAACTACAAAGAGATTGAATTCAAAAAGAAATTCTAGAAACCTTATAAAAATTGTATATCAATAGATCAATACCTAATTCTATTAATAAAATTCCAAATTATGAAAAGTTTCTTAAGGAACTACAAAAAAAAGAAAAATTCAAGGAAATGAGAGTGTAAAGTTAGGTAGAAGTGTTTTAGTCCTAATCACAACAAAATTTCCAACTAAATTTCATGATTTAGGGTCATTTTCTGACCATTTAAAAATTGGTTCAATGTTTTTCAAAGATTATTTGTGTTATCTTGGTACCTCTATAAATTTAACGACTTGTTATTTTTATAATTATTTGTATATGTGATATTTGAATCCCATGAGCATGGTTTTTAACACGATAATAGCCCCCCTACATTTCCAATATGATTCATGGAATATGTGATATTTTGAGTACATAATTTTATATTCCCAACTTATTTCGATGTTCTAAATCTGGAGGATAACAAGACCCCAACACAGTCACCCATCATCTTGGATAAACCCTTTTTAAAGATAATAAATATTATCATAAATTTATAATAAGGAACCATCACAATATATTATATGTGAGAACACTATCCATTATAACATCTTTTTTTCTATGAGGTACCCATAGGAGGAGAATTTTTTATTCACAAAATTAGATTATGAGAAACCTAATCCCTATTATGAATCATGTATATTGAAATAAATTTTAAATTTGGAAAAATAATTAATAAATAAATAATCTATGAACAACATGGAAGAAAAGCTAATTAATTGATTTCTTTAATGGTTTTTATTATTTTTATAATGATGAGGAAGTTAATATTTTATCTTGTGTATAGGAAGTGTATGATTTTGAGGTGATAAATTCAAATATCATTACATCCCCAAAACAACCTCTAACCCTAGAGTTAAAACCCTTACCCATTGACATGCAATTTTTATACCTAATAGAATATGAAAAGTTTCTATTTATTATTATTATAAAACTTCTACCAAACCAAGAACTAAAAAATATAGATATTTTTAAAGAAAATTTTCAAGATATAGGTAGTAATTTAGAAGGTGTCCCTTGGATAAGTCTTAAAATATGTATGCGTCAAATTACGCTTGAATAAAATTCAAAACCTACTAGGAAACCCCAAAGAAGAATCAACCCAACCATGATCGAGGTAGTCAAGAAAGAAATATAAAATTTATTATAAGTAGTTATAATCTACCCTATCTCCAACTCACAATAGTTTGGTTCCATACACATAGTTCCTAAGAAAATAGGATTGACCATAATGAAAAATGAGTATAATAAATTAATCCATGTTAGAATCAAAAATAGTTGGAGTGTTTTTTATATATTATAGGAAGATAAACTAGGTCATTATGAAGAATCATTCCCATATTCCATTTATTAAAATAATTTTATAAACATTTACAGGAATGAATCAGTACTATTTTCTATATTGGTTTTCAGTATATTTATAGGTTCCCATTACACTAGAGGACCAAGAAATTATAACCTTTACTTTCCCCTATAAAACTTTTTCTTAGATAATTACACTATTTAGAATGTGAAATGCATCGATTACATTAAAAATATTCATGTTAAGAATTTTTTATGATCATATTGAAGATTACCTGTAAGCTTTTCAATATTAATTCACTAAATTCGGAAAGTCTTTGGATCACTGTTTTGAAAATATGGGTAAATGTTTAAAAAACTTCTTTGAGAATAAATCTGTTTTGAATTTTTAAAAGTTCAATTTTATGGTAGAAATAGTGATAGTTCTAGGGCATATTATTTTATAAAAATAGATAGAGGTGGATAAGTCTAAAATTATAGTGATAAATTCATTTTCCTATCCAAATTGTATAAATCATGTTCGTTCTTTTATAGTAGACATATTATTTTATAGAATGTTCATCAAAGAATTCATTATGATTTCTTTATCATTATAAAGATTAATTTTTAAATATATATAATTTACTTTTTGTGATACTTGTAGGAAATATTTTGATGTATATAAGAATAACCTAACCACACCACCACTAATTTATCCACCCAAACAGGACCATCCCTTTAGAATTATTTGTTATTGTTTGAAACATTCTATTGGAGTTTTATTGTCTAAAATAATAAAAGGAAGACCTCAGGTAATTTAATTTGATTTAAGAACATTTGATGCTACCCAGAACCTCTATAAAACCACTAAAAATGAATTTTTAGTAGTTTTATTTGATTTTGATAAATTTAGATCATAATTTATTGGTACTAAGATAATTATTTTTTATGACCATGCAGCCCCCAAATACCCAATAAAGAAAGTAAAATCTAAGCCAAGGCTGGTTAGATATATGTTGTGACTCTAAGAGTTTGATATGGAGATAAAGTATAAAAATAGAGTTTAGAATCAGGTAGTAAATCATATAAGAAAATTATCCCATGCAGTTGAAGTATAAATTCTTGAAAAATATCCATTGAATGTCTTTATCCTAGGACTGAAGTTGTACTTGGTTGAAGGAAATGTATAATGGAATGTTTATATGGTCAAAATTTTGGTAACTTCTCAAGTACCATCTCATTTAAACCCTAAGAAATTCTTAGACTCAAATATTAATGACTATTTTTATTTGGGAATATCCATATCTTTGGAAAATATATATTGATCAAATTCTTAGGAGTTATTCTCCTCAGAGTGATATATAGCCAGTCCTTGAATTTTTCCATACTCTCAATTGTGGATTCCAATTTAGACCTCAAATAACTACTAGAAAATTTTTATAATTAGGAATATATTATTCCACACTATTAAAGGATGTTAATGATTTTTTTAAAGATGTGAGTAGTCTCAATTTACTGTAAACATATCTAGTAGAAAAGATGTTCCTAAAAAAATAATATTTTGTGAAATATTTGAAATCTGGGGTATAGAATTCATGATCCCCACCCCTATTTCCATTTAAAACTTTAATATATTTTTTTGGTTGTGGATTATGTTTCAAAGTAGGTGGAATCTAAATCCCCCAAATTTAATTATTCTAATGTTGTATGTTCTCCTATTGGGGATAAATTCTTCTATAAGTTTTGAGTTCCAAGAGTAATCAACAATTATCAAGTGGATTATTTATATAATAATATCATAGAAGTTTTTTATGAGAAATTATGGAGTGCATCAAAAGATAACAACACCATACCATCCACAAAATAATGACCAAGATGAAGTTTCAAACAGAGAAATTAATGGAATCTTGGAGAAAAATGTTAATCCAAATAGAAAATATTAGAGAAAATATTGAAATAAACATTACGGACTTATAGGGAAGCCTATAAAACCTGTATTGGAATGACTCTATACTGGTTAATTTATGGGAAGATCTGTCACTTACCTATGGAGAAAGTACACAAGGCCTTCTGGGCACTGAAGGAGATAAATCAGGATTTACAGATATATAGAAAATAAAGAAAACTACAAATTCAGAAGATAGAAAAAATCAAAAGGGAATGTTTTTTAGAATCTGATATTTATAATTATAGGATTATATTGGAACATGATAAGTTATCTCAATAAAAATATTTTCATCAGGGAGACTAAGGGCATATCTAAAACTTGTGAAAAAAATTAATGTCAGGTAAAATTTATTCAAGATGGGTGGGACCTTTTATTATCAATAATGTATGCCCTTTTGTTGACATTCTAGTAATTAAAGAAAGGTAAAATAACCCTTTTACTATCAATGGTCATAAAATGATGAATTATCATGGTAATATTCCATAAGAACTAGTGGTAGATATCACACTGTTATAGCCTATCTACTAGTAAAACACCTAGGTTTTACCTTTATTTAAAACTTAATTGATTTCTGTATTTAAATTAAACTTTTTCTAACTACTATATCTATTAAAATTAACTAATAACACCACATCATTTAAGTTTGTGGGTGGGGAAACTTTTTAGCTATAGGAATTTCAAATTTTTGGTCATTATATTTAATTTTATGTCATTTTTTGTGTGATTATTTTTCATTTTTAGCATTATTTTAAACCTTTTGAGCTAAATTTTAAGTCATTTAAAATTTTCATTCATTTTATTATTGTGGGAAACTAATTTTACCCATTTACTCAACTTAGATGAATGATGAATTTTTTTTTTAAATTCATAGTGTGTGAAATTTTTTCAAATACCACTAATTTTCTAATCTTATTCCATGACATATTGTCCTACCTTTAAATCACTTACTTGAGAGGTTTCTAAATAAATTTGATATCATCTTAAAATACCATCATTTCTTGAGATAATCAAGAAATTATTGAATAACTTTAAATTTTGGAGTAATCAATTGAAAACCTTATAACATTAAGGAACTTGTATTGTTAATGATTAAGGCATTCTTTTTTAATTAAATACCCTTTTAAAATGAAATTATATTCTCTATTACCAGGAAATTCAACCCTTGTATCCCCAAAAACCATGAATAATATTGTTAGGTAGCCACATTACATGCCTTGAATCCCTACCAACATATCATGAAAAGTTAATTCAGGATCACCATTAAACTCAAGTGTGAGGGTGGGAGATAGCTGATATGAATTGAAGATACATAAGAACTAATATAATATTTAGATACTAATATGGAGATGATTCTTGGTAAATTTCTGAAATTAGTTGATAAAGTGTTTTAAAAATCATCAAATTTGAAGGAAATGTAAGGATGATATCTTATAAAACAGCATAAGGAAGTTTACAAAATTTCTTCAAAATCAAAAATTTATCTCTGCCTTCAAATTAAATATAATAAGAACTGATAAAAATCAATTTTTTAAGTAAACAGAGTGAATAAATGCTCAATACTACTAAAGGGATGAATATTTGAACTTTACATTGAAAATACAAAGGTATAGAGATAAATAAATTAAATGGGAAGTGGGAACATAAACTAATCTTGTGGAAAACTATAGATCATGAATTATTCTTTAAAATAGAGTCAAAATTCAAATTATACCTTAGAATCTTCTCACATAATAATATAACAACCCTTAACCAAAAAACTACCCTGAAAGGTTCTCGTGATAATCATAAGTACTTGACTCTTTGAGTAGATATCAAGAAGTTTAGTAAGCCTATAATGACCCCTACATGAGCTTGAAATATAAAAACTTTTCTTTAAAATCATATTTGAGAGTTTAGTGAAATATTTCTAGGAAGGTTAGTGTAATTAAACATGGGAAGGTATAAAATATTGGAATAAACTGAATTTAATTTATATATAAAATGGAATAATGAATATTTAAAAGGCATGATAAGTTTGAGTGTTATGGCTAATAAAAAGGGAACTTATATTGGCCAGTGTTTTGAATCTTGTATGTATAATATTTTTGACATTCACTTTTATTGTATTCCAAGGGTTAAGTTTTATGGAATTTAAATAGGCAATAAATTCATTATATTTTGTTAATATTAAATATATTTTATTCCCTCATATTTATTAATTTATTGAGATTTGAGGAGTCTTGGAATTAAAGTTGAAATTCATTATTTTTTTCTAAATATTTTTTTAAATATCCAAATTGTGGATTTTGTTGATTTATTTAATTTTTATAATAAATGGAATGTTAAATAATGATTTTAATTTATTTTTATGTTTTTAGGAGAAAATAATTTGGTTGAATCTCTAGAGATGAAATTTGAAAAATTCGATGTGATCATAATGTTCATTTAGAATCTTCGTATGGATCACTCATGAGAGATTTTTTATTTTTTGGAAAAGGAGTAGAGAAGTTTCCCTTTGATTTTAAGTTTAATTTTTAATATTCATATGGTTCAATATGTAGATACTTTTTTTTGTGGAGAATTCATGGAGAAGTTTCCTTGTGATGAGAAATCTCATTTCGTGGAAAAGAAAAAGTTTATAAAGTTGACCAATAGACTTCTTGAGGTTCATTGTAAGGTTACATCTAGATTTTTGTAAGGCTGATCTACCTTCATAGGATTCATCATAAAATTTATTATAAGGTTCAATCTAGAATTTTTTAAGGTTTTTATACCTTTGTAAAGTTCATCATAAGGTTAAAGGACTTCAGAAGTTTCATTCCTTTGTAAAATATTGAAATTAGTAAGGTTTGTTTCACCACATTGTAATGTTGATAGAGAAGTTTGTAAGGTCCATAAAATTGAAAAATTATTATAATTAGGATGAATTAATGGGATTTAACAAGGTTCATATATGATAAAACCAAAAATTATATTTCACCACATCATTATGATTGCATTTTAATTGCATGAATCCATCTGGATATCAATGGAAATTATCAATCATAATAAATTATGGATAATTCGATCAACAATGATAAATAAAAGGGAAACTTTGAATTTTATATAGGAATTAAGTCCATATCATTTGAGGGAGACCAAAAAAAAGAGGGAAATATTAAAAAACTTAATTGGGAATGAATCTTGTGATATTCAATAAACCAATGATAGAGAAAAGGGATAATCTAAAAAAGGCCGAAACAATTTAGAGATAGGGAGTTGAGTTCTTTGTGCATTGTGTGTTAGTACTAATTTTTGATAATTTCATGTTTTAAGTTATATTTTGGTTATTTTATGATTTTTTCATTTCTCTACCATTTCTACTTCCACTCAAATGAAGAGTTATAAACCTTTTGCGTATGGGGCATGGGGAGGGGGACAAATTTTTAATGCTTAATTCCAAGTGATTGATGAATAAAACCCCTCCCTATTGATTGATTTATTTATTCAGTGGTAGATTATTAAATTATATTAAATTATATTTTAATTATTTAAACTGATTTTTATTTTCTTCCTCAATTGATAAACCAAATCACCCCTCCACTCAATTTAGTTTATATACTATAGAATGGACTAGGATGAGTGGTGAGTGTCTAGTAATTTCTTAAACATATGAGAAGGCAGTGAATTGTTTTTGAGTTACATAGGAACAATAAAACCCAACTAGGTATTTCTTGTGTAGTTTAAGGGCGGTTCACTACTTTAGTTTAATTAATACCTTTTATTATACATAGAAAGGAGGATTGATCAATCAGTGGTCACTACTGGATTAGTCTTCACCATTTTCTTCAACCTTAGGTGATTAATGAATCTATTATAGATCATTTAACTTATCAATTGATAATAATAATAATAAAATATTCTAAAAGATTATGTTATCATTGAAATTGAAAATACAACCCCGAACCCATCACCTTTCATCTTCTCAATTTCAATCTACTTGTTTTAATTGATTTAAAATTATCTCAAAACCAAATTCATTCAAAATAAACCCCTTCCTAACTGATATTGAAAAATATATTTTTTCACACCTCTTTAGAGAAAATCAATGGTTTCAAATATACTATATTTATAAAAACCTAGGATTTTAATAGTTTTTTACACACCCATAACAATTGTTCCTACTAGATTACATTGTATTTCCCCCTTAGTTGTTTTCAGGACATCCTACTGGGTATATTTATTCTAACCCAAACATGGGCATTGTTCCCACAGGTTCCATGTCTTGTGTAGATGATGGGAAGTTTATTGGTGATCAAGGTGGGTATGGTATTCGTTGATAAGGATCCTAAAGGATCTTATAGGTGAAGATCACATTTAATGCTCATGTCAGGAGCCAATGCACAGTGGAGTTCCCCTCATTTCCTGTTATTCGTGGTTGACCTTGTTCCATGGATATTGGGCTCATATTTCCCCCTAATTTTCTAGTTATTATATTTTTCAAGTTATAGGGATAGTTAAAATGTTTCATGTGCATTAATTATTATTGTTGGTTATTTTATTTAAATTTTCTTAGTTGTATTCAATTGTGGGGATGTAGCTTGCATGAAGGTTATTGTTGGGATTCACTAACCACTATTCTACCAGAAGATAGACCACTGAAACTTATGAAAGGAAAAAAAGTTCTGAAATTTCATCAACAAAAACAACCCAAATGACTTCAATGTACCAAAACATTGGAAGAATAACCTCCCCCAAAATCACCACACTTAGTCAAACCTCACCCACAAATACACACAAACATTCAATAATAAAAAAGAAAATTAAAGAACATAATGGGTTTATGTGGTTTAGACATTAATTTCTAATTTTATAAGAGAACATAAATATATTTTCACTTCTTCAAAAGTTAAAAATGTTACAAAAACTATTTCCAAAAACATCTAATTAAATTTCTAATAACATATAATCTCTAAGTCACTTATGTATGTGGTCCTAGACCACCTTTATAGTGGGATCCGCCTCATCCACCAGTTCCACGACCTTCCAAATATTGTGGAGGACCCATAATTTTACTCACAACATATGATCTTCTATAGAAATATGTATTTGATCTCTAGATTTCGGTGAACATGTATGCTAACCTTATGTTTCAAAAATTTATTTTTATGTATAATATAAATACTATTACATTTCGACTTTTACTGTAAAACAATATGATGAATGAAATTTATTTATCATCATGCAATGAAATTCACATATGCTATAACTTGCACTCATATATTTTGAAACCTTGACTAATACACAAAAACATTAAAAGCATGATCTTTTTGAATCCTAATTCTAAAATATATCATTCAGACCGCCTACCTCTACTAGATTTAACATCCACTCTTGTAAACAGGACGAAGCTAACTTTTGGAGCTTCTCATTCCATTAGATTGAATAAGTACTTAAAATTGGACTCAATATTTCCTAAAAATACACCACTTTATGTCTTTTTCAAGGAAAACATGACAACCTCCAACACTTAGGGAAAAGATCCTACCAACTTTCACAGTAAGAATAGTGTCTTCACCAAATTTCAATTCCCCTAGTCCCTCACATATAAAATGTTATAACATATTTTCCTAGACTAAAAACTTGGTGAACATGCCAACCAAATTTTATCTTTCCTCTATATTCCATCGATCTATCTCACTATCCTCCATCATCTTCTAGATGAAATTATATTTTAGTTCTATTTGTTTCATCCATGAGTGAAACACTAAATTCTTAGCTACATGAATTACACTATGACTATCATGGAATAACAATACACCTTTATGGACCCTTTTGATATCATTCATTATATTCACCACCATATAAATTATTTCTCCACTTTTATTATATCCATATATTAAACAATCAATGTGGAAAGAAAAACCACTTGACACAACATTTGAATCCATCTTATTATTGTTCCTTCATTTGTGAACACAAATACTATTGTACACTTCTAAGTATTTAAATCACCCCAAAGTATTCATCCACATAAACTTGAAATATATCATCCATTCCAAAACTTAAATATATATTATAGACCTTATATATATATCAGAGAATCCATTTTATATCTTCCCACTATTCCTTACTCATATTTGAAATAAAACAATTGATGAATCCCACAACAAATGTAATGTTTAGTTGATTACATATTACGGAACACATAAAGATACCTATTATTGAAACAAATAATAATTTTACCATATAATTGACCATATATTATATTTTTTGTGCCTTTTCCTCAGACAGTTTGAAGTTTTTAATCAATGGAGTTGAGACTATCTTGAATCCATACTTTTGGATACTCTCAATTACCTTATGGATATACTGACTTTGAGAAAAGAAACCAAATTTTTTGTTTTCATGTATATATATATATCAATTTTCATTCCCAATATTTTCTTATCCTCCCTAATAAATTTATTATCTAGTATTTCATACAAATCATTTATCACCTTCTATATCCTTCTAATTTTTGAAACTTTTAGGAGCATGTCCTCAATATATAAGAGTTGGATGATGAAAATTCTATTCTCAAATGCATTCCAGTTGAAACAGCGATTGAAGTTTCTATATACGAAAAATTTATCAGCCATGAAAGAATCAAATTTTAAGTTACATTATATTGGTGATTGTTTCAAGATATAAACAACCCTCCCCAAGTCACACACCAAGTCCTTTTTTTCACTATCCTCAAAACCATCTAGTTGCTTTATGTAGATTTATTTATCTAATTTAACATGAAGGAATGGTGTTTTTACATATATCTGATCTAGATGAAGTCTATTAGAAGAAAAAATAGTGGGGACTATCTAGATGTTTGTATGATTAACCAACAGTGAAAAAATTTCAAAGAAATAAACTCATTCTTTCTACTAAAAACCTCTCACAACCATCATAGCATTTTACCTTTTCCTACCATTATCTTATTATTCCAAATAGAAGACACATTTGTTCTCAATAACTATAATTACTTTTGGAATTTTTTTTATCTCCTAGGTTTATTTTGAATGAAATGAATCCAACTCATTTTCATAACTAACTACCCTTTTTAGAAATTACTCACACAAGACACTTTTTTGACGACCTTGGGTTCTCCTCCATCTATCAGAAGAAAGTATTGAAAGTCATTTTAAACCATTGTACCAATTTTATTACTATAGAGAATCTCCATATTTAAATATGTGAATTTTCAAGTTATGAATCCAAAACTTCGAGAAATTCACCTTCCATAACTCCGATACGAGTTTCTGAAGTCCTAGATAATTATTGTACATCTTTCACTAATATAAATTTTGAAATTTTTGGGCTCCATAAACTTTAAAAAAATTTTCTACTTTCAAAAATTTTATTCAATTAGAATTATATTTGGTTGGTTGATTATTTTATATAAAATTACTTTTTAACCAAGTTCCATTCCTTCGAAAACACCTTCTCATTGAAGAGAACATTTTGACTTCTGAATATCACCTGATTATTATCATCCCAATCATGAAATCCAAAGTTATCATTACCATACCCCATATAGATACATACATAAGACTCAATTTTGATTTTACCCTATTTAAAAATCTCCTTCCTCATTGGTATATAAGGAATATTGATAGAAAGGCTTGTAGAATAATAAATTTTTTACACTCAAATCTCCTTGAACATTCCTAAATGAAATATCAATATCATCGCATGTTTAATTAACATTAAATTTATCCACTCAACCGTACAATTATGAATATCTCTCCTTAGTATAGTACTCCTAGTCTGGATTCTTTTCCACTTAAAAAATTTCCTAAAATACCTACTATTTTATTCACTTGTATAGTTGGATTATAATAATTTCATCTTTATTACACTATCCCTTGAAAAAATTTAATTCTCTCATATAAACACTCCAAACACTGAAAATTGTTATTTAGAAATGCAAACCCATTATTTAATTTTTGATTCATTGATTAATTTAACAAATTACATTGATCCAACATAAGAAAGAATTGGGTTAGGCCTTGAATAATTCATGTTAACTAGATCTAAATTATGATATCTAGGATTTATTCTATTTAAGCTGAATAAAATATTTTTGTAATTTTGAGTACCCAACTCTCACAATATATGAACTTTGTGTGATCGAGCTTTAACATAACATTTGTTTTTAGAACTCACATGTTAATCTAATTGATATTCCCGAGATAGAAATTTCCTAAATCTAGAAATTTAGATATTGAGGCTCCTATAATTGTTTCTCCCTCTAAACTTTTGATTATATACCACATCCCACCTATTACACCTCTATCTACGACCATATAACCCCAAGTTATTTTATATATGTTATTCATGAATCTAGTTTAAAATAATACTTCATCCAATATAATAATGGAAATTGGGTTCTTCTGTAGACATTGTGTGTTACAAAATTTCCTAAAGTCAAGGTATATTCCATTCAATATCCAAAATTTAATGTCACCCTTTCCCATGACTTCAAGAGATTTATCATCTACCAAGTATAACTTTAAAAACTTTCTAGATGTATAATTAACCTTAAATCACATCTCATACATTGAGTAGAATAAAAACCCATTATTAATGATCCATGATCCCAATAAAACATTAATATTTAATAATAAACTTCTCCCACCTTTATTTGAATTAATAAAACTTGAAATTCAGGATGATATATTTATTGAATTCACCCGAGGATCCTTGAAATACTTATTGATATTATCTATCATACCATAGTGCCAAAATAGAGGTCCAGGTCTAGTATATTTACCTCAATTAATCTCTCTAGACATATCTTCTAATTTCATAAATGAAGAGAAAATCCTCAACATTCCATATTTAGTTTTGTTCGTGTAGCTTCACAGTCATCCTTCTTTAGAAGATATTAATTTAAAATAATATTTATGAAATCCTCAAACACCAATTTGGTTTTATGGAAATAAGTAATTATGACAGTTTTTATCTCATCCCATGATTTCAAAAGTGGTGATAACAAAAACAATGCCCATACATCATCCATGAACTTTATATCAAATGATATGAGATGACTCTAAATCTTGTTAAAGTCATTAAAATGATCAAAAAACGGTATTATTTCTAAAAATATCATCCCAAATAACCTATGAATCATGGAAACATTTTTCAACACTTTTGGGTTCTCATACATGTCCTGCCAAGTATCTATCAACTCTACTATGGTCTTCTTCTCCAAGTTGTTTAAAGAAACATTCCATTTTAGTGACATCTGAATCAACCCAAGTGCCATTTTTTGGCCTTCCCCATTAAAATTTATCTATAGTTACCTATTTTAAACCCTTCGATACAACTTCAAGGTCCTTCTGAATTAGATATTCTTCCATCTAAATCATCCAGAAGCTGAATTATATCTCATATATTTTTTCTATCCAGACCTCGCCTTCTTCCAAGTCCATAACTTTCTGTATAATGACTCCCAATGAGTATAAAATATTTGATGACAAGGGATTACATAAGTCCTTTACTTATCATGATTTAAATCTCTAAACTATGTTCTGATACCACTTCTTAGGATTCTTTGACCGGTAATATAATTGAAGATACACCATTGGAACTTAGAAAAGGTGGAAAGAATGTTTTGGAGCTTCCCAAACTATAAGGAACCCCATGACTTCAATGTAATGTGAAATTGGAAGAATAACCTCACTAAAAATCACCACACTAATTCTAACCTTTAATACGCACATATAATCATTCAAGAAAAAAAATTAATGAACATGATGGGTTTACATGGTTTGAAATTTAAGTCATACATCCACGGGTGAAAACTACTATATTTTCATTTCTTTATTTGTTATAAATGTTATAATCACTTTGGAAAAAATAGATAAATATATCCCCAATAATAAGTAATTTCCAAGATAAATGTGCATGTGGTCCTACCCCGCCTTTATAGTGGGGCATATCTAGCCAAACGGTTCCATCACCATTTAAAACTTGTCAAGGATCCACCATTTTATTCAGAAATATTTGATCCCTTATAGCAATCTATATATGAACACTAAGTTTTAGAGAACATGTTAGTTACCATTATATTTTATCAAGTTAGTTTTTTATATAATTTTATGACCCTTATGTTATACCCTTTTCTACAAAACACTGTGAGGAATGACTTTTACATATCATCATCAAAAGGAATTCATGCGTGTTTTAACTTCCATTAATATATTCTGGAACCTTTAAAACTGCACAGAACATATTAAATATAATTGTTTTGACACCTTTTTCTAGAATGTATCATCCAGACCTCCTACCTCTATTGGATTCCCCTACCATTCATCTAAATAGATTGTAGCTAACTTTTGGAAATTCTCCTTCTAGTCATATGAATCGATACTTGAAATCAAACTTAAAATTTCCTAATATTTATATAGGTTAATAGCTCCCATATACGTATAATGTGTTCTTGGTGAAAATATCTAGTCCTAGGCCTATTGGATGTGGGCTTAGGGTGGAACACTTGGATTGATTCTATCATTGGTGGGGTTTTAGTGGGTCATGTTGGGTTAGAACCACATAGAAAATATCCTTTATATGAGATATTTAGTATCCCTCTAATATTAATGAATTATATCACATAATATTATCCATTATAAATCACATAGATGATCATATAAAAGAAATCCATCCTCACAAAAACTCAAGAACCCCAATTTTTTCTCCCACAATCATACAGTCACAAATTCATGAGTCTTGCCTCTTTCATGAAAAAATAATTACACTAGGCCTATATTTCAAAAAATCACCCATATTCTAAGGAATTTAAACCCTTTAAAAAATTTTATATAATATTTTCATGTGATTATTGGGATATTATAATTAATTTTTTTGTTATGGAAGTGAAAGAATATAAATTAGTTATATAATAATTATAAATTAATGTTATTTTTAAAAGATAATTTGTGTTGGGAACAAGTAAAATGTTTTCACCCTTAGGGGTTGGGGGAATGAGTGTGTCTCCCAAATAAATTTTTTCCTTCAATAACATTCACCCCTTTATCAAATATTGTTCCCTCATTTGCAGAAATACATTAAATCTATCAAACTCTCTCCCATTTTCACATTAGATATGAAAAAATTATAATTTAAGGCACATAAGAACACATATAAATTACTTGGTTAGAACTCACTTGGATACGTATAAGGATGAAACATCAATGATATTTCAGTGTTAAAAAATCCACTATAATTATATTCTATGGATAAAATTTTCAACCCTGAATACTCCATGCGAAGCTGGTGTACCTTTACAAAAGGTTTGGGGATGGTATCCTACCTCCCAAGGGTCACTACCTCTCCTCATCCTCCATGAACTACTTCAAGGAAGGATTTATATTTTTATTTATTTGAGGGTCTCTTAAACAGTTTACAGACATAAAAGTCTCTTAAATATCATAATTAGTGACTAAAATAACTTGCATCATCAGGTACATATTTGATTCCCTGTTACACTCCACTTCACAGTTCTTATAATCCTCTAAAGTTGAATGAGGTCAACTCCTTTTAAAGAGTTGAACCTTTTTCTTCAAAATTTTTATTTTTATAAAATCATAATTTAAGGGGAGAATATTGTATTCTACATTAACAAATTAATGATAAGTTCTTAAATATGTAGATAATTCCACACTAAAATTATCTCTATGATTATTTTTCTTGAAATCTTTAATAATTCAAATATAGAAATGTAACTCCATCCACTTTGATCCTACTTATTTTAATGGACTAGATGTGAAAAATGAAACTCCACTATGGATCTCCTCTCTTCTATGTCTCCCAAAACTAGATATATTATTGATGTTTCTCTCCCATTCTTCTTTGATAATCAGATATGAAAATTATTTAGTCATAGCCTCACTTTATTCCTAGTTTTGAAAATCACATAATACTCATGATATAATTCTTTTTAACATTATTTTGTTTGAGTGTTTTTGGTATGTAGGAAAAAATTCAAGTGACTATATTTTTGTAGGTCCTTAATATGAAATTTTGGAGGACAGAGTTATATGGACCACTATAGAGGTGAAAAACTAACTTCATTAGAAGATTGGAAGTGTTTTTGAGTTCATTATATGATGAATAAGATGCTTCCAATATAGTTACAACCGGTCTTAAATAATTTTTAATCTAACCATTAGATAATTTCTAATAAACAATTACAAAACTTCCTATATTAGAAGAAAGAAAATAAATACACAGAAGAAGTTCAAAATCACTTGAAGCCGTCAATATCTTAATGTTTTCTGAGTGATTATGATTTCACATAATTTTTTAGAGTTTAATTATTAAGATTTCATTACAAATATCTTAATAATTTCTCATTTATAATCTTTGATTTTTTGAACCCTTGGGATTGGGGGATTCTATGATAAAAACATAGAAGATCTTTTGGTTTATAGAAGCGAGGTTTGTTGTTGATCGAGCTGATCAAGTGATTCCATAAGAAATTCCTAACCAGGATTCCAATTTTTATAGGTGAAAAAATACCTACCAAATGGTTAAGTGAAGGATTTCTAGGGTATTGTAAGATCGGACTTCTAATAGTTTAAATTCAAGGATAAATTTAGACCGGTAAAAGGTTATGGTACCTTGAATCAGGTCTACAATTCCCCTTATTCTATGGGTTAAAATAATTATTTATAGTATCATTTTAGGTGGAATTTGATTTTTTAATTGGTACTCCATGTTTTTTATTTATAATACAAATACTATATAAATTAGTTATTTTTAAATTCTCAATGATTTTTCATTTTTTGAAAGTTTATTAAATTCTATCTATTTTAATTTATTTTATTATTACTTAAGTTTATATTGATATATTATTGGTTTATTTTTTTGTGGGTTTAAAGGAAATTTGGGTCACCATTAGTTTTAATACTTATGGTGGTGAAAGACTTTAAGTCATGTTTTTTTACTAAAATTAACCCCCACTAGTGGTTTACCAATCTTGTTAATATAGGAAAACAATTTCTATCAATGCAGGTCTCTATATTTAATACTCAACTTGATATTTATTATTTTTTTATTGAAATATCATATTTTTGTATCCTTAAAACTAAAAATGTAGTATAGAAATGTTTCTTTTTAATGCAATGATTACATGTTGTTAGTATTGTCAATATGAATCCAAATAGGACTCCTATTTCTATGGGAATGATTAGGAATAATGGTGATATTGGATTTAAAAATTAATGATCAATACTGGTGTGGAAAATTTTCTTATATTGATTAGAATGTATATAATTCCAAAAAAGAATCTGTGATATTTTTAATAGAGGGACAATTTGAATTTGAATTAAAATAAAAATCTTGACAATCCACTATAAACATAGCTCTCTTACTTTCAAGAACTTTTGAAGTTCAGAAATGTGTAACTTATAATTTCTTCTAAATACCAAAAGTAGTTCTTTAAGAATAAACACGATTATATATATTTTTATGAATATTTATGAAACAAAATGTATTACCAAGTTAAGACTTGATGATTTAATTGATACTTTATTGCAGTATGAAATACGCTTGAAGAGAGTTGTTTATAAATAAAAGAAGAAAAATGGGGATATGTTTACATATACCAAAGATTTGAATTTCAAAACAAGTAATGATAAACCAAGAACATCCAAAATTTATAACTTTGATGTGTTAAGAAAAGGAAAAATTGAAAAATACACCAAAATAATAAATCAACACATGAGAATGAATAATTTATGAATATAATATTTAAATGATATAAATGTGAAATATGATAAAAATGAATAATATGAAACCATATTCTATAAATTTAGAAATCCTGGTCAGATTTGACTAAATTATATAGAGTTAAAAGAGAAATATATAATGTATTTGAAAAAAATATTATAATAAAAATGTTAAGAAATACTTGAAAGAATTCGATACATGGAGTGCTAATGGAGGAGCTAATACTTCTTATAGTTCATCAGAAGACAATGATGATAGCAGAAAAATTACTATTTTTTATGATTATGCCATAAATCTTAAAAAATATAGCTTGGAAAGTATGACTACTGATATGGAGACCCACATTTAAATACATTAATTTTACATAAATCCTTTACAAACAACTACATTAACGAACTAAAAGGGTCTTTTTTAGGTTAGTGTCTTGGAAATTAGGAACATATTACATGAAATACATAAGGATAACATAAACATAAAGATCATTCAATTCTATAGTTAGACTCCTTTATTATTTCATACAAATTCATATCACTATAAGTAATTTATAGGGGACATACATTAAAAGGAAGGGGTGAGAATATATCCTAGAAAGGGAAATAAACAAGGGAAACACTTATCAATTGTGAAAGATGGATATGAATAAGGAATGATCATATGAATATAAGGAATATCATAATATTAATAACTTGAATCATAACATGGAAATGTGGATACAACAAAAAATAGGAAATTCCTTATAATATGGAATAACACTTATTATTTTACAAGATCTAAATTATAAAGGAACATGATTCATGAGAGAATACAATTATAATTTGACATGGAATTGTGACATATACAAAAGAATAGAAAATCATTTCCTTAATAGTCAAGGATCCTTTACAATATTATCATAGTAGAATGGGTAAACTACACAAACCATCTTATTAGGTAAGGTTCACTTTCAAAACTATAATAGTGGAATTGGTTAACTCCCCAAACCATATTAGTAGTCATGGTTCACTTGCAAGACTATATTAGTGGACAAGGTCCCTTACTGAACTGGGTTCACTCCCCATTCCAGTCCTATTGATCTCATGAGATATCATTATTTAACCAATTAATTAGATAATTATAAGATAACTCCATTCATATGTCTTAAATCATGCAATACACATTAAAATAAATGAAATCATTTCATCAATAACCCATGGAAATAAATAACAGGGTTCATATCAAAATCATTACGTACAAAGTGCTTAAAGTATTGAACATAAAATTATTTTTAACACATAATGAAGGAATACGGGTTTAATATATGTAAATATTATAATTAATAATACATTATTACATCTAGTTTAATACCCACGGAATAGATTTGTGTATTCATATTATGATAATTTATCATGTAGAAAAGATAAATATCAAGAAATGAATTGGAATCATGATGGTATACATTGTGGATTATGAAAAGGGGATAATGAAACATAATAAAGGAATCCGATTGTTAAAAAACTATTTAGATATTATAGTGAGGAAAAAAATATCAGGAATAAAAATGAAGTATCTGAAAACTTAGAAGAAATGTAATAAAGTTATACTTTAATTAAAATGAGGGGAGGAAAATTCCCTTCTTTAGGCATAATAAAAGCTTTGGTAAATGATGAAATGAGAGGGGATAAATTGTATTTAATCCTTATAACATAAATTGGATAGTAAATGGATATTTATAAAGACATAAACACATATCCAATTGAGATTAAAAATGATAACTATAAAGATGAATCCTGAATGGAAAAGAAGAGAGGGAGATCCCTTACTAAATTTTGGCAACATAATGGTATACATTGTGGTTTATGGAAAGGGAATAATGGGAGGGATATAAGGTCTATGATTAATTAAATATTATTTTTTAATTATATTAAAGATAAAAATTACATGAAAATAAATAATCTTTGATGCTAAGTAAACTCACAAAAAAGAGGAACTTGATTGAAAAATAATAAGATGAGAATTTCCATTACCTTGAAGAGTTGCATCCTAAATCATGAAGGGGGAAACTGTAGGACCTCAGTGATACCTTTATGAAACTTTGAAGGATATTTAGACTAGTAAAATGGACAGAAATTTGTGTCTTAACATTTTTTATTGTAGAGGAAGGGGAATGGGTGGTTTTTATACTTGAAGAGGGGTGGGTTTTAAGTGATTAAATATTTGTTATTTTTCTATATAACCAAACAATTTGTGAGCTAAAACAATTAAAACCATATTTATGGACTATTTAAGAGTGGGAGTGGGTGGTTGTATTTATAATACCTTCTTAAACTCAAAAAAACCTTCCAAACCACCCAATTAATGTACACAAATCAAAAATAATTTTTATCTTTAAAATTCCAATTTTTGGGTTCCAAAATGGAAGGTATAAATCAATAAATTAAAATTATTTTTTTAAAAATATTTTAATACTTCTAAAATTAAATTATTATTGTATAAAATGTTTCATAAATTTTCAAATCATGATGAAATAATAATAATTTCATAAAATTATAGTGATTTTTAAAGGACCAATTTTTCCCTTTTCAGTAAAAATTCATCTTTGTTAGAAAATTCCAAAAGAATAAAACTATTTTTTTGACATACTAATTAAAAAACTAAAGTGTATTTAATCAAAATAATTATCTGAGTATTATAATTTTAATTCTTAAATAAATCATTATTTTAATGAAAATTACCAATTTAATAAAAAAATTTGACTATTATAAAAATTAATTAAACCTCATTAAAATATACTATCATTTAAAAATAATTTTATAAGATTATTTCATGGAATGAATTTTTATTTAATAATTCCACATAAAAAATATTTTAATAGACTATGCTTATAGTATTAGAAAATAAAATAGTTTTGATTATATCGTTAAATAATCCCGAAGATCAATTAAAATGCATTTACAAAACCTGCAACAATAATGATCAAATATTTTATTAACTAATGGTTATAATTACAATATATAGTATTAGTTGAAAAACACAAAAAATGATGAGAATATTTCTATATAAATATTTAGTTATTCTTACTCTTCACCATTCACTTCAATCTGAATCAATGTTCAATATTGTTTCCCAAATGATTATTGTTTTACTAACTCTCTTTTTCATTGTTATGGAAGTGTTCATGGGTGAAATGATTCTAAGGGATAAAGGTGACCAAATTTTTTATATTTTACTTTATTTATTATTTGTTATTGTTCAAATATTTATATTTTCATCAATAATATGAATTTTTGGAGACTGAATGTAGCATTATTAAATAACGGAATAAAGTTTTGTTAGTTTTCTAGTATGCATTTTCTATCCTTATACTATTCCGAGTTGTAAAAGTTCATCTCAACCTATGATGTAAAAAGTTATTGTGTAATATAAAATATGTTTTATTTTCTTCTATTATAAAACATAAAAAAAAAGTTTTCAGGAGAAAATAGATCCTTTAAAAGAAGAAGTACATTTTTCAGGTCATTACATTCTTCCCCTTAAAGAAATTACATCCTTGAAATTTTCACTTTTTAATTGGAACCTTTAATTAAAAATATCATGTTGTTCCTCAATTTTATTGATATTTAGTCCATACTTCATCAAGAATTCCACAACTTGAATATAGAAAGTATTAAGTCCTTCTTGGTGATTCCTTTCCCGAAAGAGATAATATATTCTAGCTTTTGAAATCATATCACAAAAAATACATGATAGAAGAAAATAAAAGTTATTGGATAGATAAAATAGTTTCTTGAAGGTGAGTTGAATATTTGAAAAACTTTAAAAATCATTCAAACTATCCTTTCCAATAATATTTATGATTTAATCTTCTATAAGGGATAATAATGTTTTATATGATTCCATTCCATCTATATAATATGTTTCCTTTTTGAACGGAAAAGTTAAAACATAAAATTAATTTTCTATAACTAAATTATAATATTTTAAAAAATCCCATTTCTACCCATTTACTAAAAATAAAATCTTATATGTGAAGAATGATACTTTTAATAATAAAAAAAATTACACTAAAGAATTTATAATATGATCTATAAGAAGTTCATTCTCATAAACGATAACATGAGATACAAAAATAAAAAAGTTCTCCCTTGATAAGATCAATTCATTTCAGGTTGCGACTCAGTATTTTTTGAAAAAATACCACATATACTAGACTTATAAAAATATAAAAAACTCTAGAGTAGTGGATCATAATCATTATAGTGTAGTCCTAATGTAGTTACCTTGGTTAGAGATTACATGTACTTATCATCCTTATTATCCATTAGAAAAGTTAATTTAATTGGATAATGACAAATTTCCCCACATATACAACATAGAACAGTTAAAAGTGCCTTAGGTTAAACCTTTTCCCCCTCATTTATCTTCCAATTTGGACAGTGATTGGAAATATCCCCAATCTTTCTACACTTGAATCATTTAACTTCAAACTGGGCCTGGAACATCTTCTTTTTGTTGTTAGTGTTGATAAGTTGACTCTTCAGCACATTATGATATTTTTTATCTATATAGACATATCTTATACACTTGTAACAATTTCAAATTCCTTTAAAACAATTCCATAAATTCTTCTTCCCACATTTGTTTCATGTGGGGCGTTGTACTTTTTTCTTGTTCAGATTCTTCTTAACTTTTTTTCCAACCTTCTCTTATTTTCTATGTTTAGAAACTCATATATATTCCAATTGATAATTATAATACATGATAAATAGTTTGGAATAAACATGATATGACTTAATTTATCTCCCTTAACATTATGAAGGCTGTTACACCTTCTCTTTTGTATCCATTGTTTTCCCGAGTCCTTCTATATTCTTCCATTATTTGTTGAGAAGTATAAAACCTATTTGAAGAATTTGTTACTATTGGGAATCCTATAATAAAAATTATAAAGGAAATATTAATCTGAAATATTTTTAATATCATGATTTTCGGATGATATACTTCAATATTAATATATTATTTACATTATCTTTATATCCTTCATAATGGTTTGTACAAGCTTATGATTAAACAAAGCATATCCCTCAGGAGTGTCAAACCTGGTGTGCAACTAGGCCCATTTTCATGCACCAGTTCTCGACCAAGTCTAGATCAATATGGTGTTTTTGGGTGTTATGCCTAGGTACATATATGGCAGGTCCATATCCACTTGTAGTATCTATACATGAATGTATTTTCTTAGAAACCTCATACTTAATACACATAAAAATATGAGGTTATTTTTCCTATATTTGGACTTATCATTTGGGTTTTTACGATTTTTTTTAATATTAACTTACACAAATAACTAAACCATACTCTAATACCAATTATTGAATCCCACCTGTAACGACCCAATGTTTTTCAATGGAAATTACATTATTATATTTATGTCATAAAATAACATGAAAACACAACATAATGAACTACTAAGTGATAAGTGACCTTTATACATAAGTTTGTCACTTCTGTTTGGAATTTTGAAAATCCGACATACACAGTTGTGTTCAAGATGATTTTTGGAGTCTAATGAAAAAAATAATTTTTAGTGAATAGTGACCTACCCTTATGAATAGTAATATGACCCTTATGAATAGTAAATAAACCAACATAAGAGTAACATTTCCTATGAATACTTAAATAAAATTTAGACATCTTAGAAAGTGTTAATTTGACCATAGTAAATGTTTTGGTATTTTGTAAGTCATAAATAATTAATTATAATTAATTAATTAATTTAAAAGAAAATTTATTTCCCTAAAATGTATTCATAAATTATTTAATCACTTTCTTATAGTTTTTAGAAAATTTTATAAGACCCTACGTAATTTTTTAAAGCACTATAAAATAAGTTTTAATCTTAAAAACTGTTTTTTAGTAAATTATGATTTTAATTAAATATTAAATTTATAATATTTAGAAAATTATTTTTGAAAAATGGAATTCATTTTTGGATTTTACACGTTTAAAAATGGTTGGGTTAAATTTTTTGGATTTTTCTGAGATACTTGAATTTTTGATGAATAGTGAAATACCATAATTTACAAAAATAAGCTAAATAAGCTAATTATAGAGTCATGTGTGATGTTATACTGATGTAAGACCACTTGGTTCGGGATTAAATTATAAAATTACTATTCTTGGTCATTCAATAATTAGTATTCCTTGTCTTTTGGGGAAATAATAAACTAATGAATTTTATATTAAGGAAACCCCTCTCCCCTCCACTATAAATACCACCTTTCACTCCCTCATTTCCTCACACCTCTAAAGCTCCAAGACTTCTCTAAACTCTACCAAAACACCTTTACTAGACTCTCCCCCACTTCCAAGAGCTGCTGGTATCATCAAAAGACCAATCTTAGGCCGTTAAGGAGGTTCTCAAGAGAAGGATTCAGGAGGTAATTTCCCTCCCTCTTCTACTTTAATTTCCTTTCAAGTTCAAGTTCATTTATTGATCTCTCCCCACCTATCTTCATAAAAATTGTTTTATAACTCTAGTATTATACATATAATGTAATTTTATGATTCTAATGGTATATTATATCATCCAACCCCCTTTCCCTCTTCCTTTTATTTTATTAAAGAGAACGTTGTTCGTGAGGTGTTAATTTATCACCTTCTAGAACGACATGCTTTCTTCTTCCATTTCTACCTTCGTATCTGGTCATGAAACCATTTTTATGGTTGAACCAGAGTATTTTATATGTATTATTTTCTATTTAAAAGTTTTTTAAATAACCTATGGCCATATTACTAAGTGATAAGTTAAAACAAGTTCGTTGTGATCCAAAAACCACCCAAATTGACCCAAATAACCATCATTTAATTCTTATTTAATGATTAATCCACATGGATATAATATAATTAATTATTAGATAATTAAAAATCTTGTAATATCATAAATGACATGTAATATCATTTCTGTATTTTTACTCATGTTCTACCCAAACTTCAATTTAAGAATACAAGTGAACCACCCAAGAAAAACCATAAAAACGAACATCCCTGAACAATGTTTTTAAACTCTATAATTCATCCAAAGGAACATAATATGACATAATGAAACAAGAATGAACCCTATTAATGTACACATAGTTCTGGATTTCTAATTAACGAATATAATGTCATTATATAGGACATTAAAGAGAAGGAAGCATTCGGGTACAAGGTAAGGGGAAATTCTCAAACCCAACTTTCATCCTTCGGGTTCTACCTCTTTCACTCCATTTTTGATATGGTAACTCCTTAAAGATCATTTTTTCATCATTTTATTTCCTTTTATGGGATATAAATGTTTTCTAATGTAGTATATTTCAATCAAAATGTTTTCCAAAAGAACTCTTCTTTTAAGAATTCACCTTTAACCTCTCATTCAAGGTTGATGGTTCTTGTATCAAGTATGGTGTTCCCTATTTCTTTTGGGAACCCAATGTTTATTAATGTGTTATTATGAGATTAAACCCATTCATTTTTAAGGTTTCATTATTTTAATTTATGTTATTTTTTCATTGTGGCATGCATGATAAATGATAATGTTATGATGTGACGGGTGCGCCGTGAATTATATAGCGCAATATGAATGTTTAAATGTGACGGGTGCGCCCAGAATTATAAAGCACTCCAATGCATTGGGTAAAGTGATTAATATCATTATTAAATGTGAAATGATGTGTGAAAAAGATTCTAGATTGGTTCACAAGTATTCATGGCAGTTAACCACAAAGACATGATGTTTCATTTTTATGCGTTGCCACATTTCAAGTCTTTTATTTATGATCCTATCATGTTCATGATCTTTTGCCTATGTTATGACTATTCTCACCCCATGCTATATTGTTATTATGTATCCTCTTACTGGGATTCTAGATCACCCCTTCTGATGTATATCCTCAAGTGGCTCCATATACTAAGGAGATGACAAGTGCGAATAAGAATCTAGAGAAGAAGAAATTAAATAAATGTTTATGCTTGATGTTGTATTTGTTATGTGTGGTCCTAGTTTGCACAAGACACTAAACATTTGGATCCTCTATGTGTAATACTATTATGTTTTTTATCTTTGAAATGATGTAATAACAATGTAAGAAAAGGTTGGGTCGCTATAGTTGGTATCAGAGGCAAGGTTTAGTTAATTTGGGAATTAGGATTAGTGAACCCTAGATGAAACCTATAGCATGAGACTAAGTACAAATATGCACACAATAATATTTACCTAGGGACCCCATGTGTTATGTTTTTGGTATAAATTGTTTAAATGAATAAGTTATTCATGACTTGTTTACTTATGTTTTGTTCTAAACTTTTCTATTTTAGAAAATGTTGGGAACCAGGAGAAATCAGGCCAAAAACTCATGCGAGGGTCAATGCAACGATTTCCTGAACGACATCCCCAATGATTTGGGAGGTGGAGTTCAAAACTTCATGGAGATGCTTACCCAATTATCTCAGGTTATGAATAATAACCATAATAATGGGGAACGCCCTCCTTCAACAAATAGGGAGCAAATGGCTATCGAAGGTTTTATACGGCAACAACCACCGACGTTTTGTGGATCTTCCCATCCACTAGTTGCGGAACAGTGGTTCAACTCCATGGAGAAAATCTTTTCTATGCTTCACAATTCTGAGATGGAGAAAGAGACTCTTTCTGTTTATCATCTAGATGGAGAAGCCAATCAATGGCTGTCTTTGATTAAGAACACCAAGCCAAGGGAGGAAATTGAAGAGATGGAATGAGAAGACTTTAAGATAATGTTTCTTAACAATTATTTCCCACTAAATTTGTAGCAACTCGGGTTTTTGGTCCTGTCAGACTTTGGAATATTTCTAGGAATAATTCCAGAGCTAGGCGTGAAGACGGCGTGCGATTCCGAGGCCCGGTGTGCCCGGAATTAATTTTATAAAAATATTAAGTATTTTTATACTATGCACGTGGCGGGGGTGTGATATCTCCTAAACGGTAGCTCAGAACTGGAATCTGAGGTCACAGTTGCGTCCGGAATGTGCCGTTTTCCCTAGGCAAGGTGTAAACATTGTGGGCGCGGGCCTGCGGTGAGAAACGCCACCATGGGCGTTTTTGTAAATAAGTGGCGAAGTTAGTGGGCGAGCGTCGGCTCGAATAACTTCTGAACAGAGTCTCGGAGGGAAAATATGAGTCCGTCGTTGCGTTCAGAATGGCGCGTTTTCCCTAGGGGTGACTTTACTTTTGTTCGCATCGGGCGTCGGGTCCGAGGCGGGTTTGGCGTCGGCGGGCGGCTGATATAAATATCAGCGCCCCCCCCCTTTATCGTTCCTCTCGGCATTCTTCGCCGTTCTTCGCCGCCGCTCCGCTGAATTGAGCAAACGAAGCGCCCACGAGCTCGGAATTCGACGGCAGACGTTCCAGGAGCGCGCAACGGAAGCTCTGGAGCGCGGATCTGAGGCAGAACGTCGGCGTTTCGCCCGCGAGGTAGGCGGTTTGAGTTTTGAAATCCCGGAACCCATTTATTTGTTTTTTTTTCTTCAAATCGTTATAAGGGTTGTATAGTTTGGGTCCCGAGGTTTTCGAAACGTGTTTCGGATCTGATTTTGGAGCACCGGGGTGCTCCCGGGGGTCCCCGAAAGTTTTCCGGCGGAAATCCCGGATTCCGGCGGCGGCCATGGCGGAATCCGGCGAGGCAGGCCGGTGGCGCGGCGGTTTCCGGCGATGGCGGCGGCGGGGCGGCCGAATCCGGTGGCGGCGCGGTGGTTTCCGGCGAGGCTGGCGGTGGTCCGGCCAGGATTTTCCGGGGGTTATTTAAACCCTCGTAACTCGCAAACCGTAACTCCGATTTGCGAGCCGTTTGCGGCGACGCGCTCCTTACGTCGAGATGGACCTTTTGAACTCACTTTGAGGGTTTAAAGGTTTGGGATCGTGGCTCGAGAGTTAGAAACGTCGTATAAAATAATATTATTTTATTATTTTACGACTTCGGGCCGTTGTAACTTCTACCCGGAGCGTCCGATTGACGTGCCGTCAGTGGCGTTGAGACCCTGATGGTACGACGGAATTTTTGAGATGGTTTACGGGTGTTGGGTCTGAGAACGGGGTGTGGGCCCCATGAGGCCGGGTTTTGGCGTTTGCGGAGAAACGCAGCTTTTGCACCAGGAGTCCGATTTTGGCGGATAAATAGTCGATCCTGTGTGTTTTTCCGAGAGGATCGCAGTGGTGTGATCCGTTCGATGAGTTTCGGAATCTAGGCATGGGCCCCACCCGAGCTGGCCTTCGGTGAATAGTACTTTTTTCACCGGGTGTCCGTTTTGGACGAGCGAGTAGTCGATTCCGCTTGTTTTTCCAAGGGGATCGCCGTGGTGTGGTCCGCTCGATGGGTTTCGGGATCGTTGTGTGGGCCCCGCACGAGCTAGCTACGGTGAATAGTGCCTTTTTCACCGGTGCTCCGTTTCGGGCGAGTAAACAGCCTATCCTGCTTTTTTTTCCGCGTGGAACGCGATGGTGGCCTCGGTTTTGGCCTAGGAGGTGCGCAGTGTGGCGTTGTGGCAGGTCGCTCGGGTTAGCGACGTTTGGACCAGCAGTGGTTGAGGGTTCTCCCTTGGTTCGTTCCTACGAGGGTTTGTGTGGTATCACAACCTTCGTATGGGTTTGTGATCATCTCGATGAGATGTTTAAACTGTTAGAGTTGTGGTATCCCTCCGGTGGGCCCGGAGTGGATCTTCTAGCATCTTTACCCTAGATCAGGTTCTTGGTATCGCTTTGACCACTTATTTACGGGCGGCGATCCCCTATCTAGTAGGTTAACCCCGTAGGGTTTGTGGCATCATCAAGAATATGATCCCCTACGCAGTGGGTCGTGCACAGTAGGGTTGTGGCATCGTCGGGTTTACGATCCCCTACTTGGCATGATGTTTATAGTAGGGTTGCGGTATCGTTGGTTATACGATCCCCTACTCAGCGCTTGGTGTCGGTAGGGTTGCAGTATCGTTGGTTATGCGATCCCCTACTCAGCGCGTGTTTTCGATAGGGTTGCGACATCGTCGGTTCGATCCCCTACATCGCGAGTTATACCAGATAGGGTTCTGGTATCGTCGTGACCATCTTTATATGGACGATGATCCTCTATCTGAGTGTTGAGCTTCTGTCGAGCGCCAGATCGGGTTGTGGTATCCCCCAGCGGATCCTGGGTGTGATCCCCTATCTGTGAGAACTACGTATGCCAGATCGGGTCGTGGTATCCCCCAGTGGATCCTGGGAGTGATCCCCTATCTGTGAGCTACGTATACCGGAGTGGGTCTTGGTATCCCCTAGCGGACCCTAGCGGCGATCCCCTATCCGAGGAGTTCGGTGGTTATGTTGTTTCAGCGATGTTTCCTCAGTGATGCTATCCGAAAAGTGTGATCTCTCGGGTGAGCGTCTGAGATGTTTGTTTGGGACCCGATGGAGTGTATATCTCGGATTAGTGTCATTTGGTATGACAGTGATCATGGGGTGTACTCTCCTTGTTGGGATAGTTGTTGGTGATGAGGTCGGTACCTCTTGTGGCTTTGTGGCGTGAGCTGAGTATATCTGGTTTGTTCAAGGTGTATGTATGGGCATACACCTGAGATGAGCTGAGCTGACTAGTTGTGTTTAGCCGAGGATGGTCAAGAGATGGAGTTTCTCTCTCGTCTGGGTTCCCTCTGGCTGGGTTGAGCGGACTGTTTCCTTTCAGTTGCTCCCTTGGGTTTTGGGTTTTTGGGGCGCCTACTGAGTATGTTTATACTCACCCCTACACGGGCTTTTCCCACACATGTTTGTGTCTTCTGCAGACCACATGACTTTTGACGGAGTCCCAGGAGGACCCGAAGCAGGCGGAGCTTAGTGAGCGAGTGGACCGGGGTGTCTACCGGAGCTGTGCCGAGGGATCTTTCCGGCGGGTGTTTGTGGCAGCGTTCCCCTTCTTCAGAGCAGGTTGGACGTGCTTTGTGGTTTTCTTTGGTGGGCCCTGTTTTGCCCTTTGTACTTTTCCTGTTGCACTCTGGTTTGGGATAGATTGTATGCATGCATTTACTTTCAGTTTCTATATCTCTGCACTGTTGCATGGAGGTGTTTGTGGGTGCGTGTGTACAGGTACCTTAGGCTAATGCCTCCCATGTCTGTGATAGCCTACTCGGCGCTAGTCGCCAGCCCCTGGCCTATTGGAGGCGGGCTTGGGGAGTCGCGACTCGAGCCCCGTTGGGTCGGGTCGTGACAGAGTTGTATCAGAGGAGGTTCCACCTTTGGGATCTTAGAGCGTAGCTGGTCTAGCTGTGAGTTTGGTTTGGGTTGCATAGCGGCAGTGTTAGGTTGTTTCGAGTTCGGCTTTCAGGCCAGGGACACCAGTGTTGGTGCGGCGGCCGACGTATCCATACACCAGGACTCTGATAACCTGCCTTTCGACTCGGGACATTCGTACACTGGTCGCGGGGACATAATGGTACATTAATCATATAGGATTGGGTTTTTGGGTTTTCCTTGTCCTTCTTGAGTCAGCTCTCCAGATATACTCTTTGACCGTGGTGCGTCTTGAATGTATTTCAGCATGCCTCCACGACGACAGCCAGCGAGGGTTCCGCAACAGGATTGTGCTGATGACCCGCCCCGTGTAGAGGCTGTGGAGCAGGGCGCAGGCTCTGAGTTTGCACCTATAGGTGGTCTGCCGGTTGAGCCACCACCTGTCGAGCAGCTGATTGTGCCGGCGGTGCAGGACGAGGTTGCGTGCAGGCTGAGTGCACTGCAGGAGTTCCAGAGGCAGCGACCTCTGAGGTTCTGGGGTGATCCAGACCCCCAGGCAGCTGATGACTGGCTTGAGGAAGTCACATGAGTTTTCCGCCTAGTGAGGACACCTCCAGATCAGATGGTGGTCCTAGCGGCGAGCCTTCTGCATGGTTCTTCTGGGCGATGGTGGAGTTTGGTGACGCAGTCCCATGACGAGGAGACGCTCACGTGGTCAGAGTTTGAGCGGCTCTTCAGGGAGGATTTCTATCCGGTGACGCTGAGGTCAGTGCGGATCCAGGAGCTTCTACAGCTTCGTCAGGAGAGCATGACTGTGTCGGAGTACTCAGCGAGGTTTACAGACCTGTCGCGCTACTCCCTGGATATGGTTCGAGACCCGTTCTTTAGGGCTCGGACCTTCGAGCAGGGCTTATGCAGGGACATCCGAGCAGGTGTGGTTTCCTTGTGCCTGCCCACCTATGCTGGAGTGCTGGAGCGAGCATTGGTGGTGGAGATTTTTCTGGCTGAGCAGATTCCCCCTGTTAGTGCTGGGCACTCGAGTGCTGAGACTTCGTCGGTCGGATCGACATCTGGTAGCCGACGACAGACTCAGGGGTTAGGACGTGGTCGACGTTTCAGGAGGCGACCCCAGGATGAAGGATCTGAGGCTCAGGGCTCGCAGGCCAGTTTTGGTCAGCCGCAAGAGAGGCGGTGTTATGCTTGCGACGGTCGGTGACATCTTGCTAGAGATTGTCGAACCCGACGTGCTGCTGAGAGGGAGCCGGTCGATGGACCGCCTTGGCATAGGCAGCGTCTCGATCAAGGAGGTCCGCAGGGCGGTGGACGTGGCGGCGGAGTTGGTGCAGTGGGAGGCAGTATCAGTTGCCACCACCCCCACCCCCAGGTGGTCCACGCCAAGCTCAGGGAGCTGGTGGTCGAGGGAGAGGAAAACTGCATGTCCTGGAGGCAGTCGACCCAGAGGCACCGCAGATGGATAGAGGTACGCCTTGTGTCTTTTCTACTTACTGCAGTAGTTTGATAGACACTGAATAACAGTAATCTTTCCTTTTGTTGCTTGCTCGTGTTTTGTTCAGGGTGTTGGTAAGACCCTGTGTGGGAGTTGTTCTGCATGCTTCGAATGCGTGAGGAAGATGGATCCTTCCCCCACCGAGATGCGTTTTTGTGACGCGATTAAAACCGTGCGGGCGAGTCAGTGCCGCCCAAAGCGGATAGTATTGAGGTGTGGTGGATGAGTCCCTATGACTTATGCGTTTGGGCATGGGTGTTTGTTGGTGAGCTCGTTGGTGTGTGAGGCCCAGTTGAGAGTCCAGTCGCTTTCCTTGTGCTTAGAGTTTTTCAGGGACGAAATGTTCTAAGGGGGGGAGGATGTAGCGACTCGGGTTTTTGGTCCTGTCAGACTTTGGAATATTTCTAGGAATAATTCCAGAGCTAGGCGTGAAGACGACGTGCGATTCCGAGGCCCGGTGTGCCCAGAATTAATTTTATAAAAATATTAAGTATTTTTATACTATGCACATGGAGGGGGTGTGATATCTCCTAAACGGTAGCTCAAAACTGGAATATGAGGGCACGGTTGCGTCCGGAACGTGCCGTTTACCCTAGGAGAGGTGTAAACTTTGTGGGCGCGGGCCTGCGGTGAGAAACGCCACCATGGGCGTTTTCGTAAATAAGTGGCGAAGTTAGTAGACGAGCGTCGGCTCGAATAACTTCTGAACGGAGTCTCGGATGGAAAATCTGAGTCCTCCATTGCGTTCATAATGGCGCGTTTACCCTAGGGGTGACCTTACTTTTGTTCGCATCGGGCGTCGGGTCCGAGGCGGGTTTGGCGTCGGCGGGCGGCTGATATAAATATCAGCGCCCCCCCTTTATCGTTCCTCTCGGCGTTCTTCGCCGTTCTTCGCCGCCGCTCCGCCAAATCGGGCAAATGAAGTGCCCACGAGCTCGAAATTCGACGGCGGACGTTCCAGGAGCGCGCAACGGAAGCTCTGGAGCGCGGATCTGAGGCAGAACGTCGGCGTTTCGCCTGCGAGGTAGGCGGTTTGAGTTTTGAAATCCTGGACCCCGTTTATTTGTTGTTTTTCTTCAAATTGTTATAAGGGTTGTATAGTTTGGGTCCCGAGGTTTTAGAAACATGTTTCAGATCTGATTTTGGGGCACTGGGGTGCTCCCGGGGGTCCCCGGAAGTTTTCCGGCGGAAATCCCGGATTCCGGCGGCGGCCATGGCGGAATCCGGCGAGGCAGGGCGGCGGCGCGGCGGCCGCGCGGCAGTTTCCGGCGACAGTGGCGGCGGCGCGGCCGAATCCGGCAGCAACGCGGTGGTTTCCGGCGAGGCTGGCGGTGGTCCGATCAGGATTTTCCAGGGGTTCTTTAAACCCCCGTAACTCGCAAACCGTAACTCCGATTTCCGATCCGTTTGCGGCGACGCGCTCCTTGCGTCGAGACGGACCTTTTGAACTCACTTTGAGGGTTTAAGGGTTCGGGATCGTGGCCCGAGAGTTAGAAACGTCGTATAAAATAATATTATTTTATTATTTTACGACTTCGGGCCGTTGTAACTTCTACCCGGAGCGTCCGATTGATGTGCCGTTAGTGGCGTTGAGACCCTGATGGTACGAAGGACTTTTTGAGATGGTTTCCGGGTGTTGGGTCTGTGAACGGGGTGCGGGCCCCACGAGGCCGGGTTTTGGCGTTTGCGGAGAAACGCAGCTTTTGCACCAGGAGTCCGATTTTGGAGGATAAATAGTTGATCCTGTTTGTTTTTCCGAGAGGATCGCAGTGGTGCGATCCGTTCGATGAGTTTCGGAATCCATGCGTGGGCCCCACCCGAGCTGGCCTTCGGTGAATAGTACTTTTTTCACCGGGTGTCCGTTTTGGACGAGCGAGTAGTCGATTCTGCTTGTTTTTCCGAGGGGATCGCCGTGGTGTGGTCCGATCGATGGGTTTCGGGATCATTGTGTGGGCCCCGCACGAGCTATCTACGGTGAATAGTGCCTTTTTCACCGGTGCTCTGTTTCGGGCGAGTAAACAGCCTATCCTGCGTGTTTTTCCGCGTGGAACGCGATGGTGGCCTCGGTTTTGGCCTAGGAGGTGCGCATTGTGGCGTTGTGGCGGGTCGCTCGGGTTAGCGACGTTTGGACCAGCAGTGGTTGAGGGTTCTCCCTTGGTTCGTTCCTACGAGGGTTCGTGCGGTATCACAACCTTCATATGGGTTTGTGATCCTCTCAATGAGATGTTTAAACTGTTAGAGTTGTGGTATCCCTCCGGTGGGCCCGGAGTGGATCTTCTATCATCTTTACCCTAGATCGGGTTCTTGGTATCGCTGTGACCGCTTATTTACGGGCGACGATCCCCTATCTAGCAGGTTAACCCCGTAGGGTTTGTGGCATCATCAGGAATATGATCCCCTACGCAGTGGGTCGTGCACAGTAGGGTTGTGGCATCGTCGGGTTTACGATCCCCTACTCGGCATGATGTTTATAGTAGGGTTGCGGTATCGTTGGTTATACGATCCCCTACTCAGCGCTTAGTGTCGGTAGGGTTGCAGTATCGTTGGTTATGCGATCCCCTACTCAGCGCGTGGTTTCGGTAGGGTTGCGGCATCGTCGGTTCGATCCCCTACATCGCGAGTTATACCAGATAGGGTTCCGGTATCGTCGTGACCATCTTTATATGGACGATGATCCTCTATCTGAGTGTTGAGCTTCTGTCGAGCGCCAGATCGGGTTGTGGTATCCCCCAGCGGATCCTGGGTGTGATCTCCTATCTGTGAGAACTACGTATGCCAGATCGGGTCGTGGTATCCCCCAGCGGATCCTGGGAGTGATCCCCTATCTGTGAGCTACGTATACCGGAGTGGGTCTTGGTATCCCCTAGCGGACCCTAGCGGCGATCCCCTATCCGAGGAGTTCAGTGGTTATGTTGTTTCAGCGATGTTTCCTCAGTGATGTTATCCGACGAGCGTGATCTCTCGGGTGAGTGTCTGAGAAGTTTGTTTGGGACCCGATGGAGTGTATCTCTCAGATGAGTGTCATCTGGTATGACAGTGATCATGGGGTGTACTCTCCTTGTTGGGACAGTTTCTGGTGATGAGGTCGGTACCTCTTGTGGCTTTGGGGTGTGAGCTGAGTATATCTGGTTTGTTCAAGGTGTATGTATGGGCATACACCTGAGCTGAGCTGAGCTGACTAGTTGTGTTTAGCCGAGGATGATCACGAGATGAAGTTTCTCTCTCGTCTGGGTTCCCTCTGGCTGGGTTGAGCGGACTGTTTCCTTTCAGTTGCTCCCTTGGGTTTTGGGTTTTTGGGGCGCCTACTGAGTATGTTTATACTCACCCCTACACAGGCTTTTCCCGCACATGTTTGTGTCTTGTGCAGACCACATGACTTTTGACGGAGTCCCAGGAGGACCCGGAGCATGCGGAGCTTAGTGAGCGAGTGGACCGGGGTGTCTACCAGAGCTGTGCCGAGGGATCTTTCCGGCAGGTTTTTGTGGCAGTGTTCCCCTTCTTCAGAGCAGGTTGGACGTGCTCTGTGGTTTTCTTTGGTGGGCCCTGTTTTTCCCTTTGTACTTTTCCTGTTGCACTCTGGTTTGGGATAGATTGTATGCATGCATTTACTTTTCAGTTTCTATATCTCTGCACTATTGCATGGAGGTGTTTGTGGGTGAGTGTGTACAGGTACCTTAGGCTAATGCCTCCCATGTGTGTGATAGCCTACTCGGCGCTGGTCGCCAGCCCCTGACCTATTGGAGGCGGGCTTGGGGAGTCGCGACTCGAGCCCCGTTGGGTCGGGTCGTGACAAAATCTTTACACGAACATGGAGAGAGAATTCATAGAGCTCAAGAAAAAATAAGGAGAATCTGTCACAACCTATGAAGATAATTTCACAAGGCTTTCATGGTACTCTTCGGGTTTTATTATCAATAATGATATCAAAATTGATAGATTCTTTAGTGGATTAAAACCACACCTTCGAAAGGATCTCGCAATTAGAGAATTTGGGAGTTACGAAGAAGTTGTTTGGTGTGCTCTTAAAGTGTAGATGGAGTTTGGAGAATGGTCCCATGGATATAGTGATAAGAAAAGAAAGATGGAGTTTTAAGCTGGTGGATATAATGAAAAAGGTGGGAAGAAAAATCAACGACCCACATGCCAAAAATGTGGGAAGTTGCACCATGGGAACTGCCTCAATGGGATTGGGAAATGCTTCATGTGTGGGAAAGAAGGACACCATGCTCAATAGTGTAAAAAATACATGAAAAGGAAGGAGAATGTTGCCGATGAAAGGAGAGAACCACTCATGGTTCAATGCTACAACTGTAAGGAGCTAGGGCACTATGTAAACCAGTGCACTAAACCTCAAGCTCTCGGGGGTAATCAGCATCAGTAGCCACAAAATCAAAAGGAACAAGGGAAGGATTATGACATCACTACTGCGGAGGTGGAGCATGATAATGAAGTCATACAAGGTACACTTCCTATTCACTAAAGAATGGAAAAATTCTTATTTGATTATGGTTCTACGCATTCCTTTATATCTTGAAAATTTTAAAGAACTATAGAAATCATCTGGATTCTTAGAATACACAAAATAATAAGGTACATAAATGAAAATAATAGGAGGAGAATTCCATTCCTTCAGCATAGTAACAACTTAAGTAAATGCTATAATGAGAGGGGATAAATTATATTTCTTATTTATAAAATCAGTTGGAAATTAAAGGGATATTTACAATGAAATAAAAAATTGATAATTTAGATTCAAAAGGCTAAATTAAAAGATGATTCTTGAATGGAAAAGAAGAGAGATAGACCCCTTACTAAATTCTAGCAGTATAACGGCATATATTTTGGATTATGAAAAGGAAATAATGGGAGGGAAATAAAGTCTCCCATTGATAAAAAATACTCTATAAGTGTAGTAAAGATCAAAATTACATGAAAATAATGAATCTTTTACATTAAGTAAACTCATAATAAAGATGAACTTGAATGAGAAATATGAAGATGAGAATTTCCCTATTGTTGAAGAGTTGCTTCCTAAATCATTGAGGGGAAAAACTTTGGAACTTAGAGACTCATTGTGGACACCTTGGAGGATATTTATAGAGGGTAAATGGGTGTCACTTGATGGATTAACAATTTTTAGTTTATAGTAATGGTAATGGGTGGTATTTATATTTTAGGAGGTTGGGTTTTAAGTTATTAAATATTGGTTATTTGTTATATAAGAAAACTACTTGTGGTATCAATGAATTAAAATAATTTTTATAAATATCAAATGAAATTATTATTAAATAAAATGTTTCATAAAATTTTTAGTCATGATGACATAATAATGATGACATAAAATCATTGTGAATTTTAAAGTGACAATTTTCACCTTTTCACTAAAATTTTGTCTTTGTTAGAAAATTATCCAAAAACCATCCTAAGATAATTTTAATGCACTAAGATAAAAAATGAATTATATTTCATCAGAATAATTCCATAAGTATTATTATTTTAATTATTAAATAAATCATCATTTTAATGATAATTAAAAATTTAATAAAAAAATAAACTTTTTGACAATTATAAAAATTATTTAGGGGTTCATAAAAATATATTATCATTTTAAAGTAATTTTATAATATTATTTCATGAAATGATTTTTTATTTAATACTTACACGTAAAAAATATTTTAATAGAACATGTTTATAGTATTTGAAAATAAATATTTTTAATTATATCATTAAATAATCCTTACAATCATTTAAAATGAATCTACATAAGCAACAATAATAGTGAACAACTGTTTTATTGACTAATGTTTATAATTTTGATCAACTATGTCAGTTGAAAAAAAATGTTGAAGATCATATTTCCCTATAAATACTCCATAATTATTACTCTTCATCATTCACTTTGATTTTAATCAAGGTTCAATATTGTTTCCAAATTGAATATTGTTTTACAAACTATTTGTTTCTTTGCTATAATGTTTTTAATGGGTGGAATGATTCTTGGGAATCTAGGCGACATAAATTTTTATTTTTTAGTTTATTTATTCTCTATTAGTATTCCCATTGTAATATTTGTATTAATATTAGGAATTATTGAAAAATTAATGTAACATTCTTAAATAAAGGAATAAAGTGTTGTTAATTTTCTAGGTCATATTTTATATACTTTTACTATTCCTAGTTGTAAAATTTCATCTCAACATATGATGTAAAAATTTATCATGAAATATTAAATCTGTTCTATGTGATTTTATTTTAAAACATAAAAAAGTTATTGGGAAACAAGAGATACATTAATAAAAGAGGTACATTTTTTTAGGTCGTTACTACTAAAGTCCTTACGAATATAAATCTTGATTTTAAATGTTTCTTGGATGAAAGTTGTGATGAAAGTGAGATTGAATATGAGTTTTATGCCCCTAAAGTTAAATATATGGATTTATATGTTGCTAGTTTTTATAAAGAGACAATAGTGTAAAATATGAATGTGAATAATTCAAGGATGATTTTTCCAAGATTAATAAAAATTATAGCGGACTCAAGTCTAAGTAAGTTCAATCAAAGGAATAATTTTATAAGGCTTAATATGATATTGCTAAAATTAAAAGTGATAATGAAAATATATCTTTTCTATAGGAAGATTTAAATATTAATTTTTCAAGGTTAATGCTGATAGGAAATGAAAAAGTGCTGTTAAATAATCTGAAGTTTGTTTTAAGTATATTGATCATAAATTTAAAAATCCTGATAAGATAGTAAAATTTTATAAAAGTAAATGGATTTGTTAAGTTTAAATAAGAGATTAAAATATTGAATAAGTTATTTATATACTTTACCACAAGAAGAATTTTTTTGATAAGAAGTCTAATAAATTGAGTCACAAAAGATCTATAGTCAGACTTAGAAGAAAATCCATTGAAAGTTATACTTATCTGTTAAATTGTTTTGTACAAAGTCAAGTGTTTTTTCACACTATTTTTTATTGAGGAAGAAATTGGAGGTAGCGCTATTATTTTAATAGCATTGAATCTTTTATAATAATGTAATATTTTATTTATAGGGATATAAATTCTTATAAGCACTAGAGACCTGAGAAAATTTGGGTTCTAAAATTCTTTTTTTACATATATATCCATCCCCATGAAGATCTATCTTCCAATCAACCAATTTATAAATAAATAATTTATTTTCACACTGACATTTAAATACTTATATCTCGTTTCTGATTTTTTATATTACCATAGATAACATTTTTTTTCAATTTTTTTTTTGTTTTGAATTTATTATTTTTTTATTAAATTATTTATTTAATTTTGTTTGTTTAAGGGGAGTTATAGTTTTATGTTTTGTGAAATATTCTTATGTATTAAACTATTAATTTTCAGAGATTAAATTTATTAGATAAATCTCTCTAGAAACATCTTATAAAGAATAAGATAATACTAGTTTACTGGAAGATAAATTTTTGTTGATTTTTATTTTTGACTTTTTATATCTATGGATATTTAGAATAATTATTATTTTATCTTGAACATAATTTTTTTTGATTATATGAGTTTCTGAATTTAAAATGAAATATTTATTATTTTGAAATAGATATTTTAAGAAATAAATTTTTTTATTATTTTAATGAAATTATCTAATCATGTATTTTTGGTGGGAAATATTTTAAACTATCCAATGTTGGGTGATTAACAAACATTGTAAGATGACTTCTAGTGCCTATATAATGGGGTGGACCCAAAGTTGGTTGGATAAATTCAATTTAGAGATATCATTTAAACCTTTTTCAAAATTCTGAAGTACTATTCATTTTCTGATGAAGCAATGATTTCGCCTGAATAAATATCAAGAAGAGAAATGGTCCGTGGAAGGTTAGTTGACCATGAGTTGATTATAATGTTTGAGTTTATTTTAAAAGATTTTATTAAATTCTAAGTACGGGAATATATTTTTATGTCTAAGGAAAATTATGAGCTAAAATATTCCTCAATCATCTGTGAGTTCTATAGAAATTCATGTTTTATACAATCTTGATATGAAAAATGAGTATCATTTATTATCATTGAGAAACCAATGAGTTTTACCTTGGAGATGTTTTATGAAATTTTGGTACTACTTCTGTATGGTGAATCATTATTAGTTAAAAACAAAATTTTAGAGGTTTTTGTATCCTTAGTAAAAAGAAAATATGAATACAGTCTATGTATGGTTAAGGATAAAGTACATAAAATGAACCATATGTCACCAAAAGTATGGATTGTATTTTCGTTTATAAATTATTTTCCACTTACAATGAAAAGTGAAAAAGATATAGTTAAAATTAAAGATGTCGATATAATGAAATTGATTATTAACATGAGGAAGCCAAATCTTATGGATCTCATTCATAACTATATTGAAGCTATTTTCATGAGAATGGTCAGATTTAAGTTTTTTTTGTTTTTCTTGATATGTAATAAAGTATTAATAAAGAGGATAATATTTAAAGTTTTTGAGAATGTATCTCATCATGAATGGTTAAAGTATAATCATATTAATTTTGAAACTATTCCATAGATGAGGTTGATATATGACTTCAGAAAAAATAAATTTATTAAGAAGTCATCAAAAGTTGTTTTTATTGATACCTAAAACCTATCAATGAAATATTTACAGAAAATAGGATGAATAAATAAAAGGTAAAGAGAAAAGTAATCGAGGGATATATTTCGAAACATCTTAATATGGAAAATAAGAAGCACATTTAAGGTGAAGTTCAACAAAAAAAAATCCTCCATTATAGATAATTACTAATAATATTAAGGATTTTAACAAATTAGTAGAAACTTACAACGATGAATTGAAGGAAATGACTGATGAAATAAGGAAAAATAAAGAATAAAGGGATACTAAAATGAATTATTTTTTCATATATAAAGAATAATATATGGAATTAAGAGAATAAATCCATAATAACTTAACCAATTAAAATAATAAAAAGAGGTATTCACATAAAATAATATCTTCTCAAGTTGTGAGGGCCATCTTACCCTCTGTTACCAATTGATAGTATGTTGTTTCAGAGCCTATTATCCATATGAACTTGGAGTTTGAAGGTAAAGGAAAATATCTAATTATGTAAGTTTAAAATAATTTCTTATCACTTTACTCTTCTCATTATTCATTTGGTGTACTAATAGAGAAGGCTATGTAATTTATTTTAGTAGAGGTTATTCCACCAATAGTTGATTCTATGGAAGTACCTTGTACCAAAGTTGCCTCTTCCGGGGAATAAGTTTAAATGGTGAAATAATTGGAAGATGTTTTCTAAAATGCTCAAGTTGAGATAATGAAGGAAGTTGTTGTTGATCCTTCACAAAAATATCCTTAAATTTATACTTCTGACGCACAGAATACATATGCTTATGTAGAGATTGGTTCATCAAAAGATAAAATTAGTTCAAGTTGTAGCTCATAAAATAGAATTTTTATTGAGAAGTATATATCTAAGGAAGTTAATATTCAAAATGTTATTGATGTTGAAAAAAGAAAATACTTCAAACACTTTTTATATTTCACCAAAAAAGTAAAAAATCAGTAGTTTAACCTTTAAATGTTAATGCTTAGAAAGAGAAGTTTGATAGTTCATTGGAATCATTTTCATGTTCCAGAGTAAAAATGATAAATAGGAATATTGAGTCCTCATATAAATGTTAAAAGAAAATGAATATTGTAAAATATATTTTTTAGAACTCAATGTAAGAGTGAACTTGATTAAAGACAAGTTTATTAACAATCAAGTTGCTAAGTGGCAGAAATAGGTGGTTGAAACTACTAAAAAAGTTAAAGGAGATCTTAAAAAAATTCATAGATATTTTGAACTTCATAATTATAATATAAAATACTTATTTAAGTGTCTAAAATCCTAAGATAAATATGTCAATTCTATATTCAAGCAGTGTGCTCAATTATATGACAATTTTGATGTTCTATGAAAGATATCAGAAGGGATTGAATATTCTATAAATGATCTTGATAATATGGCTTGAAATTATTTCTAAATACATTGATGATATGAATCATTATAATTTCCATTTTAGAAGATATAATTCTGAAACCTAAAGTTTACGAATAAATATTCATAAAGCAAATTCAGAAAATAACTTCTTATTAAGAGAAGATAGCTAGATATGAAGTAAAGCTATCCACGCAAGAGGATAAGTTGGATGAACATTAAAAGAAAATTAATAAATTGAAACACATAATTGATAAACTTCTTAAAAGGATTAAAATTTTATTTTATTTTTATTTATGTAGTTAAAATATGTATTTAAAACTTATTCTATTTTCTCGAATGCATATTCATTCTAAACTTCTGATTACATGTATGTATGGATTTATTTTTTTATTACTATGAAATTATATTACCCTTAAACGTATGAATTTTTACCATTGGGAATGATCCAAAAGTACACTAAGGTGTTTTTTCTATTTCAAGATCACATATAAAAAATCTAAGGAAGATAAGTTCCATAAAACTTAAATGGGATATCTTTCTTCAAAGTTAATGGAATTTTTTTCTGGGGAAGAATTATTTATAATTTATACTTAACTCTCTTGATATATACCCCCATTTTGAAAATAAAAAAGGGAAATAAATTTGTAAAATTATTATAAATTAAAATATCTAAATAAGATAATCATATTATTAGGATGGAAATAATGTGGGATTCAACATTTTTTATAAGGATATTTTTTTTGAAATTTTCTTTATTTTACAAAGGAGAATAATTTTTTTTAAAGGAATTATTGTTTTTTATTTTTGTTTCTAAAAATTTCATTCATGTTAGTGCTTATTAAAAAGGAATAAATTAGTATCATAGAATCACTTAATTATTAGTTTTTAAAATCAAATGAAACTCATGATAAAATTATTTTTAAGTAGAATATTTTTGTTTTATGTGATTTTGGTATGCGTAACTGAATTTTCTATGATTTTATTTCTAGATTTATTTAGAATAAAATTCCAAAGGATTAATTTATTTTAATAAATTTAGTGGTGTAGAAATAATTTCATCAGAAGATGTGAACAATTTCCGAGTTCATCAGATCATGACGAAGATGCTTCTAATGTAGTTACAAATGATCCTAAAGAATATAGAATTTGACTACTGCAGAATTTCCAAAAAATAGCAATTTATCTTTGAGGACTGGAAGAAAGTGTGAAATAGTCTAAATAATATTAATATCAATTTAATCCTTTAACATAAGGTTGTTTAGTTCACTTCCATTTGTATGTGTTTTCAGAGTGCTGTGCTAAGAATTTATTTATGTGGTTTTCATTGTAAATATATTAGAACTGTATCATTTTTAATCACTGTTTTTTTGATGTTTTTGAGATCATAGGATTCTATTAGGAAGATAGATCCTAGATTCTAATTTATAAAATATGGGTTTTCTAGGGATCAGGTAGATCATGTTATTTTATGAGAAAGATAGAACTGATCTTTTAGTTCATAGAAGTGAACTAATACCTACCTATATGTTAATTTAAGGTATTTTAGTGTATTGGAAGATAGATCTTTAAATTTTTTAAAGACAAGGATACCTTTTGATAGGTTAGATTATATGATACCACAAATCATGTCTATAATTCCCTTATTCTTTGGGTTAAAATAGTTTTTTTATAATGTCCTTTTAAGTGTTACTTGATTTTTAAATTATTACTCTAAATTTTGTTTATTTTAGATATTCCTACTTAATTAAGTAGTTTTTTAATTTCATCATGCCTTATAATTTTCTAGAAGTTTAATAAATTATAAATTATAAATTTCTTTTATACATACCTAAGTTTAATTTGATGTATCATGAGTTTATTTTTTGTGGGTTTAATAAAACTTTGCGTTACCCTTAGTTTTTATACTTAGGGTGGAAAAAAATTATAAGTCAAAAATTTAGACTAAAATTCACCCCCTTTATAGTTTACCTTCCATTTTAATATAGGAAAATAGAAATATTTTACTATTCCCCTCCTTCTCTAAAAATTGAATATGGTAATATGTTCTTCTCACCCATTTTTTAGAACTTATTTGGGAAGTCATATATAAATTTTACAAGACTCCAACCCTTAATCCAATGGTTGAGATCTAATTTCCATTCCCCCAATACAATAATATTATGCTATGTGTCCCACATATTTTAATGTAGTAAAATATTTCTAGTTTTCAATTCAATTCCCTGAATCTAAAGAAAATTAACCTCCTTATGAATATCATATTCAATCTTCATTATTTTTTGGAAGATACTAAATTGCAGTGTTATTTCACTCACTACAATGTTATCCTCTTCATCTTTAGCTAGTTTTGAGCATTAAAACATCCATTTCTACAAGAAATTTGAGTCAATAATAGATCCAAAAAATCCAAATGACATATCATTTTTAATTCTAAGAAGATTAAGGTGTGATATTACAAATCTCTTAAGATATTGAAGTTAATGAAATGTGATGATCTCCCTCACGACACAAAGCTTTTTATCCTTTCCAAATTTTCCATCTCACTTTCTAAACCGCATGTCTCACAATATGGATACATATATTGCGGTGTGAACTTCCTAGCTAACCCAATGTTGTGATGTGACATCCTTACTAGGGAATAATCAAATCCGCCCTCAAAATCCAATGATAGACCAATATTTCATGACCTATCATTGTAGTGTAAATATATCCTATACGCCTAACTTCACCAATGCTATATTCTTATTCAGCTCCCATTGTAGAATGATCATATTCATCATGGTGTGTCACCCAAGTTGTTATTATTATGAAAACCTAAGTTATTATTGCACATGAATAATTATGAAATGGTCTATTTATTTATGGATAAATACCTCAATAATCTTTAGATTGACCACTTTACCTTTTTTTATTCTACAAATACCTCTTTTTAGTGGTTAATCATTTTATAGTATGATGGTCCAACATTTATTCTGATGTAAGAACTATTTTGATGTGGTCTAATACTATTTGGAATAATTGTAACACACACATGTCACTATAGTTGATTATTTTATGTTATTTTATTCCTTTTATGGATCTTTAATGTTTTGGAAAATTTCAAACATGAGATTTAGAGTTTTTGTGTTTTTTGGGTGATTCACTGTTTACCCGTATGATTAGGGGTAACCATTTGAAATCCATGTAGGGGGTACCATCATCGAGACAATATAGTTTTTCAAGATCTTAGAATGGTTTTTAAAACTGTTTAGAGATTCCAAGTAGAAACTGTGTAGTGTTTTTCTGTATAAGGGTACTCCCACATAGTTGGTGCATGGTTTGGAAAGCCATGTATCCAAACCATACAATATTCCCAAGTTTTAATGTTCTATAATTTTCTTAAAATACCCATTTCAAATTAAAGGGGTATTCTCCCCTCTTTTCCACTATATATCTCGAATGACCCCATTAAAGACATATGGGAAGTTTCTTCTTCCTCACCCTTGATGTTGGCTTCTCTATTTTGAGTTTGAAGAAGTTTCCAAGGTAATTTCATCTTTTTTCCTTCTTTTATCTCTTTCCCTTCCCTCTATAGTTGATTATTCTTTGGTTTATTCCCTTCCCATGAAACCTAGGGGATTATGTAGCCAATTTTAGGTTTAATGTTGGGTATAATGCTATATTTTTGGTGTCTTGTGATTTTAAGGGCGGTTTACTTATTTGAGTGGATTCCATTGAAGGAATCACATTATAGATTGAGGGTGATAAAGGTGTGTGAGAGTTACTTCTTATTTATTTTTTATTGATCATGGATTATTGTTTCTACTCACCTCCACTATAGTTTGTCCATGGGAAACCTGCGTAGCTATATGTGAGATTCATATTTGTACTATGGTAGTTGGTACACACTTATAGTATTCTCCTTAGTTATGTGATAAGACTAGTGGGGAGGTTCCATTTTGATGAGGCTGATGCAGGCTATTTGGGTGGCTTATGTACAGTTTGGACTCCACATTTACTGAAAATTGGTCCGCATGATTTTATTTTGGTTTGGATTTTATTATGCCAGGTCCTAATGTATATCCCATGGTATTCCCTTCTTGATTGGTGGATATTTATTGGCGATTTATGCTCAATTTTATTCATTTTTTTTCATTTTTATTGTACCCTATTTCCATTTTTATTAGTTATCATCTCCTAACATGTGGTTCCCATATTGTGAAATGATATATCCTTGTGTTTGTTTTCAAAATGACTTTTCTAAGGTGTTTTTAGAAAAAATAGTTTTGAGTGAAAGTTTTTCAATTTATATTTGGAAGTGATTCTAAAATAATATTTTTGTAGAGGTTTTAAAGTGTAATTTATCTGGTGATTTTATAAAGTAGGGTTTGAAAGAGAAATTATTTTCAAAGTGATATTTTTCATTTAATGGAAATAAATTTAGTTTTAACACAAATATAGTTGTGTTGCTGGTTTTCCTTATATATAGTCTTATGTAAATTAATTTTCAATTTTATTTAAAACTTACACTCATGTATTTATTTATGAAAGTTATTGTATAGTCTCATAGGGTGGAAACTTACTAGACTGTATAGCTAATGCCTATTTATGCTATAGGATCGAAGTTTTCTTCATATTTACCCACTCCAGATGGTCTAATGGCGGAGAGTTAATATGTGGAGACAAAACCCGAGGTTTTATCGAGGGGGATATTATATTGTTAGTTATTGCTTATTTTTACCCATTTTGGACTTAGTTGTATTGGACAACTCATCCTGGTATATTTTAGATTTTACATTATTAAACATGTTTTCTCTATGTATTGGTTATATGATTCAGTTGAGTTATATATGATTGTTTATATCATTTTTCATGTTTGATTTCTTCATTTTTCAATTTTTCTCATTTAGTGTTTCAGGGATGTCAAATATATTGAAGTTAAAAATAATATTTTTGGTAAACTATCCACTATTATTTAACATTGATGGATTTTATTATGTAATGATGATATTTTGAATCTCTTTGAGTATATTAGTGATTTAAGGTGTCATTGTGAGATTTATTGGTGGAAGTGGTGAACAAATTAGTGATGTATGGTAAGTCTACATAGTCTAGTAAACAATGAGGAGAATATGAATAATGGTTTTACAACCATTACAGATCCAATCAAAATGTTGGCACAAGGTTTACTATATAATATATACAAATTGTGCATAGTGATATTTGTCCTCTAAAACAATTGTTTCTGCATCCTTTACTTATGGAAAAATCCCAATTATGTTTATCATAGAAGTGGTGGTAAATAAGGGAGTGTTGGTTATGGGATTAATAAATGGAATATTATTTTCAAATAAATTTCTAGATTCATTCCTGATTTTTTCCTTAAGGGACCTTGTTTAGTATATTTAAGATTTTGGTTTTGGGATAAAACGAGAAAGTTTTATGAAAATGGTTGAGTTAAAACCTAATTTTTATGGGTGGTTGGGAAGGAATATCTTGATTTTCAAGATATGTTTTATATATTTTTATAGGGTTTTTGGAAATGAAATTACTCAATTTATAAATATTTTTAATTTTTAATAGTGTTCTAAAATGATTTCTCTTTAATTTTGAATGGAGTGGTAAGAGGTTTCAAATGTGTTTATAAATATCCAATCAATTTTCAAATTAAGTGTGGTGTTTTTACTAGATTTTCTTGTTTTTGAAAGACAACTTATCATGTGGGTGTTTTGAAATGATTTATATAATTGAAAAAAGGTGTTTTTGATAGGTAATTGAATTTTGGAATGGGTTTTTTTTTGTTTTCAAATTAAGTGGTGCATTTTACCAAGGTTTATTTTTTTGAAAATAATGTTTGATTTGTTTTATAGGTTATTTCTTTAGTTAATAGTGTTTTAAAACTCTTCCTTGAAGGTTGTATGTTTTTAAAAGGAAAGGTTTATTTTGTGGTCTGAATTGATTTTTTTTGTTGAGCTTTGATTTATGGATTTATCCCTTGTTTATGATGGGAAAATTTAGATTATGTTTTGAGTATTAGATTAATGATATTAATTTATTATGTGATTTAGATAATTCCTTGTATAAGGGTCAAAAATCAAAGTAGAATTATTTTTTTTAAGGATAATCTAATTGGGGAATCCTCTTCCCTTGTGGAAAGAGTTCCTTAAGTTCTAGAGTTAATCTAACATCTGAATAGAATGGTGGGATTGGAACTTTCTTCACTCTTAGATCATATTTTATAATTCTTGAATAAATATCTTCCTGCTATCCATAGTTATCAATGGTTGATAGAAGTGGTGGTGTGGATGTAAAGGATTAAGGGAATCCTTAATTCTCTTGGAACCCCTAAATATTCACAAGTGATAGATGTTATTGGTTTTATTATTGGATCTTTCCATCTGTGAGGAGAATCTATGGTACCTTAATTTTTGTATAGAGGTATTTTTTAGGGGGTTCTTTAAGATAGTGTTTACCTATCATTTATTCCCCAAAGTCATGAAACCAGAGAGAGATATTGAGTTTATAATCCTTTATTAAGGCGAGTAGTCAATGAGGGAGTAAGTTGATCACTTCTTATAGTTGGTTGTTTTCTCTCTTGGGTTCGATATTGATGATTTTGAGGAATATAATTTCTTCAAATGTTTCCTTCATCCAAATCCTAGTTCAACTATACTTAGGTCTATCCTAACATCCTTCAAGGAGGTTTTCAAGGTGGCCATCCAAGTTGAAGTAGATTAGTCTAGTAAATCAGTGCTAAGTAATTCCTTGATTCCATAAGGTGGGAATGAAGGTGAACCAAAAGGTATGTAGTAGACGTAAGAGGTTCATAATTTATGAGTGAAGGTTCCTTCTCGTAATGAGAAAATAATTCTCACGTGTTTCTAGTGGGAGGATCTAGGGAACTCTAATACTTCCTCTCTCAAAAAACCAAGAAATTTCCTATTTTATTATTTCTTAGTCCACCTTCAAAAATTTTGTTAGCTGGGTTATCAAAATAATTATTGGGTGTGATATTTTGTGTACATAAATTTTATTTTTAGACTTTGGTTTAATGATTTTAATCTAGTTTAACCTTTGGTATTTTGTCATTTTCTATTTATAATCTATTGTATGGTTATTTTATATAATTTTCTTCTATATATGGTTATGAGTATTGTTGATTTCTAGTGCACTTGGTTCTTTTATAGATAGTGATGGATGTTTTTTTGGTACGTATTGTTTTTTTGGGAGGGTTAATGCTCTGTGATGTGTGGGGTTTTTATGGGTTTTTGTTTTGAGAATTTTTTTTCTATTAGATAGGTAAGAGTGAGTGCCTTGGGTGAAAATCTTAGCAACTATAGTGGGTGATTCTCTAGTTGAGATTATTCACCCGCTGGAATTTATCTTGAGATTTTTGGATCAACTATGATATGATGATCCATGATATAAACCAAGGCCATCCTAGTGAGTTATGGACCTATATTAGAGCTCATTGTAGTTTTTATATAAGCTTGTAAGTTTTTTTCATTCTTTGGGTTGGAAGTGTTGATGGGTTTGAATTTGTGGCCATTGAGTATTCTTAATGATGCCACTATATTATGAGACATGAATCAATGTTTTAAATGGTTATTCAAATGTTTTGAGGATTCATCTATCCATGGTCCCCTTTTTCAAAATGTTAGAGTGATTCTAAATAGTGGGGGACCAAGATTGGTGTCCCTCATTCTTCTTAGGTCTTCTGGTTTTGAGTTCGTTCTTTGGTTGTTCTTGGAGAGGTTAAGAATTTTTTTAAATGATTGGTTTGATCATTTCAATAATTTTAAAATGGTTTGTTTAAGTATAAGTAGTGCTGGGTAATTATCTTGGGTGTAGTTTTTCCTGAATATTTCCCATATTTACCCAACTTTCCTGAGGTGAGGGGGGTGATTGTTTTTGTTATTTTTCCTTTTATTTTCAAATGGGTATATTCCAGGGGAAGAAAGTTTCATAGTGTGGAGATTTATAGGAACCAGGTGTTACTATAGTTTATTATTTTATGTTTTTATATTCCTTTGAGGGATATTTTATGTTTTATTAATTTCGAATCTTGATATTTATAATTTTGGAGTTTTTATGGGTGTTTAAAAGTCTACCGACATAGTTAGGTGTAAACATGAAACAATTATGTAAGGGGTACTTTAATGGAGACAATGTATTTTTTCATGATCCCTGCATGATTTTTTAAATGGTGGGATATTCCTAGGAGAAACCATTATGTATGTTACTACATAAGGGTACTCTTACACCTCTAGATCATGGTTTGGAAAAACATGTGGCCAAACCATGAGATCTTCCATGGTTTTAATCTTTTATAGTTTTCCTAAAATACCCCTTTTTAATTAAAGTGACCTCTCTTCCCCCATTTTTCTCGGCCGACCCTCTTATTGATCTATGGGAGGTTTCTTCCTCATCTCCTTTGATCTTGGATTCTGCATTTTTAGTTTCAAAAAGTTTCCAATGAAATTTATTCTTCTTCCCTTATTTTTTCTCTTTCCATTCACTCTATACCTAGTTTTTTTATTTTTCCCCTCACATAAACAATTGGGGTTTTATATCCATGATTAGGGTTTGGGTTGGGTCTAAATTTAGATTTTGGGTGTCCATGGATTATTAGGGCGGTTTCCTTACTTATTTAGGTGGTCTCCATTGAAGGTGACACAATTTGGATCAATTTCCTCTCCTTTGAGGTAGGAGATTCTATGAAATAACTTTTCCTTGAAGTTTATGGTGTTATTGAGGTTTATAATATACCTTATTTATTTTAAGTATTCTATATATAATGAACAAATAGATGTTATTAAATAATTTCCATGAATTGTTGTCTTGGAATAAGTGGTTTTACATGTGAATTGGTTTGAAATGTATCTTTGGATTTTACAAGTCTCTTTTTAATATTCCTCTATAGATATTAGAAGTGTTTTTTTTATTGAAATATAAGGTTTTAATCTAGTTTTAGTTTTCAAAGAGAGAAACCCTATTTTTAAAGAGGGGATTTGAAATAAAAATTATATGCATGGTCTTTATGGATTTTAAAGTATATTTAGAGTGTATTTATATAAAATGAAAATGTATAAACATATTGAGTCATGTTTTTATCATAAATTCCCTATTTGGTTCTTTATAAATTTAGATGTTACTGTTTTTTTGAGAATCTATTGGTTTCCACTTGTATCATTTCTCAGTTTTGGATTGTTTATTAGTATGTTGTGCTTATTACTCCATTATAAAGGGAATGTTTTATTTAATAAAAGTATGAATTATGTGAAATGTGATGTTTTATACAAGGTAAATAGAGGCGAGGATGAGTTATTTGTTATTCCTTATTAATTAATCATGGTTTATTTTATTCACTCATGTCCACTTTAGTTTGGTTATGGGAAACCCAAGTATCTAGGTGTGAGATTTGGATTGACGTTTCAATATTTTCTACACACACTAGAAATGTTATACCTAGTTATGTGATAGAACTAGAGGGGAATTTCCATTCCAATGATGATGATGATGTGGGCTAGTTGGGTGTAATTTTTGTGGTTTGGATTCAACATTTTATTGTGATTGGTCTGTATGGTCTTGTTCGAGTTCATATCATCACAAGATTGGAAGTAGGGTGTATCCCAAGAAATTAAATTCTTTATTGGTCAACACTTATAGGGGATTTGTTATTGTTTTTATTCCTATTTTATTTAATTACTCTAGAAACCCTATTACTATGGATATTTGTTGTTATCTATTAACATGAGGTTCCTATCTTATGATATGATATAGGTTTGTGTTGGCATGTTTTTTTTTATTAAAATGGGTTTTAAAAGGTATTTTGGGAAAAAACATTTTGAATGAAAGGTTTCCACTTTATATTTGAAATTGATTTAAAATAATATTTTTAGAGCAATTTAAAAGTGGAATTTATTTTATGATTTTATAAAGAAGTATTCGGGTAGGAAATTATTTCCAAAGCGATTGTTTTAATTTAATGAAAAAAAGAAAGCAGTTTTTAACAAAAAATTGGTTGTTTTGTTGGTTTTATTTATGTAATGGATTATGGAAAGTATATTTTCAATTTTATTTCAAACCATCACTCATGTCTTACCTTAGAAAAGTTTTTAGTACAACCTTCACCAAATATGGTTCCCATGTATGGTATCCAAATACATATTCATCCAAGAATATTTAATCTCAAATTATTTTCATTTCTCACTAAACAAAATTAACGGAGAATAAATCCAATTCACAACCTCTATTTTAAACATTCCCTCCCTTTTGATTTTGTTTCCATAAGTCCTGATTTATCTTGTAACTCTAAATATCTCAAAGAGAGGTATAGATTTATAGTGTATTTTTACCCCTTTGAAAATAAAACTAAAAAATATTCCTTATTAGATTATTATTTATGTTCTCCAAGTTTTCATTTCATGAATCCCCCTTTAACACCAAAATTCATAGGGGTACATTTATTATATCGACCCCTTAATCGATACAAAACCTTGAACTATATTTTAGATAACTTAAATTTCTTATTGGGTATAGATCGACCAATACTCATCCTAAAATCTAGATATAGAGTTTCTAAATACTCTCCCTTTCTCATATACTAAAAAGCTTCATCAAATTTTTCATTTCAATCACCACTTTTCAAATTTCAAGAGTTAGAACTCTCATTACAAATGAAAATTCATCATATCCATTTCTTGATAAAACTTGTTGAAATCCAAAAATTTTATACTCTATCTAATATTAGAACGATGTATTAAATTTTTTTTGTTCTATTTATGGCATTTCGAAATCAACTTCAGTTCTTGAACCCTTGTCTCTCTTCGTCATTTGTATCATTCTCAGCACATGCCTTGTTATTTGTGTCTCTTTAAATCACTTGATTAATATCCAAAACCAATAAACTCTATAAAAGTATTGATAATAATTTTTATATTTGATTAGTACCACTTTCTATGATATATATCCACAGATTATTTCAAGTTCATAACAATTTCCAAATCACTTACACTCATTCGATGAACCCTTCAAGCGATACTTCTTTAAACTATAGCTACTCTTAATATTTTAGTGAGTGAATTTATGATTTAAAAATGAGTCATAAATAAGTCTTATAATCATAAAAATTTGGAACTTGGAAAAGGAAATAAGAGTTTAATTTAACAAATTTAGTGTTTTTCTTATCACTCACCTACTTCCATAAGCACATGAAACTTGAACCATTCACTTCTTATAACATATCATTAATTATCACTTTGTTCTCAATCACACTTTTATTAGATATTCAACAAATAAAAAAATAAGATACAAAGTGTGTGATTTATACCACATATTGAATTCATTGATACTACATGTTTTGATAAACTTGTGATACTGATTTATTTCCTGGATCTTCCTTTATGACAAGGTACTTATTTCTTTCTAGATAAGACTAATCAAACTTTAAAGGTTGACCATTAATGTCTTCAAAAATTCTGCATTCTCTAGAAAAACTTATTACCCATGGAACCAATTTTTGATGTAAACCATGATTGTTAAATTTAAATATCTTTTATTATCTCAGAAAACCATTATATAATGCCACTTTAGTAGATCAAAAAAAGATAAATCATGAATTTCTATAAAAATGTCACTAATTACCCATAAAGTTATCTTATCCTTTCTTCAAGGTTAGACACCACTGTGTATGAACTAATATCACTTGTTGATCTTCAAATTTGTCTTGATACCATTTGAATTTTTGTTCATGTCTCATACCAATTAAGAACTCCAACCCAACAACCAATTCCATATTCACATGGTTCCACTTCAAGTTTCAAGATTGAGATTTGATATCCATAGTGGTTTCTTGAAACCACTTATTGATTTAGATTTATCCTTTATGCCATTTATACTTGTTCCAATACCAATTGTTGCATGTTTCTCCTCACAATGAATTCTTATAATATTATCATACACTTATTGTAACACCCAGAGATTTTATGAAAAATATTCTTTTTAATTTCATTAATGTCTTGTGTTGTACGCTACACCAAAAGGATCTTGCACAACACGCATCCCTGACTTGCCTTTCATTACACGCAATCACGACCTTCCTCGATAGCGTGTGTAGTACGCAATACCGAGTTCCACTAAATGAGATATTATTATAATATTATTATGAACTAGCCGTTATGAATAGTAATACCCACTTTTTGAAATTTTATAAATTTTATCTTTCAAAATGGACTTCATTTTTGGATTCGGAATATCAAAATTAGCTTAGGGTGAAATTTTGGTACTTTTCGGATAACTTTCATATTCTGATGAATAGTGAAAATTACTAAATTTTAATTAAAAACAACTTTTTTAATCGAAATAATTAATAGTGATAGATTATTAATTTGAGTGGTTTTAAAGTATATTTAGAATATATTTTTACAATTTAATACAATGTTGGTCATTGGATGTAATTTCACATTTAAACCAGACATAAACAAGTGTCAATCTTTTGATAGTTATTATCTCTTAAAAACACGCTATTTCTTTTGACGACGGGAATTAATTTTGAAATTAGTTAATGTAACTGATATGTTTTGAATTTGGTAAAATAGAAATAATTTTTGAATTCATAATATCAAATATATCTTAGGCCTAATTTTTGGTATTTTTCTGGAAACTTTCATTTTTTGATGAATAGTGAAACCACTAAGTGGTAGTTAAAAAACTGAATTTTTCATAAAACTTAATTTTACCGCTTCTGTGAGTGGAATTTCGAAAATCCAACAGACACAGTTAATATCAAGGACTAAAATGTGGTTCAATGAGATGAAAATAATTTTGGGTGAATAATAACTTTTTAATTTTATTTACCACGGTTAAAAGTAAATAGGGTAATTAAGGGTAAAAATGATATTATTATTACCCTAACACATGTCTTAATTCTATTGTATAAGTGTAATTCGACCAAAAACAACCTTAGGAATAAAATATGACCATTTAGGCCCACTTGGATTAGATTAGGACATTTAATATTAATTTATTTAAAGAAGGGTTAAAATAGTTAAAATCAAAGTTTAATAAGTAAATAATTTCTAATATAGGGTTATATATAAGATAAATTCAACTATAAATATTCATTAGAAAGATAAAAATATTTCCTACATAATTTAATTTTATATATAATTTTTAGACAATAAATAATTTAATTTATTTTTGACACAATTATGATGTAGTAATTATCTTATTAATGAAATAATGACATAATTGATGTTATAAATACCCAAATAAATGTAATTTGAGACTTTTTATGAATTAAACTAATTTAATAGGTTAATATGACATGTCAGTATTGATTAGGTAACTTTTTTAGAATTAATCATTCTTTTATGATTTTCACAAAAATCAATTACCAAATAGTGTCAAAATTGACATAAAATAGTTTTCAAAACAAATATTATCTTATTAATTGTTATTTTATTCATAAAAATATAAGGTTCGGCAAAATTACTTAGATAAGGTTATATATATTAATAATAAATAACTTGGGTTTCGTTTGGCTTGTTATAGTAAGTTTATTAACCTTATAGTGTAAGAAAACAAGAAGACACAGTAAAAGTAAAATTATTTAACTTAAGGTTAAATCTAAATGATAAGGTTAAAATAGAAACCTAAACTTGTGTAAATTCTATTGTATGAGAGGATTTAGACCCATCCCCAACTTAGATTCGAAATAAATTAATTTGGAGCTATTAAAAACCGAATATGACTTTATAATAAAATAATATTTTTAGTTTTTCCAAAGGTGCCCCTCTCATCCCTTATAAAAGGGCACCTCCTCCCTCTCTTCATCACACAACTTTGAGCCTTAAATCTCGGAAAAACCCTGAAAAATTCTCTTCTCCACTTTCCTAGAAACATCCTAGAGGTCCTGGTCTTCTTCAAAGATCAATTTTAGTGCCCTAAGAGGAGGTCTCAAAGAGGCACCTCAAAGAAGAGGTAATGTCCGTTACCGATTATTTCAACATTATTTATTCTTCCACTTCTTCTTATTAGGTTGTTTCATTATGAAGTAATAACATCAGTATCACTCATATACTGATATGTTATTATAAGTATGAAACAACCCTATTTAACCATCTATCCATCCTATGGTAAACGAAATCACCACGCGTGCGTACGTACGGAATACCGTCTCCACACCGTGGTGTAATCTATTTTCCACCACCACCTTACTTGGATGGGTATAATGGTGTAAATAATAACTATATATGATTATTGTAAAGTGATATTGATTCTGTAATAGTATACATACACTCCAATAAAATTCCATGATCATGGGAACGATATCATCGCTCATGCGTAGGTATGGAATACCGTCTCCACGACGCGATGAGATTCATTCTCAATGATTAACCATTCATGAATAATTATAATGTATATATAATAAGTAATCATGAAATATATGACATAATAATGATACTGTATTTATGTATATATATATGTATGTCATCCAATTAATTCCATTCAATTCAACGAGGAAACGAAAACAATGTTCATGCGTACGTACGGCCTACCGTCTCCATGAACGGTGTATTTATTTCCATTTATCGATCTATTTTATATATGTAGATTCTGAATATATAATATATATAAATCATGTTTTATATTCTGGAATTAATTAATCATGATCTAAGTAATCATATGAATAATTACAAGTCAAAACACGGACGACAAATGAAACGATTTTACCCAAAACACTCTTTAACATCGAATTTACAAAAGAACGGGTAATATAAAGTCACAAGTTAACCATATATGATATCATAACAATAAATATGATTCTGTAATAAGTCAATTACAATATTTAAATCATTATATAGGAGGTTTGGATACGTACAAAGCATATCAGACCTAAGGTAAGAGATAATTATTTCAATCTCATTCTTATCCGAGATTGTTTATTCGTAAGTATTTACTGGGGTTATTGTTCTCATACATGTCCATGTTTCCTAAAAATGGTTTCATGTCATTTTTACCCATTTTTGACTTTTACTACATGGTATGTATGGAATCTTTATTTTACGAGGTACTTTTTGACTTTTCCGGCAAAAGTACGAGATGAATGTTTTTTTAACTTATATGACACGAACGGATTTTTACAGTTTTATAAAGCCTTATTTTCATGAAGCTTACTACAAAAGATTTCATGACTATTTTCAACAAAATATTTTTCTTTTAAAATTAGATTACGTTTTTTGAAAATAAATTGATTTTGAAGAATAAAGGATATTTTCCTCAAGAATTCATTTCAAGTGTTTTATCAAAACCATTTTCCATCTATGATGACATTATTTCATATGTTTATGTTTCAAGTATAAGGTCTATATGATTTCCATGGTTTCACTTTCCTAATTATGAAATGTTATCTATTTCTTTTATATGGATTATGTGATGATGGGATTATGTTTATGAAACCCATTTTATTCGTTGGGTTATTATGAATGATGTATGTTTATTTTGTGGCACAAGTAAGAATGATTTCATTATGAGATGGGTGGGACCTATATCTCCCTACAATGCATTGGGTAAATATTTATATCTCATGAGATAGACATAGCTGGAATGGTAAGTTAATCCGGTTCAGTATTACAGGACTAGAACGAGGAGTGAACTCGATTCAGAAAGGGAATTTGTCCACTAAGATGGTCTTGGCAGCAATGCCTTGGCTACTATGGAAATCATTACATGTGCTTAATGGATGCCACAATTACATGTTTTATTCCCATACTATGTTATCATGATTTATGTTCCATTATGATCTATGCCTTATGTACTTCCATGTTTTAAGTCGTTTCTCAAGATTTTGATGTTTAAACATTATGTTCATGTTTTTAAGTTCAAATGTATATGGTATGTTTTATTTTATCCATGCTTACCCTTACTGAGCATTTGAGCTCACCCTTTTTATGTTTTATTTTCCCCCAGGATTAGAATAAAGGTTTTAGGTAAGGAAACAAAAAGTGGAAGATCTTTATGGGAGATGTTTAAGATCTTTCACCACGATTAGAAGATTATGTTCCAAGTTTCCAAAGAAACTAAAATATTATAGTACTTGTGTGTATATTTTTGTTATGTATTATGTATTCCGCAAAAGTAATGTAATATCCATGTATGTCAAGATTTGGGTCTCTATAATTGGTATTAGAGGAAAGGTTTAGTCAACCTTTGGAAACTAGGATGCGAAAACTTTAGTGAGATCCCTAGAGATATTTCTAAGGTATGTCTAGGTATGTCCCTAAGGTTAAGTATACGTATAGGTTATAGTCCTATAATTGCACTAACGATCTTATAATTTAATCTAAGATTTTAGATATTGAGGGTACTCCCCCTTTACTATTTTGTTTTCCCTAGTATGATTTTTGCCTCTCACACTATTTTTTTGGGTTTTAGACGATGGCTGGAACCCGAAGGAACCGTGTTGATCAATGTAATAGAAAATGCTATGATCTTCCTCCTAAAAAAACAAATGTTATGGAAGATGGAGTGAAAAATATTATTGCTATACTTGCACAAGCTATGAATCATTCTGGACTTCCAAATGAGCAGAGAAGGGAACAATATTCTATTGAGTCCTTCATGAGGCAACGTCCACCTTATTTCAGTGGGTCTTCTGATCCACTTGTTGCTGAACAATGGATCAGTACCACTGAAAAGATATTTTCAGTTCTTCAATGTTCTGAACATGATAAAGTCATCTTAGCAGTATATCGTTTGGAAGGTGAAGCTGATCAATGGTGGAATCTTATCAAGAATACAAGGCCAAGAGATGAAATTGAGTCCATGGAATGGGACAAGTTAAAGAACTTATTTTTCAATAAGTACTTCCCTCGTATTATTCGAACAAAAATGGAGAACGAGTTTCTTGAACTAAAGTAAAAGGATGAGGAATCTGTTGGTGTATACGAAGCGAATTTTACAAGGCTTGCAAGGTATGCATCTGTCTTTATCATCCAACCTGAAAGTAAAGTTTATCGATTCTTCAGTGGCTTAAAACCAAATCTTCGAAGAGAATTAGCTATAAGAGACTTCAGTAGCTATGAAGAAATTGTGCGTTGTGATATCAAGGTATAAATGGATGTTGGTGTTACTTATCCATCTCATAGTTTTGACAAGAAACGAAAGATGGAGTTCAAGGAGAAATCTCATAATAATGGTGAAAAGAAGATGAATGTTTCCTTATGCTCAAAGTGTGGAAAGAAGCTTGGTGGAGATTGTCTTAAAGGGACTAGAAAATGTTTTAAGTGTGGAAAAGAAGGTCATCGAGCAGATGAGTGTAGAAGTAATAGAAAAAGGGTTTCTAATGATGTGAATAAAGAAAAGACTGCAGAGAACGCACCACCAACACATCAATGGTTCAAGTGAAAGGAAATGGGGCATTATGCTAATAAATGCCCTAATCCAAGGGTTAGTGATGATCGACATGAACAACCACTTAAGGCAAAGGACAAAGGGAAGTCGCATGCGATCACTATTGGTGATGTTGAATATGACAACGATGTGGTGGAATGATTAAGTGTTTATGTAATGGGATTCCAAAATAATGTTGTATATAGTATCATGGAATATTAGAATATTTATGTATCGGTATATTGTGGTTTTAAATAATTTTATGGTACTGGTAACCATGGAAAGTGATTGAGATATTTTTGGAAAAAAGATGATATGCGTATAATGAAGGGATAAGGAGAAAATGAAATGTTTGACAGTATTCATGAGCTCATGACTGATATAAGGAAATAGTTATATCATGGTTTGAGTATATAGAATTTTGGGGTTTTGGTATGTGGAAAGAGTTAACTTTTGACATCACTCATGTTTTCACTAAGATTCAATGGGTATTCATTTTTCAAGAGAATACATGATTAAGGCCTTCGAATGTTTGGAATGTGACCAAAAAGACATATATCATGACATATGGGGATCAACGATGGTATTAACATGCTTGTTATATGAACTCTTTGGTAATCATTTTCACTGTAATATGAGATTGGACAGCAGTATTTTGGATAAGCCTAAAGATTGGAATGGATTATGTTGGACATAAGTTAGTATTGTTTAAGGATAGAAGTTTTTTTCGATATTATTGATGGGATGTTATAGTAATGTAGTTTTAGAAAAAGGAAAACCTGCAGGATGGGCGGCAACCCATCGTGTCGGACAAGGCTGTGGGAATCGAACCCACAACCGAAGTGCGACTGGCCTTTATCGCCTACCACTAGCCTACAGGAAGTCCCTGTTTAGTAGAAACTAGTTTTATTATATTAAGAAGTATGATATATGAAGTATAAGTCCATTTTAGGAACCATATATGATTAATCTCACTATAGATGGACTTATGTATTTTTTTGATAACTTTTCTAACCTTTTGTTTGAGACAGATGGAATGACCCATCATTCTATCACATGATCTGCTAACACTTCATGAATGACAAATTCAACTTCATTTTGTTAAGAGATGAAGTGGAAATTGTCCAAAGAATGACCAATGGTGAGACTGTACCAAAATCACGAAAGTATTTCTTCAAATTCAAATTTCATCAACTTTAGGGAAATGATCTTGAAAACCAAAAATGTTGTCCTAGTGCTCTTATATCCGATGAATCAGATGGTACCTTAGATCGTCACAAATTTATGGCTTTGTGATTGTTGGCTTTTTCATAGCCATGCTCTCTACCACTCTCCATCAGAACTTGATGGTTAGATTTTTCTTCCATATCCATATTTTCACCTATGTTCTCCTACGTGGAAACCCAGTGACGAGTTAATTTGGGTAACCATTATGTTTCATAATTTAGTTTTTAAAGACAAGTTTTGGTATTCCTTTTTATGATGTGGGTTTCTATTAAAGAAAATTTCGAGTAGTAAACCATTTATAACCCCGACGAATTTCGAGGGTGAAATTCATTTTAAGGGGGGTAGAATGTAACACCCTGAGATTTTATGAAAAATATTCTTTTTAATTTCATTAATGTCTTGTGTTTTACGCTACACCAAAAGGAGCTTGCACAACACGCATCCCTGACTTTCCTTGAATTACACGCAATCACGACCTTCCTCGATAGCGTGTGTAGTACGCAATACCGAGTTTCACTAAACGAGATATTATTATAATATTATTATGAACTAGCCGTTATGAATAGTAATACCCACTTTTTGAAATTTTATAAATTTTATCTTTCAAAATGGACTTCATTTTTGGATTAATAATATCAAAATTAGCTTAGGGTGAAATTTTGGTACTTTTCGGATAACTTTCATATTCTGATGAATAGTGAAAATTACTAAATGTTAATTAAAAACAACTTTTTTAATCGAAATAATTAATAGTGATAAATTATTAATTTTAGTGGTTTTAAAGTATATTTAGACTATATTTTTAAAATTTAATACAATATTGGTCATTGGATGTAATTTCACATTTAAACCAGACATAAACAAGTGTCAATCTTTTGATAGTTATCATCTCTTAAAAACACGCTATTTGTTTTGACGACGAGAATTAATTTTTAAATTAGTTAATGTAACTCATATGTTTTGAATTTGGTAAAATAGCCATCATTTTTGAATTCATAATATCAAATATAGCTTAGGCCTAATTTTTGGTATTTTTCTGGAAACTTTCATTTTTTGATGAATAGTGAAACCACTAAGTGGTAGTTAAAAAACTGAATTTTTCATAAAACTTAATTTTACCGCTTCTGTGAGTGGAATTTCAAAAATCTGAGAGACATGGTTAATATCAAATACTAAAATGTGGTTCAATGAGATGAAAATAATTTTTGTTGAATAGTAACTTTTTACTTTTATTTACCACAGTTAAAAGTAAATAGGGTAATTAAGGGTAAAAATGATATTATTATTACCCTAACACATGTCCTAATTCTATTGGATAAGTGTAATTCGACCAAAAACAACCTTAGAAATAAAATATAACCATTTAGGCCCACTTGGATTAGATTAGGACATTTAATATTAATTTATTTAAAGAAGGGTTAAAATAGTTAAAATAGTTAAAATCAAAGTTTAATAAGTAAATCATTTTTAATATGGGGTTATACATAAGATAAATTCGAATATAAATATTAATTAGAAATATAAAAATATTTACTACATAATGGTATTTTATTTATAATATTTAGACATTAAATAATTTAATTTATTTTTGACACAATGATGATGTAGTAATTATCTTATTAATTAAATATTGACATAATTGATGTTATAAATACCCAAATAAATGTAATTTGAGACTTTTTATGAATTAAACTATTTTTCTAGGTTAATATGACATTTTAGTATTGATTTAGTTAACTTTGGTCGAACTAATCATTCTGTTATTATTTTCACAAAAATAAATTACCAAATACTGTCAAAATTGACATAAAATAGTTTTTAAAACAAATATTATATTATTAATTGTTATTTTATTCCTAAAAATCTAAGATTCGGCCAAATGACTTAGATAAGGTTATATATATTAATAATAAACAACTTGGGTTTTGTTTGGCTTGTTATAGTAAGTTTATTAACCTTATAGTGTAAGAAAATAGAAGACACCGTAAAAGTAAAATTATTTAACTTAAGGTTAAATCTAAATGATAAGGTTAAAATAGAAACCTAAAATTGTCTAAATTCTATTGTATGAGAGGATTTAGACCCATCCCCACCTTAGATTTGAAATAAATCAATTTGGAGCTATTAAAAACCGAATATGACTTTATAATAAAATAATGTTTTTAGTTTTTCCAAAGATGCCCCTCTCCTCCCTTATAAAAGGGCACCTCCTCCCTCTCTTCCTCACAACACTTTGAGCCATAAAGCTCGGCCAAACCATGACAAATTATCTTCTCCACTTCCCTAGAAACATCCTAGAGGTCTTGGTCTTCTTCAAAGACAAATTTTAGTGCCCTAAGAGGAGGTCTCAAAGAGGCACTTCAAAGAAGAGGTAATGTCCGTTACCGATTCTTTCAACTTCATTTCTTCTTCCACATATTCTTCTTAGGTTGTTTCATTATGAAGTAATAACATCAGTATCACTAATAGAATTATATGTTATTATAAGTATGAAACAACCCTATTTCACCATCTATCCATCCTATGGAAAACGAAATCACCACGCGTGCGTACGTACGGAATACCGTCTCCACGCTGTAGTGTAATCTATTTTCCACCACCACCTTACTTGGATGGGTATAATGGTGTAAATAATAACTATATATGATTATTTTAAAGTAATATTGATTATGTAATAGTATAAATACACTCCAATAAAATTCCACGATCATGGGAACGATATCATCGCTCTTGCGTACGTACGGAATACCGTCTCCACGACGCGATGAGATTCATTCTCAATGATTAACCATTCATGAATAATTATAAAGTATATATAATAAGTAATCATGAAATATATGACATAATAATGATACTGTATTTATGTATATATATATGTATGTCATCCAATTAATTCCAATCAATTCAATGAGGAAACGAAAACAACGTTCATGCGTAATTACGGCCTACCGTCTCCATGAACGGTGTATTTCTTTCTATTTATCGATCTATTATATATATATATAGATTATGAATATATAATATATATAAATCATGTTTTATATTCTGGAATTAAGTAATCATGATCTAAGTAATCATATGAATAATTACAAGTCAAAACACGAACGACAAATGAAACGATTTTACCCAAAACACTCTTTAACATGGAATTTACAAAAGAACGGCTAATATAAAGTCATAAGTGAACCATATATGATATCATAACAATGAATATGATTATTTAATAAGTCAATGACATTATTTAAATCATTATATAGGAGGTTCAGATACATACGAAGCATATCAGACCTAAGGTAAGGGATAATTATTCCAATCTCATTCTTATCCGAGATTATTTATTAGTAAGTATTTATTGGGGTTATTGTTCTCATCCATGTCCATGTTTCATAAAAATGGTTTCATGTCATTTTTACCCATTTTTGACTTTTACTACATGGTATGTATGGAATATTTCTTTTACGAGGTACTTTTTGACTTTTCCGGCAAACGTACGAGAAGAATGTTTTTTTAACTTATACGACACGAACGGATTTTTACGGTTTTATAAAGCCTTATTTTCATGAAGATTCCTACAAAATATTTCATGAATATTTTCAAAAAAATCTCTTTCTTTTAAAATTAGATGACATTTTTTGAAAATAAATTGATTTTGAAGAAGAAAGGATATTTTCCTCAAGAATTCATTTCAAGTGTTTTATCAAAACCATTTTCCATCTAAGATGACATTATTTAATATGTGTATGTTTCAAGTATAATGTCTCTATTATTTACATGGTTTCAATTTCCTAATGAAGAAATGATATCCATTTCTTTTATATGGATTATGTGATGATGGGATTATGTTTATGAAACCCATTTTATTCGTTGGGTTATTATGAATGATGTATGTTTATTTTGTGGCACAAGTAAGAATGATTTCATTAGGAGATGGGTGGGACCTATATCTCCCTCAAATGCATTGGGTAAATATTTATATCTCATGAGATAGACATGGCTGGAATGGTAAGTTAATCCGGTTCAGTATTACAGGACTGGAACGAGGAGTGAACTCGATTCAGAAAGGGACTTTGTCCACTAAGATGGTCTTGGCAGCAATGCCTTGGCTACTATGAAAATCATTACATGTTCTTAATGGATGCCACAATTACATGTTTTATTCCCATACTATGTTATCATTATTTATGTTCCATTATGATCTATTCCTTATGTACTTCCATGTTTTGAGTCGTTGCTCAAGATTTTGATGTTTAAACATTATGTTTATGTTTTTAAGTTCAAATGTATAGGGTATGTTTTATTTTATCCATTCTTACACTTACTGAGCATTTGAGCTCACCCTTTTTATGTTTTATTTTCCCCCAGGATTAAAAGAAAGGTTTTAGGTAAGGAAACAAAAAGCGGAAGATCTTTATGGGAGATGTTGAAGATATTTCACCACAATTAGAAGATTACGTTCCAAGTTTCCAAAGACACTAAACTATTACGGTCCTTGTGTGTCTATTTTTGTTATGTATTATGTATTCCGCAAAAGTAATGTAATATCCATGTATGTCAAGCTTCGGGTCTCTAAACTTATCCTTTCAACCCATACACCCCATAGATTATATCCCCCCCTAAATCCTACACAACTTTATTAATAATTAGAAACAATAAAGTACACGGGGAGTGGGGTACTTCCCATACATCCTTAGGTAGAGTAATGTGGTTGGTCTTGGGGAACAAAAACTTTACTTTAAACGTTCTTATAATCCTTTCTTATTGTTCTCCTTATAACACCACTTGTACAAACTTTTCTATTGATATTTTCTTGAGAATTATCCATCTTCTCTGAATTGGGATTGACCTCTGTTGTGAGTGTAGTTCCACTTGATCTTGTTTCTTCCTTTCATTCTTCATTGATGAAACCTTATCTATGCTTCCTTTATTATAGAAGGGATCTTCCATCAGTATTATCTGCTTACCTTATGGTATATTTTATGAAACCACTTAGGAATTATTTATGCTTATACTATTTAATTTCCATTAGAGACACCTAAAACTTTTTTGTCTTCGGTGATTATTTATTCATGATTTCATACATTATATGTTTAGCAGGAGAAACTTACATTCTTTAAATATTCCATTTTTTACTTTATTTACATGAGTGATTCTGCATGAACTTAACTAACGGGACATGATATAACTTTCATTTATTTTCATTATATATCTCTTTAAACCCGATGAATCTATTTTTCAATGTAACAAATTATTATTATTTTGTTCAAGCCTCCCTCTTTTTATGAGAATAGGGGTTCTCTTATCGGAATCACTCTCACCATTATTTTTTCATTTCCTTTTCATATGTTCATGGTTAGTATATATATAACATCTCCTTTTAAAAAAATACCTCATATAGTATTACCTCAGTTGATATATTATTTCAACCTGTTTTCTACCACTCCTAAGCACATTTTATTCTAGACATACATCCCTAGTGTGTCCCATTATTTCACAATAGTATCACATCATAATTAACTTTCTATAGGATAATTCTCTTTAATATTTATTATGTATTTTTTTTATTATTCTTGATTACATATTTCCACCTATGTGAACTTAACTTGATATTTTTTCTTTGTAAGGAATATTATTTTTTACATTAGTAGTTTTTACCAATATTTTTGCTAATTTATCTTTATATCCTTCTACTTTAATTAGGTATCCATATGCTCAATATTCGACCTAGCTTCTTTTCCTGACTTTATAAAATTTTTAAGTTGTGTTTTGAGAGGGACAAAACTTTCTTTCAACTTATTTTACAAGTCTAATTTTGTCCAATCTTGTGTGCAAGCTCTCTGAGTAAGTTACCTTGAACCTTTATTTTTGAAACCATTCTAATCATGTCTTCATTCAAGGAAATTCACACCTTCCTTAACCACTCACTTCCCAACACAATTTTTTCTAATAATTAATAGTTGACCTTGTAGATTATTCATAGTTAGTCCACCTCATCATAAAAGGCTTTCAATATCATCTTGGTTGATACATATACATTCCCTGTATTTATAAATTGATGTCATTTCCACTTATTATATATACTATCCACCTATTTATTTCTCTACACTAGAATATGAATTTAATTGTTGAATAGAATCATTTACAATAATATTGGAACCATAATTATTAATAAAATCATTCACACATACCTTAGTGGGTGTGTTATTCTTCATGAGAGACCTATTTTTACTCCTTTTATTCTTTTCCTTTATCACAATGTTTCTTTAGTCTACATTTTATGGTGGTATTATAATATCCTTAGATTCCATAGATTTACCATAAATAACTTTGAATGTTTTCTACATTTTAAATATAGTACATAAATTAGAGGTTTTGTTTTATACCTCACCAGATATTCATCTAACAAAAATCTTCACTATCCCTGCATCATGAACTCTTTTACCATGCATTATCAAATCATCATCTCAATGTACAAACTTGATGATATATTCACCAAAAGACTATAAAAATTGAATCATTTCCTTCTTACAGCCATTATATTTATAATTATTGAAGATATGTGGATTCATAATGAAATCCATGTATACAACCAATCAAAAAAAAATATTGAACAAAAAATCTGAGCCTATAGCTATGATACCACTGTTTAGGACAAAGTTTATTCAATGCACCCATGGGTGTGTGTGTGTGTGAGTTGGGGGGGGGGGTGAATTAAGGTGTCTCCTAATTTAATTAGAATCCCCTTTTAAAATATTTTTACCATATTTAAAGGAATATATTCAATCTCTTAGATTCTCACTTTATATTACACCAAATTTGAAACTCAAATAAAAAATTAAAAGAACACAAGTAAACATGAATTTTACTTGGTTCACCCAATCTAGGATATGTATAAGGGGTACACACTGATGATATTTAAATGTGATGAAATATAATATAACCATGTTATATATATATATAGTTTTTGATCAGAGTCACTCCGTACAAAGATGTAATACCTTTATAAAGGTTTAGGGATGATGCACTACCTCCTAAGGAGAACTTTCTCTTATTATCCTCCACACAATGCTTCGAGGAAGGATTTATCCATTTATAGAATTGAGAGTCTATTTGAAATTTTTTATACATGTGGTTATCTTTTATATTAACATATATTAGTAAAAAACCTTTCACTATGATGTATATATTTATTTCTTCATTATGATCCACTTCATTACGCTTCTAATCCTCTAAAGACGAATGAGATCAACTCCTTGAAAAGAGTTGAATATTTTTCATCCAAATCTAGTTAATAATTAACTCTTAACGTGAGGGTCAACTCTTGTATTCCTCATTAAAAAAACAATGATAAATCATTCGGGATAAATATAATTACACATTGGAATTATCGTTTCAATGATCTATTTTAAATCTTCAATCAGATTGATGTAGCAATGGAACTCTATCCTCTTTGAGCCTTATTCCTTTAGTGGACCATATTTGATGATGTAAATATATTGTGGCTCTCCAATATTATATCTATATTGAAACTAGATATGTAAATGAAGTTATTATACTCTTATTCACTATAAATCAAATATGGAAATATGTTACTATTCCTTCATTTTATAAAAATATGATATGGTATTATATGTTCCTCTTCTTATATTTTCCAAAACTTTTATGACCATTTTTATAGAATTATTCCATGATTCAAACCCATAATTTTTTAGTTAGTATCAATATTTCATTTCTATAATCCTTTTGGATTATGATACGTGTATCAAATATTTGAATGTGTTGAAATATATATAAAAAAGTTGAGAAAATTCCATGAATCCTGAGCCAAATATTTTCTTTTGAATTCCATAATAAATTTTATTTATTTTTAATTTTTTTAAATCATCATGTGATGTCTATCATAAACCAAATCTGAAAATCTAGTTCAATAATACCAAATCTAGCTCTGACATGGTCTAAATGGTGTTCCCAATCCCTAATATCTATCAATTAGGACCTGACATCATATGAAACATCACTAGGAACCGTTTTTCCATAATAAAAAAACCATAAAAGTGAAAAAGTGGAAGATAAAAGGAAAATAAATTGGTCTTACAAACACTACTCATAGAGAAAAGTACCACATGAAGATAGATAACATACTTTCTAAATTATAAACCAAAATAAAACAAAACATCCATCAAGACATTGCCTCCAAAATGCCATGAAATAAGTGGACCATAGCTCCACCAATCACCACCATCACTCGAGATTCCCATGGATCAAGAACACCCACCATCTCAAATTGGTGCTTTACCTTTACCTAGAATTGGAATAAAAAAATCTACAAACACCCAAAGGAAAAATAAGGGTGTGGGTTAAACATCCATATAGGATCTCACCAAGTGTCACATAAACAATCCCAAAATAATTAACCACTTATGTTTTCAATTTAAATAAGAAAATGCATGGAAATTGATTTAAATTTTTTAATCCAAAATAGTATTAAAATAAAATATGGAATATATATCATAATATTCATAAATTATAATTTTTATATAAACCATTTATAAAAAATTTGGAAGTAATAATATAGTTCTATAAACATTGGAAGGTATGATCAAGTCAGACAAAATAAAGAACCATAGTCATATGCCTTGAGTTATGTTAGTTCTGGTCTCTAGGATCGTCTCACTATTAAATCATTAATCATCAATCACAGCTCAATTATTTATTCACACATCCCTAGGTTCAATCCAATAGGAATAATCAATCAACATACCATTAGGGAAAATCATGATGAACTAGGTTTTGTTAAAGTTATCATCATAAACCCATTGCTATGGTGTCAGAGTCTTAGTGTTCTTAACATAATCGCCCACTAACTTCTTTGGAACACATGTAATTAAATAAATAAAAAAATTAATCATTCATGGGTAAATTAATCATTAAAAATCAATTCATCATTCACAATTCAATTTCTCAATTTCAAGTTCAACATCCCTTTTCAGTTTCAATAAACCAATCATGGGTTTTCATTAAATCCATGCCTTTCAAATAAACTTTTATTTTAATCCAATTTTTTAAAGAATAATATCAAGTAATTTCATCAAATAATTTCTCATTCCAACCCATCAATTTTATCAAAATATATACAATAGTTTCAATGACATTGAAACTAGGAATTTTGCACAATCTCTATGCAATTTTTAAATAAAACATCAAATCATCTCCAATAAAGGTTTTATAAATCAATTTAAAACTCATTTAAATTCAATTAATAAATTTAATATTTCAATTTTATGTTAATTACTTATGGAACAACCTACCTTTAATCACATGATCAGCTAAAACAACACATGAAACCAGAAATGTCAACATAGAGAAAAAGGAAAAGAGGATCTAGGAAAATCCCTAGAATTACAAACCATCAAAAAATGATCTATTAAAAAAATATCTAATCCATCAAAAACCTAGAAATTACATGCTCTCAAATAGGAGATAAAGATCGGAGATATAAATAACAAATCAAATAGAAAACACAAACCATAGAGGGGTTGATATCTTCAATCGAAACTTTGATTCACAAGAGAGGAGGTTTGAGAAGCCAAGAAATACTATAGAGATCCTTTAAAAGAAAAAAAATATTAAATTAGGGTTTATTAGGGGGGTTTTAGTGGTTAAAATAGGGGACTTGATATTTTTAATAAAAATATTGGGGGATTAAAAACCTGCAAGCATGGTTTCCTATTTGGGCCACAAAGTTAGTAGTAACCATACACCCTAACAACTCACACTTACTAGGCTTATAAAAAGGGCTGGGCACATAGTTAAACTAACTATGCACAAACCATGGAAACACCTTTATCCACGAGTGCACAATTTTATGGGTGTGTCCATATGGTTTCAGAAAGACCATGCACCCCCTCCAGAGTACCAACATAGGGTACACAATTTACTAGGCCAAAAAACACAGTTTTTCCTAACCGTGTGCCAACTGTGAATAGTCCCCAAAACCTATTTTTTTTAAAAAAATCATAAAAAAATACCAAGAAAAAATTCCAATAAAATTAAATTCAAAACAAGGTTCAATAAGTACTTGAGATCAAGTAATATAGTTTTAAAACCTCCCCACCACAAACACTTTCTATCCCTAGAAATCCAATTAAGAAGAATCCATTTCAAAGAGTTAATGCCACTAATATCTCATCAGTGTCTCAGGCTCCCAAGTCTCATGTGAATCATAACCATGATACCATAGCACACTAACCAATGATATATAATTACCACTAAGAAAATGTCACCCCCATCCTTTTTATATTATTTATTTTATTATTTTTATTGGGCATTGGATAGTTCGGGTCGAGGCCCGACTTAAAATTTCTAAGCTCTTATTTAGAAACAAACGTCTTTCTCTTCGTTGCATCCAGCGCACCACGGTCGATTCCGTGCGACCTCACCTGGGTTGCTGCGCAACCTCACCCAGATCACCGCACGGCCAGCCCGATGTTTAAGGAAGATGAAAATTATGCGACGAATAATAAAATGAGAATACAATGAAAATTGAGACCGCACAACCTTGGGAGAGGCATGAATCAGGAGAGGCATGATTTTGAAACCATGAAGCCTCGCTTGGTCCACCGGGTGACCTTCCAATGTCCAATTAATTAAATAAAACTAAAAAAGAAATAAAATCAATTGAATAATAAAGTGAAAATAAATATAAAATAAGAAAAATGTAATTAACATAATGAATTGTTTTAATGGTAATAATACTAATATTATTTGAGGATATTATTACTATTATTATTAATAGTGTTAAGAATAATAATTCTATTAAGTTAGTATTACTATTATTATTATAAATATAACTATTATTTTTATTATTATTTTTGGGTTTTTCTTGAGTTTTATTTTCATTTCTTTGATTATTGTTTTATTTTATTTGTGTTAGGGTTTGGAGAAGCACTCCCCTCCCCTAACCATTGCGCCACACCCCTTTTCTTCCCAACCGATCTTGGTCTCTCCACCCCTGTGTCACCTCTAATTCATCCAATAGCACGCCGAACCACTTCCCAGCCAGCCCTTAGCCAGGCCATCCTTCAGGCCGCACCCCGCCCTCGCGTGAGCTCCCCCTCCCCTAACACAGGCGTGCCTCCCTTCTCCTGCTTCTCCGCATCGCACGACCTCCCTATCGGACCCCATTGTCACACTCTCGTACGCCCGCTGCACCGCCCCAATGGCTGATCTCCATTCGCCATGAACCCTACTATGACTGCCCTCCTTACAGCAGTTCTCACCTGATCTGGCCACCTCCCTCATGCCGCCGTCCTACTTCCCAGCAGGAAGCCTTGCCTTCTCCGTTGGATTTACCCAAAACACAACCCATGGACCTATGGCTTCCTCTGGTGCTACGTTCCAACCTCTCCCTCAGACACCACCACATGACCTCCCTAGTTTGAACTTATCTCGGCCAGCCCTCGGACATGGACCGCCTGACCTCCTGAACCCTTACAGCGGTGTTCTGCTCCCTTTGCCGCAAGTGCAGACCACCTAGGTAATCTCTTCCTTCTATTTTCTAGAGTTTTAGTCATGTTCGTTTGGGATTCTGGTGTTTTTGGAATTTAGGGTGTTAATCGGGGTCTTATTTTTTCATATTGTTGGTTTGATTTCTTGTTTAGGGTTCGCCTTTAGGTTCATTTGAGGTAGGGTTGGCATTGCGATGGTCCTTTTGCACCTTGTTTGTGAAGTCCGCCACACCAAGGTAGGTGGTTCTGCCTTTAAATATTATTTAATGAATCATTTGCATGATTAATTAATTTAAAATTCCATTTCATTAATTATTTTGGGTGTGGATTTGGTTTTATTGAAGTTTTCCATATGTTAGTTTTCTTTGGTAGCATGTTCATGTGGTGTGAGTGCCTTCTTTGGTTGAAAACTTTTATTTATTCAATTATTATTTATTAATAATATGTGCAGTTAGTTTTTTTCTATTTGTGTGAGTGATGTTACTCGTGTTTTCAACATGGTGCTACATGTACTTGGTCATAAGTGAGGGTGTTGTGTGGGTTGAGTAGATTGTTACTGTGAAAATATATGTTGAGCTGTCTACTAGTGTTTTAGAAAGCCTGCATTTTTTTTTGAAAACGTGAAAAGTGTGCGGTTTATGTTCTGGTGTAGTGTTCATATGCGTTTTTTCAAAAAAGAGGGTTTGAGTGGACTTTTGGTGTTTAAAGTCATGTGTCATATTCTGAAATTTCTTAATAAAATTTCTAATGTCTTGTTTAATTGGGAAAGTGGTCTTTTAACCATGCAGTTGGGTTATTAAATGATGTGAGTTGTGTAGTTTTCGTTCTTGACGTGGCGTTGGGTGTGTTTGGTCATGAAGGAGGGCTGAGTTGTTTCTTTTGTGTTAAGTCATGTTATGTTTATTTTTAAATAATTTGTTGAGAAAGAATTTAATATGTTTTAATAAATAATTATTAACAATGCATAAATTGTTTTAATTGATTTGGGTAGAGTATTTTGGTGTGCATACTATTTAAAATGGATTTTTGTGTGTGTGAAAGTGTGGTGTTTGGTTAAGGTAACAACCTATCTATTTTATTCATTTGGGTTTGAAATGAAATGTGAAATTGGAACATATTGAGCATAAAAGGGGAAGCCTGAGTACTAGGTGGGTGGACTAGATCTAGCGTGCTAGTGATACCGAAGTGGATTTGGCCCGATTTCACATAGCTGGTTTGACGATTACAACACTAACTAAACATTGGATGATGATTGAAGACCACAGGGTTATGGATGTGTTTCCATACTAGTGGCTCGTGCATGAGAACATATTATTTTGTGTTTCCTACACTACTGTTCACTAAGATGCTATGTTCTAGGGTCCCATTCTTTTTACTAGTACTTATAGGGCCTCTACCACTTTTGGTGCTCCTGGACTACTATACACTCACCATTGGCTTACAGTGTAGAATTTTGGTTCTCTTGAAGGTTTGAGTTTTCTTAACTACAAGTGTTGTATATTTATTTTTTTATTTAAGTTTTTTTCTTTGAAAGTGATATCTTTATAGAAACTGTTCTTTTAAAGTTGTTCAAGCTTTGGTGTCCTTTCTTTTATTAATCTTGCAAATGTATTTTTCATTTAATGTTTACACATGGAACCTTTTTGTTGGGTGACGTCCTACTGGGCTCTTGTCTCACACCCTACATACACCTTTGGGTGTATATAGACTTTGTTTCTTGTGTATTCCAGGTTGAGGCATCATGCTTAGTGATCGTGGTTCTGGATGTTGTTGGTCTCCACATGCAGGTTGGTGTTAGTAGTTTGGGGATGCGGCTTCTCGTGTCACTTGGAGGTTGGTATTAGAATTTAGTTCTCTATCTTTGTTGTTTTTCACTTTGGGTTTTTAGTTAAATTGTAGACTAAAACCTGTTTTTAGTTTAAGGTCTTGTTTGGTTGTCTGTTTTTAGTTTTTGTTTATTTATCTTGTCAGTTGTTTTGCGTATAATTTTTTAGGTAAATTGTTCCCATGTAATTTTTTGACACCCGGGCACTTGTGCCAGCCCGTGGGGATTAGGAATGCCCTTCAGGACATGCCGCAGACCAGGTCGGGCACCAGGTCGGATGGAAACCTGGCCTGGTTTGTGAAAAAATGGAATCAGAGGAGGTTTTCTCTTTTGGGTCATCTTCCTTTTGGATAGAGTCAGATTAGATCAAAGTTAAGGGTGTCAGAACTTGACATTCTAGCTATGCGCAAGGTTCCTGGCCAACACACCTTGTGGCGGGACTTGAGTTACCAAAGTAAGTTGAGGTTTGTTTGAGTCATTGGTTCTTGTGGTTAATCTTGTTTAGGGGAAATGAAAAGGGAGTGAGGTCAGTGGTCCCAGTGAGCTCGCAGGGTATGGAAAGCCGTATAGAGCAGGGGACACTGTCCTGTAATACTCTCAGTGGTGGAGGCGTGATTGGCGTATGGACGCCTACCATTTGTTCCAGTCACCCGCTGACACTTGTATTTTCTTGCATCACTCCGAGCCTCATTGTTTTGGATTCATGGAAATATGGTTTTTAAGTAAAAATGATTTGGTTTTGAAAAAAAAAATGTCTTGAAATTAAGCGCTTTAAAAATAAAATGATTTATGAGGTTTGTAAGGTTTGGGTTGAATGTTTTGGTTTTGAAAAATGGAAAGGTATGGTTTTGATCCTTGGTGTTTTCATGGGCAAGCACATGCATGGATGTATGTGGAAAGAGAAATGGTTAATGGAACGAAAAGATCAATGCCTGGACGGACATGAGGTGGGTGCTAGTGTGGCACGTGAACATGCATGTGTGGGGCCCATGGGGAACTATTGGTATTTGTGCAACCCACCAGCTTTGATTATTTTTAAAAAGTTTTGTTAAAGGAAAATTTTTTGTTTCTAATAACCGGTAGTTGTGTGATGTGTCCTTGTATTTTGAAAATATGGGATGAGAGGAGTTTCGATCCAAGAATCATTTTTGAATGATTTGTGCCTTGAGTTTGAATTTTTATTTGTAGGTTGGTGTACAAGAATGTGGTTAGTGAATTCTTTTGAAAGGTGCTTCAGGAAGCCCTTGTAGTGGTTCCCCCTGTATGTTTAGTGTTCGCATGCGATATGTTTTGGCCATTGGATTAGTTTTACTAGGTCCATGGTTTTCTTTCTTGACTAGTGAACACCCCCAAAAAGTGTTAACATGTGGTCGAAGAGCGGCCACGAGCAATTCGCCGTTGGCCAACCATCCAGTTGATTAAAGTGAGGACCCCCCCTTTTAGTAATAGTGCTAAGTTTTCCCCTTATCCTTTTTGGTTAAGCGGATCCTCTCGCAGTGGGATGACAAACATGAGAGGAGTTTAAGGGATCTTTGGTCTCTTTGAGTTATCTTAGTTGTTAGTTATGGAGTTTGACATCATTACTTCTAGAGGTTTCCCCTCGAAGCGGTGAAAGGAAATTCCAGCGGGGAAGGGTGCAGGTAGTTCAGTGTTATCGGTGCTGACCGATGGTTTGAAAGGTTTGTGGAGCTTCCATCAGCTGAAAGGGTCATGTTTGGAGATGTCTTGCATCATGAGTTCTGTTGAAGGGAAAATATGGATTTCTTATGATCCTTTGGGAATCTCTGTTTTCATAGGAGTGTGTCCTCTCAGGGAGTTTTAATTTTTTCTGTTCAAAAGGGGAGTGTTTGTCGTGCATATTTCCTTCTTAAGTTTCTTGTTTAAGGTGAGAGGTGATGCATGTGCATAATTTAAATCCCTATTTTGGTGGTTGTTCAATGAGTGAGTAGTTGGATTCTGTGGTGTGTTGCGTTTTCTAGTGTTGTCTCAGGTTGTGGTATGGTTGCGTGTGACACCAAAAGGATAAGCTCTGTTTGGGAGTCTTCCATGCCTGACTGTGAGCTAGGAGATGTTTCAAACATCAAGGCTCCAGCCATAGGCCTTGGAGTGATGCTGGCGCATGGCCAGGAACCCCAGGAGTGTATGGGACCCCAAATTTATTTATATCATCGGTATTTAAGTTGAAGGAGGTTTAAATTGTTTCCTTTGGTTCCATTATGAAAAACCCATTTGGTTGCGTGGGGTTTCTCGTGGCCATTAGGAGGTGTGGTCGTCTTGTCACTTTGAAGTCTTGGGGGTTGCTTCCCACCAGATGAAATCGATTTTAGCGGTCCTTATGGGGTCTATCTTGGTAAATCAGTGTCAAATTTGAATAGTACTCATCGATGGATGTGTATACACTGGTTTGTCTTAAGTCGTGGTTTTGACGCCCCGGTTGTAACACCCCTATATTTTATGAAAATTATTTGTTCAATTTCATTGATATCTTGTGTTGTACGCTACACCAAGATTACCTTGCGCTATACGCAACACCGTATTATCTTGTAGTATATACAACACTATTCATGGATCATATTACACACAATTTTAATAGTAGTTATTCTACGCAACATTGAGTGTGTATATACATATATATATATATTCAATGTATAAATTAAATATGGTTGGATTCTTTTAAAAAAACAACGAAGGAGTCTTTCATCACACACAACCCTGAATTGGCTTGCATTACACACAATCGCGACCTTCCTCGATAGCGTGTGTAGTTCCCAATACCGAGTTTAACTAAACAATGATATATTGTTATAATATTATTATGGACTAGCCGTTATGAATATTATTAAGTACATTTTGAATTTTATAACATTATTATTCATCTTTCATATTTTCTAGAACATGGTATGAGAACAAAATAAATTTTTCGGGTAAAATAAGTATTTTTAAAAAAATGCAGTTTTGCCGCCTTTTGATGGCGCACACACTTTAAATCTAGTTTTTGACATGTTTATAAGTTCAATTTGACAAAATAAAATTCTTCCTTGGAATCAGGATATAAAAATTTAATTTGGATAAATTTTTCATATTATCCTGATAACTTTCATATTTTGATGAATAGTAAAAACATGCTATATTTTAATTAAAAACAAATTTTTTCATCAAAATAATTTATATGGATAGATTATATTTTTAAATGTTTTTAAAGTGTAATTAGAATATATTTTGACCATTTAATCCAATGTTGGTCATTGGAATTAATTTCACTTTAAAATTGGACATAAACATGTGATGATCTTTTGATAATTATTGTTTCTTAAAAACACGCTATTTGTTTTGATAACGGGAAATACTTTTAAAATTAATTAATGCGAATTATGTTTTTTGAATTTGGAAAAATAGACATAATTTTTGAATTCGGAATATAAAATACAGCTTAGGCTGAATTTTTGGTATTTTTCTGAAAAACTTCAATTTTTGGTGAATAGTGAAAACACTGAGTTTTTGGTTAAAACCGACTTTTTATTTAAATAATAATTTATTTGATTTAAAATTTTTTAGGTCAAAATAGATACATAATACTTATATAAGTTCAATTAAATTCATTGGAATCATTTTATAATAATTTTAGATTTATAAAAATTGTATTGAACTTTTCACCGTCTTTTACCCACCTCCTAGGAGCTTTTGCAATTGTTCATAAAACATAATTTTACTGCTTTTGTGAGTTGAATTTCGAAAATCCGAGAGAAATGGTTAATATCAAAGAGTAAAATGTGGTTCAATTAGATAAAAATAATTTTTTGTGAATAGTAACGTTTTACTTTTATTTACCACGGTTAAAGGTAAATAGGGTAATTCAAGGTTAACAGAATATTATAATAATTCAAAATTACCTTAAAACTTGTCCAAACCTTATTGGATGAGTAATTTACGACCACGAGCATCCTTGGGTCGATTTTGGGACCCCACGGAGCCACTTATGAAAGACAATGACACATTAGATTACTTAATTTAATGTAAAGACAAATTGGCATTAACAAAAATGCATTAGTAATTAATTTTTATAAGGGGCTATATAAATTATCTTTTATACTATAAATATTAATTGGAAAGATAAAATTATTTCATACATGTTGGTATTTTTTTTATAATTTTTAGACATCAAATAAATTAAATTATTTATGACACAATAATGATGCAGTATTTACCACATTAATAAATGATTTAAATAAATAAGATTATAATGATTAAAATATGATCCAAAACCTATCCAATTCCTATTGTATGATTTCATTTCGAATATGAGTCATATTATCTTCGACATTAAGGTGTTTTGGACTTCTTGAAACCGAAGATAAGTTTATAATAAAATAATGTTTTCACACTTTCCTAAAGAGCCCTTCCACTCCCTTATAAAAGGAGACCACTTCTATGTAATTCATCACACCTCTCAAGCCTTTTTGATCATCCAAACTCTTCCCAAAAAATCTACCTAAATCCCTCTCCTCCCCCTTGAAGCCTTAAATTAGGCATAAGACACTCCAAGAAGTTATTTTGGTTCAATCCAAAGGAAGTTACCCAAATTAAAGGTAATAGTTTCTCTTAAGTTGTTTTCTTTTATTCTACTTCTCCAACCCCTAAACTCTTTTTAATACACTATTTTGTGACAACACCAGTATCCTAAAAATACTAGGATGTTGTTATGAGAAGGATTATAACTAAACCTAAACAAACCTCTATATAATTGATGAAGAACATAATGTTTCTATGATGGAAAACTAACGCCTCACGAAACAATGATTGTTCGATTTTCTCCTACCGCCTCTCATGGTGGCCATTATGGTAGAAATGTATTTATATATGATAAATATTATGTTTATTATTTCCTTATTCTTATTTAATTCCCAATTATATCAAGAATTTATGGTTTCCATAGTTGGTAAATACGATAATCTCATTTGAGGAAGTGCGGACTACCGCCCCCTCAAAGTGATGTGATTCGGTAATGCCTTATGTGGGATGTATAAAGGATGGAGTTAATAATATTATATATGATATTATACTGGAATTATAATATACCTATGTATCATTATGTTTTAATTCCATTAAAATAATAAATATAAATGAAAGTAGCGTTTATGCGCATGTACGGTTTACCGTCTCCCTGAACGGTGCATTTCATTTCTTACCTCCATATGTTATGTACTATTATAAATACATGTATATTCTGGATATATAATGAATATATATGATATATAAATCATGATTTACATTCTGTAAGTAATTAAATCATTATATAAGTAATAATAACATCAAGAAAAAAAAGTCCAAACACGTACGATAAATAAGATTATTTTACCCAAAACGTTGCTTTAACATGGGATTTACAAAAGAACGGGTAATATAAAGTCATAAGTGAACCATATATGATATCATAACAATGAATATGATTCTTTAATAATTCAATGACATTATTTAAATCATTATATAGGAGTTTTAGATACGTACGAAGCATATCAGACCTAAGGTAAGGGATAACCTTTCCAATCTCATTCTTATCCGAGATTGTTTATTCATAAGTATTTGCTGGGGTTATTGTTATCATCCAAGTCCATGTTTTCTAAAAGTTTTTTTATGTATGTTTAATGTCCTTTTTAACCATTTTGTCTTTTACTACATGGTATGCAAGGAATATTTCTTTTGTTTACGTTACGAGGTACTTTTTGACTTTTCCGACAAAAGTACGATGAGAATGTTTTTTTAACTTATACGACATGAAAGGATTTTTACGGTTTTATAAAGAATTATCTTCATGAAGCTTCCTCCAAAATATTTCATGACTATTTTCAAAAAAATGTATTTCTTTTAAAATTTCATGACGTTTTGTGAAAAGAAATTGATTTTGAAGAAGAAAGGATATTTTCCTCAAGAATTCATTTCAAGTGTTTTATCGAAACCATTTTCCATCTAAGATGACATTATTTCATATGTGTATATTTCAAGTATAATGTCTCTATGATTTACATGGTTTCCCTTTTATTATGAAGAAATGATATCCATTTGTTTTATATAGATTATGTTATGATGGGATGATGTTTATGAGACCCATTTTTAATCTTTGGGTTATGATGAATGATTTATGTTTATGTTGTTTCAAAAGTAAGAATGATTTCATTATGAAATGGGTGGGACCTATATCTCTCTCCAATGCATTGGGTAAATATTTATATCTCATGAGATAGACATGGCTGGAATGGCAAGTAAATACGGTTCAGTAATACAGGGCTGAAACGACAAGTAAACCCGGTTCAGTAAGGGACTTTTTCCACTAAGATGATCTTAGCAGCAATGCCTTGGCTAATATGGAAATCATATCATTTGATTAATTTTTTTCCACAATTACATGTTTTATTCCCATGCTATTTTATCCTGATTAATGTTTCTTTATGATCTAAGCCTTATGTACTGCCATGTTTTATGTCATTGCTCAAGATTTTGATGTTTAAACATTATGTTCATGTTTTTAAGTTCAGATGTATATGATTTGTATTATTTTATCCATGCTTACCCTTACTGAGAATTTGATCTCACCCTTTATATGTTTTCTTTTCCCTAGGATATAAAGAAAGGTTTTAGGTAAGAAAAGAAATGGGGGAGATCTTTATGGGAGATGTTGAAGATCTTTCACCAGGATTAAAAGATTATTATTCAGAGTTTCCAAAGACACTAAACTATTACGGTCCTTGTGTGTCTGTTTTTGTTATGTATTAACTATTCCACAAAAGTAATGTAATGTCCATGTACGTCAAGTTTCGGGCCTCTATAGTTGGTATCAGAGGAAAGGTTTTGTTAACATTTGGAAACTAGGATGCGAGAACTTTAGTGAGATCCCTAGAGATATTTCTAAGGTATGTCTAAGGATGTCCCTAAGGTTAAGTATAAGTATATGTCATAGTCCTAGAATTATGGTAACTATCTTAGAATTAAACCTAAGATGTTAGATATTGAAGTCACTCCCCCTTTATTATGTTGTTTTACCTATCATGATTTTTGCCTCTCACAAAATTCTTTTTGTGTTTTAGTCAATGGAGGGAACCAGAAGGAATTCAGTTAACATTGAATCGAATGGAAAGATTGGTGACTATGAGCAACAAAATTGCGTAATGCCTATAGATAATGATATTGTGATTATGCCGGATCAGTCATCAAGATATATGATTAACAAGGTTAAATTTAGTGGTATTCCTATTTCATCAAATAAGAGGAAGATATACTTTTATGCATGTTCACATGTTGAGGAGCATAAAGAAATGAAGATTGAGATTTCTAAAGACGGGAAGAAGAACATTGAGGAATACCTCAAATGGAGGGGAAGATGTTATCTGTGTGGAGAGAAGGTTCATAGAGTGACATACTGTTATGGAGTTCAATGTCTTATCCATGGAGAACATGGGCATTACCCAACTCAATGACCTGACCTAAGAGGTTACTTCTAAATCAAGGAATGACTTATTACATGATAATAATTGAATTTGATGGTTTGAAGTGTTTATGTATTGGTATTCAGGAATAATGTTATTGAGGTACTTTTATGGTATATTGGAATATCTATGTATTGGTCCATTGTGGTTTTCCAAAAGAATATGGCATCGGTAACCATGAAAAGTGATTGAAATATTTTTGGAAAGCAGATGATATGCGCATAATTAAGGGATAAAGAGAAATTAATATGTTAGATAGTATTCATGAGCTCATGATTGATATAAGGACTAAGTGGTGTCATGGTTTGAATATATAGAATTTTTGGGATTTTGGAATGTTGAAAGAGACAACTTTTGACAGCATTCTTGTTTTCAACTAAGGGTCTACGGTAATTCATGTTGAAATAGAATAAATGATTAAGGAATTCACATGTTTGGAATGTGACCAACAAGACATATCGTATGATAAATGATGTTATTCACGTTCTTGTTATGTGACCTTTCCAGTAATTGTTTTCTTTATACTATGAGATTGGACTGATGTATTTTGGATAAGTCTAAATATTGTAAAGGGTTATATCGGACATCATATAGTATTGTTTAAGGCTAGAACTTTTTTTGAAATTATTTATGTAATGTTCTAATATTGTAGTTTTATAAAAAGGACAACATGCAGGACGGGCGACTACCCGTCGCGTCAGAAAAGGCTGTGGGAATCGAACCCACAATCGATGTGTGATAGGCCTTTATCGCCTACCACTGGCCTACAGAAAGTCCCTGGTTAGTAGAAATTAGTTTTATTTTATTAAGCAGTATGATAGTTGAATTATAAGTCCATTTTTGGAATCATATACGATTTACCTCACCATAGATGAAATTATGTATATTTGATAACTTTTTCTAACATTTTGTTTGAAACAGATGGAAGGACCCATCATTATATCACATGATCTGCTAACACTTCACGAATAACAAATTCAACTTCATTTCTTTAAGAGATGAAGTGGAAATTGTTCAAGGCACGAACAACAGTGAGACGGTACCAAAATCATGTAAGTATTTCTTTTAATTCATCAAATTTAGGGAAATGATATTGAAAACCAAAAAAATGTTGTCCTAGTGCCCTCATATCCAATGAATCATATGGTACCTTAGATCATCACAAATTTATGGCTTTGTGATTGTTGTATTTTTCATAGCCATGTTCTCTACCACTCTCCATCAGGACTTGATGGTTAGATTTTTCTTCCACATCCATATTTTCACCTATGTTCTCCTATATAGAAACCTAGTGAGGAGTTACTTTGGGTAATCGTTACATTTCATACTTTAGTTTTTAAAATCAACTTTTAGTATTCCTTTTTATGATGTGGGTTTCTATGAATAGTAAACGATTTATAACCCCGATGAATTTTGAGGGAGAAATTCATTTTAAGGGGGGTAGAATGTAACACCCCGAGATTTTATGAGAAATATTCCTGCAATTTCATTGATGTCTTGTGTTGTACGCTACACCAATATTACCTTGCGCTATACGCAACACCGTATTAGCTTGCAGTATATGCAACACTATTCATGGATCATGTTACACACAATTTTGATAGTAGTTATTCTACGCAACATTGAGTGTGTATATAAATATATATATTTATTCAATGTATAAATGAAATATGGTTGGATTCTGTTATAGGAAACAACGAAGGAGTCTTGCATCACACACAACCCTGACTTGGCTTGCATTACATGCAATCGCGACCTTCCTTGATAGCGTGTGTAGTATGCAATACCGAGTTTCCCTAAACAACGATATATTGTTATAATATTATTATGGACTAGCCGTTATGAATAGTATTAACTAAATTTTTAATTTTATAACATTATTATTCATCTTACATATTTTCTAGAACATGGTATAAGAACAAAATAATTTTTTCGTGTAAAATAAGTATTTTTCAAAAAATGCAGTTTTGCCGCCTTTTGATGGTGCACCCACTTTAAATCTTGTTTTTGACATGTTTATAAGTTCAATTTGACAAAAAAAAAATTCTTCCTTGGAATCAGGATATAAAAATTTAATTTGGAAATTTTTTTTCATATTATTCTGATAACTTTCATATTTTGATGAATAGTAAAAACACACACTATTTTAATTAAAAACAACATTTTTCATCGCAATAATTTATATGGGTAGATTATATTTTTAATTGGTTTTAAAGTGTAATTAGAAAATATTTTTACCATTTAATCCAATATTGGTCATTGGAATAAATTTCACTTTGAAATTGAACATAAACAAGTGATGAACTTTTGATAGTTATTGTTTCTTAAAAACACGCTATTTGTTTTGATAATGGGAATTAATTTTAAAATTAATTAATTAAACTTCTATGTTTTGAATTTGGAAAAATATACATCATTTTTTATTTTGGAATATCAAATATATCTTAGGCTGAATTTTTGGTATTTTGCTGAAAAACTTCAATTTTTGATGAATAGTGAAAACACTGAGTTTTTGGTTAAAACCGACTTTTTATTTAAATAATATTTTATTTTATTTAATTTTTTTAGGTAAAAATAGATACATAATACTTATATAAGTTCAATGAAATTCATTGGAATCATTTTATCATAATTTTAGATTTATAAAAACTGTATTGAACTTTTCACCGTCTTATACCCACCTCCTAGGAGCTTTTGCAATTGTTCATAAAACTTAATTTTACCACTTCCATGAGTTGAATTTCGAAAATCCGAGAGACACAATTAATATCAAGGAGTAAAATTTGGTTCAATTAGATAAAAATAATGTTTGTTGAATAGTAACTTTTTACTGTTATTTACCACGGTTAAAGGTAAATAAGGTAATTCAAGGTTAAAAGAATATTATAATAATTAAAAATTACCTTAACACTTGTACAAAACTTATTGGATGATTAATTTCAGACCACGGGCATCCTTGGGTCTATTTTAGGACCCCATGGAGCCACTTATGAAAGAAAATGACACATAAGATTAATTAATTTAATGTAAAGACAAAATTGGCATTAACAAAAATCCATTAGTAATTAATTTTTATAAGGGGCTATATAAATTATCTTTTCTACTATAAATATTCATTGGAAATATAAAATGATTTCCTACATGTTGGTATTTTTTGTTATAATTTTTAGACATAAAATAAATTAAATTTTTTTATGACACAATAATGATGCAGTATTTACCTCATTAATAAATGATTTAAATAAATAAGATTATAATGATTAAAATATCATCCAAAACCTGTCCAATTCCTATTATATGATTTTATTTCGAATATGAATCTTCTTATCTTCGACATTAATGTGTTTTGGACCTCTTGAAACTGAAGATAAGTTTATAATAAAATAATGTTTTCACACTTTCTTAAAGAGCCCCTCCACTCCCTTATAAAAGGAGACCACTTCTATACAATTCCTCACACCTCTCAAGACTTTTGGATCGTCCAAACTCTGCCCAACTAAGTTCCCTACATCCCTCTCCTCCCCCTTGAAGCCTTACATTAGGCAGAAGACACTCCAAGAAGTCCTTTTCGTTCAATCCAATGGAAGTTACCCAAATTAAAGGTAAGAGTTTCTCTTAAGTTGTTTTCTTTTATTCTACTTCTCCAACCCCTAAAATCTTTTTAATAATTTCTTTTGTGACAACACAAATATACTAAAAATACTAGTATGTTGTTATGATAAGGATTATAACTACACTTACACACACCTCCATCTAATGGATGAAGAACATAATGTTTCTGTGATGGAAGACTAACGCCTCACTAAACAACGATTGTTCGATTTTCTCCTACCGCCTCTAATGGTGGACATTATGGTGGAATTGTATTTATATATGATATATATTATGTTTATTATTTTCTTATGCTTCTTTAATTCCCAATTATATCAAGCCATTATGGTTTCCATAGTTGGTAAATACGATAATCTCATTTGAGGAAGTGCGGACTACCGCCCCCTCATAGTGATGTGATTCGTTAATGCCTTATGTAGGATGTATAAAGGATGGATTTAATGATATTATATATGATATTATACTGGAATTATAATATACCTATGTATCCTTATTTTTTAATTCCATTAAAATAATAAATAGAAATGAAAGTAGTGTTCATGCGTACATATGGTTTACCGTCTCCATGAACGGTGCATTTCATTTCTTACCTCCATATGTTATGTACTATTATAAATACATGCATATTCTGGATATATAATGAATATATATGATATGTAAATCATTATTTACATTCTGTAAGTAAGTAAATCATGATATAAGTAATAATAACATTAGGAACAAAAAGTCCAAACACGTACGATAAATAAGATGATTTTACCCAAAACGTTGCTTTAACATGGGATTTACAAAAGAACGGGTAATATAAAGTCATAAGTGAACCATATATGATATCATAACAACGAATATGATTCTTTAATAATCAATTAAATTATTTAAATCATTATACATGAGGTTCGGATACGTACGAAGCATATCGGGCCTAAGGTAAGGGATAACCTTTCCAATCTCGTTCTTATCCGAAATTGTTTATTTGTAAGTATTTTCTGGGGTTATTATTATCATCCAAGTCCATGTTTTATAAAAGTGTTTTTATGTATGTTTAATGTCCTTTTTACCCATTTTTTCTTTTACTACATGGTATTTAAGGAATCATTCTTTTTTTTACGTTACGAGGTACTTTTTGACTTTTCCGACAAAAGTACGAGGAGAATGTTTTTTTAACTTATATGGCATGAAAGGATCTTTATGATTTTATAAAGCCTTATTTTCATGAATATTACTCCAAAATATTTCGTGAATATTTTCAAAAATATGTCTTTCTTTTAAAATTGGATGACATCTTGTGAAAAGAAATTGATTTTGAAGAAGTATATTTTCCTCAAGAATTCATTTCAAGTGTTTTATCGAAACCATTTTTCCATCTAAGATGAAATTATTTCATATGTGTATGTTTCAAGTATAATTTCTCTATGACTTATATAGTTTCACTTTTATTATGATGAAATTATATCCATTTGTTTTATATGGATTATTTTATGATGGGATGATGTTTATGAGACCCATTTTTAATCTTTGGGTTATGATGAATGATTTATGTTTATGTTGTGGAACAAGTAAGAATGATTTCATTATGAGATGGGTGGGACCTATATCTCCCTCCAATTCATTGGGTAAAGATTTATATCTCATGAGATAGACATGGCAGGAACAGAAAGTAAATACAGTTCAGTAATACAGGGCTGGAACGACAAGTAAACTCGGTTCAGTAAGGGACTTTGTCTACTAAGATGGTCTTAGCAGCAATGCCTTGGCTACTATGGAAATCATATCATGTGCTTAATGTTTTTCCACAATTACATGTTTTATTCCCATGCTATTTTATCACGATTAATGTTTCTTTATGATCTATGACTTATGTACTGCCATGTTTTATGTCATTGCTCAAGATTTTGATGTTTAAACATTATGTTCATGTTTTTAAGTTCAAATGTATATGATTTGTTTTATTTTATCCATGCTTACCCTTACTGAGCATTTGAGATCACCCTTTATATGTTTTCTTTTTCCCAAGGATATAAAGAAAGGTTTTATGTAAGAAAAGAAAAGGGGAAGATCTTTATGGGAGATGTTGAAGATCTTTCACCACGATTAGAAGATTATTATTCCGAGTTTCCAAAGACACTAAACTATTATGGTCCTTGTGTGTCTGTTTTTTTATGTATTAAGTATTCTGCAAAAGTAATGTAATGTCCATGTATGTCAAGCTTCGGGTCTCTACACCAGTAGTTGGACCCCTCCCTCCCCGCCCCTTTTGTTGGGGTGTTTGGTCACCATTGGTAAATTTTCAAGGTTTTGTATCTTCTATCGACATTAATGGTGGGGAGACCTATGATAGGTCTCACTAAAATGCCTCTGGAGTGAATCATTGTTGTCCTTCTTCATAATGGTGGAGAGTCCGCTCGGACCTCCCCGTGTCGGTTTTCCAATCTCGTCTCGGGCGTCAGTAGGTTTCTAATAGTGGGGAGCCCCTTTGGGCATTCCCCATGTTGACCATTTAGTTCTGTTCCAAGAGATTATTTGGTGATAGGTGATAAGAGTGCTCCTTGGACGTGGTTGTTCTTGTTTGTTCTTTCCAGTCAAACGACGTGGTTTACATTCATTGGTGCTCGAGGTGTTCAGTTTGAGAAGTTGGTTTCCATGGGTACGAGAGTTTCTTTCCTTAATTAATCAACTGGAGGTATCCTAAATCTTGGGTGTGGGTGACACATAGTGGAAAATCTTTTTATGGGTTTCTTGTGGTCATAATTTAAATGAATTTCTCTAATCATGACTCGTTTTCCTCTTATCTATTTTTGTTTGTGGGGATCCTCTTTGAGCCTTATGGGGAGTGTTGTTTTTTTACTCTGGGGTTCGGTCCTAGTTGTGGATTTCTGGGGACAGAAAGATTTATGGTGGGGATAATTGTCACAAACTTACTTTTTATATTATTTATTTTATTATTTTTATTGGGAATCTGATAGTTCGGGTTGAGGCCCGACTTAAAATTTATGATCTCTTATTTAGAAATGAACATTTCGCTCTTGGTTTTGTCCTGCGCACCACGGTCGATTCCGTGCAGCCTCGCCTGGGTCTCCGCACAACCTCGCCTAGCTCTCCGCATAGCATGAACGATGTTTCAGTAAGATTAAAAATATGCGACGAATAATAAAATGAGAATAAAATGAAAATTGAGACCGCGCGACCTTGGGTGAGGCACGACTCGGGTGAGGCACGATTTTGAAATCGCGCATCCTTGCCTGGTCCACCGGGTGACCTACCAATGTCCAATTAATTAAATAAAACAAATTAATAAAAAAGAAATAAAATCAAGTGAATAATAAATTGAAAATTAAAATAAAATAAGAAAAATGTAATTAAATTAATGAATTGTTTTAATGGTAATAATACTAATATTATTTGAGGATATTATTTCTATTATTATTATTAGTGTTAAGGATAATAATTCTATTAAGTTAGTATTACTATTATTATTATTAATATAACTATTATATTTATTATTATTATTTGGTTTTTCTTTAGTTTTATTTTCATTTCATTGATTATTGTTTTATTTTATTTTATTTTATTTGTGTTAGGGTTTAGAGAAACACTCCCCTCCCCTAACCCTTGCGCCGCACCCCTTTTCTTCCCAACAGCTCCTGGTCGCTCCACCCCCGCATTGCCTCTACTTTGTCCAACGGCGTGCCGAACCACCACTCATCCATCCCTCTGCTCGACCAGCTGTCAGGCCGGACCCCGCCCTCATGCGTGCTCCCCCTCCCCAGACACAATCGTGCCTCCCTTATCCTGCCTCTCCGCATCGCACATCCTCTCTCTCATACCCCACTGTCGCACTCTCGTACGCCCGATGTGCTGCCCCGATAGCCGACCTCCGTTCTCCATGCACCCAGCCACAACTACCCTCCTTGCAGCAGTTCTCACCGGATTCGGCCACCTCCCTCATGCCATCGTCCTACTTCCCGGCAGGCAGCGTTTCCTGCTCCGTAGGCATTCCCCGGTGCACACCCCCTATACCTGCAGCTTCCTCTGGTGCAACGTTCCAACCTCTCCCTCAAACACCGCCACCAGACCTACCTGGTTCGAACTCATCTCGGTCAGCTCTTAGACATGGACCGCCCAAACTCCCAAACCCTTACAGCGGCCCTCTGATCCCTTCGCCGCAAGTGTAGACCACTAGGGTAAACTCTTCCTCCTATTTCTGAGGTTTTAGTCATGTTCGATTGGGATTTTGGTGTTTTCGTCATTAAGTGTGTTAATTAGGGTCTTATTTTTTCATATTTTCGGTTCAATTTCTTATTTAGGGTTCGCCTTTAGGTTCTTTTGAGGTGCGGTTGGTATTGCGATGGTCCTTGCGCACCATGTTTGTGAAGTCCGCCACACAAAGGTATGTGGTTCCACGTTTAATCATTATTTAATGAATTATTTGCTAGCTTAATTAATTTTTAATGCTCTTTGATTAATTATTTTGGGTGCGGATTTGGTTTTATTGAAGTTTCCATATGTTAGTTTTCTTTGGTAGCATGTTCATGTGGTGTGAGAGCATTTTTTGGTTGAAAACTTTTATTTATTTATTATTATTTATTAATAATATGTGAAGTTAGTTTTTTTCTATTTGTGCGAGGGATGTTACTCGTGTTTTTGACATGGTGCTACATGTACTTGGTCATAAGTGAGGGTGTTGTGTGGGTTGAGTAGGTTGTTGCTATGAAAATCTCTATTGAGCTGTCTACTAGTGTTTTAAAAAGCCTACATTTGTTTTTTTGAAAATATGAAAAGTGCGCGGGTTATGTTCTTGTGTATAATTCATATGAATTTTGTCCAAAAAGAGGGTTTGAGTGGAATTTTGGTGTTTAAAGTCATGTGTCATATTCTGAAATTGCTTAATAAAATTTCTAGTGTCTTGTTTAATCAGGGAAGTGGTCTTTTAACCATGCGGTTGGCTTATTAAATGATGGGAGTTGTGAAGTTTGCATTCTTGAGGTGGCGTTTGATGTGTTTGGTCATGGAGGAGGGCCGAGTTGTTTATTTTGTGTTAAGTCATGTTATGTTTATTTTTAAATAATTTGTTGAGAAATAATTTAATATGTTTTAATAAATAATTATTAACAATGCAGACTTTGTTTTAATTGAGTTGCGTAAAGTCTTTTGGTGTGCGTTCTATTTCAAATGGATTTTTGTGTCTGTGCAAGTGTGGCATTGGTTTAAGGTAACACCATGTCTATTTTATTCATTTTAGTTTGACATGAAATGTTAAATTTGAACATCTTGAGCACAAAAGGGGAATCCTGGGTACTAGGTGGGTGGACTAGATCTAGCGTGCTAGTGATACGGAAGCGACTTTGGCCCGGTTTCACTTAGCTGGTTTGAGGATTACAACACTAACTAAACATTGGATGAGGATTGGAGACCACTAGGTTATTGATGTGTTTCCCTACTAGTGGATCGTGCATGAGAACATATTTTTTTGTGTTTCCTATACTACTATTCACCGAGACATGATGTTATAGGGTCCCATTCTTTTTAATAGTACCTATAGGGCCTCTCCCACTTTTGGTGCTCCTGGACTACTATACACTCACCATCGACATATGGTGTAGCATTTGGGTTCTCTTGAAGGTTTGAGTTTTCTTGACTGCAAGGGTGTTTTATTTATTTTTTATTTAAGTGGTTTTCTTTGAAGGTGATTTATTTATAGAAACTTTTCTTTTAAAGTTGTTGAAGCTTTGGTGTCCTTACTTTTATTAGGCTTGCAAATGTATTTGTCATTTATTGTTTACACATGGAACCTTTTTGTTGGGTGATGTCCTACTGGGCTCTTGGCTCACACCCTACATACACCTTTGGGTGTATGTAGACTTTTTTTCTTGTGTATTCGAGGTTGAGGCATCGTGCTTAGTGATGGTGGTCTTGGATGGTGTTGGTCTTCATGTACAGGTTGGTGTTAGTAGTTTGGGGATGTGGATTTTCATGTTGCTTGGAGGTTGGTTTTAGAGTTTAGTTCTCTATCTATGTTGTTGTTCACTTTGGGTTTTTAGTTGAATTGTAGACTAAAACCTATTTTTAGTTTAAGGTCTTGTTTGGTTGTCTGTTTTCAATTTTTTTATTTATATTGTTAGTTGTTTTGCATATAATATTTCTAGTAAATTGTTCCCATGTAATCTTTTGACACCCGGGAACATGTACCAGCTCGTGGGGATCGGGAACGCCCTTCGGGCCATGCCGCAGACCAGGTCAGGCGCCGGGTCGGATGGTGACCCGGCCTGGTTCGTGACAGAAACTTTATCTCATAATCAGTAATTCTAGATAGATTCTCAGTTATAGACAAGTCAGGTTCCACATCAAGATTTCCCTAGATCAGGATATGAGAAGTGTTAGAAAGATACCACTTGAGCCATGATACATTAAACATGTTGTGAATTGATGTCAAATATAGTGGAAAGGCTAAATGGAAATCCAAATTACTAACCATCACAATAATATCCAAAAAAACAATAAATCCCAGTGCAATGTTTCCATATTTTCAATGTTGCTGATGACCTAACTAAGGTGAAACTCTCTAAAACACATATTAACCAACTAAAAACTATGAAGGAAGTGTATGAAGACTAGAATAATACTCATACCATCATTGTTATATCTCTATTCTCTGATTAATCAACTGAATCTTTACTGTCATGTCTTGTACAAAACATGGTCCCACTATGAATCTTCACCAATCACTATCCAATAGAGAGGATATCTATATGGACAACCATAAAGGCCTTAAAATGAGCCATTATAATCGCATAATAATATTTTTTATTGTAAGAAATCCTTACCAATAATAAATGGACTTATCAAGATCCCCCTAAAGTTGAGAATATAAGAACATAACATTTATTCAGAAATCTATATAGCTCATTTTTTCTAGCCATCCGTCTTTAAATGGTATACTATGATCAAACTCACCTGATATCCCATCACCTGAAAAAGGCCTCTCAAAAAATGAGAAGTAATCTAGGGAACCCTATCATAAACTATAATATATGGAACTCTATCCTATCTGAAAATATCTTTTATATAGATACATCTCAATGATTTTATCTAAAATGGGTATAAAGTGGGATGATTTGGTTAACAGATTGATCACAACCCATATCAAATTTTTCATACGATGGGTGCGGGGAAAACCAACCATGAAATCCATATAAATCTCATCCCAGTTCCAAGTCAGCACTAGAAGGTTATAAAGAAAACCATAAATTTTCTGGTTCTTGAACTTGACATGATGGAAAGTATGATAATGAGAAACAATTTCAGTGATGTGTTTCCTCACACTTAGCCCCTAGAATAATTACCACATGTCACAGAACATCTTGGATGTTTCAGGGTTCATTTCCCAATAAGAATTATGGAAATCCCCCATCATATATTTTCTCACTTGAAAAGGTATAATGTACTGGTCTTGGAAACATAGGTCACCATCATAGGAGAAAGACCACTCACTAATAGTTTCCCCACCAAAAAAAGAGTACCTAATTCCATAAAATTCCTCATCAAGATGTTGCCTTTAAAGGATCATTCGAGGAAGATATAAGGACAACTACATGTTTTCAGAAAAATATCATTCACATAATCACAAACTACTAGATGAAACTAAGAAAATAGATCCAACAAATTCCATTATTCTAATGATTCTTTCATGGTTCGGGTAAGAATTTTCTTGCTCAAAGCATCAGTAATAACATTACCCTTACTATGGGTTTAGGAAATACTAAAATCAAAATATTACAGGTACTCTAGCCATCTTGTCTTCAAAAGGTTTAAATGTTTTTATGAGATGATATAACTTAGACTTTCATAATCAGAATAAATGGTAAAAATTTATTCAAAAAGGTAAAGTCTCTAACTCTTGAAGCATGAATCATGGTAGTGAGCTCAAGATCCTGAGTTGGATAATTCCTATCATATAGCCTAAACTATCTTAAAGTATAGGGAATCACGTGAAAACCCTGGATATAATTTCAATCAAAAACCAAACCTGTTGCATTAAAATGACCACATAACATTGTCTGTCCTTTGTAAGAGTAAAAAATGGAACAAAATTTAAAATATGCTTCAAATAATTAAAATAACTCTAAAATCTTGAATCCCATAAGAACTTAACTACATTCTAAGTGAGAGTGGTCATTGGAGAAGCGAGATTCAAGAAATATTTTACAAACCTATATTAATACACCACTATGCCCAAGAATCTTTGAATTTTGAAAACATTAAATGATTACTCCCATGTTATAACTTCCTTTACTTTCTCAGGATCGATTGAAATACCATGTTTTGAAAACACGTACCCTAAGAACATCACCTCACAAATCAAAAAAACCACATTTTGATATCTTGGAACAATGTTGGTGATCCCTCATGATTTTTAGAACTACTCTCAAATGACGCACATGATCCTACTTAGTTTTAGAGAAAAAATATGTCATTTAAAAGTACCACCCCAAATGAATTGAGGCAATCATGGGATATAATTTTCATAAATACCATAAAAACTATAGGATACTTATTTAGAACAAAAGGCATAACAAGGTACTTATAATGGGAAAACCTACTCCTAAAGGTTGTCTTCGAGATGTCAGATTATTTAATTATCAAATGGTAATAACCTGCCCAAATATAAATTTTTGAGAAACACTTCAGCCCTTTCAGATGGTCAAAAATATCATCTATCCATGGAAATGGATACTTGTTCTTTATCATTACTCGATTGAGTTTTCAGTAATCAACACAAATGAAAGGTGTCCCATCCGCTTTATTTTCAAAAATAACTAGAACCACCTAAGGTGAAACACTTGGGAGTATAAATAATTTATATAAAAAATCATCCAAATGATTATTTATCTCTTTAAATTTATTTGGTTTCATATGGTAAGAAGGATTAGATATTGACCGAGTACTAGGTACCAAATCAATAGAAAACTCCAACTCATATACCAATGGAAATCCAAAAAAATCAATTGGAAACACATCATGAAACTTGAAAATAACTCGTGGGAGATCACCACTGAAAGATTCCCACTCTAAGTTAAAAAAACATAGATATCACCCTACCCAATGCCAAAAATAAAGGTCTAACCCTACTTAACCTCAGGTCCCATTCTCCCTTATAAACAAGATACACCACATCACCTATAGTCAATTTTACCAGCCAAAGATGACCTTCAATCCATACCTTATAATCAATTATCAAATCCATCCCAATAATGAAATTAAGAGGTTTTATGTCATGAAACATAAAATTACATGTAATATCAATATCTGAAAGAGAGAAAATGAAAGAGGGGAATTAAAGACCCTATTCCCTCTTCACACTGAGGGGAATAGAAGTACCAGCATCAAATAAAGCAGTCACTAAATATGAATCTATAGTGATGGTACCTCTCACTGTCACTGGACCTGCATCATTTTCCTCTAGAGACTATTCCACTATGTGAAGAATTTTCATTACTTATGCTTGTGGATGGAAACCCTTAGTTATTGAATCATCTAATTAAACCATAGTTCTTTTAGGTTCTGAAAATCCTATTTCACTTTGTGGAGTAGAGAACACATGGAATAACTTTTGTAAATGGCCCGAATGACCACTCATACCACATAACTTGGTCTCCTCTGTGAAAACCCATTTTTAATTCCCATCATTTCCACATTGGAAGTAATTTAGTGATACTTTTATAAAATCTATGAGAGTTATTTATGAAGTATACAATTGAAAAACGCTATGAAACTCATCATGATTTCTCTTTCCTTTAAAGGATCCAATGGAAATGCCTCTTGGAGTAAGAAAAACTGCCATCAGCCCTGACTTACCAACCAGATAAATCTTATCAATCAATGATTTATCAAAAACATCCACATAATATGTGAGTTTCAACACAAAAAACTGATATCAAATATCAAATATTGAATCTTTGGGCCTTCATCCCCTTATTTATCACTACCTTGGGAGAGAACTGAACAAGTTAAATAAAGTGGTTTTCATACTGAGTCACAATACTATCACCTTATTGAAGGATGAGGAACTCCATATAATTTTCCAACACCATGGATTCTAGGTAGAAATTATTATAGAAAATAACACTAAATTATTTCTACTCCATGCCCTCATATTTATTCACTGTTACTATCAAATCCCACCATCTTCTTATAGGCCCTTTTTTCTTGATGGTATCACACTTCACTTTTATCAAATTAGGCATTTAGAATAAATAAAAAAGAATCTCAATATTTTTAAACCAATCCTATAACTCTTCAGGATCATTTTACCCTTGGAAAGAAGGTAGTGTAACACTATGATATTTTATTATTTTTTATTTAAATAAATTTAATTTGCTTGATAGTTTGCGTTACACACAACACAGAGTTTGAATGAACCAAAATATACTATTTATAATTTTATTTAAACATGAACATTATAATATATACATTAACCTTGTATTTATGAATAGTAATAACCAAAATTTTAAAATTATTTATAGTGGGTTTATATGAAGAAAACATACTGATAAAAAATAACTTATTTTTTAGTAAAGGATTTATATGCTTAAAAATTTATTTTATCTTAGAAAATGTTTTTATTTTTTTAGGAAAAAATAATTAAATTAGTTTTTGACCTATTTTAAAAATTTATTTTGAAAAAATTAACTTCATTTTTTCAGTCAAAATTTCAGAACTAGCTAGGGTGAATTTTTTCGTGAATAGTGAAAATGTTGATTTTTATTATGATCTACCTTTTCATTTAAAGAATTTAAAAATTCCCATATTTTTTAAAAATGTTTTAAAAGGAAAATTAGTTTAACTAAGTTATTATTAAACCAATTTAGGTCATTGGTATCAATTCATATTTACTTTTGATATTAAAACAATCTGTACCTATGAAAACTTTCTCTTTGAAAAACTATTTTTTTATCGCGTCTGTGAGTTTAACTTTAAATTAAAGTTTATAGTTAATTGAATGGGATTTGTAAAAATGTATTACATATATGGGATCCATAAAAATAATATTATATAATTAGGTCAAATTAATTTTTTGTCAAAATTAATAATAAAAATAGTAAAAATTAATTACACAAGTAAAGGTTAAAATGGGTTTACAGGGGGTTAAAGTAAAAATATTAGGGATAACATTTCCTACAAACTTGTACAAATCCCACTGTATGGCCATATTTATGCCTTATATCATCTAATGTTTTAAAATTATCCATTTTGAGCCTCTTTTAATATTTAAAATGTGGGTACACCTTTTTCTTTTCAGAAATTCCAAGTGTGTCCTCTCACTCACTTATAATATGGTACCCCTCTATTATTATATTAAATCTTAAAAAAAACCTTTGTTTAAGATAATAACTACCAAAATACATTCCTTAATTCCCTCCCCATATCCTATAGGTATTATTTTTATTAATCAACCCTCCCAATAAGGCTTTCAGTGCTAACCAAAGGAGGTTGTCCAAAGAAGAGGTAACATTATTAACTGAGAATTTTTATTTTATTTCATTTTACAAATACTTAAAATACTATTAAAAATTATGATATAATAAAATAAATATCTACCATATATTTAAATTTTATTATTTTAATGTTATAAACTATATCTATTTCCTCTTCCCCCCAAATAAGAAATGAAATCGTCGATCATGTGTATGGTAGACTTCTACCTTTTGAGCTGATGTAATTTGTTTTCCATCAGAAACTATCACATATGGGTATAATTATGGAATTAATATATTTATGTTATATTTTTAACATAATTATACTTAGATTATTATAATTTCACATAAAAATTATTACTTTACATTCCATTGGAATACATTAACGTTGCTTGTGTGTACAGTGGACTACGACCTTGTGAAGCGATCTGATTCATTCTTCACTTATGATTTACATTAAAGGTAACAAGGATAGGTTTAATGAAAATATATGACATATAGGACATAAATTTATTCTTTAAAGTTAATATATTTTTTAACTTTCTTTTGTTTCATCCTTCGAGAAAATGGAAAAAGTGTTCATGCATACGTACAACCTACCATCTCCATGAACAACGTAATTCATTATCTATATATAACCTTAATGAATTTATATAAATAGATATATATTGAATCAATATTATATTTTTATCATTTTAATTTTTTTTGATATTATATTACCATGAAAAAAGTAGAATTTCAAAATATACCAAACCAAAACATACATGAAAAACGAAACAATTATTACTTGAAACATGGTTTCAACATGGAATTGTTAATAAATATGTAATAAATGTTCATAAGTATATTATTTATGGTATAATACATATCAGTATATTTCTGTAATATATTTATAATAAATTTATATTTATTATACAGGATGTTTGAACTTGTATGATGGAAGTTGAGACTTAAGGTAAGGGATTTCTAGTATCTCTTTCATTTCTACGAGACATACAATATATTTGCTGATAATTTCTTTTCCATGGTGTATATACTTAAAATTTAACATGTTGTATCCTAAATATAATTATTTTAATTATATTTAAAGTTTCATTTTATTTTATTCTTTAATGGTGTTTATGATTAAAAAGTTTCAAAAATGGTAAGGGATTTTCGTCCCACCTTTATTTTGGTGGGACACATGCCTTATAAACTAATTTTTTCTTTTGTGTGGTGTATATATTAACCATGAATATATTTTATGATCCTTTAAATTATAATTATAGTATATAAATATCCATATAAGATTATTTTTTACATGGGGCTTACGATTCAAAAGTTACCAAAGTGGTAAAAGTTTTATGTTACGATCTCATTGTTTATCATGATTGTTTATGATTAGGTTTTCGATGATGAAATATTATAGTATACCTTAAGAAAAATATGTATTTTATTATACTATGTTTATTTCTATAGAATTTGTTTTTCCTTTTATTTTCCTCTCATTATGTACTCAATATTCCAAAATTATTTTTTTGAGGAAAAATCCAATTTATTTCTCCCTTTGGTTGAAATCCCATTTTCTTCCATCTTCTTGTTTTCTAAAAATATTACAAATAATATTTTCTATATTTTCAATTATTTTTAAATATATTTTTACCCATGTTTTATTTTTTTAATTTTTTTTAAAAGGGATCTTCTTTTCATTTTCTAAACAAGTCTGTTTTTACTTTTTACCAAAAAATGTGAATGTAATATATTTTTTAACATTCACGGTAGGAAAAAATTTTCCACCATTATGACCACTCAATTATTTGGATATTCCATTAAAATTTTTCAAATTTATTTTTAAAGAAAAAAATTTTCCTTCATATTTGGTAAATTTTTATATTTCTAAGAAGTGATTTCCAATGGAAAGGATATTTTCCTCAAGAATTTTTAATGATATTTTTATAGAATTTCAATTCATCAATGACAAAAACCTTTCGTGTTTCTTATATTTTACTTGGTATATGATCCAATGGAACCATCCTTATTATTTATTTGTACAATTTAATTTTTTTATTATAATTATTTTTTATGAATCTCAATTATTTTTCCATTGGTTATGATATGATAAATTAATGAGATGTTTATGAAACCCATTTCTTTCCGTGGGTTATGCCATGATGAAATGTTTATGACACCTTCTTTTTTTTCATGGGTTTTGATATTATGAATGTATTATGATATTTTGGATCAAAAATGTATTATTTTAATTATGTGATGGGTGGGATGTATATCTCCCTCTAATTAATTAGGTAATGATTTATATCTAATGAGATAATGATGGGGAACAAGATGATGTGCATGATCTACTATAGGTAAAAGGATGATGTGCTTGATCCACTATGGGAAACAGATAATGATTCCTGATCCACTGTGAAATAGTAAATAGGTGTTGATTCCTAATATATTATGATTTAATGGTCTTGGATGACAAACTTTATATGTGAAATGTTTTATATGCTTATGATGGTGCCACACTTATATGACATGAACTTATGGTTCAGGATTTTTTAATAATGTTTTTTTACTCTTATGGTTCATGTATTTTGAAATGGAAATGTTTTATTCCTTTGATCATGATTAAGATCTATGACAGATTGGGTATGAAAATTTTAAGATATATTTATACTCTCATACCCTTATTATTATATTATGATGTCATATGATCATTAATTGATATCTTCTATTTTTACCCTTTCTGATCATCTGAGATCACCCTTTATTATGTTTCCTTTCCCTAGATTATGTGTAATGACCCGAAATTTTGAATAAATATTGTTTCCTAATTTTGTGTGTTATTTAATTTTTTTCATACTAAAAAAAACTGTTTCATTTGATAATATGAGTATAATAAAAATGAGACTGTTGGATTTTGACTATTATATGACCATTAGTCAGTATGACCATTGAAAACTGAATGTTGCAACTTTTGTCTCTAAATACAAGTGACCTTGGTTAATTAATATAGAAAGGAGATTCGATGGCCTCATCTAGTAGTCTCAGGCCAATCGAAGCCCATCTAACGGAACTTGGGAAGGAGGTATCACCACTGGGCTTTGCTCTGGACCAAACCCAAGCCGAACTTCATCGTGTGAAGCTGGAACGGAATCGCCTTCGTGAGAAGTTCAAACTAATAGAAATTACTACTCGTTCGATGTTGGCCGAGCCTCCCTCAGATTCTCTCACCTTAGCACACCATACACTTAGGTCCTATGCTGGTGTGATAAAGGGATATGTAAGGAGACCGTAACTGCCTTGTGTAATCCTTTGTTTTAAATAAAATTTTGATTTCTTCTTATAATGAAGTTTATGAATTTTCAAATATAGTATGCATATTTTTGGTGAATTTTAGAGAAAGGATATTTTAAAAAAAAAATTATGTAAACCTTAAATAATTAAAAATGTTTAATGATTTTCAAAAAATGGTCTTCTACAATTATGTTCAGTACGAAATTTAGTCTAATAAGATCAACTTAATTTTTGATGAATAGTAAATTATGAATAGTGATTTTATGCTTAGGATTAGTAATTTGACCAAATGGATTAGTAATCTCACTTAAAGAAAGTATTAATATAATCTAGACACCTTGATTAAGTAATGTGATTCAATAAAGTGGTTAAATAACGTTTTCATAAATTATTATTCAAGTATTAGTTTTTTCTGGTGAATAGTGTTTTTTAATTAAAAATTAAATTAAAAATATTTAGAAAAATATTTTTATAAAATTGATTTCATTTTTGAACTCAGAGCATCGATATTATGTTAAGGTAATTTTTGGGGATTTTTCTGAAAAAATGAATTTTCGGTGAATAGTGTATTTATTTAAAAAATAAATTAAAATTATTTATAAAATTATTTTTATAAAATGGAGTTCATTTTTGAAATCAGAGCATTGATATTTGGTTAAAGTGAAATTTTGGGATTTTTCTGAGAAAGTTGAATTTTCAGTGAATAGTAAAAATATAGTTTTAGGGTTTCGGTATGTTTAATGACATCATAACTGTGTCATGATGATTTCATGATATATTTTAAGGGTTGGATGACCAAAGGTGATGAATTATTGTATGGGGGGACCCATGTGGCCAATACCATGGGCAAATACCATGGGCAAGCCCATGGTTTTTCCAAAACCACAAATGAGGTGTCCTTGGGCCATTAATGCCTTGTCCCCTCACTTTCCCTATAAATACCAAGCCATCCTCTCATCCATTCGACTCCCAACTCTCCCCCAACGATTCTATAGTCTCATTACCTCCCAATGAGTCCTACAAAGGTTCCCCCAAGCCCTCAAGGTCCCAGCCTTTGAGTTTTAAGAGTTACGTTTTAAGGTAAGGGATCCAACCTCTCTCTTTCTTTCCAAGTACTCTCTTTTATGTCATTTCTTTTATGCTCCATGTTATTATGTTGGAGTATGTTCATTTATATTAATTATACTTTCCTTTTCATGTTCATATGATGAGAGACCCCCTATTTCTCTCATCAATTATTTTTAAGAATGTTTAAGTGGTGTCGTTTGGCTGCAGAATGTTTGAGAGATTCTTCCACCCTTCTCATTTTTCAAGTTCTATTTTCATGTCAAGTATTTCATGTTACTTTTTATTATGTTGGGGTATGATATATATATCTATCATAATGATCTTTTATGTTAATATTATGAGTGACCCCATTTTATCTCTTCGATTCAGTATTTTGAAGTTTTAAGTGACGCCGTTAGGCTGCCGAATTTTTAAGGGATTCTTCCACCTTTTTTTTCAAAGTTCTACTTTCATGTCGAGTCCTTCAAGTTAATTTTTATTATGTTGGGTAATTATCTCTATATCTATCATACTGATATTTTATTTTCATATGATGAGAGACCCTATTTTATCTTTTCGATTCATTTTTGTTGAAGTTTAAGTGACGCCGTTAGGCTACCGAATTTTTAAGGGATTCTTTCACCTTTCTCCTTTTTCAAAGTTCTAATTTAATGTCAAGTCTTTCAAGTTACTTTTTATTATGTTGGGGTATGATATCTATATCTATCATACTGATATTTTATGTTCGTATGATGAGAGAACCTATTTTATCTCATCAATTCATTTTTTTGATGTTTAAGTGACGCCATTAGGCTGCCGAATTTTCATAAGAGAAATATTATTTTTGTCCTACTTCTATGTTTTTAATTTCATATGGTATATATTTAAAATTTCATTACAATGTTCCTATACCATTTATATTCTGTCCCTCTACTGTTTTATGGATCATTTATGAGTGGGTGACCCATATCCCCTCTCTTTTCAATGTTTTCTAAAACCCCGAAACATAGCCGTTATGCTGCAGAATTTCCGTCTCAAAATGTCTCTCTCTTATCCTAAAATTCATTTTATTAAGTGAATACTCAAATATCTTTATTATAAATTTTTATTCAAATATATACCAAAATGTTCTATTCTAAATTCTGGGAATTAAATACATGATACCCGCTTTCCCTTTCCGTGGGTTTAAAGTGACATAAAGATCATGTCTTTAAAGCAGTTTTTAAAACGTTATGAATATGAAATGAAACCCATTTATTTTATGCTATATGGGTTGTTTATGAAATGATTGATGATGATATATGTGGCTCACATGATAATAAAGACAAATTTAAGGGTGCGACCTGATAGCGCTCCAATGAATTGGGTAAAGACTTAATCTCTAGGGATGACCATTTAGACTGATACCTTGGTGAATAACCTTGGTAATTTTTATTGACACCTTGGGGATGAACCTTGGTGAAACGGAAATGATTGTATTTGTTAAATGTTGTAGCCACATCTTCATGTTATGAAAGTTTTTATTTTTATTATGATATGCCTCATGATTTCTTTCTCATGCCTTAAAGTTCTTTTCATGACCTTATTTAAGTATCTCAAGTTCACATGTAAAATGTTTATCTTGTTTCCCTTACTGGGCCTTCTGCTCACCCTTTCTTTTGATGTATGTCCCCAGGTTATGAGATGCAGTAATGAACTCAGGATGAACTTAAGGAGAATCCTTTCAAGTGTTTAAGAAGATTTTTTTTGTGTTGTTTTCATGTATTATGTTCCTGGTTTCCAAGACACTAAGACTTAAAGATCCTCAGTTTTGTGTAATGTAATGAAAGTTTATGTGACAAAAAGGCGGGATATTATATTATGAAGAAAGGTTTCTGTAGGGTATGTCTATGAAGATTAATGAGTGGAAAAATATTTATGGGGGATATTGAATATATTTCATGAAATAAGTATATTGTGTAACTAGTCTCCAAATACACAAAAAAATTATGAGCCTCATTCATGATTTTGTAATGTGAAATGAATATTCATATTTTAAGAATTAATATCTATGTTTGTAAAGACCGAGTCATTATATTTGGTATTAGAGAAATGGTTTAGTTAACCTTTAAAAAAATGATGAGAAAACTTTATTGATATCCCTAGGGATATGTATTGGTAGTTTTTAAGAATATATCTAAGGATAAGTCAAAGGATAAGTCAAAGTATAGAAAAATTTCTTACAATTTTGGAGAAGGATAGAGTGGGTGGTTTCCAAAAAATTACTTCCTTGTATGGATACTAAAATTGGATGTGAATCTAGTACATTTGTACTTAGGAATAATAACTCTGAAAAGGGCACATTGAGCTGAAATCGATTGTCACATGGTGCATGACAACATGCATTGTTGCACACCTAGATTGACACTCCCTGGGGATATGTTTTATAAATTCACAAACTATTTATGAACCATCATGAATTATTTAAATATTGAACATGAATGACCTAGGCTAAACCTAAGGGTGTATAGATTTAGAATTATATTTCTTGATTTAGACATCCTATGACCGTTTTTTCAGGATTAATCACTATAATCAAATATTCCCAATGGTCATGCTATCTATTTTTGTTTTAGAATGGTTTTGAAGATAGAATGAAGAAAGTGAGGTGGTAACAAGTATGATCAAATATTTAAGTACCAGATTTGATATTATTTATACAAATTCCTTTATATCATGAAAAGTTTATGGGAATGTTAATTCCTATCCTCAATTATTATATTTTGAATTAGTTGAGAAAACGCCTAATGGTAAGATAATTTCATCTCAAGTTTATGATTCTTCTCCAGTTAAAGTTTTTGGGAATGTACTTCCTAAAAATATTATTATTATCACTCTGGTTGAATTTGATGTTACCTTAGGAATATAATTTATTTCTCTACTTAAATCCCACATCTATTTCCATAGAAGGGAAGTCACGATTGATATTCCAAAACCAACCTATGACCGTCTATCAGTGTGACGACGGATATGAACTTTTTACAGAAATAAAATCCATTGTATGGGTCTTGATACCCATTAATAATGTGTGTTTATATGAGATGGTTAGGGAAGAAACTCAACATCAATGATATGCCTATTTCACATGAGTTTATTGATGAATTTTTGGAAAAGTTTTTTAGTTTTTCATCGAAATATGAGGTTGGGTTCTCAATAGAACTCATACATGATGATACCCTAATTTCAAATACTCCCTATAGAATGGCTATGGTTGAGATGTAGTAATTTAAGAAGAAACTCCTTGATATTCTTGAACAAATTCATAATAAATAACATATATCATATACCTCATATTTATGAATTGTTTGATCAACTATGTGAGGATCAATACTTTTAAAAGATTGACCTTCATTCTAGATATCATTATTTAAGGGTCAGGAAGGAGGATATACCCAAGACAACATTAAATAAATGATATGTAAACTATGAGTATATAATGATTCCATTTGGTCTTACTAATTATCCCACTATCTTTATATATTTAATGAATAGAGTATTTATAGATTACCTTGATCAGCTTGTGGTAGTCTTTATAGACGATATTATCATTTATTCAAAGTGTCAGGAAGAGAATGAAGATCACTAAATAATTATACTCAAGACCCTAAGGAAGAAATATGTATATGAAAAATTTACAGTGTAAATTTTGGCAACAATTATTTTCATTTTTGGATCATATAATCTTAAGAGAGGGTATATCAGTAAATCTATTAAAGATGGAGGCTATTGAGCATTGGTGTAGACCAACCATGCTAACTTAGATATATAGTTTTATTGTATTATATACACATTATCGATTATTTGTTGATAATTTCTCATTAATATCTAATCTACTTTCCAATTTAACTTGGAAGAGAGCCATGTTCCCCTAGAAAGATGAATGTGAGGGAAATTTAAAGGAATTGAAGAGAAGATTCATTAGTGTGCCTATGATTATATTACCTTATACTAGATAAGGGTTTAAAATCTATAGTGATGTATTCAAGAAGTTATTAGGATGATTTCACTTGAAAAATAACATGGTTATAGCTTATAACACACGATAATTGAAGGTTCATGAAAAAAATACCCAAATCATCATTTGGAATTAACTAATGTAATTTTTTCATTAATGATATATATAAATTATATTTATGAAGAAAAGTGTGATATATATACCAATAATAATATTTTAATGTATATATTCACACATAAGGAGTTAAATATGCACTTTATAAGATGGTTGGAGATGATTAAATATTATTACTACTCAATAAATTATCACCTTGGGAAAGCAGACAAGGCGGCTAATGCTTTGAGTTGAAAGAATAATACTAGATTATATATTATGAGGATAAAAAAAATATCCAATATTTATGGGATTTCAAAGGATGAATATTAAAATATATAAGGGGAGAATCTCATCTTTATTAAATAAGTGTTTAAGTATCTATCCCTGTGAGGATAAAAGAGTTGTAGAAGGATGATATGATGCTACAAAAGAAACTGAAAAATTTTCTGGATTTTAACCTTGATAATGATGGAATGATAAGGTTCAGGAACTGTATATGTGTTATTTCCATACCGTATTTGAATAAATATCAATTAGAGGAAGCTCATAGTTATTTATTATATATTCATTTTTTAAGTACAAAGATGTATAGTGATCTGGAAGAGTATTTCTGGTGGATTGAAATGAATATAGATACCAAAGAGTTTTTATTTTGGTTCTTAGTATTTAATAAAGTTAAAGATTAGTGACTAAATTATAAGGTGATGTTACAACCATTAACCATATCAGAATGGAAATGGGAAAAAATCACCATGATTTTTTTCATCGAACTCCCCAAAACATCGAAAGTGGATAATGCTATATGGGTTATAGTTTATCACCTTAAAAAGTAAAAAATATATTTTACTATTATAGAATATCTCTCTATAGTTCATATTTCCAGAATACAAATTAAGGAAATGTTAACTTTCATGGAGTAACACATTCAATTATATCTGATCAAGATCCAAGGTTTTCTTTATAGTTCTGGAAAGATATTGAATAATCCCTTGATAGAGAGTTGTGTTCCAGTACTTTGTATTATCCTCATATAGATGGATAGTTTGGGATAAAAATTCAAACCCTATAGGATATACTAAGATCTTGTTATATGGATTTCAAAGGTTGTTGGGATAAACACCTTCCTTTAGTCAAAGTTTCTTAAAACAATAGCTTTCGATTGAGCATTCATATGGATCCTTGTGTTTCCCTCTATAGAAATAAGTGTCGAACTTCAACATGTTGGGATGATGTTGGAGAAAGAAATCTTTTAGCACTATAACTAGCTAATGAAATGGAAGATAATGCTAGATCCATCCAATATCATATAAGAGAATCATAAAGTCCATTGAAAAGTTATGCGAATAATCATTAATGTGATAAGGAATTTAATATTGGAGATAAAGGATTTCAACGAATTTCCCCATCGAAGATGGTTATGATATTTAAAAATAATTTAAATTTAATCCCTAGGAATATTGTCCCTTTTGAGATTCTTGATCGTATCGGGATGGTATCTTATCTATTGGAGATTCCATCGAACCTCTCTCAAGTCCATGATGTGTTCCATTTATCTATATTGAGAAAGTATATAACTAATCCATTAGATGTACTGAAAAAATAGGACATACCAATAGATAATGATATTTATTATGAGGAATAACCTATGGAGATTTTAAATCATACAGGGAAATTTCTATGAAACAATACCACTCACCTAGTCAGTGTTTTATGGTGAAAACACTAAATTGAAGGAGCTATATAGAAACATGAGGATATGATGCGGAAAAAGTATCCTCATTTTTTTGTATTAGAGTTATTAATTTCAAGTGAGAAATGTAATTTAAGGGGGATATAAATTAACACCTCTATATTTTATGAAATAATTTTTCAAGTAAAATTAATTTCTTTTATAGTATGCATTTCACACAACATTGAGTTAAAAAAAATCCTATATACTATTTATATTATTATTTAAAAATGACCATTATAACCTAGCCATTAAACTTGTATTTATTAATAATAAAAACAAAATTTTTAAAATTAAGTATAAAGGTTTTATATAAAGAAAAAAATTTGATAAAAAGTACTTAATTTTCAGTAAAGCCTTTATATTCTTCAAAAAATATTTTTCTCAAAAAAATATTTTCATTTATTTTTATGAACAAATAAGAAAATTAATTTTTGTAAATTTTATAAATTTTACTTGTAAAAATTAACTTCATTACTTGAATCAACATTTCAATATTTTCTTAGGGTGAATTTGTGCTAATTTTCTATCTTTTTTCTATAAATAGTTAAAAATACTAATTTTTATTAAAAAATGAATTTTCATTTAAAGAATTTACAAAATAACAACTTGTTAAAAGATGTTTTAAAAGTTAAATTAGTTAAATTATGTTATTATTAGACCAATTTATTTAATTTTAATCAAATTCATATGAAATTTTGATATTAAAAAAATCTATAATTATGAAAATTTTCTTTTTAGAAACCAATTTTTTCATCGCGTCAGTAAGTTTAATTTTAATTTAAATTTATACACCTCTATAAATGGAATTTTGAAAAAATGGATTCCAGGATTTAAATAAAAATATCTAATGTTATATCATAAGTTCAACTTAATTTTTGTTCAAAATTTAAAGTAAAGACAATAAAAATTAATTATCATGGTTAAGTTTAAAACAGATTTACCAGTGTTTAAGCTAGAAATATAAGGTTTAAAGTGACTTAAGACCTTTTTACAACTCCCATTTTATTGACATATTTTTACCTTATATCATATAATTTTTTATAATGATCCATTTTATATCCATTGTTAATTTTTAAAACATATTTACACCTTTTCTTTTATAAAATTCCAAGTTTGTCCACTCCTCCACTTATAAAATGGAAACCCCTCTTCAATCCTCTTCATACTTCCAAAACACTTTGTTTTGTCAATAAATGAAAAAAAAACATTTTATAATTCCCTAAATACATCCTATAAGAGTTATTTTTATCATGAAACCCTCATAATAAGGATTTTTGTGCTAACCTAAGGAGGTTTTTCGAAGAAGCGGTAATGTCTTTAGCTGAGTGTTTTTATTTTATTTATTCCTACACCACTTTAAAATACTCTTCAAATATGTTGATATGATAACATAAGTATCTCCCATATATTGAGATGATATTATGTTAATGTAATAACCTACATATATTTCCTATTTAATCAAATGGGGAATGAAACCATTAATCATGTGTACGACGCACAACCACCTCAAGATAAGATGTAATTCGTTTTCCATCACCACATTCCATGAATAGATATAATGATGGATTTAGTATATTTATTTGAAATTTATGACATAATTCAAATTCTGAAATTATAATATCACATACACCTTCTTACACTCCATTCTATGGGAATACGATAACATCGATCATGTGTACAATAGACTACCACCTCACAAAGAAATGTGATTTGTTTTACACTTGATATACATGTAAGGTAGTAAGGATATTGTTGGTCCTAATAAGACACTCAAGAGGGGGTGAATTTAGTTCCTATAAATTTCTATAGCTTAAAATATTTATTTAAATGTTCCCAATTTAAAATCAAATATATCCCAGTTAACTAAAGTAGTAGATTTATAAAAGTTTTTGTTGTTTGAAAGATTTATCAAAGATATATTAATTATTAGTTAAAAAAATATTGATTATTATTTTAAATTTTGAAATCAATCTACTCAATCAAATTCTAATAAAAACAGTATCTAAGATTAACTATCAGAGTGAAGTAAGGTTTTATAGTTTGAATAAAAATAAAAAACAAAAATAAATCATGAAATAACACAATGGATTTAAACCAAGAGGTTTAGTATCAGGCTGAGACTTAGTCCTCTTTACCTGGTGATTCACCATCCACCAAGAAATTTATAAAAATAAACTTGTTCCACAACCTGGATCGGGGTACAAAATAGTATACACAGCTATCCAGGTCAACATATCTCTTCTACAGTTTTTGTGGGAGTGAAAATTACAACAAAACATATAGGGACCCATCCCACAGTTATCAGTGGGAGTGTAAGCTGTAAAAAGATATGTTTGTGAGGATAGAAACATATCTTTCAGTTTTGAACAAGGGTTAGTGTGTGTTCATATAACAGATATTCAGACACTCCTTGTATTGTAAATAATGTAGAAAAAAAAAATCTAAAATATTTATAAGGGTTTTATAAGGCTCTGTGAGTTTTATTTGCAGCTTTAAGACTCCTTGTAGATAGATTGAAGTGAATATTGAGTTTAATTTTAGGAACAAATAGCAATATTGAGGGTCGTGAGGCCTTGAGTCTTCTATTCATAGTGAGGTAGAAAGTTTATTGAAGTATTATTCTCAACTCTTGTATTGTTTCTATAGAATTTATTTGATTATAGTTCATAACAATATCATTGTTTTTCACAACTGGTAGTTCTTGAATATTTATGTTATTATTTCATTTTCTTGCTTCTTCTTTTTGGACAAGGTTTTCTCTTTATACAATATAGGTCTGATAAAGATCATGTTCTCAATCTTGTTCTAGTACCTCATAACTCATAATGTACTCTGACTATGATTTTAATGTTGTTTAAAAAAGGTTATTAATTTAACCAGTATCATTTATTGCCATAAATATGAATTTTAGTAATAAATTTGAATTTAATTTAAAGATAAGATAATTTTCCAAATCAGTCTCAGATCGATAGATCATTCTATTTGTGTCTCAGTCTTATTGTGTCTCAGTCTTGTTGGTGTCTCAGATTTGTCCGTGTCTTAGACTCAGTAGTTCGTTTAGTCATTAGGTGATGTGTTGGTGACATAACAATCAATAGCTTATATTTAGTGAGAATTCTAATTATCGGTCAGTCGCTCTGTCGATAGGTCATGATTTTAGTGAGTCATATCATCAGTAACTTAGACTACATTAGTGGATCTTCTATAGTGAAAAATCTGAGAAGTTTTCGATAACTTGATGCAATGGTGTCTTATCTATTGGTAGGTCAAGCATCAGTTACTTATCCTTATTAGTGACTTATACTTATCAGTGACTTATACTTATCCAATTTTTATTAACCTGTCTTATGATGTAAACAATAATAGAAGAGATTAAGGTTATATTTAAACATGATTAAACAAGATGTAACTTAATAAAACACAATTAAGCATGATTTTTGTGAATTAAAACATGAGGAGGCCAACAATATCCCCCATTTTGATGATCCCAAATCATGAAATTATATAGCACAATAAATGAATTATAATTATTAAAGTAAGTTCTGTTTAACATATTACACAGATCATAAGATATGAAATTTTAAGATAAACACAAATATTATATAGATAACTTATTAATATTTCTTTTAATATCATGAATAATATTTCTTTTAATCTTATGATTAAAATTTATTTCAATATTATGATTAATCATTGTTTTAATCTTATGATTAATACTTGTTTTAATCTTATGGTTAAGATTTATTTTAATATTATGATTAAGTTTTCTTTTAACCTTATGATAAAGATTTATTTTAATATTATGATTAACTTTTTTAATCTTATGATTAAGCTTTATTTTAACCTTATGCTCCCATTGAGATATATTCCATACACATTCTCCCCCATTTTGGATTATCAAAAATGGGACAAAAAACTAAGAGAAAGAATAGAAAAAATGATAGAATATATTTCATTAAAGATATAGTATAGGAGATAACAAAAAATATTACAACAGATCCCTATCAAGAGACATCCAATCACTACTTCTACAAAGTTGAATCCATCACACCTTTTCCATTATCAGGAGGTATAGTGGTAGAAACAATAGGAGAAGAAGAATTTGTGGTTGGAGTTACAGTGGGGGTAGTATTTTAAGGAAGAGGAACACCAGTAAACATAGAAGAAACAAGGCTTGGTCTAGAAGAGGCAGAAGGGCCTATATGTTCCTGATTAATGATAGTTCTAATTTTATTAAGAGCCCAAGCACGATACATGGAAAAATGTGGAAAGGGTGAAGAAGAAGGAGTATAAGGGTGAAGGAAATCTCTAATAGGAGAACATTTTGGAACAATAATTACAGTACTCTCATGATATAGATAGGGTTTTAACATATTTATAAAGTCTATTATTATATAGCCACCACGACCCATATTCTTTGTAAAATCCTCCTTATTTTCCATAAACTTCTTAAGAGTTGGAGTGAATTATTTATGTTTCCTAACTTGTTCCTAGGACTGAGTAATAGGGGGTATCATAAAATTTTAAACCAAGTATTTTAAGAGACTATCCAGATGATGTTTGGTGTAAATTATCTTAAAGTATAAGTCCACTTTCTTGGTTATATCTTCTTGATATTTACTGGGCCCTTTTTTGTAAAATCTTACCATATCATGCACATGGTCACTATTTTGCTTAATTTTGGCTAGGATTTAACAATCTGAGCCACCCATCATAGTATTAAGTTCTTATCTTACCATAGTTCTGATCATCACAACTTCAGGATTCTGAAAAGAAGAAGTAGCTGAGGTTGAGGCACCTTTTACTACATCTTGGACAACTGATCAAAACTGATTTAGATCAAGGGTTGGAGGCTTAGGACTAGAAAACTTAGAAGATGCATCCTCAATTATTTTAACGACCTTGTCCACAGTGTTTCTATAATCAATTTTCATACTGTTACCGGTAGAGACCATAACAACCAATTCGTTACACATCTTTTGATTGTCCGTTACAATTGATTCAATCACTGAAATCATGTGAGGTTCCATTTGAGAAAAAAACCTCTCTGTTAACATAACTACTAATTGTTGTAAATATCATTTGTTGGAATTTATTATCATTTACATGTTGTTATTGGATGTCACCTTTAACTTATGTTATGATTTATTGGTGTTATTTACTTTTACTTGGACAGTTATATAGAGGTTTGGGGTGGCACAATTGACTTACCATCAGCTTGGGTGGGGTCCTAGTGGGTTGGTTCAACTCAAAATGGTATCATATCGTTCAATTACTAGGGAAAAATTATGGAGTTAGTGTTCATGTTAGGAATAATTTAAAAAATAAGGGAAATTTTTTAAAAGGGTCTTTAAGAAAAAATTTTAGACTAGGAAACCATGTTTTGGTGTAGTGGTCAAGATATACATTAACCAAGACTCTTCTAATCTTTTGATATACATAAAGCATAGAAGATTCAGAGAATAACCCTATGGTGTGAGAGCGGTAGCCCACGACGCTCCTTGGAGATCGTGGCAGCGATGATAACCCTCAAAGCCTCAACCTGTACTTTTATGTTCCAAGCCATCTTTCTATTTTCCATGATCTGAAATCTAGAATTATCCATAGTAGATCTTCATTCACTGGATCCTCTGGTGGTTCCTTTGCTTTTCTCAAATATCGAGTCGTGTATCAGATCATCAAAATGGTTCTATTGCCCATGTTTTAGCCTATTAAGGATCTATTTATGAGAGAACAGAACTTTGTAAGTTCTCCTTCATTGCTCGTATCACATTGTCAAAAGGAATGAAACCATGGAAGGTCTCTGATTTGGTATCTCAACTGGCTTCAATTTGGGTGTGATTGACTTTAAATGTATCTCTTTAGGCCATTGATTCTTCCATATTATCTTTCCCTATGAGGAAGTAAAAGGGATTGCTGAGGTGTAGGATCTATTAAACTTAGGCCGAGTGTGCCTATAATTTACGATTGGAACCAGAATTTTAACCTTAATGAGTTTAGAGAAACTATTGCATAGGTCTGGGTCAAGGTCCCTGGGATTAACTGTCTTCTTTGGAACCCAAAAATTCTCTTCGCTATAGCTTCGAATATCATCATTCCAATCAGAATGGATAACACAACTGAAATTTCCAACTACGGTCACTTTGCAAGGATGCTAATAGAGGTTGATCTTAGCACTGTCTTAATTGATCGCATTGTTCTTTCAACTCCACTAGATGAAGTTTTCCTTAGGATTGAATATGAAAGAACCCCCATTTTTTTACTTATTGTGGTATTATTGGACATCTCCTCTCTAACTATAGGGGCAACATAAGTTGTTCAAATTTTCCTTTAAAAGGGCATGAATCTAGTTAGTGTTGGAAAAATAAACAGTCTGAACTCTTAGTCAAGCCAGATGACCAAACTAAAAATGTCAAACACAACTATGAGAATGTTTCTCTACCTGTTAATGCACTTCAGAATCAATATAAGGCTGGTAGTATTTTTAAGACTCATGAACATGTTGGAGTTGAATGTTCCAAAAATTATGATGGGTGTATTCCTAAGGCCATATACATATCTCCTTGAGGTAAAGACAAGTCCGTATCTCATAAAATGAAGAAGGATAATAAAATGAAATTGTATTGGGCTGATTTAGTTAGTGCATCCCATCATAAAAAATCTCAGATTGGTGCAGATAATGACCAAGATAAAGAATAATCTGATGATAACCAACATTTTCAAGAACCATCAATTCAAGATTATGTGGACTTGGAAATGCGGCGTCAACACAAATTAATGGACTCTAAGGGTCTCAAAGGTAAAGAGAAAATGGAAGCTGCCATATCTCTAAAATCTAAACACAATAAGTCATCTTCTTTGCATGGATCTATTAGTAAGATCAATTATACACCTATGAAAACACACACATGGGTGGAGATTGGATCCTTTTATAATCATATGGAGTGAGATTCTTCTAAGTTACATGAAGGGGGGGGGGGATGCAACTCATGCATACTCTTCAATTTTGATCTCAACTGGAAATAAGAAATTAGATTTTCTTATCCCAAAATCTTCTGTATAGGACATATTAGAACCAATCCAAAACATTTGTGAGGATTGTGTACAAGAACCGGTTGCAGATCAACGTACAGAGGGGATTAAAACCCCCAATGTGGAGCAGCTTCAACCGGTTTTTGGTCTCAGCTCCAAACATTCTAAAAGAAGATCAATAAAAGGTAAAAATTATACTATAAGCACACATAATTATTTTGATTTTATTGCATCTGGAAGCAGTGAAGAAGATGGGCATAGTGATAATCCTGCTATAGGAGAACGGGATATGAAAGGGGTCATCGATTTTGTGCCCCCAAAGGATGGTGGAGGAACTCATGTGAATGTGTAGGCATGGAGAAGTGGAAGGTTCCCTCATGATATGGGCATGCAGTCCTCTCAACATATCATGTGTACCCGGTCCCGTGCAGCGTAAGATTTTTTTGGTTGGACTTCGATTTTTGTATACTCCCCCCCATTCTCTCTTTTTTCTATTTAATAAAAGGTCCATTGTTCCTTTCCTCTAAAAAAATTGATATACATAAAAAAATGAGACACACGTTATAGAATATTATCAAGATGGTACATAAATCATAGAGTGACCAGTTACATGATTTCATGTCTTTACAGTATCAAATCACCCAGATATGCTCTAGTAACTATGGGTACATCGTGTCTATTAGAGGGTTACACACATAGATAGTAAACTCAAATTAATAAGAAATCTCTTGATGATCCAATACTAATGTGTGATACTTTATTAGTTAATTATTTGAGCAATGTGGTATTGATTTTGAGAACTGATTGGAAGGTATCATTTTCCTGTGAGCATAGGGTGGGTCCTCCATCATTTTTTCTTAGTGAGTCAAATAGGACTACCTATAAACTAAATGAACTATATTTATATTTTATTGATATATTCGTCTTGGGTTATTAATTTAATCATTATTCTTAGGTAGTAAAGGATTGGTTAGAGTTTGAAACTGATGTTTTCCATCTATTTCAGACACCCATGTGGTTGTTCTTAAATTGACTTTCATTTTATAATGTGGTAAGTTATTGAAAAATATTGATTATATAATACCATTATATTTTTAACCTACCATGGATAAAGATGGATCTCCTGTTCAAGAATTTTTATTTGATGATATTGAGGATTTTTTGAGTTTAAAAGGTGATAAACTCTCTTCAAGATAGCATGATTGTAACCAAGCACAAGAGGTTTATAGATGAGGTAATTCTTAGTCATGATTTAGAATATATTTTCTCCAAGCTAAAGATTTATATAAATCTAAATGTAGAGAGTTTTGAGGTAGGTTTATACCTTACATAATCCCCTGACTATGTCGAAGTCTTTAAGTGAGCTTTTGAAGTTGAAAATTTTCTCTTTAAATTAACTTTGACTTTGGTATAATTATACAATTTATTAAGGTTTAAAAGAGTGGTTCGATGAATATATATTCATATCAAAGATAAAATTAATATTAGAATCATTATTTTTTTTATGATTGGTAGGATTACATGAGCTGATGTTAGTGAAAGAGGAGTTTGTGAATGAGTATCTTGATATTGATGATGTTTTAGACTATCTCTGTCACCACCTCTATGTAATCCTCATCAATTATAGAGTACTGATGGGTAAGTTGTACATAATTTCATGTGGTGGATGGCACCAATTAGAGAAAAACTAATAGTATTTTAGGTATAAATTTTATATTATTCACTAACACTAACAATAAATGATTTCGACATGATCCATTCCTTTATTCTTGTATTTTTTCATGGGAGTTAGAGATTCTTATAGATCTCCTAGATAGATTTACATGTCTATAGAATCATACTATTGGGAAAAATTAATTTAATCATGGTGGTTTAAAGTGTGAGGATAACCTAAATTGAGGGATGTATTTTTCATAATTCCATTATGTCATGATGAGACCATGTATCAACATCCTTGGTATGGAATGGATGGCATATTGGAATTGTGAGGAATTTTGTAGTTGGACATATGGGTCGAGGCTACCTATAGTGGTGAGTTAGTCCCTCTAGATGGATAAGTGTGTCATCCCTTGAGTGATTGTGGATAATTAAATATATTTTAGTGATTTTATCTTTTCATTCTTGTTATTTAGTGGGGGAACAATTTCCCATAGTGGAACTGGAACTCATGAACATTTTCTTAGAAAATATTCCATGGTTTCCATCATTGATTTATTTGTTTTGTATCAGTTGTATTTAGGAGATCTATTGATATATTCTATTATTTATTGAGTAGGTAAGTCTAGATTAGGAGTCTTATGGTGTAGTTGTAATAGCATTTGGATAAAAATATTTCATCAAAATCGACATGATCTCTTTAACTAATGGAATGTATAAAAGTGGTATTTGATTAATTAATTACTTAACTCAGAACCTATTCCATCAATATTCTATTTAATATATTTTATTATGTAAATTTATAACCATTTTATTGAGATATAAACACTAATTTTATTGTTCTAAGAGCATTCATTTCATGGTTTCAAAGTTGGATCACTTACGGTGAATTATTGATGTTCATTTAAAATGGGAATAAAACAATATAATTGAAATGAAATGTTATTAATGCATATAAAAAAAATAAAATTGTCCCAAATATCCCTTTTTATTCTTACATTGGGACGAATCATTTAGTAAAAATGATCACATTACGAGGTTAGTTCATTTAGGCGGTTATACATACCATTATGAACAAGGTTCATTTTATTTATTTAATTAAATATTGAAAATATTAAAGAAATTAAAATAAGTTATAAAATACATATTATAATCATATTTAACCATAATAATATTTTTATAACCATTATTGAAGGTGGTGGTGAAAAACAAAGTGTGTTGTTCATGGAGGCGGTGAACCAACCATATTGTAAACAATGATGTGATTTTAGAAATGAATAAAGGATGTGTTCATGCTGGATATTACCCCATAATAATAAAATATAAAAATATTTATGATATATATGTTACTATTAATAGGTGGATAAAAGACATAATGGGTATGTATAATAAGAATAAACTCGAAAGTAATTAGTTGATAATATTACCACTTCCTTTGGTCTCTTCCTTTTATGATACTTCTTAATGCTCCTTAAAACAGTCATTTGATGACACCAAAAGCAATATTATGTGTGGGAGATGATTGGGAATATAATTTGGTATAAATTTTGAAATATCCATGTCTTAGATGATGTGAGTAGAAGGTTTTTTAGGGGTTTTATTGGTAAGTGGAGGAGAGGGGTGTTTTTGAACATTAGACTCATTGGTTTTTTACTTTGGCTTAGGACTATCAATAGTAATGAATCTTATGACTACATAAAAAAATGGTGCATGTTATTTTGAATTAGTGGGTGATTAAATCATCCATGACTCAAAAATTCATGTATTTAGATTGTAATGTTAAATATCATATTTTTTCGTATTTCACTATTCACCAAAAAATATATAATTTTATAGAAATACCAAAAATTCAGCCTAATAATTACTCAATGTATATATTCCAAAAAGGGAATCCATTTTTTGAAAGTAATTTTCTATGTATGAGACAATTAATTTTTAAATAAAATCATTATTTATTTAAAAATAGAAATTTTAATAATAAGATTGATTTTTAGACCCTTTGAAAATTTACTCATGGTCTCGTAAAATTATCATAAATTTCTAATAAAATCTAATATTAATTTATAAACCCATTTTAGGAAAATTAATCTATTCTAAATAATTTTATTTATTCTAAAAGTTAAATTAAATCATTTATGTTTTACATAAAATACAAACACTTAATTTGTCATTTTTAAAATATTTATATACTTGTACAATGGTTTTAATATGTCACTTTTTCATTTTATATGATGCCTAAATATTATTTTATAATTAAATAGGAGTTATTATGACTCTAATATTCATGTTTCTATTCTTAATGGTCAGATTACATTTCTAATGGTCATATTACTATTCCAATGGTAGAATGACTATTCTAATGGTTGAATTTGTAATGGTCATATTGGTACCATAATTTCTTTAAATACCTTATGTTTCATTCAATAATCATTCACTTTAATTTTATCTCAATGTTACACATATTTTAATTTTCAAGATTGATATTTCATTACTAGTATAATGCTTTATTTCTAGAGTACTGTTCGTGATTGTAGTTATTCTGCGAGATCATAAAGATCCAACATTTCATATTTTAGTTACCTTATTTTATATTTTTTATCCCCTTGTAATATTTTTAATTATTATATCCATTTTTAGTTGATAGATTTAATATTTAAATTAATATAATAATATGTATTTTGTTTTATCATGAGCTGTGTGTGCATTACACTACGCTACTAAATATAAAGTAATTATAAGAATGGAAATAGTATTGATAAAATTTTGGGTTCTTGTATTCTTCCCCATTAATAAATTTAACACATGAAATTTCATTTTTCATAATAAAGTTAAAATATTTGAGGGCAATTCTACTTCATGTCATCCTTTGGTTCTCATGTCACCTCCTCATACTTATAGTTTCTCCATAGTACTTTTACTGGGTGAGTTGACTTGTTGCATTTAACTTTATCTCTATGATCAAAGATATTCACTGGATGATCCTCATAAGAGAGATCATTTTCTATCTATACCACCTCCGAGTTCATTACTTATGAGTGATATGGTATGTAATTACTTATGAAGGTTACATGGAATACACCATGTACCAAAGACAAAGTTGGTGGGAGTTCTATTCGATAAGCCACAACACTTATGTGATCAAGAATCTCAAAGTGTTCAATGTACCTTAGTCTTGGATTTCCCTTATTCCCATATATAATAACTCAATTCTATAGACATATGCGAATGAAAAATTCGTATCCAATTTCAAACTCTAGGTCTCATCGATGATGGTCATCATACCCCTTCTATAAATTTTGACCAGCCTTGATGTGTTTCTGAATGGTATTGACTTTTTATACCATTTCCTCAGCCATTTTATGTCCCATCATTGTGTGTCCACCAACTTTATCCCAGCACATAGGTGTTTTCCATCTCTTACCATAAAGGGTTTCAAATATATCCATTTTGATGCTTGAGCATAAACTATTATTTTATGAGAACTCAACTAGAGGATGACGTTCATCAAAACATTATTTGAAGTCTATTGAGAATGATATCAACATTTCTACCAGAATATAGATAGTTTTAACAAATTAGACATTATTTTATGGGTGATAAGTCATACTGAAGTTCAACTCGCTGTTTAGATCATGCTAGAAAATTGACCAGAACTTATAGGTAAATATTAGAAATCTGTTAGATAAAATCAATAGTGGTTCCCCATACTACCTCACCATATTTATTATGTATATCCTTGCATGATGATCATGTGATAATTTTTCTCAAATTTTAATTAGGTGACTAATATTTGTAAGACAATCCACCACAAACCATATCAAGTTATTTCATCTTGATGTCCTCATAAGACTATTGAAAAATTACATGGTGATTTTTCCCATTTCTATATAGGTTTGGGTAATGTTTGCATCATAAACTTGGATTTTTTTTATTTCATCCTTAACCTGAAGACATACTAGTAATTTTTATGTATATTCGGAAATCTCCATCTTCATATTTCCCCACCAATAGTTCTCTTAGAGATCTCAATACATCCTTTTTCTCCCATAGTGGATTGAGATAGTCAGGATATGAGAATCATTAAAAAAAGTATTATTTATATTAGGAATTTATGGTACAAATAATTATGACCCAAATATTGTAAATCTGTATTCATAAATTTTGAACTCCAAGGATTTCCCTTTTCTTAAATCTCTCACCTTCTTTTGTATTTTCATATCATCTATTTGAGCATCCATTATCTTCTCCATAAGGGATTGTCGAGAAATAGTTTTTTAAAGGTATCATGATGTTCCTAATTCTGATTCCCATTTTCATTTGTATTTAGTATAAGAAGATTGGATTATTCTTAATTCTCAATATTATTATGGTTTTCAAAACCTTTTTAATTATATAATCTACCAATTTATTTTTTCCCAAGGATAGTAGTGGATTTAGCATTCATATCCCTCGATCAGCTCTATCCATATTCACCAGAACATATTAAATTAATTTTGTGTGAATATATATTTGAGGCAATTATGATCCACATACATTTCACTCTTTTTCACATAAAGATAATGAAACTAGACTTTCAATGTGAAGATCACTATAGAAAACTCCAGATCTTGTGTTGGATAGTTCTTCGTATGAAATTTCAACTTCCTTGAGGGGTGAACTATCACTTTGTCATTTTTTATTAGTACATAGCCTATGATATTAATTTTTTGTTTATAAAATTGAAAACATCATATTTTATTATAGAATAAAAAAGAAGTTACACCATTTAGAAAAAGGGATTTTCTATTTTTCATTTTGCTAAATAGGAAGAAGATCAAGAGGGAGTGTATCAGCCTAAATTCAGGCATCATTGAAAAATCCTTTGTTTTTAAGAGAATAGGTAAGAGAATTAACTTCACAAATGGAATGAGTGATGATGTAGTTCATTATAGAGAGCTTGTCCATGAAGTCAGTTCATCTAGCACTGATCTTCTATGAAAAATGTATGTTACCAAGCCTAACTGCTTGCACAATAGTAGCCGAGTAACATTCGAACCAAACATTATTCCAATTTCATTGCCTATCTATTTGAACAATATTGATAATTCCAATCATTTCGACTTCAAGATCCATGAAATGTTGATAAGGCCCATATGTACAGTCAATGATGTATCCATTATGATCCCTAGTGATAGCCCCAAAGCCTTCCAGACCAATATTCCATTTAGAGGCTCCATCAGTGTTCCACCTTATCCAACCAACAAATAGTGGGATAAAAAACCCTTCAAGAGTTTCACAAGGGGGAGGGGAATTACCTATAATGTTGAGGTGTCTCAGTAAAGCAAAGTACTGAAGATAATTGTTACAAAATCCTTTTTGTAGGTGGTTTGAATTCTTTATAGCTACTATAATTTCAGAAAAGGCATATTGGAGGATAAATGGAGTATGGTCATGTATATATTTATTTATCCCATGCTATATGACATACATGAGCTCTATATAGGAAACAAAGAATATGTTCTTTAATTTCTTGGACATCTAGATATTTAAAACCCGTTATAGAAGACCGTCAAATCTGTCTATGAGTAGTTGATATAGATCAAATTGATGAAACAATGATTTCCATAAAGATGATTTCATTTAAAATAATAAGAAGATATAGTCCACATATTCTCTATATTGGTGGTATAACACACACCTAGAGAAAATAAAGATACATCTATGTTGGAGGAATGCTTTGACTGTAACTCTATGGAAGGAGACTCTCCAAAGAAGTGAGAATCTAGAGGACTACATCCATCTATTTATAAAGTCCCCAATCCAACTCATATTTCCTTGCATCTCATGATTATAGAAAGCCATAAAATTCAGAAGTCCATTTGGGGATGATTCCCAAACTAAGAATTCATCATGTGCCATGAAGTCAAGATTTAAAATTCCATCTTTATGTTCACCCGAGAGTCAGTCCATTATTCTCATATGGTCTCTTATAATGATTTTAGGATCAATGGGTTGATCCGTAGTGCTGATCATGTTCAGCTGAGGAGTCCCCATCTAGTTTTCTTGATAGAATCTGAGAGAATAATTAGGATTGACTGTTTATTAAGAGTGTCTATACACCTTAGAAAACACTTTTTTATACGGGGCCATATTAAGGACTCCATGTAATGAAGTTTTCTATATTTTAAATGCTCCTTAAATGTGGTTCTGAAAATTTATAGGGACATAGAATTAATTTTTCACAACTTATATATAAATTGTTCTGGGAGAGATTGATTGAACCTTTCCATGTTTTTGATGCATAATCCCCCAAATTTGTCAGGCTTACAAAATTATTTCTAGTTCACCGTGACAACTTTCCTCTCTAAAATGATACTTATAAAAATTAATTTCCTCATATACGCATTGATGTTTTTGATCAATGAGGTCAGCCATAAGTACACCATGATGGAGAAAACCAATTTGGAAATCAATTTTTTCTTGAAAAGATAGATTCTCACTACCATTGAAATTGATTTTCCTTTCTATAAGGATAATTTTATTTTAATCTGGATCAATATATCATTGAATTGAGATACTTTAGGCCTTACCCAAAAAGTGGCACACCTAAGTAATTGAAAGGAACAGTGACATCCCTTATACCTAGGGTAGTAATAATGTTCCCTCTTTTGGTACCATTAATGTATTTACCAAATTATATGAATGATTTCCCAAAGCTGATATCTTGACATGATACACTTTCATAGTGCAAAAGAAAATTATTGAAGTTTTTGAAGTTTTCCCTATCTCCTTGAATAAAAAAAATAACATCATTAGAAAAAAAAGATGAGAGGGTGCAGAGGTACCTCGAGTGGCTCTGATAGTCCTCAAATCACCTGTTTCAACCATGTGTAAGAAAGTATTCTAAGAAGGTTTTAGATATATCCCTTTTATGGTGATAACATGCCTCGAGAATGATAATTCCTCCATCCAAAACTCCAATTTACTGTACTTTTGATATGTATTCTCATTTCACATAGTCTTTATCACTGTTTTCAAATGCTCATAATGATCTTCCTTGGTTTTGGAGTATAACCGAATATCATCTTTAAATAATACCAAAAAATTGTTGAAGTAATCTATAAAAACTCTATTCATTAAGTACATAAATATTTTTGGATCATTAGTGAACCAGAAGGGTGTCACTATGAATAAATAGTGTTAAAACCATATTCAAAAGGTTGTCTCAAGGATATATTCCTTATTCACATTTAATTGGTGATATCCCAACCAAAGGTCCACCTTATATAAATAATAAGGACCACACAGTTGATTAAAAAGTATTCTATAAATGGTAGGGGATAATTGTTCTTTATCATGATTTTATTGAGTTCATGAAAATAAATGAAGAAGAGAATTAACCCATCCTTCTTCTGGATGTTGAGGACCGGTTCACCCCATAGTGAATCACCTATGCATATAATACACTTTTCCAGATTCTATTGAAATTTCTTCTTCATTTCTTCTAAATCAGTGATGGCCATTCTATAGGGCGACATGGATATGGGAAGATATCCAGGTAATAGTTTTATTTAGAACTCAACCTCTCACTCAGGAGAAATATTGGGAAACTTTTAAGAGAATTCATCTGTATAATCCCTCAAAATGGTAATTTCATAATGAATGATTCTCTCCTTTGTATCAATCATTTGAGCTAAATACACTTTCTCAGAAGGTAATTATATCTACACAGGAGATGAAGATTACAAAGGATATTCATTATCCTTATTTCACTTTCACAAAATCATATGATGAATCAGGATATGAAAAGCGATCACCCTCTCCCAACCATTGGTATTAGATTTATATAAGAACAGAAAATCCCTATATAATATAGAAAAAAATCCACTAAAGAAAGAATGAAAAGATTTGATGGTGGGTTCAACACACAAAAAATGAGTGTGTATGAGTTATATACTTGGTATGTAATAATTTATCTATTTCCTGTTCTCACAGATAGCTCAACCTCTATGTTTTAAGGTGGTGTTTGAATAGTTATTCTAAACATGAATGATATGAAAGAATGGATAAATGTATAATCATATAGTACATTTTAGGCTCATGAATATATAGTGAGATCACCTTTCAAAATTTGATTCTATTTCTAGTCATTTATGGTATTTATAAAACTTTGGGATGATAATGCTTAATCTAAAAACAATATTAAAGGGAAACATTAAACTCAGAAGGAATAAATTTTAAATGACATTTAAATCCTAAATTATGTGTCTTTGGGTTTTCAATCTAGTTTACCCATGTCAATTTTTCCACTTTTTCTATAACAAAACAATCTATGAAAGTCCTTAATAATGGCTCATAAAGAGATTTTGAATTTAGAAAATCATATACATTGGGGGTTTCAAACCAATTGTCCAGTAAGGCCTCTTTGTCATGCACCAGGTGTTATATAGTCAATGGAAAATGTTCCATTTTTGGGGCTATTACCCCTCAATACAACAATTCTAGATCTACACCACTTATAGTATCCTGAGAGGGATGTAATTTCATGGAAACCACTTTCTCTAAACTTAACCAAAATTTTAGTTCATTTTCCTATAATTAGACTTTTCCCTTCGGTAATTATAAGTTATTCTAGTCTTAATCCCCAAAAATTACTAGACCATCCTAAGAAACTAACTATAGAGACCCAATCCTTTTAAATGTGTTATTATATGATTTTTAACATAAGTATTTCATTAAATACAAAAAAATGATTAAGAGGCCTAGTGTCTTTAAAATATTAGGTACATAAAACACCAACATGATACTAAAATGCAACATCATTATTTTATTCTCCATAATTAGATTCTAAATCGCTTCAATCTCCTAAAATCGAATAGAATAACTTATGGAATAAATAAAATAAAGGGGATATCAATAAATCATAGTAAGGGAATACACAGCATAATGAAGCAGAGCATATGAGTCAGAAGGCACAACATGATAACATAAAAAGACACGGATCTTGAATAATAATATGGAGGTATAAAATAAATAAAATTTTATCATAAGATAATGGAAACATAGAACTATGGTAGGAACAGAAAACATGACACAAGCATAAGTCAAGGATAATAGTCAAGACAACATCACATGGTGGATAGACTCCAATCATAGATTAGGTTTACTCCTTAATCCCATACATAACATCTCATGGGAAAAAATCATTAACCATGGAATTGGAGGACTATATGGGTTCCCCAATCATAATTTTTTCGTTATTATATATTCCAAAAAATGAAATCAATTATAATGAAGAAACATAATAATTTTACATGGAAATAAATGGGTTGTATAATCTTACCTATATTTCATAAAGAACGCATTTGAGAAATATACTATTGGAATTCAATAACCCATTAATGGAATGGGTAATAAGCTAGATACATATGTAATAGACATATATACATAATTCAAAAACATTTTGTAGCATCAAAGAGAGAGTGAAATTGATTTATATAGAGAAAGTTTATAACCCAAAGAAAAAAGGTAATTTGAAGAGGTCTCTTACCTTATGTTTCGGAATCAATCTACACACACATTTAATTTCCTTGAAAATAAAATTAAATTCATTTATTATAAAAGTAGGAACATTTTACATCTATATTTAATATACTATAGTTTTATTATGTTCATTTATAATAATTTCATTGAGATTTAAAGTCTAATTTTGTTGTTCCAATAGCATTCATTTTAGGGTTTCAAGGTCGTATCACTTGTAGATAATTATTGATGTTATTTTAAAATGGGAATAAAAATAAAAAATTGAAATTAAATGGTATTAATTTAATTTTAGAAATTTAAATGGTCCAAAATATCCCTTTTTGTTATGTCATGGGTAATAGTCATTTAGTAAAAATGTTAATGTCACACGATTAGTTCATTTAGGTATTTTTACCAACTCTTATGAAGTATATTTATTTTATTAAATTAAATAAATATTTAAAATATTTAAAAACATACATTAAAAAACAAAATACTTATTATAATGATATTTAACAATAATAATAGTTTTATAACCACCCTTGAATGTGGTGTTAAAAAATAATGTGTGTTTCTCATAGATGCTGTGAACCAACTACATTGCAAATAACTCTTTCATTTTGGAAACAAAATAATGGAGGGTTTAAGATGAATATTACACAATAATAAAAATAAATTAGTATATTTAGGATACTAATGAAACTATATAGAGGTGTATATAATACATAAGTGGTGGTAGAAGGAGAATAAAATTGAATGATATTAGTCAACAATATTACCACTTTCTTTGGTTGTCTCCTCTTAATCTACCCCTTAAGGAACCTTGAAATGGCCTATAAATGAGACCAGAAACACTAGGATTTGGGGGATATAATTTGGAATTTAATTGGGTTGAAATTTTCTAGTCATCAAGGCTTAAAATTTGGGAGGATAAGGTGTTATGAGGTGTGGTATTTGTAAGGGGAGGAGAGAGGTGTTTTTTAATATTATATTTATTAGTTTATTATTTTGGCTTCAGAATATCACAAATATTGATTATTGTGAGTAATTAAAATAAATAATACATGTGAGTTCTAAATAGTGGGTTATTACATAATCTGTGACTCAAAAATTCATGTATTTAGCTTATAACATTAAATATCATATTTTTTCTTATTTCACTACTCACTATAAATTCAAATATTTTATAAAAATACTAATAATTGACCCAAACCATTTATCATTGTATATATTTTCTGAATTTAAATTAATTTTATGAAAATATTTTTTTTAAATAAGATAATTTTTTTCAAATAAAATCCTCATTTATTTGAGAAATACCAATTTCAATATCATGATAGATTTTAAAACCCTTTGAAGAATTACTTATAGTCTCATAAAATTATCTAATCATTATAATAGATCATAATATTAATTTGTGATGCAATTTTATGAAAATAAAAATTATTTTAAATGATTATATTTATAATAAAAGTGAAATTAAAGCATTTGTGTTTCACAGAAAATTACCAACACTTAATTTATCATTTTCAAAATATTAATTTACTTATACCATGGTTTAAATATATCATGTTTTCATTTTATATTTTACCTAAATATTATTTAATAGTCACATAGGTGGGAATACTATTCTAATAGTCGTTCTGTTATTCCAAATGGTCATATAACTATTCTAACAGTGGGGTTATTATTCATTCGGTAATATTACTAGTCCATTGGTCAGATTTGTAATGGTCATATGGATTACCAAGTTTCTATAAATACCTCATATTTCATTAATTATTAATTCACTTTTATTTTATCTCAATATTATATATATTTTCATCTTCTAGATCAATATTTCATTATTAATATTCTCATTTATTTCTATATCATTGTTCATGAGTGCGGTAATTATAGTGGATTGAACAGATCCATGTTTTCATATTTTAGTTATCTTATTTTATATTTTTATCCCCTTATAATATATCCAATTATTATGGTTATTTATATTTTCTATAATTATTGTTTAAATTAATATAACAAAATTTATTTGGTTTTACCATGGGGTGAGTGTGCATTATGCTACATTACTAAATATAACACAATTTTAAGAAGTTAAATTATATTGATAAAATTATAATTCATTACAAGATAATATTCCATGGTTATTATTCATGAATCACTATCAATATTTGAATTCCTACTAAGTCCATTATAAGTAAATAACTATTATGACATGTTTTTGAGACCTATAAATAATTTATAGTGACCATCATCAATTAAACCATCATTTAATTTGAGTTGGATGAGTATTTTACATTTTTTATAAGCCTACTACCAGAGAACTAGATGTGTGGTTAACTTCTTTTCTTTGAGTTATATATTCTGGATGTATATCAAGGATAGTTTATTTTTTTGGTAATCATGATGTTTGAGGTTGATATGAACTATATTATTAGAGTGTTGCAATTTTTGTATTGTAGAGAATCCCTTTAATAGGAATTATATGCTCAAACTATTGAGGAGATCTCTAAATATCATACTTTAGCGTGGTTAGTTTCGGTTAAAGTGAGAGGGATGTTATTTCTTTTATCACTTGTGATGTCCCCCATATCTAAATGGGTGTGGGAGGCCATTTATTATAGAATCTATTGTGGGATCATGTGTGGTCATCGATTTTCAATCAGTGCACCTATCATATTCTCCCAAAGGTTGGGATTATTTTATATTCCTTCAAGGTAAAATAATTATGTTTTAATAAGTACCATCTTGGGTGTTGTTATGGAAATTTTTTAATTGAGTTCACGTAATAAGTGGAGGGACCTCGATTTTATAAGAATATATTAGTATTCATGTTCACCATTTGATGTATTTAGATAAATTATAAAGGATTTTTCTTGGTGGGATTATGTTTTTGGGGTTTTACAAGTTCTAACATGTGTTATTTTATGTTCTAGAGAAGATAGAGTAAGGAAATATGAATTAGTCAAGATAATCTATTTAATATTGTGGTTTAATAGGTTATTGATGAGATTTTTTTTGGTTGTATGGTCATTTGATTTGGTTGTTATTATTTCTTTATGTTACCATCGGTTTCTTTCATGATGAGATACTGTAACCCAACATGGTTATCATAAGTGATGAGTGCAATCTTATTTGGAGTCAAAGGTGGGATTATATATTTTTTTCTAAAGGAAGATAAAATATTAATCATTAGGTTGGAAAAGTTCATATTCTTGGTGTCTTACCTATTGATATATTATCTTTATCGAGTTATGATAAGAAGTTGAAGCACACCTCAAAGAGACACTACCTTTGAGCTCATGTGGGGTTTATCATGAAATATTTAATTGATTTATCCTTTAATAATATTGGGTTATAATTAAAGGTTTTATATTTTATTTTATCAACTTCTCTATAAAGTTAAGGAATATAAAACTCTCATAAGAGGTGATTTTATTAGTATACCAGTTTTATATTAATATCATTGGCTTATGGTTTCAGCTTCGGATTATGATGATAGTATATGTAACATCCCAGGTAAATAAAGAATAATACATTCTCATATTTATTAATATTTACGAATTAAATATTAATTTTACTTTAAAGTGGTTTCTATGTTCGATAGCGTACCCGATACGCAACAAAGAGTTTCTCTGAAATCTTACGTTGCACACTAGTAATAAAATAATATTATTTTAAATGGTAGTTAACACGTAGTCGTTGTATTGGTAGGAATGAATAGAAATAACTAAAATATGATTATATATGTTTGTTAAATGTTTTTATATTTATCCAACAAAGGATAAAAGCTTAAAATACGAAAAGAATTCAATTTTAGGCATATATACTCTAATATTCACTAAAGGTCCACTTATCGCCTTTTGATGGAGAACCCTCTTCAAATATAGTTCTGGTCACTCATATACATTCTGTTGAACCAAATAAAATTCTTCTTTAGAATCGGGACATCAAAATTTACTTTGTGTAATTTTTTGGTATTTTTCCGATAAAGTTCATTTTTTAATGAATAGTGAGAAATGTTGTATTTTAATTCAAAACCACTTTTTAATATAATTTTTTTATATGATTATATTATCTTTTGAATTTGTTTTAAATTTAAATTAGAATATATTTTTCCATTTAATCCAATAGTGGTCGTTGGAATTAATTTCACTTCGAAATTGGACTTAAACTAGTGTCAATCTTTTGATATATATTGTTTCATAAAAACACGCTATTTGTCCTGACAGCGGAAATTAATTATAAAATTAATTAATGTAACTTATATGTTTTTAATTTTTTAAAATAGACATAATTTTTGAATTCGGAATATCAAATATAGCTTAGGGTGAAGTTTTGGTATTTTTCTGAAACACTTCAATTTTTGATGAATAGTGAAACCACTAAGTGGTACTTAAAAAACTGATTTTCCGTTTAAATGAAATTTTACCACCTCTGTGTTTTGAATTTCAAAAATCTGACATACATGGTTGTCATTAGGAAGTAAAATTTGGTTTAATGGTATTAAAATAATTTTTTGGTGAATAGTAACTTTTAAGTTTTTAATCGCGATTAGAGGTAATTAGTGTAATTTACGGTAAAAATAATGTCTTAATAATATGAAATGACCTTGACACCTGTCCTACCCTTATTTTATGTGTCATGGACGACCAAGAAAATCCATGGGTCAACTTGGAGACCCCATCGAGCCACTTTTGTTGGAAAATGACATTAATAACTTTTTATTTAATGTTAAAATAAAAATGTCACAAACATTTGTTGTTTTACTAAAACAATTTTTACATGGAGTTATACAAGTCATATGTTTGACTATAAATATTCATTAGAAAGCTAAAAATATTTCCTACATCATGATATTTGTTTTATAATTTTTAGACATTAAATTAATTAAATTATTTATGACACCATGATGATGCAACGATTACCTCATTATTTAACGATTTAAATAAAATGAAAATATAATGTACAATCTAAAACCTAAACTTGTAAAAAAACCTATTGGATGGGTTAATTTTGAACTATTATCACCTTATCCTCAAAATATATAATTTTGGGACATTTTAAATCCGAAAAGAATTTTATAATAAAGTAACCTTTTATAACTTTCCAAGAGTGCCCCTCCTCTCCTCTTATAAAGGCCCCCACCTCTACCACCTTACCCACACCAATCATGCATTTGGCTCGGCCAACCCATGCCCATTTTGTCTCTAAAACTACATCTATTACCCCTAGAAGCCTCAATTTTGTCAGAATTATTTCCAAGGAAGCCTTTGAGCTCAAATCAAAAAGAGTTGCCCGATTTAAAGGTAGTGTCTTCTCTTGTGTTCTTATGTTTTATTTTGATTCTCCAACCCCCTAAACTCTTATTGTTACTTTATTTTGTAACAAAACCATTATATTCAATATACTAGGATGTTGTTATGAGAATTATTATAGCTACACCTACACACACCTCCGTCTAATGGTTAAAGAACATACTGTTTCTTTGGTTGGCGATTTTCTGCCTCACGAAACGATGATTGTTCAATCTTATTTTAACACCTTTAAGGGTGGCCATTAAGATGTCACTCTATTTATATATGATATATATTATTTTTATGTTTTACTTATGCTTATTTATTTTTCATTTGTGGAATACCTTTATGGTTTCCATTGTGGGTAAACACGATAATTTCATTTTAGGAAGTGCAGACTACCGCCCCTCAAAGTGATTTGATTCGTTAATGCCATATGTGGGATGTATAAAGGATGAAGTTAATGTTATTATATATGATGTTATACTGGAATTATTATATACCCTTATATTATTATGATTTCACCTCATTAAATATGAAATAGAAATGAAAGTAGCGTTCATGCGTACGTAACGCTTACCGTCTCCATGAACGGTGCATTTCATTTCTTACCTCTAAATGTTATATAATATTATAAATACATGTATATGCTGGATATATATGATATATATGATATCCAAATCATTAATATAATTCTGGATATAATGAACCTTTACCACATAAACAACATGTAATTGTAAGAAGTCCATTTTTGACTTAAGTACCAAATGTCGACAAAATGCACTTTATTAAATTAAATGATTACATAATGTTTATAACATGGAAATATGTTATATAAAAGGAATAATAAACTTCAAAAAGGTTCTTAAGCAAGTATAAATTAACTTTAGTTTATTATTCAGGAGATTAAAGAGCAATCGAGTCATGCCAGACACAAGGTAAGGGACTTCGTCTCAATCTCCTTTCATTGAGGTATGTTTTGTTCCAATACAAGACTTTATTTTATACGCTATATAAAACAAATTTGACTTTTAATTTTATTAAAAGGGAATATTTTTCTATGAATCATTTTAATAAATGACAAAAAGGAATGTTTATTTTAACGTACGTGGTGACAACGACCTTTTCCGCCACCGCGAGTATTATTTGTTCTTTGGCTTCCTCAACAAGCCGTAATGTTTTTAAAATGAAATAAATACCATATACTCTTTTATGTATTTTGGTATTGAAAATGGTTTTTATAATGAACTTGTTATGTCAATATATTTAAGTGATATATTTTGATCGAAATGTGGAAATATTTTCTTTCCATTATATTTGTTTTATGTCTTATGATTTTATAATGGTACTTGGACATTTGATGGGTGGTTATGTGATAAACCATATGACGGGTGGTGCCGTGAATATCAGGATGGGTGGTTACGTTATAACCTCCAATGCATTGGGTATGGAAGTCGGCCGTATGGTTATTCAATTAAGTGATATGTGTGGAAGTCGACCGTATGGTTATTCCATTTAACTATGTTTATGTCCCAAGTTACCTTTATATGTTATGTGTTCTTTATATGGGTTTTATGGTAATATTTTGGTTAAAAAAGGGTAAGTAATGATATTTTATTCAGTGAGGAGTATTTACTACTCCATAAAGTTGAAAAGAATTACTTTGATAAAGTATTCATGGTTTACTTGTTGTTTTGAAAAACTAACAGTTTTCCTTCAATGTGTATCCCTTACTGAGCTTTTTATGCTCACCGCAAGTTTTTTTTGAAATGTTTTTCACAAGACATAATGTGGAATAGGGTCAAGGATGGGATCAAGGAAAATTCATGCTTTCTTAAACATGGAACTAGAAATGACTTTTTTTTAGAGTTCATGTTTTGAAAAAAAGGAAACTTTATAGAAGTGTCTACTGTGTAATATTTTGAGATTTAATAGTTATGATCTAATTCTCTAAAACTCTAAACCTAAAAATATCCTCAATGGGAATTATTCATTTAATTCAATATTAAGTAATGTCTAAGGCCGGGGCCTTATAGTTGGTATCATAGGTCGGTTTAGACAACTTTAGGAGTTAGAAAATTGTTAAATTATAAATTAATTTATGTTATGATTTAAATGATATAGCATTTAAAGATTACCATGTTGCTTCACCTAAGATATTTCTATGTTCAAGAAGGTTTTCCGTAGAGGAAACAAGGTAGCTATGTTGGGACAACATCAGGAGGAAGACAACCATCCAAATCAGCAACCTGAGATGGTCAGAATTGGAACTGAACAATTTTTTGCAGTGATGGCACAATTGAATCAGGCTATAAATGGTGGTGGTATCTATGCATGAGATCAGCCAGATCAACCAAAAAGGAACATGTCAGTGGTGGAACATTTCATGAGGCAACATCCCCCATCATTCAGAGGATCATCTGACCCTGTTCTAGCTGAAGGGTGGATTAAAGCACTGGAGAATATTTTTTGATGTCGTGGGGTGTTCAGAACATCAAAAGGTCAGTCTTGCTGTTTACCGTTTTGAAGGTGAAGAAGACTAGTGGTGTTCGATGATGAAAAATATCAAGGATAGTGTTGAGATTGATGATCTTCACTGGGATGAATTCAAAGGTATGTTTCATGAGAAATGTTTTCCTAAGGTGGTTCGTCTTAGGATGGAAAAACAATTCCTATAATTGAGGCAGGAGGATGACTCAGTGGCTGCTTATGAAGCAAAGTTCACTCAACTGGCAAGATATGCTCCAAACTTCATATGAGATCTTGATAGTAAAATCAACTGTTTTTACTTAGGGATAAAGAAAAATTACCGAAGGGATTTAGCTTCTTGTGAGTTCAAAATTTATGAAAAACTTGTTCGATGTGCATAGAAGGTGGAAATGAAGTTTTCCAATGATCATGTGTTCTTTGACAAACAACAGAATAAGAGGTCCAGTTGGCAGGCAATGGGGAAGAATTCATCAAAGAAACAAGGAGGTAATAAAACAAAATATCCATCCTGTGAGAAGTGTGGTAAAATGCATCCTGGAGAATGTTTATCCAAGTATGGAAAGTGCTTTCGGTGTGGTAAGTCTGGTCAAATTTCTCGTAACTGTAAGGAAGATGATCAAGCAGGAAATGAAAAGCCAATGGTAAGATGTTTCAAGTGTAATGAAATGGTTCATTATGCAAATGAGTGTCTAACAAAGAACTAAACTGGGGGAAAGGATCCAGACTACAAGCAGAAATGGGTGGTAAAATCCTTTGCAACTACTTCAGCAGATGTTGGGTTGTCGAATGAAGTAGTATCAGGTACACTGTTTGTTTGTTCTGATTATGCCAATGTGTTGTTTGATTCAGGGTCTACACATTCTTTCATTTCTGAGAAGTTTTCTAGTAAATTGGGAATTCCATATCAAGATATGAATCCTGAACTAATGGTAAAAACACCCGGAGGAAACGTTGAGACAAAAAGAAATTATAAAAACCTTCCTATCCTTGTGTGCAGAAAGAATCTACCTAAAAACCTTATTGTTTTGCCTCTAGTAGAGTTTGATGTTATTTTGGTCATGGATTGGATTTCTGTTTATCATGCTAATATTGACCGCAGAGCTAAAATGGTTTCCTTTCAGAAATATTTTCAGTTTGTGTACAAGAATTAACCCTTGATTTTGATAACATATCAGGAAGTTGAAAAACTAGTAAAAGATGGAAATAATTTTTATCTTGCACATATTTTTGAAAATAAAGGAAATGTTTAGATTAATGATGTGCCAGTGGTAAATGAGTATCTTGATGTTTTTCTTGATGAGTTTCCTGGTATTATTCATGATCGGGAATTTGAATTTAATGTTGAATTAGTTCCTGATTCTAAGCCAATTTCAAAACCCCCTTATCGAATGGATCAAGTTGAACTTTTAGAGTTAAATAAACAATTGCAAGAGTTATTAGATAAAGGTTTCATTCGACCTAGCACATCACCATGGAGTTCTCTTGTCTTGTTTGTTAAAATGAAGGATGGTTCAATGAGACTATGCATTGATTATAGATCCTTGAATAATATCACTGTTAAGAACAAGTATCCTTTGCCTCATATCGATGATTTGTTTGATCAGCTTCAGGGAGCTCAGTATTTTTCAAAGATTGACTTGAGGTCGGGGTACCATCAGTTGAAAGTAAAATAAGAAGATGTTCCGAAGACTGAGTTTCATACTAGATATGGCCATTATGAATTTTTAGTTATGACTTTTGGGTTAACCAATGAACCTGTTGTATTCATGGACCTTATGAATAGAATTTTCCATGAGTTCTTGGATAAGTTTGTGGTTGTTTTCATTGATGATATTTTGGTGTTTTCTAAAAGTAAAGAGGAGCATGATAGTCATTTAAGGGTTATCTTGAAAACCTTAAAAGAAAAGAAACTGTATGGAAAATTCAGGAAGTGTGAGTTTTGGTTACAACAAATTTCATTCCTTGGTCACATTGTTTCAAAAAATGGAATAACTGTTGATCCTGCTAAAAGAAAAGTTGTTGAAGAATGGACAAGACCCAAAAATGTAACCGAGATCCATAGTTTTCTTGGTTTGGTAGGTTACTACCGAAGGCTTGTTGAAAATTTTTCACGGTTATCTAGTCCAATGACTAAGCTAACTCGGAAGGGTGTTAAGTTTATCTAGACAAAAGAATGTGATGATTGTTTTCAAGAGTTGAAAGGAAGATTGGTGAATGATCCAGTTTTGGCACTTCCTTCCAGGAATGGTGAGTTTGTTATATAAAGTGATGCTTCGTTGAAGGGAATTGGCTGTGTACTTATGAAAAATGATCAGGTAATTGCATATGCTTCACGTCAGTTGAGAACTCATGAGGTAAATTACCCTACACATGACATGGAATTAGCTGCTATTGTTTTTGCTCTAAAAATTTAGAGTAATCATTTGTATGGAGTAAAGTGTGAAATATATACTGATCACAAAAGTTTAAAGTATATATTCACTCAGAAGGAATTGAACATGAGACAGAGGATATGGCTAGAATTAATCGTGGATTATGATTGTACAATTCATTACCATCTGGGAAAAGAAAATAAAGTGTCTAATGCTTTGAGTCAAAAAGGTAATGCTTCATTAACCATGCTATGTTTGGAACAAGATCCTTTGATTTTTGATTTGATGAACTTTGGCATAGAAGTTGTTGGTTCCGGAAGTTCTTCTGTTTTGGTTTAGGTATCAGTGAGATCATCTCTATCAAATAGAATTAAGAAAGCGTAGAAGAAAGACATTGGGTTGCAGAAAAAGGTAGAGCTGGTTCAGAAGGGTAAGTTGCCTGAATTTAACATTGATAATGATTGTGTTTTGAGGTTTGGGAATAGATTATGTGTTACTGGTGATTCAAAGTTGAAGAATGAGTTGTTATGTGAGGCTCATAGTTCCCCATTTTCAGTTCATCCTGGTAGTAGTATGATGTACTGAGATCTGCGGGAGTATTACTGGTGGGATGGAATGAAAAGAGATATTTCTAATTTTACTGTAAAGTGTTTGACTTGTCTGTAGGTTAAAGAAGAGCGACAATTACCGAAAGGGATGCTTCAGCCTTTACCAGTTCCAGAGTGGAAATGGGAAAATATATCCATGGACTTTTTTGTAGGATTACCGAAGACATCTCGAGGTAATAATGAAATCTGTGTTATTGTTGATCGCTTGACTAAATATTCTCATTTCCTTCCTATTCAAGATACTTTCTCTCAAGATCAAATTTCTCGATTGTATCTTAAAGAGATAGTTAGGTTTCATGGAGTTCCCCTATCCATTGTATCTGATCATGATCCCAGGTTTACTTCTAACTTTTGGAAAGGCCTTCAGAATTCGTTGGGTACTAAATTAAATTTTAGTACAGATTTTCATCCTCAATCAGATGGGCAGTTAGAATGAACAATTCAGAATTTGGAGGATATGCTACGTGCTTGTTCGATGGATTATCAGGGAAGTTGGGACCAAAATCTTTCTTTGGTTGAATTTTCATATAATAGCAGTTTTCATTCCAGTATACAGATGGCTCCATTTGAGGCATTATATGGTAAATGATGTCGAACTCCAGCTTTTTGGGATGAAGTGGGTGAAAGGAAGCTCATGGGGACCAGAATTGGTAGAAGAGATGGCAGAAAAAGTTCAGTTGATTCAAAAACACATGCGAACAGCTCAGAGTAGACAGAAAATTTATGTAGACAACATGAGGAAGGATCTCTCTTTCGAGGTAGGTGATCATGTTTTTCTCAAAGTTTTACCATGGAAAAGTGTGATGCGATTTGGTAAGAAAGGAAATCTGAGTCCAAGGTTCATTGGAACATATGAAATTCTGGAGAAAGTTGGATCAGTTTCTTACCGATTGGCTTTACCTTCGAGTTTGTCTCAGGTACACAATGTTTTTCATATTTCGATGTTGAGAAAGTATATGCCAGATCCATCTCATGTTTTGAGCCCAGAGGTAGTTCAGTTGGAAGAGAATATCTCTTATGAAGAAAAACTAGTCCAGATTCTTGACCATAGGGAGCAAGTGTTGTAGAATAAGGTAATTAACCAGGTAAAGGTTTTGTGTATAAACCATATGGTTGAAGAGGCAACGTGGGAATCTGAAAATGCTATGAGGGATAAATACCCCCACTTAATTTGATAAGTGAATAAAATTGCGAGGACGCAATTCCCAAAAGGGGAGAAGGATGTAACATCCCAGGTAAATAAAGAATAATACATTCTAATATTTATTAATATTTATGAATTAAATATTAATTTTACTTTAAAGGGGTTGCTATGTTCGATAGCGTACCCGATACACAACAAAGAGTTTCTTTGAAATCTTACGTTGCACACTAGTAATAAAATAATATTATTTTAAATGGTAGTTAACACATGGCCTTTGTATTGGCGGGAATGAATATAAATAACTAAAATATGATTATATATGTTTGTTAAATGTTTTTACATTTATCCAATAAAGGATTAAGGCTTAAAATACGAAAAGATTTCAATTTTTGGCATATATACTCTAATATTCACTAAAGGTCCACTTATTGCCTTTTGATGGCAAACCCTCTTCAAATATAGTTCTGGTCACTCTTATACATTCTATTGAACCAAATAAAATTCTTCTTTAGAATCGGGACATCAAATTTTACTTTGTGTAAATTTTTGGTATTTTTCCGATAAAGTTCATTTTTTAATGAATAGTGAAAAATGTTGTATTTTAATTCAAAACCCCTTTTTAATATAATTTTTTATATGATTATATTATCTTTTGAATTGGTTTTAAAGTGAAATTATAATATATTTTTTCATTTAATCCAATAGTGGTCGTTGGAATTAATTTCACTTTGAAATTGGACTTAAACTAGTGTCAATATTTTGATATATATTGTTTCATAAAAACACGCTATTTGTCCTGACAGTAGGAATTAATTATTAAATTAATTAATGTAACTTATATGTTTTTAATTTTTTAAAATAGACATAATTTTTGGTGAATAGTAACTTTTATGTTTTTAATCTCGATTAGAGGTAATTAGTGTAATTTAAGGTAAAAATAATGTTTTAATAATATGAAATGACCTTGAAAAATGTCCTACCATTATTGGATGTGTCATGGCCGACCAAGAAAATCCATTGGTCAACTTGGGGACCCCATGGAGCCACTTTTGTAGGAAAATAAAATTAATAACTTTTTATTTAATGTTAAAATAAAAATGTCACAAACATGTGTTGTTTTACTAAAAAAAATTTTACATGGGGTTATACAAGTCATATTTTTGAATATAAATATTCATTAGAAAGATAAAACAATTTCCTACATCATGATAGTTTTTTTATAATTTTTAGACATTAAATAAATTAAATTATTTATGACACCATGATGATGTAGCGATTACCTCATTATTTAACGATTTAAATAAAATGAAAAGATAATATAAAATCTAAGACCTACACTTGTCAAAAATCTATTGGATGAGTTTATTTCTAACTCTTATCACCTTATCCTAGAAATATTTAATTTTGGGACCTTTTAAATCTGAAAATCATTTTATAATAAAGTAACCTTTTTATAACTTTCCAAGTGTGCCCCTCTTCTCCTCTTATAAAAGGCCCCCACCTCTACCACCTTAAACACACCTCTCAAGCCTTTGGCTCGGCCAAACCCTACCCATTTTGTCTATCCACATCCCTCTATTACCCCTAGAAGCCTCACTTTGGGCAGAAGTCTTTCCAAGGAATCCTTTTAGCTCAAATCAAAAAGAGTTACCCGATTTAAAGGTAGTGTCTTCTCTTGTGTTCTTATGTTTTATTTTGTTTCTGCAACCCCCTAAACTCTTTTTATTCCTTTATTTTGTAACAAAAACAGTATCTTAAATATACTAGTATATTTTTATGAGAATTATTAGAGATACACCTACACACACCTTCGTCTAATGGTTAAAGAACACACTGTTTCTGTGGTTGGCGATTTTCTGCCTCACGAAACGGTGATTGTTCAATCTTCTTTTAACACCTTTCATGGTGGCCATTAAGATGTAAATATATTTATATATGATATATATTATTTTTATGTTTTCCTTATACTTATTTATTTTTCATTTGTTTCATACCTTTACAGTTTCCATTGTGGGTAAACACGATAATTTCATTTTAGGAAGTGTGGACTACCGCCCCCTCAAAGTGATTTGATTCGTTAATGCCATATGTGGGACATATAAAGGATGGAGTTAATGTTATTATATATTATTTTTTACTGGAATTATAATATACCCTTATATCATTATTATTTCACCCCATTAAATACGAAATAGAAATGAAAGTAGCGTTCATGCGTACGTACGACTTACCCTCTCCATGAACGGTGCATTTCATTTCTTACCTCTAAATGTTATATACTATTATAAATACATGTATATGCTGGATATATATGATATATATTATATCCAAATTATGAATATCATTCTGTATATAATGAACCTTTTACCACATAAACAACATTTAATTGTAAGAAGTCCATTTTTGACTTAAGTACCGAATATCGACAAAATGCACTTTATTAAATTAAATGATTACATAATGTTTATAACATGGAAATAAGTTATATAAAAAGAATAATAAACTTGAAAAAGGTTCTTAATCAAGTAGAAATTAACTTTTTTTTATTATTCAGAAGATTAAAGAGCAATCGAGTCACGTCGGACACGAGGTAAGGGACTTCATCTCAATCTCCTTTCATTGAGGCATGTTTTGTTCTAATACAAGACTTTATTTTATACGCTGTATAAAACACGTTTGACTTTTCATTTCATTAAAAGGGAATCTTTTTCTACAAATCATTTTACTAAACTAAATAAAGGAATGTTTATTTTAACGTACGCAGTGACAATGACCTTTTCCGCCGCCACGAGTATTATTTGGTCTTTGGCTTCCTCAACAAGCCGTAATGTTTTTAAAATGAAATAAATACCATATACTCTTTTATGTATTTTGGTATTTAAAATGTTCTTTATGATGAAATTGTTATGTCAATATATTTAAGTGATATATTGTTATCGAAATTTAGAAATGTTTTCTTTCCATTATATTTGTTTTATGTCTTATGATTTTATAATGGTACTTGAACATTTGACGGGTGGTTACGTGATAAACCATATGACAGGTGGTGCCCTGAATACCAAGATGTGTGGTTACATTATGACCTCCAATTCATTGGGTATGGAAGTCGGCCGTATGGATATTCCATTAAGTGATATGTGTGGAAGTCGACCATATGGTTATTCCATTTAAGTATGTTTATGTCCCAAGTTACCTTTATATGTTATGTGTTCTTTATATGGGTTTTATGGTAATATTTTGGTTACAAAAGGGTAAGTAATGATATTTTATTCAGTGAGGAGTATTTACTACTCCATAAAGGTGAAAAGTGTTACTTTGATAAAGTATTCATGGTTTACTTGTTGTTTTTAAAAACTAACAGTTTTCCTTCTTCGTGTATCCCTTACTGAGCTTTTTATACTCACCCCAAGTTTTTTTGAAATGTTTTTAACAGGACATAATGTGGAATAAGTTCAAGGATGGGATCAAGGAAAATTCATGCTTTCTTAAACATGGAACTAGAAATGACTTTTTTTTAGAGTTCATGTTTTGTAAAAAAAGGAAACTTTGTATAAGTGTCTTCTGTGTAATCTTTTGAGATGTAATAGTTATGATATAATTCTCTAAAACTATAAACCTGAAAAGATCCTCAATGGGAATTATTCATTTAATTCAACATTAAGTAATGTTTAAGGCCGGGGCCTTATAGTATACCTATGGGTAGAATTTTTTTGGTAAATTAGTTTAGTAGAATTCATACAATAAAAACTTATTTTATCATCGAGTCCTTTCATATGGATAGTTTTTGAATGATCTATACATATGAGGGAGTATAAATTCATGGATGATTATCTCGAAGAAACAAGTAAAAAATAAATTGTTTTCATATATGGTTTTGTCTTAGGTTCACAAAGATCTCAGACCTCAATAGATGGATGAAGTGTGTTTGGGGGTGATTTATTTTATATTTTTTATGCTCTATGTTCTTCCTAGTTATAATATCTCATGGTTTTCATTTTTTGGGATGAAAAGGAATAAAATTGGAGATGATATAGTGATCCGTGTTTTTCCTCAGTCAGAACATAGCTCATTCTGTAGCAAAATATTCATGATTCATCAAAAGGGGAAAAATGGTAAACGTAAATTATAGAATGACATAATTTTTTTTATTGTAGATCTATTTGTGTGAGGATGTGGTAACTATCCTTGGGCTATGTTTTATTCAATTTTTATTCTAGTTTTACCCTACGTTATATTTATTAATAAGTACAGTTCATATCGTGGATTTGGTAACCGAAAACCCTAACCCCAAAATTATTATTTAAAAGTAAATGCAATGCAAAAATACAGATACATGGGATGAAAGTTTAAAACATTGTACAAAACCACACAAAGAAACAAATGAGTTTGTCATCAAACAAAATGTTAGTCACCATGAAGGAATTTAAAGAACACTTAACATCTTTATGTCAAGTGCCTACACTCTCAGACCCACCTCAATTCACCAAGTGTTTTCTAATCCTATAGGTGGGAGGAAATCATGAGGTAAATTTTTCACTCATAAAATATTTTATTAGATCAATATATACACCAGAGGCCTCCTGTGTAACCACGGAGGGACCCACCACATCATTTTCACAATCACAATCATGAGGAAATATTTGATCTTTAACATTATCCCTAAGGGTGCCTTATATATTTCATTATATATGGTATATTTTTCCATTCTTCGCATATATTTCGTTTATTAGTTGGGATACCCATTTATTTTGAACACATGCCTTCTCCAATCCCTTAAGGTATAGTCTATCAAAATCAAGATTATTAACAGAGTCATGCATTGAAAAGAGGTTAAATTTTCCTTTTTAGTTACTACTTATATTTTGGGTAGAATAATACTCTAGTAACAATCCCCTTTGGTACACAATGAAAAATGAAGATTGACCTAGAATAAGATCCTTCCCAGACTGATCACATGCATCTTCCATTTCCACATCACCTGGATTTGGTAGAATTGAAAGGCCTCAAACTTCATCACTTTCCTCCCCCTGAATGAGTGCATATTTGTTGGACTAACTTAGCGTAGTCACATCATCACAAAAACCAGAGGAGTCTAGTTGATCTTGAGGGGAAGATGCAGGATCTCATCTTTTTTTTTTCAGGTATGTCTCTCTATGAGTTTTTCATTTGAACCTTGGATGATGAGTATTTTTTGAAGATAAATATCCTTTTTTTGAGAAAATGAGATAATGTTCAAGGATGTATTTCAATTTTAATTCATGGATTCTGTGTATAAATTGGTTACTTGTTCCATGGTTTCTTGGTGAGTTAAGAAACTATAAAATAGGTTCAGTTTTGGGTTTTATTTAAAATGAATTTTGGCTAAAAATAAACTAAAAAACATTTAAACACCATGTAATGAGATTAAAAATCATGTAATTGTTTTAAGTATTTAATAAAATAAATATGAGGTGACTATTTTTTCAGCATATTCCATGAAAAATATTTACATGATGCCTAACCACATTACACACCATGTAAATGAACAACTTGATGTTTTAAACTTATTGTGTGTCTCAGTTTCATTCTAATCCCTTGAATATACTCTCCTATAAACCCTATAGAATTCTAAAAACAATTTTTGGGTGAAAACTTCGCTTTTGGATGTTCAATTTTTTCGATCAATACCTTGTAAGTGTTTTTGGTTAGGTTTCTTCCTTCTCTTCCTTCTTCTCCAACCATTGTAGTGAAATACCTTAACCGACTACGTTTTTGATTTGTATCTTGATCTATTTTGATCTGGGAACCTACTTGAAATAATCTGCACTATATTAATAATGGGTTTTTTTCATTGGAAATATTGTTGGATCGTCGGTTAAATTCATGGGGTCTAAATCATAACCCTATGGTTTGATGGTTTCCATGTTTATAAAATATTGTGATTAATCCAACATATCATGTGCTCAAATCAATTAAATAATGAATTGAATTATTCATTGAAGTGATTGGGTTTCAAATGGATTTTTAACTAGATTATTGATACCAATGGGGTGAGTGAACCATAATTGTAATTGAATTGGAAAATGTATTATACTATGTTTATCATGACATGTGACCTAGGGTGATTTTTTGTTATAGAATCCATAAATTGTGGATTATTTCTTATTTATATAAATTTTAATAAATTATGAGTAAAATATAAACTTTCATATGAAATAATAATTATAATTAAAATAATTAACCATTAATAACTGTTATGTGGTATTGTGATAACCATGCTATATGAAAGGGATTGTATTCCACACTATAATGCATAAATATCAGGCTCTATCTTAGAACTTTCACACTTATATGTTGTAATGCTGATATTGAGTGGGCATGGACTAGTCCCATGATGTAATTATTATAGATAGTGGTCTATTACCAGTCCCATTGTATAATTATTATAAGACTTTGACCTAAAATGATGTAATGATTATAGGACTTTGACTAAGATTGATTATTATGACTATACCATGGTTATATAGTTGTTATTGGCATGGTCACAAAAAATTCTTAGAGGTATTTTGGTGGGGTTCTGAAGAAGGTTCTTTTATGTTGGTTATATGGTTTTGGCTCTCATGGTCTTAAAACACGCTCAGAGATATTCTGGAACGAATCTGAAGAAAGTTGTTCTTATATTTTATAAATTGTTAAATTAATTAAAACACATGATTATCACTTTATTTCATACACATCTTATCAAACTGGTTCTTTTTAGACAAGGTGGCATGAACCTACTAAGTTATACTCACACCCTATTCATTCTTCCATTTGGCACCTGAGCATATTACGTGGATGTAGGTTTAGACAAGGGAAAAGGACTATGATGTTGATTGCTTGTTTTCTCCTAGGTTGGAGTTTAGAGATGGGGCTGACATGGGGTTCAGGACCCAGGACCTTGATTCTTTTATTTGAGTCTTATAGTCTTTTCTTGTATTGTTCTATCATGATAGTTACATTCCATCATGTCATTAAATTATTCCTTATTTATTTATTGGGCTATTGAGTTGTATTTTATTGTTGTCTCCCGCTATGTGTTTACTATGATTATTTATGTGTTATTAAAATTTGTTTCTACTGCTATGACACTTCATGTTAGGGGTATAGTCTCCCCACTAAACTATTCACACACCCACTACTAGTCGACAACCTCTAGCGTATGGGGAGGCACACTTGAGGTCTTGTAACCAACCCTTTCAGGCAATGTGAAAGAGTTTTAGATTGGGGGATTTTACAAAGTAGTATCAAATCTAGGTTTTCTTCTCTTTTATTATGATTTACTAATTGGGTAAAGGTTTAAAGGAGACTAGGATATGTTAAGACATAATAAAAATCTTGTGAATTTTATTAACTAACACATGTATGGGGGAAAATCCGAGTACCCAATGATTGGATTTCTTTTTGTGTTGTGTGGTTGTTAAAATTGTTGTTATTTCACCTTGGGTGATTCACATGTTGTGTGTGGTTATTGTTTTATGATGTTATTTTCTCTTGAGATATCTACTCATGTAGGTATGGTGCAAGATGATAATACATGAATCCTAATAGGCACATAGGGATAAATTGGAATGCATTGTTCATGATAGGGGTATATCTATTTTTTCATGTGATATATACTTGCCTGTAGAATTGTGGTATGAGATATTTGTGTCACTAGATATATGAAATGAGTTTAAATTTCATGATAAAATACTTGTATGTCATGTCTAGGGAAAACATGAGTTAGTGGTTCTATGTTTCAGTCACTTATTTGGGTTTACCTTATTGGAAGCCATTTTTTTAAGGTGTGAGTTTTTTCGTAGAGAAAATGCCTCCTCATCATCTTGGACTTGAGTGTCAGGAGAGTAGAAATCAGAATCATCATAATGCAGATGAACCTAAATATCCCATAGTTCCATACAACCAAATTTAAGTTCATCTTCATGAAAACGTCTTGAGGTTTTATGTGATCCATGTAAAGGAATACTATTTTTATTGTTACTTTGATGTCAGAGCTGAAAGGAGAGTTTCAACTTTAGAATCCGCTTGTTTTTACTAGGGAAGGGGGACCCCAGGAAGATGAGTTCTAGATTGAGTCAGTCCAGAAAATCTTCAAGCATCTCAAGACATCGATAGATAAGATAGTAAATCATGCTGCATATATGCTTTATCGACCTGCCAAGAATTGGTGGGATATTCAGGAGGAAGATGGGTAGCATGATGATCTATCTTTTAAGGAATTATATAAATAGTTCATGATTCATTTTTATATCAAGACCTTGAGGGATGAAAAATATCATGATTTTATACATATGACATATGAGGAGTTTTCATTGTTGAAATATGCTGGACATTTTACCAACCTATAATTCTTTTTGGCATATTTGGTAGTTGTTGTGATCACTAGGGAGAGATGTTTATAGGACTTACTTATTTATGAGATCAGGTTACAAGTTAATGTTTTATATTGAAACAAATTTCAAGACATGATGAATCAGGCACTCATAATGTATGAGAATATGATAGAGGCCCTGAGTAGCGGCCATGCTATTTTAGCATGGAAATCCGAGAGTTATTCTTCGAGTAGTAAAAAAATTTGTTATGAAAGTTTTCACTAAAGAATTACTGGTAAGAGAATTCAGGGTGGTGGATAACCATATCAAGATCGTGTTTTGTTCCAGTGATATCAGTGTGGAAAGTTTGGCCATAAGAACCTATAGTGTATTTACGCTATAGTAGATTGTCATATATTTTATATACTAGGTCATATTTAAAAATTATGTGTGAACTTTTCATAGAATCCTAGTGGCAGAGGATCATGATAGTCACCAGAATCGAGAAGGGGATCGTCTACCCCTTAGCAGGTTGGTAGCTAGAGTTCTACAGTTTGTTCGAACTGAAGTAGGGGCTGTGGTACCTCAGTGCACGATGAACAATACCAAGAAATGGATATGGATTAGGGTACATAAAATGGATCCCAGATAAAAGGGACAATCCAGTTTCACATGATGCATACTTCTCTAGCTATCATGGAGTTATGATTATCTACCATGAGATGTATGATTCTTGTATCATCTATATTAGCATGTGTTTTGTTTTATATATGATCATATAATTGTTTTATATATTATACTTTTGTAAATGGTTTTTTGTATGATGTGGAATGTTTATATCATCTTTTACCCACTGACTTGCCGTTGGGTGTACGGTCTAAAAATATCAAATGTTACAAGGTCTGTTCTATAGATATTGGTGGTTATCATTTCTTTTTGGAATCGTTCATGCTTGAAATGACAAGCTTCAAATTGATTCTTTGTATGGATTCATAAATTCTACACTAGGATCATATCAACTATTATGGGAGGAGAATTACCTTCCTATATCCATAAGGAAGGAGCTATCCTCACCAGGGTGAGTGGGATCTTCAGGCTGGTCACGCAGACAAATTTAGTGAAGATTGGAATGTCTGATGTCTCAAATAAAGGGTCTTGATCTACAAAATGGTGGAATATAGTAGGATTATTTTAATTCAATGGTATACCATTTTTAATATTTTTTCCCTAATGAGTTCTATGGATTACCGCTTGGGCGAGATATCGAGTTCACGATCAAGTTTGTGTTGGGAGAAGAGCTAGTTTCTTTCTTAGCTTACCGAATGGAACCATCAGAGGTTTGAGAATTGAAAGTTTGTTTGGAAGATATAAAATCTAAAGAATTCATATGGATGAGTACATCTCCTTGGAATTATCGATTTCTCTTTTCCATAAATTTTGATGTATTTTTTGCACTTATGTGTATATTATTAGATGTTGAACCATATTATGGTCAAGAACCGATATACTCTTCCACGCATTGTCTATCTTTTTTATTAGTTGAGAGGTGATAATATCTTCTTCACAATTGACTTGAGATCAGGATATAATTAGTTAAGGTTGATACTATCGAACATACATTGAATGGATTTTAGGATTAGGTATGGATTTTATGAATTCATGGTGATTCCATTTTGGTTGACTAATGTGCCTACAGTATTCATGGCCTTAATGAATAGGATATTCCATCTTTTTCTAGATCAGTTTGTGGTAGTTTTCATCAATGATATCTTAGTTTACACCTAGTCAACAGATGATCATGACAAACATCATGACAGCATCATGATTACATTGAGAGAGTAATGAATTTACACCATGATAACCAAATATAGTTTCTGGATAAATAAAGTACACTTCTTGGGCCATGTCATCTTAGAGGAAGGAGTTCCAGAGGATTAAGAGAAATTTTTAGTCATGATATCTTGGTAAAATTCCAATAAATCCTTAAAAATTCATAGTTTTTTGAGTTTAATAGGTCATTAATGGTGTTTGTTCTATGATTTCTCTCTTATGGAATCACCAATCTCAAGGCTAACCAAGAAAGGGGTGAGGTTTGTTTTTCTAATGCTTATGGGAGATATTTTCAAGAGTTTAAAGGAATGATGACCACAATACCTATAATCACTTCACTTGTTATAGGTAAATCATATATTGTGTACTATGACACATCCGGAGTTGTACTCATAGTAATTTTAATGTAGGAGGGTCATGTGGTTGCTTATGGCTCTCGGTAGATGAGATGCATGAAAGGAATTACCCTACTCACGATATGGAGTTAGCAGAAGAGGTACATTACTTTAGATGTTGGGGACACTATCTAATGGGTGAGAGGTTTGTGGAATACACAGATTACAAGAGCCTCATGTACATATTTTCCCATCAGGACCTAAACCTTCATCAGAGGAGGTGGGTCGGGTATCTATAGTCTTTTACATTGAATAGGATTGTACACCAGGAAAGGGAAACATCATTGTTGACATATTATGCTGAAATACACATAAATATTTAGTATGAGTGTCTTGTGATGAGTGGCTGGTAATTTCCCATTTTGAAGACATACATATAGATGTTTATTAATCTCAGGGGAAAGTAGCTCTAACTTCGATATCTATTAATCCCATGATTTTTTGACAAGATTAAGACTAATAAGTTGTATTATCTGGTGGTATAAATTATGAGAGACAAGTTTTATGGTGAAGATACACCATTATGATGGTCTCTCAACAATGTAAATTCTCTATTTTTTTATGGATGAGTATGGGTTCCAACGGGATTGCACGTGGAGATGATGAGGTAGTTTAATGATTCTAGATGGGCGATGAATCCCGCTTTAACAAATGTGTATCATGATCTAAATAGATATTACTGGTGGTTATTAATGAATAAAGAGGTGTAAATATTTGTATATCAATGCTTAACTTATCAGTAGGTAAAAGATAAGAATTAGAGACCAGTTGGGATTTTTTAGTCTTTACCCATTCATGAGTGGAAATAGGATGACATAACAATTAATTTTATGACAGGACTAGCCGAGAAAACCCATAAGAATGTTTTTTATAGGTTTTTTTAGATCTAATTGCTAAGGTATCCCACTTCTTAATAATTAGTGAACCCTTTAAATTTTAAGATTTGTGAAATATTTATGTGTGTGAGGTGGTTTGGTTGCATGTTGTTCTATGGAGTATCATTTCAGAAACAAATACCTTTTTCACATCACCTTTCTTGAAGGGTCTTAAAAAATCCTTGGGATCATGAGTTCTTTTAAGCATAGCCTATTATCCATAGAATAATGGTCAATCTGAGAAGACTATTTAGGTTTTGTAGGATATGTTACAAACCTATGTTTTTCATTTTGGTGGTTAATGAGAGAAACACATATCAATTGTGGAGTTTTCATATTATAATAGCTTCTAAGAATCAATCCAAATGGAAACTTCTAAGTATTTGTATGGAAGTCCTTTTTTTACGCATCTTTTTTTCCTTTGGGAAAGTGATTTAGCACTTGTGGGGCCTAGTCTCATGCAGGAGACATCTAAACATGTTCAGTTGATTAGACAGTGGTTGGGGACTATGTATGGAAGGAAGAAATTATATGTTGACCATCAGAGATGACCACTGGAATTCGAGGCTGGTCAAAATGTTTTCCTTCGGGTGTCACCTAGGTTGGGGTAGTTCTATATTAGGAAACAGGGAAATATATCACCCAGGTTTATCAGTCTATTTGAAACAGTGGAAAGGGTCAGTCCATTGGCATACTATTTATCCCTTGCATAGTGCTACAGTTCCATGAACAATGTGTTCCACATATCGCAACTATGAAGATATCATCCAAACCCTTCCCATGTGATAGATGTAGCAGATGTCGTGATTTTTTACTTATGTGTCCTTTGAGGAGAATCTAATATGGGTTTTGGATCATATTAAGAAATATCTTTGGGGTAGGACTATACCATTGGTTTGGGTGTAGTGGAAATATGGGAGATTTCCGGAGGAGTCTTGGGAGAGGGAGTTTGATATAAGAATAAAGTGGCTTAACATGTTTACTGAGACCTCATAGTGACCCTTGGAGCAGCTCGGGGATAAGATATTATAAGGTGGGAGGTTATAAGATCCCAACTTTTTCTAGGTACATATCTCTTTAAGTTTTTCATCTGAACCTTGGTGGATGAGTCTTGTTTTGATATGAAGATACTTTATTGGATAGAATGAAATAAATTTCAAGGATGTATTCTTGTTTGAACTAATTGAGTCCAAGTATAAATGTGTTAAGTATTTCAAGGGTTCTTTTCACGTTTAGAAACTTTAAAATAGGTTCAGTTTTATTTAAAAGGAATTTGGACTGATAAATAAACTACATAACATTTACACACCATGTAAATGGATTAAAAATCATGTAATTGGTTTAGGGTTTTAAAAAAATAAATCCAAGGTAATGGGTTTTTAATCATATTCCATTAAAAAATTTACATGATGTGTAACCACATTACACATCGTGTAAATTCCTGACCTACTGTTTTAAACATGTTGTTTGGATGAATTTCATTCTAATATGATGAATCTCCTCTCTTTTTAACCCTAGGATATTCTCCATATGATTTTCGGGTGCCAAATCCCCTTATAGAAGTCCCAAGTTTGAGTAAGAAATCCTTTGTTAGTCCTTTTGGTTAGGTTTCTTCCTTCTCTTCCTTCTTCTCCAACCTTTGTAGTAAAATCCCTCAACCGATTGCATAGTTGGTTTTGATCATGGTCTGTTTTGATCTAGGAACCTCTTTATAATCATCCACACATTCTTCCTCAAGGGTGTTTTCCATTGTAAGCATTGTTGGATCATCTATTATTGGTAGGTGTCTAAATATTATCCATATGGTTTGATAATTGCAATGTTTATGCAATATTGTGATTGCACCAGTGTTGCATGAACTAAAATTAATTAAACAATGAATTAAATTATTCTTTAAATTCCTTTTATTTCAAATATATTTTTATCTAGCTTATGGCTACACATGAGGTGAACGAACCATATTTATAATTGAATTGGAAATTGGATTAAAGTATGTTTATCATTACATGTGAACTAGGCTGATTTCTCATTATAGAATCCCTAAATAATGTCTTATTTCTTATTGATATAATTTTCAATCATTTGTGAATTAAATTGCATGTGTAATTTGATAGAATAATCGTAATTTTGATAATTAATCATTGATAATTGTGATGTGATATTGTGATATCCATGACGTGTGACAGGGATTGTGCTCTATGTTGTAATGCTTATATATTAGGATCGACCCTAGAGCTTGCACACTTATATACTATAATACTGATATTGAGTGGGATCAGGTAAGTCCCATGCTGTAATTTTTATAGAGAGTGGGCTATGCTTAGTCTCATGATGTAATGCTTATAGGGCTTTGAACCCAGAATGTTGTAATGCTTATATGGTTTGACCTGGATTGATTGTTGTGACTATACCATGGGTATATGGTTGTGGTTGACATGGTCATAAGACATGATAAGAGATATTATGGAATGGCACTGAAGCGGGTTATTTTACCTTGGTTATAAGGTTGTGGCTGGAATTGTCTTAAGACATGCTCCGAGATATTCCATTATAGAGCTGAAGAAGTGTGTTGTTTTATTTTATTAATTTTTAAATTAATTAATACACATTGTTATTTATTTATTTCATAAACTTATTATCATATGAGTTTTGTTTTTAAATTATGGTGTTGACCTAATGAGTTTTATTTACACCCTATTTGGGTCGTCGTTTGGGACACGATAAAAATATGTGGATGCTGGTTTGGACAAGGTCAATAGACCCTTATATTGATTTATTATTTGATGTTAGTATAGAGTTTGAATATGGGACTAATGTGGGGTTAGTGACCTAGGACCATGAGTCTTTTATTTAAGTTGTTTATTATTTTCTTGTATCGTTCTAGCATTATAGTTACATTCCATCACAACATTACATTATTCTTTATTTATTTGTTGGATTATTCAATTGTATTTTATTATTGTCTTCCTCTATGTATTTACTCTAATTTTTTCATTTTATTATAATTTTTTTCTACTGCCATGAAAGTTCAAACTTAAGGCTATAGTCTCTTCACTATATTATTAACACCCCCTATTTCTAGTTAGTAGCCTCTATAATATGGGGAGGTGCTCTTGAGGTCTCGTAACCAACCCTTTCCGGCCACGTGAGATAGTTTCAGATTAGGGGATGTTAAAAAAAATTTGGTTTAGAGTTATCATGTTCTTATGAATTGGTAGAATCAATCATCTTATCAATAAGAAATATGGCTTCATGCACCAGATCATCTGATATTGAAAGGTTAGAAGAAGGGGAATAAGTATTCCTATTATCCTAGGAGATTCCAGCAGTATCAGTCTTCAAATCAGAGAAAGGATAACCCTTTAAAACCTTCTATTTTTCTTATTTTTAACTTATATGTATGGGTTTACCTTACTATTTCTAGATTTCAATAAATCATTCCCAATCATCAAAACAAAAGAGAGAACATCCTCATTTTTAGATGACACATTCTTGTCATTACCTACCAATTATGAAGAAATGTTTTTTTTCCACTAGCCATCAAGACAACAACTATGATGCCCAGTGTCTGATTTCCCAAAACAACCTCCTAATCATTCAATATGATGATAGTACTAATGGTGTCTAGATGATATTCCTTACTATGAGTTTGAATATTGATTCATTTTTAAGAAACAACATCAACATTAGATGAACCTAAAATTTTTCGAGGACTAGACTTCATGTAAGTTTCAATTACCATAGAAGCAAAATAAACTGAACCTCTAGTTGAAGGCATAACACTCCCACTCATTGTCCTATAAATCTTACCGCTCAACAAGTTCTCCTTTCTGGTTGGTAAAGAAACACTATCAATATCAATTCCTCATTTTTTTAAACCTATGATCCTTCCCATACCACACATACCTCCTTGAACAAGAATAGAATCAAAGGTATTCTTCTTCCCATACATGGGATCAAAAATGGGAATCATAAGATTCCAATTTTCAACATGATGCTCATGTTTTTTTTGTAGTTATAAAACCTAAAACCTCTGCAACAAATTTCCCTAATATTCCCAATACATAGAAAATTGAAACAAAACTCATTCACATTTTTATACTTGATTGAAATATCAAATTTAAATTCACCAAAAAATAAACTCAAAGTTTAAAATCGCATTGAAATATGATCAAACTCAACCAAAAATTGATAAAAACGACCATACATGGCCAACTCAGTCTCTATTTAAAACTGGATTAGAGTACATATAGCCAAGGATACTTCTTAAGGAGTATTTGGGTGCAAAAAGAAACAGTTCAACCCATTTTCCCAAATCTCATATTGTACAAAATCATTTTTATCCTCAAAAAGGTCAAAACGAGGGTCTTAATACTAAAATATTAGAACCCTATATTGTATTAACAAAATTGTAACTCTATGTCTTTAATTTAATATAATATTAAGGGAATTTAATATGGAAATAAAATATATTAATTAACGTAATGTGATATCCATCAAATCCTGAAATCTTCATCAAATTTTCCCTATATCATAAAACTTCCAAGAAAAAATCTTCAACTAGGACTCGAGCCATGCCCTTTCAATTTTTAAATCAAAATACCAATTAAAATTATTTTTATTTTAAAAATATTCTTATCATTTTATTTCCCCAATAATTATCCTATTTTTAACCCTAATAGTATATTGAGAATATCCATTCATGGGAGTCAATAATTATCGGTGTCATCTTAAAATCAATGAGATGGTGATATATTCACGAGTTAGTGGAGTTAAACTGAAAATTTTTGCAAAACAATATTGAAGAATCGATATTTCACCTTTAAGGTATGAATTTTTCCTCATATTACCACATTATTCTGGTGAATAAATCATTGTTTCTCATGATTTATTTATTTTACATTTTATGGAAATAAGATTTCCACAATTCTGATTATTATTTTTAGATTATTATTTTTGGAATCACCACAACAATTTATCTAAATTTGATTGATTTTACTCACATGATTAAATGTTTTCATGAAATAAATTATTAGTATTTTATGCATGAATTTTAAATTTCTATTTATAATAAAAAATAGTTGGGGTTTTTTGAAAACTTTTTATAGTTTTTTTATTAATACGATCATTAATAACACCTTTAGAAGGTTGGGTTCATCCTGAAATGAATAAAGAATGACTGATTGATAAGACCTGACCATAAAATTCTTATATTTTACATCATTTTTATAATTTAAACATTACATCTCACAAGTAAAAACATAGTCCAAGAACCCAAATATTTAGTACATTTAGAGATTAAATATGTAAAAGTATTATTGTAGGGTATTTCCTTAACATATCCCAAAAATTTCATTACACATGACATCCTCTTTAGAATATTCAGGTATACTGTTTCTTGGGAAAATTGAAAAAAATAAGAATGAGTGATCTCAAATTCCTAGTAATGGAAAAAAAATTATCGACAAATATTAAAGTGTTATATAATAGGAATGTGAGAAAACATGATCAAGTGAGAAATATCTCATTAAAGAGACTATGGTATCATAAAAAATTTCCATAACACATGATAGAAGGACATATAATCTCAATTGGATCATCATAGTTCCCTAACATATACTATAGTGTAAAAATGAGGAAACATAAGATAATAATCAAGATCCATGGATCATAACATAAGAATGTTATATAAAAATAATAGGTAAACCCTAACTTTTTAAAAATATATAAATGAAATCATGTCCATGCATAGTGTTATGTGCATAACTAAACTCACCTATTTTATCTAATAGAGTTGGAAGCATCAAAAAACACAATTAAGTCCATGAATAAAGTTTGAAACATAACTAAATGAAATTAGGTCTGCATAAAGAGTTTTAACATTTATTTTTGAAAATAAATAAGAGAAATAATAAGAGGATAAGAAGGAATATGTATGATGAGGATAAAAATCCAATAAATAGGACAAAAATTATTCTTAAAATTTTCATAAAGAAAGAAATCCATAAAAGAAAAATATTTTTAAAATAAAGTAAAATTTACTCAAATAGAAAATTAAAATTCCATAATAAATAGATAAATAACATAAAATAACAAACTTATAAGAATGTAGTCAAGTAAGAAATATTATGACGCAATGTAATATAAACTAATTTAATAAAAACCATCCAATAAGAAAAATTAATATAAAAATTGATAATGGAAGATATAAATTGAAAAGAAATATAAAATTATATGAATAAAAATATCATTATAATAAAATATGTCAAATAAACAGTATATAAAACATATAAATGAATATAGGTTCATAATATAAAACATATTTCAAAGAAGGTAAATTCAGATGAGAAACCCCTATAACTTTGTAATGAATAAGGAAATTAAAAATGAAAATGGGGAATTTAAATTTAAATTGAAATACCATGAATAAAAATTTAATTATGAAAATAATATTACAAATAATTTGTATATACATCATATAAAAAATATATGTTCATGATATGAATCATGTCTCAAATAAGTAAAAATTGAGACAAAAAACCCTTCCCTTGGAATCTTGTATAGTCTGACGCACTCTATCCTACATTATAATCAATTTATGTTTATTATTAATCTATAAAATATGAATATTTATATTAATTTTAACTGATAATATTTATTTATAATTTCTTATGATCCATTTAGTAATAATTCTTTATTAAATTTAATATTTGGGTATTAATTTCCCTATTAGTTCTATGATGGTTTTTGTATGGTGGTTCTAGTCCTTGAACATTAATAATGTGTTCATATGCTCTAAAATTTCCATGTATTTTATATACACATGGTTTATATAGTTATAAATCCAAATTTTCATATTATGGAAGTTGTGCTGATGGTTCTTAAAGATCGATTGAAATCAATTTTATGGGATTTCTATTCAATAAAAAAGAATTTATTTTTTTAATGAATATACTTATATATATTTATAATCTAAAATTATAAAAAAATATTAAATTAATAAATATTAAATAAAATTACCAAAATTTAATTATTATTAATCATTCATGATTGAGCCATTATAGCATTGTCTATGTAGGTGGTAGAACTGACCCAAGCAATATCATGTTATAACAACTGAATGAGTAAGAACATGTTATTTAACATAAATAATATCAATTTTGTAGAATAATAATTATTAAAAAAATATGTTATTAAACATATAGATAATATTTAATAATTGGTGGATGAAAAGGATGAAAACATTGATTAGGGAGAGGATAACACTTACATTTAAGACTTTAGACTTATCTTGAAGATCATCTTGAAAATCAATGATTTGGGACATATTCTTAGGAACAATTATTACCAATCATGGGAGAAATTTTTTAGAAAAAATAATTTGTTAGATATAAAAAATTAAATCTTTTTCAATGGTTTAGGGAAAAGTGGGTATAAGAGGGGCCCTTTTATATGTGATCTTAAGTGGTATTTTGGGAAATACTCATTCTTTAACGAATAAAGAATGCAATTTACCATTTAAATAGGATCAAAAGCGTGAATATAATTCAAATAATATAATTAGAGTTCAATAATTCCCTCATTCACATTTTTAGAGATAATATTTTTTTTATATTTATGACTTTACCTCTAAATTTATCCATTTTTCTCTTAATGTGTGTTTACTGTGAAAACTCGATTTTTACCTCAACAACTTATTCTTGTAACTAAAAATTAAATTTACCTTATTAACTAATTTCTACATGATGATTCCAAATATGAAATCCATTTTATTGGATTCAATTTCTAAAGGTGATAAAATTTTATTTTAATATAAGAATGTATAGCATAAATAATTTTTTTTTAGAAAAATATTTTTTAAGCATAAAAATGTATTTATTCTTATTCACTACAATTTGAGAAAAATTATATAAATTTTTAGTTATTTTAAGCTTTATATTATCATTAAAATTCATTAAAATAAAAATTTTAGTGATTATTTTAATTTATTATGATAAAATACATTATCCACATTAAAAAAGTATTTAAAAATATATATTTTTAAAATTAAATATATATTTTTTGAAATTCATTAAAATTTATTATTTAAAAATTAGTTTAACTTTAGATGTGAATTTTTATTGAAAAAAACCATTCTTATTTAATTAAATTCATTCTTTAAAAGTAAATTTTATAAAAATTCAAAATTTATAAAAATAAACATTATATATATATTATTACATTAGTAATTACATGTTTATGTAATCCTTAAAACTATTTAAAAAACCCTCAATAACTCTACATAATATCAAATGGTGATATATGTTGTGGTGGTAGTTATATATGGAGATGTTTCAAGCATAGATCTCATCTTAGACATGGTCCTAGTGAAACCCTAGTGATGCTACCAATTTTCTTGGTGTGTAAAAACTATCTTTATAAGGAGAAATTATATGACTTTATGTCATCAAATTTACTCTATACATAGATTTTTTAATGTGGTTGTTTTTATTTATTACTTTCAATTCAACAACTATGTTACAAGTGTTACATTTTAATCAAATTCTACTTCTAATTTATCCCATTGATTATTCTTATATACAATGATGGTATCAATAACCATATAATACCAATGGATATATAATAATGATATCCATTTAAACCCAACATCCATATTAAATTCCTATATTAAAATTCACACTACTTTTTAAAATCACTCATCTCATTATCTCATTTCATTTTTCAAGATGTTTATCATATTCCTAAAAGTGTTTTCTCTTTCATGGTAGTTATTGGAGTTATAATCAAAAAATTAAATCCAAATGATGAATTTTTGAATTATTTTTTATTTATATTAACTTGTGATTTTATTTATTTTTTAATTTTTTAAATTCTGTTTCATTTATATATTTTATAATGTATATGATTTTTTATTTTAATTTTTTATTTTAAATAAATAAAACAACATGCATTTAGTATAATGTTGTGTGTAAGACCAATTATCATTTCTTTAATGGGATATTTATCACTATAATTTTAAGGTGTTTCATTATACCCCTACCCCAAATAGAGTTTTCCCCTAAATGTTTCATTACTCAAATGAAAGTTAATGAGGTTACATTTTTATTAATACATATTCAAGTTCCTAAATTTATTACACAAACATATGATTGTACCTTATGACTTTGACAAATATCATGATCTTATTTTATAATAATTTATATCCATGTTCCATTATTTCCACTAGTTTTTCTCCAAAATACAGACTATGTTCCAATTTCCTAACTTCTGAGTTTAATGCATATGATGGATCTAGTATGTACTTCCTCAAATATATTACATGTAACACATCATGCGCCTATGAGAGGTTTGGTGGAAGCTTTAATAAATAAAATATAATTCCCTACAATATAAAAAAATCAAAGGGACTAATGTAACTAGGGATTATCTTACTCTTCTTCATGAATCTCATAACCCTCTTCAAAGGAGGTTTTTAGAGGAATACTTTATCGCCAACTTCAGACTCTAGATCACATCAATGATTATTAGCATAACTCTTATGTATATGTTTTCATATTTTTTATATCATTTAATGTTTTAAAGATTATACATTGTTTCATAAAAAATATCATGACTCAATAGATTTATCTCTATAATTTTATCTCTTTATGTCATTGTTCTATATCTCAAACCATATAGAGCCACATACATGCCATTTGGATACTATAGTGGAAAATGCTATTATATGATAACTTGACCAGAGGAAGTTACCATTTCCAACCTCATTTTAAATCCATTGAGAAATATTTTTAAATATCATCTAATTTCTCAATGTTCCTTTTAGATTTACCATAGAATTAAGGATGATAAGTCATGCTAAAGTTTATATATATATTTAATTATTATTAGATACTTCTCTTTAACATTGATGTGAATTTGTGAAATTGATCAAATATAATTAAAATTGGTACTCCATAGATCCTTACCAATTCCTTTATGTATAAATTAGGAATTTGATTTAGTGAAAAACCCTCTCAAATAGATATGAAGTGTGTAGGATTTTGAATGTTGATCAACTAAAAAATGAATGTAATTATTTTCTTTTAGAGTTCTTGGGAAGAACAATGATGAAATCCATTGTGATATTATCACATTTCCATACTAATATAAGTATTTATTTAATCATCCACTTAGATTTTGAAAATTTAACCTTTAATTTTTGGCATTCGAATCATCAAGATATATACTCTGAAATATTCCTCATCATGTTGTTCCAAAAGAAGTGTTATTTAATATCTCTATACATATTTTATATCTCAAGTTGAATAGAGAGGGATAAGATATGTGCATCATCCAAAAGCTCATTTTCATCTCTAATATGAATGAGATTTATAGTTGGGTTTCAAATCCTATAAAGGCCTTTATAACAGTTTTTAACTGTAGAATATTTCCAAACTTATATTGTAGCTCCATGTCTTCCTATCATGCTTCCTTTATCCTTTACGGATAGATTTTTAATAAATAATTTGTGAAAGTTATTATTTTTACCCTTAATTTATGATTTCTATATCCATCCTTTGAATTTATCTAAATATTGGATCCCTTAAACCCTCATAAAGTATAGGGTAGCATTATCCTTTCTACCTCAATCATTCGACACCTTTTTTTCCATCCCAATATATAAATTTACTAAGTAATAATAGTCTTTTATTAGCTCAAATCATCCAGTTTAGATCATGTTTATTTCCTTCTATTTGAATATATAATTTAACCTCTAGTGATCCATATATATATATATATCACAATTTTCAACATCGAAATAATTACTCTTAATATTTAATGAAACAATTACCTTTTTAGACACTAGATCATGAATTGGGTGATTTTTATCATGAATATTTAATACATGAGGCATAAGCTATCACCCTGTTATTTTTCAAAAGGACACATCCCAATCCCTTTGTCAAATTATCCATGTATATCACAAATCCTTCTCAATTATAAGGTAATGTAAGTAAAGTTGTAGTGAACAAAATTCTACTAAGATCATTGAATTTATCTTCACCTTCTTATGTATAGAGGAACTTTAATCCATTTAAAGTTAACTAATTTTTTGGATTTGATAATCGTGAGAAATTAATAAAAAAACATTGATTGTATCCATTTTATCCATGGAAAATATGGATATCTATCATAGTGGATGGTATGGTCCATTATTTAGTAACCTAGATCTTTAATGGATCTATATATACACACTATTATGATTATGTGACCCATGAAGGAAAATTTTGTAGGAAAAATTAAGACTTACTAAAATTTTCATACAATTTATCCTTTAATAATTTCTTTAGAACAATCCTAAAATTATCTTCATATTATTCATTACTATTAGAATATATAAAAATATAATCAATAAGTAATACCAAAAAAATTTCAAGGTAATCTCTAAAGTATCTATTCATAAAACATATAAAGATAAATTGGGAATTTTTAAGCCTTTAAGGAATCATTATGAATTCATAGTGTTTATATGTTGTATGTAAGTTTGAATTAGGTATATATTATATCATTACCCTTTATTTATTGTCTTAATATCTAATTTTAATCTTTAATAAGTATTTATCCCTTCTAAGTTGATCGATAAAATCATTAATACGAGTAATATGATATTATATATTGATTAGGATACTGTTAAGTTCATAAAAATCAGTGAAAATATGCTTTGATCCATCCTTCTTGTTGATAAAGAGGACTATATCATCTCACAGTGAACCACTTGGGTGTTTGAAACCCCTTTCCGAATTCTCTCAAAAAAAATTCATTGATTCATATAATTCAATATGTGAAATTATATAAATAAGATTCAAAATTTTTATTGAAAAAGGTATGAGTTCAACTAAAAAGTCAACATCACATTATGGGGAAAGACAAGGATTTTGGTCATGAAATAGATCATTATATTCTTATACGACTATCATGCCTTAAATGTTGAGTTCCAACCTAATAATTTCAACCAATTTCCACTCCTTATGGGTTATCAAGATCCAAAATAATGAATTTCTTTCTAAAGAGAGTTTATCATCATACAATAATCGATATTTTATCTTGGGATGATATTGGATATGAAATGAGATTTACCTATCCCAAAAATTAATATGATATCTATTTAGGGATATCCAATCCATGCCCCATGTCCTATAAAATTCTACCTAGGTGAAGAGGAACTAGATCTATAGGAAGTATCTTCCCATATACGATGATTAGAGAAGAATTATATACCTTGGAATAAATCATCACACTAATAAGTCTTTTCACTAATAATTTAATATCCAATATTTGAGGATAAAAATCAATAATGTTATTGACTATAGAAATTAATTTATATAAATTGTATAAAATAAGTTGTTTTAAATTATGTAAAGACATATCACTGCCTCTATTTCATGATTCTATTTCTAATAATTTACATAAAACAAACCAGTTAACATGATTAATAGATAGTATCTTAATAGAATTAGTTTAAATATTCATATCAAAATTCAAACTCAAAATTTATTACTCCATAACACCTTCATTTTATCCTTTGATACTTTTATATCAACCTAGGTTACTTTAACATGGGTTCTATTATACTTATTAATATAATCCCTAAAAATAATTATACCCTTCTTTGATACCAAATGAGATGACCCAAGAATTACACATATATATTTTACATCATTTCTATAATTTAAACATTATAGCTCACAAATAAAACACAAAAACCTAAATCCCAAAGGTTCAGTTTCTTTAGAGGCTAGCTTCATAATTGTCTTATTACATGGTAATGCTTCAACATATCGCCCAAAATTCCTTACAAAAAAATTCATTCTAAACATATTCATGCATGTAGTTTCCTACGGAAATGGGTAAACATGAAAATGAGTTCACTCAAATGCTCAGTTATGAAAAATATATGAATGTGGCATAATTTTTGAGATCATAATCGTGTGAGAAAACAAGATCAAGGGATAAATATAAGATTAAAAAAATTAATCATAGAATTTTTTCATAAGACATGAAACAATGACATATAATATGAAAGGGGTAATCATGGAACCATAACATATTCCACAATGTATGAATGTGGAAGTATGAGACAATAATCATAAGTTATAGAGCATAACATATGCTTGTGGCACAAATAAAATAATTTATAAACTATAAAATTGGGAACAAAGATAAACAAAATTAGGTGTATTTATTCTGTTGTAAAATTAAATAAACACAATTGGGTCCACATATATAATTGTAAACATTGAAAAATACAATCATGTAAATTATTAAATTTATAAACATAGCCAAATGAAAGTAGGTCTATGCATAGTGTTATTAAATTTCCTTTTGAAAATAGAAAAATATAAATATGAAAAATATATAAGATAATAATTTTTGTGATTTAAAAATAACTAAAGAAAAAATTTAAGGTAAAAAATAATATGTACATGGAGTAAAAATATCTAATGGAGAGGATGAGAATTATTCATAGTAAACACATATTTTATGAAGGAATAAAACAATCAGTGAATAATATTTTACATGAATGTGTAAATTCCTCATAGAGAAATATAAAATATCATAATTAATGTGGAAATATCATAATATAACAAAATTATAAGAATATAGTAAAGGAAAAATTATTATGACCAAATTAAATATAAAATGAATAAATAAATACCTTTTAACTTTGTTGATGAATTAGGAAAATGAAAATGAAATAGAGAACATTAATATAACTTCAAATGTAATGAATGAAAATATAAATATCATGAAACATGTTAAAGGTAAATTATATACACTATATAAATTAATATAGGTGCATAATATAAAAAATGTCTCAAAAGGGGGGTGAATTGAGTTCCAATTAAAATTTTCTGTTAAAAACAATGTTTATTAAAATACCCCTTTTTCAAAAACAGATTAAACTGTAGTGAATTTATACAGATTATAAAGGTTCAATTAGTTTCTCAAAGATTGATTAGTTCTCAGTTAACTTAATCTTATGATTAAATTGACTTTTGAAACTAACTTACTGGTTTATAATAAATATAAACACTTGCGAGTTTAACTATCAAAGTAGCTTTGAAAATAAATTATATTTCAAAGTAGTAGCAGCGGAATATGAAATAAATATGTATAGTATGGATATAGTATGTAGCTACAAACACAGAGAATTAACCAAGAGGTTTAGTCTCAAGTCGAGACTTAGTCCTCTCAAAAGTTTATATAAAAATGATCCACACCCTGGATCGGGGTTAACAATAGTGAACACACTGTCCAGGTCACAAGACCTCTACCACAGTTCTGCGTGGGAAAACAAACAACAGCTCAGAGCTGTCCAGGTCTCACACGACCTCTACCACTATCCACAGTGGGAAATGAAATGTAAAAAGGTTTGCTGAGGATTTACAGATCCTCCAGTGAAAGTACAGGAGTCAGTGTGTGTGTTTAATACAGCAGATAACACACACTGCTCAAAATGTAAAACAAATGTATCACAGAGCAGATATGTAGAGTTTAGAAATGGCTCTGGTGATTTCAGTGTAGCTCTGGACTCTTTTGTATATGGTCAGAATTTATTCTGATTCCTCTGCTCGTTTTTTGTTTGAGAAGAAGAGTGTCGTATGCTTCTTGTTCATAGGCAGTGATATGTAGTCGATGAAGTTCTTCAATCGTTCTTTTGTATGCACAGAACACTCTTTGAGTAGGCTTGATTGTATATGAGATTCTGTGTAATCTCTTGATATGTGTCTTCTGTTCTACTTAGTTCTTCTCAACTTGCTTCTTGTATTCCTCGTATGTTCTCTGAAAAATATCCTTCGTTTGCCTCTACTTTTGCAGCAGAGTCTTCTAATCTTTATATCACGTGCTCCGGAAGACAGAAGAGGTTTCTTTTCAGCAGGTACGAGGTACGATTTCCTGACATCCGACAACCTTTATTAATTAATTGTTAGAGCATTAAAATATACCTAATATGACCATTGGTTAGATTAAATAAAGATAAAGATAAAGAAATTCAAACAGTTGTTTATGACTCTTGAAGAATCAAGTGATCGGTAGGTCATCAGCATTAGTGAGCAATGATAGGTGACTCAGATAGATCAGCATCGGTGAATCAGACTGATCAGCATCGGTGAGTCATCTGATCGGTGAGTCAGACTGATCAGCATCAGTCTTTCATCTGATCGGTGAGTCAGTTTGATCAGCATCAGTGAGTCATTTGATCGGTGGATCATTTTGATCAGCATCGGTGAGTCATTTGCATCGGTGAGTCATTTGCATCGGTGAGTCATTTTCATCGGTGAGTCATTTGCATCAGTGAGTCCGTTGTCTTCTGATATCGGATCGGTGCGACCGTTGTCCTTTGATATTGGATCGGTGCTTCCGATGTCCGTTGATATTGGATCGGTGCTTCCGATGTGTGTTGATATTAGATCGGTGCTTCCGATGTCTGTTTAATCCAGAAGACTTCCAAAATACTTTGTAAGTCAATAAGCATAGACAAAAATATGATAACAGATTCATTAACAGATTGTAATTAAGTTTAGGAGAAATCAAACCAGATTAAGCATTAATGGTATGTGATGATTTGTGATTATTAAAACATCAATCATAGACATGAAATCAACAATCTTCCAGAGGGCTCAACAGTCTCCCCCTTTTTGATAATCACAAATCTTTATCATAAAATAAAAATAATATGATATATCATCAATAAAAACAAAATGAGAATTAAACCATAAAGAGAGTAAATATAAAGAGATATATAAATCTCCTCCTTAATTTAAATTTCCCATATATATTATACATATTTCTCCCCCTGAGATATATACATCTCTCATATATATATAGATCTTTCTCCTCCCCTTAGATATATACATCTGTTCTCCCCCATATATCTCTCCCATACATCTTTCTTCTCCCCCTTTGGGATAATCAAAAAGGAGGGAAAACATATAAGTGAAAGTAAAAGCAGCCAGCATAGAGTATAGAGAAAAAAAATATTTTATAAAGTATAGAATATTACAACCAACACATAGTTCACCCGATCAAAAATGATACACAACTATTCCTGGGGATACAAAGGGGCTTTGCCTTTGTCTTTGGGATCAATAGAGGGTAAGTTTGAAGACTTGGAGGCAGTCTATTCTGGGGGAATCTGAAGAGGTGGTAGGACAACTCTGGCAGGTGTAGGAGAAGGTGCTACGAAGGTTTGTTGTTGAGTATCAGCAATAGCTGGTTGAGAAGATGTCTGAGGAACTGGCCGTAGTTGAGAGAGTGCCTAAGCAACAGAGAGCTGATTTGGAGCTAAATCAGAGGTAGGGAGAGGGTCAGCAGTAGGAAGCACAATGGCAGTGGCTTGGGTATTCATATAAGGCTTCAAAAAAGTTATGAAACCCTGAATAACTTCTACACCATACTGCATAGCCTTTTCGAAATCATCTTTGTTCTCCATGAACTGTGACAAAGTAGGAGTAAAGTCTTGCAACTGACGAACTTGAGCCTTGAATGCTTGAGTGACTGAAGGTAGTTTCAGATTCTCTGCCAACACCTTGAAGTTTGCAGCCATCTCATGCTTTGTATAAATCTTGGAAAATTAATTATCAACTTTCTCTTTGATCTCTTGCAGAGCTTTCTTAGCATCTGCTGAATACACCAATGCCATCTTATGACTGTTATCACAGAGCTCTTTCATCGTCCTCAAAGATTTTAAATCAAGAATTTGTCTAACAGCAGCTAACTCATCATGCACAACTTCTCTTAGAGCTTCTAGCTCACCGGTAGTGATCTTGGTTACCTTGGATGTACTGGCTTGGCCAACTATGTGAGTTATCTCAGCTTTCAACTTCCTCAGGTCAGACTTGTTGAGATGTTCAATCACATTTCTCAAAACTTCCATCATACCAGAGATGGTTGATCTGAATTCACTTGATAGAGATACTAAGCCAGTGTGAAGATCCTTCATAGTCTGATTCAAAGAGGCTATGTGCCTGCCAATAAGTTCACCAGTATTGGATAGGTCTGGCTTCACAGCATTAGATACTCTTTGTGAAAAGGATTCCAATGAATTTTCAGAAACTTGTAGAGACTCTTGAGTAAGGGCATTGGAAATTTCTTCTCTAACTGTGTCTCTCACAGAGGTTAGAAATTCAATCTTAAACTTATCAAGATCAGCTTGAGAGATTCCAGAACCAGGCAGATGAACATCTGTAGGATCAACAACAGGAGCAGATCTTGCTTCACTTGGGAGGCTCTTCTTCATAACTATAGTAGATTCTGACATTTCCTCTTCTTCTTCAGAATATTATAAGCCCAACACAGCATAACCAGGGTAGTCATCCCAAACAGCAGCACACAAGGTATATTTAGGTTTCTCATAACTTGTTGTTCCACTGATTTCTGGTGATTCTCTCTTGCCACTGATATGTATTTCTTGTACTGAATGAGGTGGTTCTATTTGATCTACAACAAGACCATCCACTAGTCTGTTATCACCATCAACAGCAGCCTCAACATCATCAGCATGTCCATCATCACTCTTCTCAGAAGCTTCACTGTGATATTCTTCAGTATCAGAATCTTCTTCATCACCAAGAATAGGTTCTGATTCTGGTAGGGCTAAGGGTGGACTAGCAGGTCCAAAAACTATTCTTTTCTTTGGACTCACTGTATCAGGATCACTCCTATCATTAGGAGGCGACACACTTCCATCTTCTGTCTCAGCTTCTTCTATTCTTTGACCTTCAGTAGCTTCATTTCTTTCATCCTCTTCCTCATCATCAGAATAAACTGGTTCCTCATTTTCTTTCAAACCAGGGTCTCTCAAATCCTTTGGCATCTTTCCATGATCTATGGGATTGTAGGCTTCATACAATTTATCTTGATCTGTAACCCAACACTTCTTCCATGTATTCCAATTGATTTTCATCCTCTTGCTGATCTCTTTGTTGAGACAGAAGGTATGATCTGTTTCAGAAACTTCATCATCTTCACCAACACATTCTAGATTCTTGATCATGGTAGAGATCATCGTGGAGTAAAATAAGGCAGTGGCTTTCTTGGACGGTTTTACCATTCCAGCTATGTGCACCATCACATATCTACACAAATTGATCTTCTCATGGGTTTTCAGAAGAAACAACAGGAAAACATCCTGGTACTTTACAGCAGCAAAATCTCCTCTCCTAGGGCAAAGTTGGTGCTGAATAAACTTGAAAAGAAGTCTGCATTCACCATCCAACTCTGAGGATGTGATTCTCCTCGACTCTTTGTTTCCAGTCAGAAAGACTAGAGCTAATTCATAAGAGAAGTAATCAGATATTGGAGGAATATTCCCAGCATAATCCTCATATCGACCTTCATGGGGTACATTTAAGCATTCAGCCCACTGCTTAGATGAGAAGGATATTTTCTTTCCTTTTACCACAGACGACATCCTGGCAGCCTCCACACCATCTAGAGTGATTTTCAGATTCATGTAGAACTCATGTACCATCTTCGGGTAGTCTATTCGAGAGTTGTCAGAAAACCAGTCTATCCATCCTTGCGATTCAAGAACTTGCAGCAACAGTGACTTACTTGACAAAAGCCACGCAGAGCTGACTTCTCTTTCTACAACAACAATCCGAGTTTCCAAGTTCGGATTTACTGATCGTTGAGAGGTACTACTCGACTCACCTCGAGCACGCATTGAAGGTACATGGCTATCTGGTCCTTTGCTTGGTCTCTTTTGCTTAGCCATTCGAAGATTTTGGGAAGGAAGGAGTTCGAAGGTTCGAAGTAGAGGGGAAGAGAGGTTGAAAGGTTCAGCGGGAAATGAAAGGTCAAAGGTTTAGGGAAGATAAATAGCCGCGTATCATTTATTTTATCATTTAGGGTTCCCATAAAAAGGATAAAAGAAATTAATTAATTAACTACGACATAATAAAAAGTAATACAGAGAATCGGTTTGATAGACCGGTGTGACAAAGCAGTTTCACAGATCGGTTTCACAGATTGGTTTCAGAGATCAGTTTCACAGATCAGTTTCACAGATCGGTTTCACAGATCGGTTTCACAGATCGGTTTCACAGATCGGTTTCACAGATCGGTTTCACAGATCGGTTTCACAGATCGGTTTCACAGATCAGTTTCACAGATCGATCATATACAACTCTTGTTTAATAAATTGCATTCTTTCATAGCATAAAGACTTTGTAAAGATATCAGCTAATTGATGTTCAGAGTTAATAAATTTTAGAGAGATATCACCTTTCTGATAATGATCTCTTAGAAAATGATGTATGACATCAATGTGCTTAGTTCTAGAGTGAGACATAGGGTTCTTACATATATTGATTGCACTAGTGTTGTCACAGTTAATTGAAACATGTTTAAAATCATATCCATAATCCAATAAAGTATGTTTCATCCACAGAATTTGTGCACAGCAACTACCAGCAGCTATGTATTCTGCCTCGGTAGTAGACAATGCAACTGAGTTCTGTTTCTTACTACACCATGATACTAGGTATTTTCCAAGCAAATGACATGTTCCAGATGTGCTCTTCCTATCTAACTCACATCCAGCAAAGTCATCATCTGAATAACTAGTTAGGTCAAAAGATTGTCCTTTTGGATAAAACAAACCTAAATTTACAGTATACTTAAGATATTTAAAAATCCTTTTAACAGCCAGTAAGTGTGACTCTTTAGGATTAGCTTGAAATCTAGCACACATACATACACTGAACATAATGTCTGGTCGACTAGAAGTAAGATAAAGTAAGCTCCCAATCATACCTCTGTAATTGGTTTGATCCACTGGTTTCCCAGCTTCATCTGTATCCAATTTACAGGTAGTACTTATAGGTGTATCACTTTCCTTAATACTATCCAATCCAAAACGTTTTAAAAGATCTTTTGTATATTTACTTTGATTTAAAATAATTCCATCTTTAGTTTGAAAATTTTGAAAACCAAGAAAATACTTAAGCTCTCCCATTAAGCTCATTTCAAATTCATTTTGCATAACCTTTGAAAAATCAGTACATAATGAATTTTTAGAAGATCCAAAAATAATATCATCAACATAGATTTGTACTATTAAGACATCTTTTGAAAACCTTTTTATAAATAGAGTGGGATCAGCTACTCCTTTTGTAAATCCTTTTGAGATAAGAAAGTTTGAAAGCCTTTCATACCGAGCTCTTGGAGCTTGTTTTAGACCATATAAAGCTTTAGAAAGTTTAAAAACATGATTTGGAAAATGAGGATTTAAAAAACCAGGTGGTTGTTCTACAAAAACATCTTCAACAATAAAACCATTTAGAAAATAACTTTTGACATCCATTTGATATAGATTGAAATTCAGATGTGATGCATAGGCAAGTAAGATCCTAATAGCCTCTAATCTAGCTACAGGTGCAAAGGTTTCCTCATAGTCAATTCCTTCTTCTTGATTGTAACCTTGTGCAACTAGCCTAGCTTTATTTCTAATGATGTTTCCAGATTCATCAACTTTGTTTCTAAACACCCATTTTGTGCCTATGGTCAAAGTGTCCTTAGATCTTTCTACTAATTTTCAGACTTTGTTTCTTTCAAATTGATTTAGTTCTTCTTGCATAGACATTACCCAAAATTCATCATTGATAGCATCATTGATATTTTTAGGTTCTAACTGTGAAAGAAAAGCTTGATGTTCAACTTGATTTCTTAGAGAAGATCTAGTCTGTGTTCCTCTATCTAGATTTCCTACAACAACATCTAAAGGATGGTTCTTTAGAGTCCTAGATGGTCTTGAAAATATAGGGCTATAGATTTCATATTCATCTACAGATTGAGGTTCAACAGAAGCAGGTTCTAGAAAATTTTCAGAACTGGATGTTTTAACTATAGGTCCGTTGTCTTTATCATTGAGATTCAAACCAGAGAGAACATCTTCAAGAGAGATTTTAGGTTCATGTGGATTAGTTTCATCAAATTTGATGTGAACTGATTCTTCCACACATTTGGTTCTTTTATTGAAAACTCTATAGGCTTTACTAGAGATAGAGTAACCTAGGAAAATTCCTTCATCACTCTTGGATGCAAATTTGTCAAGATTGTCTTTAGTATTGAGAATGAAGACTTTCCAGCAAAAAACTTTGAAGTAGTTAACCTTAGGTTTCCTATGGTTCCACAACTCATAAGGAGTCCTCTTAAGAACTGGTCTGATCAAGACTCTATTAATGACATAACAAGCTGTATTTACAGCTTCAGCCCAAAAGTAAATAGGCAGTTCATATTCATTGAGAATGGTTCTAGCTATTTCTTGCAGGGTTCTATTCCTTCTCTCTACTACACCATTTTGTTGGGGTGTCCTAGGGGCAGAGAAATTGTGACTATAGCCATTGTGTGAGCAGTAAGAATCAAACTCATGATTTTCAAACTCACGACCATGATCACTTCTCAGGGTCTTAATCTTGAGTCCACTAAGATTTTCTACAGACTTGGAGTATTTAACAAAGTAAGAACAAGCTTCACTTTTGTGAGCTAGAAAATATACCAAAGTATATCTAGAAAAGTCATCTACAAGAACATAGACATAGTGCTTCCCATTTAAACTAGAAACTCTAGAAGGTCCAAATAAATCCATGTGAACCAACTCGAGAGGTTGAGAAGTTGACACTTCTTTCTTTTATTTGAAAGAAACTTTATGTTGCTTTCCCTTTTGACAGGGATTACAAATTTTGTCTGCTGGAAATTCAAGTTTGGGTAGGTCTCTTACTAAGTTCTTCCTAGAAAGTTTTCTAAGTGAGTGCACATTGCAGTGTCCTAATCTTCTGTGCCAAAGACAAGACTCTTTATGAAAATCATTTAAACAAGGAATATACTGCTTAGCTAAAGAATCTAAATCAACAACATAACCATTTTCATTTCTTAAAGCAGAAAATACTAAAACATTTTTAGAATTGAAAACATTGCAAGAATCATTTTTAAATTTCGCATAAAAACCATCATCACACAACTGAGAAATGCTTAACAAGTTATATTTAAGTCCATCAACAAATAAAACTTTAGAAATAAAGATTGAATCAGTGTTACCAATATGGCCTAAGCCGATGATTTTTCCTTTTGAATTATCATCAAAAGTGACAAAGCCTCCATCAACTTTTACTAATCTCTTGAAACATGAAAAGTCTCCTGACATATGTCTTGAACATCCACTGTCTAAGTACCATATCTTCTTGTGACAGCTCTTCAAGCAGGTCTCCTACAAAACAGATTTAGATGGAAGATGATTTTGGTACCCAGATCTTCTTGGGTCGAGACATGTTAGCCAATGATACTTTAGGTACCCATATTTGTCTAATGGGTCTCATATAATTTGTAGAATTAACATTATTTGAAAGATAAACCTTATTAGATCCATAACTATGAATATAACTGGTTGAGGCATATGAAGTTCCAGAATTAACTATCTTCTGTCCAGATTTAGGAATGAATCTAGTTTTGGAAACTTTTCTTTGTCCAGGTTGGTATCCTATGCCAGTAGTATATCTAGGTGCAACTTGCTTTCCTAGAATTTGAGTTAGAGTTTCCTTACCATTGGTAAATTTCTCTAAATCCTTTCTGAGTTGCTCATTATAAAATTTTAATTCAGTATTCTCTTTAAGCAACTGAGTATTCTTTTCTACTTCTATATCCAGATCAGATTTATGCTTAACACTTAAAGCATACTGTTTCGTTAAACCTTTATATTTATCTTTAAGCTCATTACAGGTTTCTTCAAGCATATCACAATATTCAAACAGTTCAGATTTAGACATGATATCACATTCAGAATCATCTCCAGAATAATATGAATTTGAAGCAGGAGTTTCTGAAGTTACCTCAGAAGTGTTTGTCATAAAACACATGTTGGCTCGATTCCTTTTAGAGTCTGAAGATTCAGCTTCACTTGTGTTGTCTTCTGAAGCACTCCAAGTAGCCTTCATGGCTTTCTTTTACTTGTTATCCTTGTATTCATACTTCTTTCTGTATTTCAGCTTTGGACAGTCTGCTTTTATGTGTCCTTTTCTTTTGCATTCATAACAGACAACTTCATCTGATTTATCAGACTTCTTCCAATCCTTTTTCCAGTGTCCTTTGTTATCATACTTGCCTTTGTAGTTTGACTTTCTGAAAAACTTCTTCTTCCTATAGAATTTCTTAAATCTTCTAGCAATGTGAGCCATCTCAGCATCACTGTCAGAATCATTCTCACTTTCCTCACTTCTTGAACTTTCATTGATAGCTTGAGGCTTTTCCTTATCCTTATTCTTTGAGGTTGTAGTCTTGAAGGCAATAGACTTCCTTTTAGGTTCATCATCTTCTTCTTTATTTACCTTGAGTTCCTCTTCATACATCATCAGTTTGCCAATTAGTTCTTTGACTGGCAGTTCTCCAATGTCACATGATTCTCTAATGGAGACAGAGGTTCCTCTCCATCTTTCAGGTAGACATCTCAAAATTCTCATGATTTGTTCCTTTGCTGGAACATCCTTTCCCAGAGAGGTCATTGTGTTGACAATTTCATTGAACCTGAGATACATATCAGAAATGGGTTCATCAGGCTTCATCTTAAAATTATCATACTTAATAGTATAGGTATTCAATCTCATCTCCTTAACATTTTTTGTTCCTTCATGAGAAATAGCTAAGGTATCCCAAATTTCATATGCAGTTTTACAGGCAGAAATTCTATTAAATTCTTCATCTCCTAGAGCACAGTACAAGGCATTCATAGCTTTACAATTATTATTGTAAGCAGTCTTTGTAGGTTTATCCCAAGTAGATCTATCAGTACTGGGAATTTTGTATTCAGCTTCAATGGCAGTCCAAATATCAAAGCTCATACTTTCTAAGTGAATTTTCATTTTTAGCTTCCACTGAGCATAGTTGTTTCCATTAAAGAAAGGTGGCCGGTTAGTAGCAGCACCCTCAAGTCTATTATCCATGATATCACAAAAAATAATTTTTAAAGAGATAAAAATTTAGAAATAACAGAAATTTTAAGAACATTAAAATACAACTAAAATCACAGTTGAAAAACAGAGTACTTTAGAAAATATTTTCCAACCTTTGATACCAAATGTTGGTCGGAGTGGATACTCAAGAGGGGGGTGAATTGAGTTCCAATTAAAATTTTATGTTAAAAACAATGTTTATTAAAATCCCCCTTTTTCAAAAACAGATTAAACTGTAGTGAATTTATACAGATTATAAAGGTTCAATTAGTTTCTCAAAGATTGATTAGTTCTCAGTTAACTTAATCTTATGATTAAATTAACTTTTGAAACTAACTTACTGGTTTATAATAAATATAAACACTTGTGAGTTTAACTATCAAAGTAGCTTTGAAAATAAATTATATTTCAAAGTAGTAGCAGCGGAATATGAAATAAATATGTATAGTATGGATATAGTATGTAGCTACAAAAACAGAGAATTAACCAAGAGGTTCAGTCTCAAGTCGAGACTTAGTCCTCTCAAAAGTGTATATAAAAATGATCCACACCCTGGATCAGGGTTAACAACAGTGAACACACTGTCCAGGTCACAAGACCTCTACCACAGTTCTGTGTGGGAAAACAAACAACAGCTCAAAGCTGTCCTGGTCTCACACGACCTCTACCACTATCCACAGTGGGGAATGAAATGTAAAAAGGTTTTCTGAGGATTTACAGATCCTCCAGTGAAAGTACATGAGTTAGTGTGTGTGTTTAATACAGAAGATAACACACACTGCTCAAAATGTAAAACAAATGTATCACAGAGCAGAGATGTAGAGTTTAGAAATGGCTCTGGTGATTTCAGTGTAGCTCTGGACTCTTTTGTATATGGCCAGAATTTATTCTGAGTCCTCTTCCGTTTTTGTTTGAGAAGAAGAGTGTCATATGCTTCTTGTTCATAGGCAGTGAGATGTAGTCGATGAAGTTCTTCAATCGTTCTTTTGTATGCACAGAACTCTCTTTGAGTAGGCTTGATTGTATATGAGATTCTGTGTAATCTCTTGATATGTGTCTTCTATTCTACTTAGTTCTGCTCAACTTGCTTCTTGTATTCCTCGTATGTTCTCTGAAAAATATCCTTTATTTGCCTATACTTTTGCAGCAGAGTCTTCTAATCTTTATATCACGTGCTCCGGAAGACAGAAGAGGTTTCTTTTCAGCAGGTACGAGGTACAGTTTCCTGACATCCGACAACCTTTATTAATTAATTGTCAGAGCATTAAAATATACCTAATATGACCGTTGGTCAGATTAAATAAAGATAATGATAAAGAAATTAAAACAGTTGTTTATGACTATTGAAGAATCAAGTGATCGGTAGGTCATCAACATTAGTGAGAAATGATCGGTGACTCAGATAGATCAACATCGGTGAATCAGACTGATCAACATCGGTGAGTCATCTGATCGGTGAGTCAGACTGATCAGCCTCGGTCTGTCATCTGATCAGTGAGTCAGTTTGATCAGCATCAGTGAGTCATTTGATCGGTGGCTCATTTTGATCAGCATCGGTGAGTCATTTGCATCGGTGAGTCATTTTCATCGGTGAGTCATTTGCATCGGTGAGTCATTTGCATCGGTGAGTCATTTGCATCGGTGAGTCCGTTGTCTTCTGATATCGGATCGGTGCGACCGTTGTCCTTTGATATTGGATCGGTTCTTCCGATGTCCGTTGATATTGGATCGGTGCTTCCGATGTCTGTTGATATTGGATCGGTGCTTCCGATGTCTGTTTAATCCAGAAGACTTCCAAAATACTTTGTAAGTCAATAAGCATAGACAAAAACATGATAACAGATTCATTAACAGATTGTAATTAAGTTTATGAGAAATCAAACCAGATTAAGCATTAATGGTATGTGATGATTTGTGATTATTAAAACATCAATCATAGACATGAAATCAACAATCTTCCAGAGGGCTCAACATTCCTCATAGAGAAATATAAAATATCATAATTAATTTGGAAATATCACAATATAACAAAATTATAAGAATATAGTAAAGGAAAAATTATTATGACCAAATTAAATATAAATTGAGTAAATAAATACCTTATAACTTTGTTGATGAATTAGGAAAATGAAAATGAAATAGAGAACATTAATAGTACTTCAAATGTAATGAATGAAAATATAAATATCATGAAATATGTTAAAGGTAAATTATATACATTATATAAATTAATATAGGTGCATAATATAAAAAATTTCTCAAAGAATGTAAATTGACATGAAAAATCCTTAATTTTTTTTAACGAATAATCCAATTTAAAAATGAAAGAAAAATTCAAACAGAACATCAAATATCATGAATAAAAAAGTTAATTATGATAAGTATGTCAAAGTGAAAGTATATATGCCATATAAATGAATATAAGTTCATATTATGAAACATGTATCAAATATGGGAAATATATATGAAAAACTCTTACCTTGGATTCCAAATAATTAATACATACTCAAAACTACTGTAAAATCAGTGTAGGTTTATTATTCATATTTATTGGGAGTATATTTATATTTATTTTACATGAAAACATTCATATATATTATATCATATTACTAGTATTTAAGTTTTTCTAATCATTTAAGATATAAACATTATAGTATCGTTCATGTAAGTGGTAAAACCAATCAAAAGAAGAATGCATTATAATAGATGAATGAGTTAGAAAATATTATTAGTATCAATTTTTCAAAAGATTAAGGATTTTAAAAACATTTTATTAAATTGATAATTTATATTAATGAAGTGGTGAATAAAAAATATAAATATCATGATTTGGGAGAGTATAACTCTCACATTAGAGGATTGAGACTTCTTTTAATGTGTCGATTATAAATGAATGATACGTTACTCTTTCTTGTGAACAGAGGTTACAAAACATGATAGAGGATTTTTAATGAGAGAATTTTTTTAGTGATTCAAGAGGATATATAAGTAAAGGGGAGATGAAGTGAGTAGAGGATGGGTATTTTTATAGGCGATCTTGAGTGGTATTATAAAAAATACTCATTTCTTAATGAATAAATAATGTAATTTATCATAGAAAGTGGATAAAAAGTGAATAAATGATTGAGATAATAAAACATGTGGCCTAGAATTCCCTCATCCATACATGTAGGGATCATGTTTTGTGATTTATGCGATTTACCCCTTAATTTAATTATTTTAACTTATTTTACCTTAATTGTTGTTGCTCATTTTATGCCTTGTTAATTTATTTCTTTTACTAAAATTTAAATTGTACTTAGGAACTAATTTGAATATTACAATTTGAAATATGAAATCCATTTCATTTGATTGTATTTTTAAAGATGATAAGAATTAATTTTAATATAAGAAAGAAAAAATGACAAAAACATTAGAAAAATATATTTTAAACATAAAATGGAAATATTATTATTCCTTTATTTTTGATTAATATTATATAATTCTTAATTTATTTTATTGTATATATTATCAAAAAAATTTAAAATAAATATTTTTTTGCGATTAATTTAATTTATTAAGATATATATACAATACACACATAAAAAATATTTTTTGAAAAATACCACTTTTTAACATTATATGATGTTATTAATCATTCTTTAAAATTGATTATTTAATCATTAATTGAATTTTATCAATATATTTTTATTAAAAAAAATATTGTTTAATTAAATTCAATATTTTAAAGTAAATTTTATAAAAAATCCAAAGGTATATTGATACACAATATATATATTTATATATTATAACATTAATAATTACAACTTTATATCATCTTAACTTCTGCTTAAACAATCCTTCATCACCTATGTATAAGACCAAAGGGTGAGATATTAAATGATGGAAGTTATGGGTGGATATTACACAGACATGGATCTCATAGTGATTTTCATGAGTTAGAAATTCTCTCACAGATTATTTCCCTCAAGTAATACTTATTTAAGTTTAGCATGATACTGGACTTGGGAAAAACCTAGTAAAACTACCTTCTTTCATTACTCATGTAAATGAGCCTCATAAATAAGTCTTATACCACTTTATTATTTTTATTATACTTTTTAAATATATTTCATACTACAATTAATTTTATTTGTACTCTCAAATTCAATGGCTATGTTATATTAGTCACATATTAATTTCATACTACTTCCAATTTATCCCATTAATTATCCTTATATCCAATTATGGTATAAATTACCATGGGATCATAATATTTATATAAGACCAATATCCATATAAGACAAATGGTCATATTACATTATTATATATATCCTTACACACTTAATCAAAATAATTCATTTTATTATTAAAGATACTTATCATATTCCTAAACATTTAATTATTTAAAAGTTATTATTAGTGGTATAATCCTCAATGAATATTAGGTTGAGGAATATTTCAATGTTGTTGTATTTTTATTTAAATATTGTTTTATTAGTTTATTTAGTTTTTTTAATTTTGTTTCATTTAGCTATCTTTTAATATATTTCATTTTTTGTTTTAATTTTTTACCTTAATGAAATAAATAAACATTCATTTAGTCCAATATTATATTAAGAAAAATTATCATTGCTTTAAAGGGAAATTTAGCATAATATGTTTTGGGTGTTACACTAATCATCAAACATATGGAAACCTAAACTTTGACTCAAATGTTTCAAAACTATAAGTTTTTATGAAAAAAACCAATTAAATTTTAATTCTTTGATAGATTGTGTTGCATGCAACACTAATTTTTAATGAAACACGACATACTATGAAAATATTATTATTTAAAATGATAGTTATCACCTAGAAACTGGAATGCAGGGTATGAATAGGTTTAAATAAATTATGAACATTTATTTTCTAAATAGGTATGTATATTTAATTATTTTATTACTAATTAATTATAAATTAATAAGAAACCATTTGAAAATAAACAAAATTATTTTCTAAAAAACAATTTTTATCTGTAAAAATGCATTTTAGATTAATAAATTAAAACATTAACATTTGGACAATGATTTTAATTAATTGTATATATTATAAATTCAATAAAATATTTAACATTCATCTTATATGTTTTCTAGGAATGCAATAAGAATAAATTCAATAATACGCTTAAAATTGTATTTTTCTAAAAAACAGTTTTCTCATTTTTCACACACTTATTTTGAAATTAATTTTTTTTCCAATTTTGGAAAATAAATATGAAAAAATTAACTTAATTTTTGAAATTATCATTTCAAAATTATCTTACAGTTAATTTTCGTCAATTTTATAATTTTTTTTTTCAATGAATAGTAAAAATACAAGTTTTTATTAAAAGCCCGCATTTTCATTCAAAGAGGTTACAAGATAAATTTTATTTTAATTTTTTTTAAATTAATATTATCTCAAATATATATCTATTTATTCAATTTGGATCATTTTAATCAATATCATATTTAGTTTTTTTTGTTAATACTTTTTAAACTTTTGAAAAAAATATATAGAAAACCTATTTTTCATCATGCTTTCGAGATTAATTTAAATTTAAATTTTGAAAAATCTATGAATATAATTTGGAAAAATATATTCCATATTTTTAATATTAATAATTTATATTTTATGATATGTTCAATATAATTTTTATTCAAAATGAATTTTAAAAATGGTAAATATTTATTAGCACGTTCAAGGTAAAAATTTGTTTACCGAGGGTTAAAATAAAATGAGATGGGGTAAAATGACCGATAGAATTTTCTAAAACCTATTGTATATAAATATTAAAACCTTATCACCTATAATGATTGATAATGACCCATTTTTTACCCTAGTGTCATATGAAAATGGGGTTACACTTTATTCTTTTTAAAATTCCATGTGTATCGTCTCCCCAACTTATAAAAGGCCACCCACTCTCCTCATATGTTAACACATCCAAAACAATTTGGATCAGTTAATAACTAATGATATAATTTTACTAATTCCACTTCCATAAAATGGAAAACAAAATTGTCGATCATGTTTTTTGTGGACTTCCGCCTCGCAAAGCGATGTGATTCATTTTTCACTAACGCATTGCTTGGAAAGTAATAAGGGTAAATTTAAATACTAAATGTGATATATATGAGATAATAATTATTTTTTAAATTTAACAAATTATTTACCTTTCTTTCATTTTATTCATCAAGAAAATGGTAACAACATTCATGCGTATGTACAACATACCATCTCCATGAAAGGTATATTTCATTTTCTATCTCTAATTTTCATGTATTACTATAAATAAATATATAATAAATATATATGATATTTATTTCATGGTTAAAATTTTATATAATATTTAACCATGATAAAATTAATGAGACTGAAAATAAAAAACCAAAACTTATATGAAAAACGAAACAGTTACTACCCATAACATGATTTTATCAAAAAAAATTTAACAAATGGGTAATGAAATGTAATAATTAAATCATATATGGTATGATAAATATGATTATGTTTATATAATACATTCATATTAAATTATATTTATCATACAATAGTTTTTAATGCGTGTGAAGGAAGTCGAGTCTTATGGTATGATATTTTTGTCTTAATTTGTCTTCTTTGGGACATACATTATGCTATATAGAAAAATTATTTTATGATGTGTATATATAGACTAGTTGACATGTAATTTCATTAATTTATTTATTATCATGATATTTTATGTTTAATTTAATGTTGTTACTTCCTGGGTCTTCCAATATAATGCTTCCAAAGTAGTAAGGGTTTTACGATACAATTTAATCATTTATCAGGATTGTTTTTATTTATGCTTATGAGGATAAAGTTTTATAATATATATATATATATATATCAATAAACTACTAAATATTCTTATCCTCAGTTTATTTATTAATAATATATGTTTACCATTCATTTTAATCAATTTATGTACTTAGGATTCCAAAATAATGTTTAAAAAAATACAGACTTTATTTCTATCTTCAGTAAAAAAATCCTTGTTTTCTTCAAAAAATATGTTTTCTAAAACTGTTTTCAATTTTTTTTAACATTTCTCAAATGATTTATTAAATAAATATTTACCCGTTTTTCAATTTTTTTTTAAAAAAATTAAAAGAATCTCAATTTCATTTTCCAAAGAGGGAATATTTGGCTTTTACCAAAAATGTGAATGGAGTGTTTGTACTAACATATATGTCATGGAAAGAATTTCCAATCATCATTACCATTACTTTTATTGAATATTATATTTTAAATTTTAAATTTTTTTAAAAATAATTTTTTTTTTAAGATGATTTATGTTTTAAAAAGTTTTTTTTAAAGTGGAAAGGTTATTTTACTCAATAATGGTTTTAAATTATTTTTAAAGATTTATTTATAAGTTTTCAAGGTTAATTTCAAAGGAAATTATTTTGAAAATGTTCTATGTTTTAGAAAAAGAATTCAAATTGGAAATGATATTTTTCTCCAGAAATTTTCAAATGATTTTAAAGAATTCCTTTATATATTATCAATGTTATTATCAAAGAAAATTATTTTTAAAATGTTGTATGTTTTAAAAAAATCATAGGGGAAATGTAATTTTCCTCAATAAATATTTTAAATTATATTAAAATATTCCTTTATAAGTTTCAAAGTTTATTTTCAAAGAATGTGATTTGGAAAAAAATATGTTTAAAAATGTTTTTTAAGAACAAAGGGTGTTTCCTCAATAAATCTACCATGTGATATTTCAAATTAATTTTCTATAAAATATGACATCCTATAATTTTACAAATGATTTAATAGGGATATGATCCTTGGGATGCCATTATTATTCTTTCTCTTAATGGTTTATTCGTATCCTGAAAATATTCTTATGAAACCTATTTGTCTTCCATGGGATATATCATGATATAATGCTTATGAAACTTGGTTATTTATACCCAGGTTATGCTATGATGAAATAATGAAATGAATATGAAACTTATTTATTTTAAAAAGGTTATACAGTGACGAAATGTTTATGAAAACCATTTCCTTTATTTGGTTCTCATATGGTGAATGTTTTATGATCTTATGTCATACATATATATGATTATCATTATGTGGTGGGTGGACCTTTGTATCCTTCCAATGAATTGGGTAATGATTACTATTATATAAGATCAGTGGTAATACATGAAGTTATATCAATCCTGAGATAGGGTACATGGGTGGTTATCCCAAGCCTAAAAGTGGGTAAATAGGCGGTTATCCCAGGCTTGAAGCAGATACAAGGGTGGTTAGCTCACTCTTAACTGGTTATGATTGTATTGGTGGATAACTTTGGCATATGAATTTCTATGCTTATGTGTATATGATAAATCTATGTATTATACTAATTTTATACTTTCATGGCTCATATTATTTTATTCCATTTTTATTTAGGTCTTACGAACTACCAAGATTTATGCCATGACTCACGTTTATGATCAATTATATAAAAGTTATGGCTTTAAAATATTATTTTCAAGTTCTCATATGCATATGCTCATGTTATATTAATATACCCACTATTTACCCTTACTGAGGGTCTGATATCACCCTTTAAAAACTCTCTTTTCCATATTTTATCATTATAGGTATTATGTGTGATATGTCTAAGAAGGATTATATTTATGAGGAACTAAGTTGGAGACAATGTAGAACTCTTATGAACTGACTTATTATGATTCTAATTAAACAAAGTTACTTTATGATCCTCATGAGTGTGTTTTTTGTAATGTAATGAATATTATTCTAGAAAGATATAATTTATATATATATAAATCTTGGGTCTCTATATTTGGTATTAGTGGATAGGTTTAGTTAAAATTTTATAACTAGGATGAGAAAAATTTAGTGAGATAACTTTGAATATTTCTAAGGATATATCTTGGGATATGTATAAGGATAAGTCTAAGGATAATTATACATCTAGGAAAATGTCTTGGAATATTGGTAAAGGATATATAGAGTTTTTTACTATCAATACATTAATGTATAGATATTATAGGTGGATGTGGTCCTGGAACAGATGTAAGTGGTGGTAATAAATTTGAAAAATGTGTGTAGGGCTTGACATGGGTGATACCTTGTAGATGAAAATGGGCCTCGCCACACATCTGGTTTAACACTCCTGGTGTATATGCTTTGCAAAATCATCAACTCATTATAAACCATCATGAAGGATTTGAAAAATGACCAAGGTTAATCCTATGTTTTCATAGATTCAAAATAATGTGTCTTGATTTAGATATCCAATAAATGTTTTTTAGTATTATTTGGTTATCCAATGGGATTATTTTTATCAAACTATGATTTTTGGTTTCAGTTAATTGAAGGAACCTTATGTAACTAGGTTAATGTTTAATGTGATAGAAAATGTGTTGATGAGAAATCCAATGGGTTTATGATAGGAGTGAAGGATATTATGATTATTCAAAATCAAATATCATAATATATGATTAACAACTTTCACTTCAACCAACTCTTAGACTCACCAAAGAATCGATAGATAGATTTTATCGAGATATTAGGTGGTGGATACCATGGAGGAAATAAGACTCAATTTCACATATGTAAATAATGTTGATATAAGATCTTAATAGAACACCTATAAAGGATGAGAATATGTTTTGAATATGGAGAAGAAGAACAAAATGCAATTAATTTATGATGAAAAGTAGATTTTTTAGTTAACATAATGTAAGAAAATAATGGTTTCCTTATGGCATCATCAATGGTTTAATGTTATAAATGTTTAAATAATGGGAATTATATGAATTGATGTACTTGAGAGAAATGTTATGAAGATAATCAGTAAGGTATTATAAGTAAGGGTTATACTTTCGATGATAAAGAGACACAAATGACATCTGAAAGGTGTGGGATGTTCTAATAGTTTTGTTTAGGTTAAATGTGACAAGAATGATTAAATTGACGTTTGTGAATGTCAATAAAATTTTCATATTTCATATTGTAGGAAAGGGGTATTAAAGAATAAGATAATGAATCTTAGCTAATGGTTTAAGAATAAAGTGGGATTCCCACAATTTTTTATGGGAATTGAAGAATTATGTTATATGAATCATGAAATATATAAGGACTATTTGGTAGAAGTTTTGCATTAATTGATTAAAAGAATATTTTTACTAGTAGTAATGAAATAGAAAATTTCTTTAATGTAAATATGACATTTTAGTTAAAACACATGATTAAGGTAAGATAACCCTTAATATGTTCCTTATGTTGAGAAAATGGTTTTTAGCAAGGATAAAGAGATGATTGATATAGAAAAAGTAAGATAGATAGTATTGATGACCCCAGAACTGATTAATGTTTTTTTAAAAAGTTTTATATGTTATCATTGATGGAGTTTATAGTATTTTTGGATTTATGGAATATATTCAAAAATATGTGGTTTTATTTAAGGAATGAGGAAGCATTTATGTTTTTAATGAGGTTTTATGGTAGTTATGGTTATTACCATACTTCAGAAGAATATATTACCAAAGTAATCACATATTTTATATATGACCATTAAGATATACTTAATGATATTTTTGGGATTAATGTTATTTTTATTTTGGGAAAAAAATTTATATTCTTTAAAAAAATCAAATTTTTGAAGCGTCATAAAGTTAACCATTTATGGAATGGTATAAGTTTAATTTTGGATGAGGTTTTAAAGATTCATGTATTAATTCACTATATTAATATTTATACATATTTTATAACTTATAATATCCATTTTCTTATAATGATAAATAGAGAGATAAGAAGTGACTTATCATTCTATTATGGATATTGTGATCTGTTAAGGCTTCAAGTATAAAAAAACATTTTCATACAATGGAGTAAGAGATGAAGTGGAAATTGATCGAAGCACAACCAAAGGATGAAATTGTGATTTGATATAATGGAATTATAATCCCTAGTTGTAATGGTCCATTTGAAATTATGGATCATATCATGATGGTGGATTATTTTTTAGAACTTCCACCAAACCACTTCAAATTCCATGAAGTGTTTCATATATCTCTCCTAAGGAAGTACAAACCTGATCCATCACCTGTACTAAACTCAGAGGTCGTTCTGTTGGACCATGATATTTCTTATGAGGAACAATAATTTCTGGATCATAGATAGAAAGTTCTATAAAACAATACCACTCATATTGTGAAAGTTTTTTTTGAAAAACCTGTATATTGATGAAGCTATGTGGGAACCTAAGGATGTAATGAGATAGAAGTATCCTCATATGTTTGTATCATATTGATTAATTTTTAGAGAAAAATTTAATTTAAGTAGGTTAGAATATAACAATCAGATATTTTATGAAATTTTGTTCAATTAAATTTAAATTCTATGATATCTTGCATTACACATAACACCTAATTTTGATGAAACATGACATACTAATAAAATATTATTATTTAATATGATATTTATCTCCTAGTCATTGGAATGGAGGGTATGAATAGGATTAATCAAACTATTAAAATATATGTTTTACACATGTATATATAATTAATTATTTAATTACCAATTAATTATAAATTAAAATAGAAAACCACTTGAAAATAAACGAAATCTTTTTTTGAAAATTTATTTTTATGCGCACAATTGTGTTTTTTCATAATAAATTAAAATTTTCACTATTGGTGAATGATTTGAATGATATATATATATATATATTATATTCAATTAAATATATAACATTTGTCTTATCAAAATTTTAGGCATGAGATAAGAATAAATCCAATTTTACTCTTAAAAACTGTACTTTTCTAAAAGAGGTTCTGTGGTATTTTACACACATAATTTAAAATTATTTTTTCCCACATTTCTAAAATTTAATTTAAAAATGAGCCTCATTTTTTAAGTCATCATTTTTAAATTATCTTAAAGTGAATCTTTTAGAATATTCAGAAAATATAAATTTTTAGTGAATAATGAAAAATACTAGTTTTTATTATAAATAGTGCATTTTTATTCAAAGAACATACAAGATAAGATTTATTTTAATAAGGTTATAAAATAAAAAATTCATAAAAAATTTATATATTAATTATATTAAGTTCATTCAAATTAATTTAATATTAAATTTTAATATAAAAACTTTTTAACTTTAGGAATGTTTCTCTTTGAAATCCCACTTTCTCATCACATCTGCAGGATTAATTTAAATTTAAAAATTTCCACTTCTATGAATTAAATTTTATAAAATGGATTATAAATTCTGAATAATAATAATTTATATTATTTAATAATTTAAACATAATTTTTTCCAAAATTAATAGTAAAATAGTAAAAATTAATCATCACAATTATGTTTAAATGGGGTTTACCAGGGGTTAAACTAAAAATATAAGTAATAAAATAACTTATAAACTTTTTAGAAACCAATTATATGGAAATATTTTGAGATTATAACCTATAATGTTCTATAATTACCCATTTTTGTAGCTTTTGGAATGGGAAAAATGTGGGTACACTTCTCAAAAATTCCATGTGCGTCCTCTCCCCTTCTTATAAAATGTCACCCCTCTCATTTCTAATTCATTCTTCAAAAACCATTTGGTTTGATAAATACCAACCCATATAAATTAATTAATTACCTAACCTCATCCTAGAGCTCTTATTTTTTAGGAATCCCTCTTATGAAGGCTTTAGGTGTAAACCTAAAGGGGCTCTTCGAATAAGAGGTAAAATTCTTAAACTTGTATTTTTATTTTATTTATTCTTCCACTTCATATAATATTAATAAAAAAGGTGGTATAATAAAATATATATATATATATATATAATATACTGAGATGTTATTATATTAATTTAATAACCTTTATCCATCTTCACTTCCATCAGATGGGAAACATAACCATCGATCGTCTCTACACAGGACTACCGCCTCATGAAGCAATGTGATTAATTTTTCACTAACGATTTAAATGGAAGATGATAAGGGTAAATTTATACAATATATGTGATATGTATGAAATAAAAATGAATCTATAAAATTAATATATTATTTTACTTTATTTCATTACAACTTTCGAGAAAATGTAAACAACCTTCATATATATGTATGATAAACTGTCTCTATGAATTGTGCATTCCATATTTTATCTCTATTTTTTTTATGAATTAGTGTAAATAGATTACTAAATATATATGATATTTGTTTAATGTTTTAAATTATTTATATTAGGGAGCCATGATCAAGTTAAGTATACTGAAACTACCAAACCAAAACAAATATGAAAAACGAAACAATTATTACCTGAAATGTGATTTTAACAAGTAATTGTTAATAAATTGGTAATAAAAGGTCATAAGTAAATAATATATGGTATGAATCATGTGATTATGGTTCTGTAATATATTTATAATAAACTTATATATATTATTTAGGTGGTGTGAATGTGTAATAATGAAGTCAAGACTTAGGGTAAGGAAGTTTTTCCTCAATTTGTCTGCATTGGGACATACGATGTGTTATGAACCTATCTCCTTTTATGAGGTTTATATACTACCCCTTTGACATGTAATATAATGAATTTATTTATTATCATGATATTTTAAATTCATTTATTATTATTTCTTTATTTTTATTATGATTCAAACAGACAAAAGTGGTAAGGGTTTTACGATACAATCTCACCGTTTATCAGGATTGTTTATGTTTACACTTATGATGATGATATATTATGATATATCTATCAAGAATATATTTATTTTTCTTATACTATAGTTATTTATTAATAATAATTTTTCCCTTTATTTTAATATATATTTTTTCTCATTATTTCAAAATAATTTTTTAAAGAATACCGACTTTATTTCTCTCTTTTGTTGAAAACCCTTGTTTTTCTTCAAAAAACATGTTTTCAAAAAAAAAATAGATTTTAATGTTCTCCAAATAATTTATTAAAAAAATATTTTCCCATGTTTTTCTTTTTACAAAAACAATTGAAGTAATCTTCATATCATTTTTCCAAACAAGTCTCATTTGAATTTTACCAAAAAAATTGAAAAGAATATTTGTTTTAACGTGTATGGAAAGGATATAATTTCACACCATCATGAATATTATTTTATTTTAATATTAAATTTTAGGTTTTAAAATTTATTTTTCAAGGAAAATAATTTTTAATATTATTTATTTTTTAAAAATTATCACAAACTAGAATTGTTATTTTCTTTAAGAATTTTTCTAAATGATTATTAATGATTTATTTATAAGTTTTCAAGGTTATTGTCATAGAAAAGGATTTTTAAAATGTTGTATGTTTTAAAAATATATTTTCAAATTGGAAATATTATTTTTCTAAGTAAATGTTTTAAATTATTTTTCAATATTAATTTATAAGTTTTCGAGGATATTTTCAGAGAAAAGGATTTTAAAAATATTTTATGTTTCAAAAGGTGTTTTTCAATATTGAAAGGTTATTTTCATCAAAAAAATATTTGAAATTATTCTTAAATAATGCCTTATAATTTTCCAAGGTTACTTTCAAATAAAATGTTTTTTACATTTTTTTTTATGTTTTAAAAATTATTTTTCAAATATGAAATGATATTTTCTCCAAGAAATGTTCTAAGTGATCTTTCAAAATAATTTTCCATCAAAGATGGCATCAAATGATGTTACTGATTCTTTACTAGGGACATCATCCCAAGTATAATATTCTTATTATTTCACTAAATGGTTTACTAATATGATGAAAAGATTTTTATAAAACCTGTTTTTATTCTAATGGATATACCGTGATATAATGCTTGTGAAACCCAGTTCTTTTTCCATTGGTTATGCTTTGATGAAATGATGAAATTATTATGAAACCTATTTCTTTTCAATAGTTTATTCTATGATGAAATTTTTTGAAACCCATTTCATTTCATAGGTTATGATATGATAAAATTATTATGATTTTATGGCACAAATATTTATGTTTTTCATTATGTGATAGGTGGGACCAATATCTCCATGAAATACATTAAGAAATGATTAATGTTATATAATATAAAAGGGTACACCAAAGTTTATCCCAATCTAGTAACCAAGTACATGGGTGGTTATCCCAAGCCCAAAAGTGGGCACACAACAGATTATCCCAAGACTAAAGTAGGCACATGGGTGATTATCCCAAGCCTAACTTGTTATGAATTTTTTGGTGGATATCATTGAAATAATATTTTTTATACTTATGTCTATTCCACAGATCAATGTTTTATGATAATTTCACACTCTCATGTATCATGTCCTTTAATTCCATTACGATTCATGTCTTATGAACTTCCAATATTTATTCCATGACCCACGTTAATGATCTATGATATGAATGGTATGGATTTCGAATGTTACTCTCATGTTACCATACACATATTCTAATGTAATATTGATATCATCCTTGTTCACCCTTACTAATCATCTGATATCACCCTTTGTTATGTTTCTTTTCCCTTTTTTATGATGTTAGGTATTATATGTGTGTGATATGTCTGGTAAGGGTTCAAGTTATGAGGAACTAAGTGACAGATGATGTAAAAATCTTTTGAACCAGTTGCTTATGTTTCAATTTTTTTAAAGTTATTATACCTTTATGATACTTAGGTGTGTGTTTGTGTAATGTAATAAATATTAATCTAAAATGATATAATATCTATCTATTAAAATCCATGGTTTCTATAAATATATTCATTCATTCTCATGAAATATGTTCATAAATGGAATTTACATAGGTCGATATTTTAATATGGGATGATTGGGGTATAGAGATGAATGTCGATTGATGAGGAAAAAATGAGATTTATTTTTCACCCTCAGATATATCAAAAAATATCTAGGGGAATATTTGGATTAAATGAGGAAACAAAAAGGTTACCCTATAAGGGAAAAGTAAACTGTGTTATAAAGACCCCTAAAATGAATCAAGGATTGGTTTGATGGGAGATGATAGTATGGGAGATATTGTTCTATCTAAATATAACTGGTGTGATGATAGATAAAAGTGTGGTCACTAGAGTAATTTTACTAACACCAAGTCATTTAAGATGATATATTGGTAGAGAATAGTTGGGTAACTGGTGGATGTCATAGAAAAAAACATGTATGGTGAGAAAATATATATCTAGTGTTAATTTCATAACAATATACCGTGTAATACTTAGAGTCATAAGATATGTTTCACACTTATATAATGGAAAATAGAATTTCTATAGGGTAATAAATATCACACTATTTGTGACATCGAGTCACGTGTATTGTTTATAAGTCTGCATAGCTTGGGTGTATACCAGAGCACATGCCAAGCCAATTTTCTAGTCCACACATTTAATGTGGGACAATGTACACATTGTCTAAAATTTAAATTAAAAAATAACTGTTCAAAGGTAGTACATACACATTTTATATTAGAGTAGATGCCTTTTATTCAGGCTGTACAAACCGATGTGTACAAGAAGTAAAAACCCAGGTGGACTAATGAGTCCGACACACCATGTACCCTGCTAAACATGCCATTTAAGTACACTCCGCACATAATAGAGTATAGAGACACATTCCCTAGATATTTCTAATTCTCACACATCATGTCATTGGTAGTGTATGCCCTATATTGTGCCTTCTTTAGTGTTTTTCAACTATTATTTCCTAGGTGTTGGAATCAGACACATGAAAAGTCCATTATAATAAATTTTTATATACAATGATATTTGGTATATCTATTTTTATTTTATGGATTTTTTAGAATTTTTACTACATGATTTTCCATATATAATAATTATTATGATGGAGAGAGTAGGTTAGATAGTTGGATAAAACACGAGGTTGGTAACACCCCTAATAGCATATTGATTCCAAGGAATGACCCCACTATATACTTAGTGGATTAGATAAACCCTTGCTCATAATTAAGGGTTTTGGGTACTCCATATATGGAGTTGGTGTCCCCTTAGATGATGTATACCCCAAAAAATGAGTGGTCGGTCAACCATAGGGGTTGACACCCCATTAGCTGACAATCATGCATGATCAAAGAACAAATCCCACACTATAGTTGAAAAGATATATAATAGAAGTTATGAGTATTTGGTAGCTATCATAATATGTGCTATGTATGTCATAATTATTTTTACATGTCAAGAATACTTAATTTCCTTTTATCTGTAAACTATAGCCATGATATCAAATTTAGGCTTTATTAGAATTCAGATATTATGAGTATCACTAGTTACCTCTATTATTTGATGCTTTGAGGGGATAAGTGGTAAAGATTTGGATTCTTCCTTTATCTATGATTGTGTTAGCCTTAGATCATATTTTAAACCATTGGAATCAATTTTATTCCCCTATTTATTATGTTTGAGTTAACTTTTTAATTCATATTACTTTGGCTTCTCTGTGTGTCCTACTTGGTAAGTTATAGAAAGCCATGCATTAGCTTTTTTCCCATATAGGTTGTATCTATATAGATGATGCATTATTTAGAGGTGATCTTGGTGAACATGGAACTATTATAGTGGGTAAAGTTAATGTGGGGTTGTAACATAATGAGATTTGAATAGTTAATCACGTTCAATAATATGTAGAACATACAACACTGATCTAAAATGAGCCATGAAATTTTATTATTTAAATATAACCATTTTAACCTTGTCGTTGAATTGGAGGCTATGAATAGATTAAACACATTATGATATATATTTATATATATAAATATACTAATCCATACAAATGAATTAATTAAATCTCAAGAAATAATCACTCAATTTTTAGAAAAGGAATTTTATTCTTCAAATATATGTTTTTTCAAATATAGTATTTATTTATTTTTATGAGTTAGTAATATAATTAATTTATAAAATTTTTATAAAATTTATTTTTAAAAAATTATATCATTTTTTAAATTATAAAATAAAAATTATCTTATGGTGAAATTTTTATATTATTCTAAAAACATTGACTTTTCAATTAAATGTGAAAAATATTTGTTTTTATTGAACCAAATATTTTATTTTAAAGTATTTATGAAGTAAAATTATATTTTTGATTATTTTAAAAATTCAATTAGTTATTTTGGATTAAAAATAATCCAATTATATTATTTTTACTAAATTTTATTCATTAATTTATCATAAAAACATGTTTATAATTAAAAATTCATTTGTCTAGAAAAAATAGGTTTCATGTTGTTTGGAATATTTAATTTTAAATTAAATTATATCACATATGTTTTTTGAATTTTGAAAAATGGATTCCATATTTTTAATAATTTTTTTACAAAATTGGTAAAAGGTCCCTTTTATTTCTGATTATTTTGAATAGTATCCTTTGTATTTTTTGTTACCATGATAAAGGTTAAATCAGGTAATTAAGGTAAAGAAAAAAAAATGATAGGGATTAAAAATTGAACATAACATTTTTTTAATTTAATTGTATGATTATATAAAATCCAAAATCATCCCAAATTCAATATATGGACTTTTTTCCATTTGAATATGATTTTTTCCTCTATATTATTTTATATCAAGAAAAGTAAACAATGTATTCTGCTTTGTTATATTATCTATTAACTTTTGACATTAGAATAAATATAGGATATTTTTAGTTAAGAATATTCATTTTAAATATAAATTATTTTTTAATCATGTAAATTTATTTCAAAATCTTACGCATGAAATAATTACCTTAAATACTTATGAAACATTGACAGAATGCTTGTGCAAGCAGTAAAAAATCAATAAAATGATTTTAAAGAATCTAAGAATAATATTTTTTGAGTGTGTTGTGATTTATCATGAATTTTGTTGACAATTATAACATATTTTAGTTGTGTGAAAATTTTATTTCCTAATTTATTTTCTATTATGTTATTTTCAAAGTCAAATTAAATGAATAGTTCCGGAATTGAAATTAGTGATATTTTATAAAAAAAAATTTTAATTAAATGGTTTAAATTTCCTAATAATATTTTATTCTTCCATATTAGTGGGATATGTTTTATGATATCAACCATGGTCCATTTATGTGCCTTTTTTCCTTTTATAGTAACTACATTGACCCCTAAAATATAAAAAATATTTGTTTCACTATAATTGTTAAAATGTTTAACGGATGATAAAACAAAAAGATAAGTGTAAATCCATTAACAAAACTTGTTTAAATTTTATTTCATGAAATTATTGAGACCCATAATCAAAAAATATTTGAAATAAATAAGTTTAGATCCATTTGTACATGAAAATTAATTTAAGTTAATTTAATATTTTACATATTTCCATGAGTAACCCTTCCCTCTATTATATAAGGGACCGTCTCTCCTCTTTTATTCACACATAAAAAAACATTTTTTTTCAAAAAATATATAGGCAAATCACTTAATCAAATATCTCTCTATAATCTAGATTCATTAGTTTGATGAGAAAATAAACATAGTTATGATTTTCGTGTAAACCATAAGGGGTTGTCCAAATAAGAGGTATAGTTATTTATCAATAATTTCTATTTTATTATTTTTATAACTTCTTAAAATCTTCTTAAACCATTATAAAATAATAGCACCAATATCTTCCATATATGAAGATGTTAATATGTTAATATCATAACCTATATTTGTAATATCCAAACCTGAACCATTGGGTATGAGTTGAAATTTCACATGACCTCCTGCATACCTCTCGATATGAAAGAGGTTGATGACTAGAAGTGGGGGTATGAGTATGATGGCAGGGAGACTATAATATCAGTATCATTTCATCTAATATTTGATAAAAAATAAGTAACATTATATATCATTAGAGTAAACATGTGGAAAACTGAATAAATGGAATACATGACATGTAAAGAAAAAGAGATCTAAAAAATGGAACCCTCTACAGAGTAAATAATGTAGGTAAATAAATAAACAATGAATTTATGGTCTAATCAAAGTCCACACATCCCACCACCAGATCCATGCTCCTCAGCTCAGTAGTCTACCACATGGCCCTTACCCGTCATTGGATCCCTCATGAAATCTAAAAAAGCACCAAAATTCTTGAGTAGGGTGTGAGTACAATACTTAATTGGAAATACCAATTCATCCATAATCTGGGGTCTGTGGGTATAACCGTCTATTTCATAATATTAATAAATTCATAATAATTATAAACATACAATCCAAAACCAAGTGTTACTGTGCTAACCAAGACACAATATCCCCCGACTGTGCCTAATTGGGCCCAATACTAGAATGTTAATCATGAGTCATCTGAGGACTCATAACCTATCCAAAAGGTTTTTGGAACACAGCTCTTAGTCAACAATGAATTGAGTGATGATAACTTACTCAAAATATACATTGTATCAACTAATACTCGAAATCCACAGGGCATCGAGTAACTATTACGTACTCAAAATCCATAAGGCATCGAGTAATACTTAGAATACATAAGGAATCATGTATCAGACAACTACTCAGAATACACAAGTCATAAAGTTGTGGATAAGTCACATGGACAACATGCTCCACTACCACCATCATCACACATCATGCTTACTCCCCATCTAGGGAATAACATAACCCTAAAGGTCACCTATCATGTGTACTAAGAACATAACCTCTATGGAAAGATATTGCATCAAAAGGGAGCGCACGATAAATGCAACATGAAATCATGATGAATATAGTATCAATAAAATATCATGTGAAATAGTCAAAAATAGAAACATTCTACTCTAAAATTTCACGTGGAAATAATTATCATTACACGTCTCATGTTCTATAAACACACACATGTGATCACAAGTCAAGAATGGATATCAATCAAGGAAAAAATAAACCATAACTTGTAAATATGTATGTAATGAAATCCCATGAAAGTAAGAAACATCCTACCTCCAAATTCATCAACACCAATGGCAAGGATAGACAACCTGATGTGATTTGATAGTTAGAGTGAAAACCTAAACTATTAGGAACATCACTTTTCATTCTTATTATCATAAATGTAGACGCGTCGAACCTCGAGGTCCATCAAGGTTTCCTTGAATCTAAACCAATCATTTTATTTCAAAAAAACTATCACATGTGATGATACAATCTCTCTCCTAGATATTTTCAGAATTATCATTATTGGCCAATGCATGCCCTCATAAAAATCTCCAAAAGAATAATTAATTTTAGATAATTTTTTATAAATTATCCTTTTATAATAATATTTTTATAATTTACCATATTTTATCATTTTATAATTATCTCATGATTATTTATCACAATTTATCCTTTTAAAAATATCTTTTAATAATATCTCATAAATTATCCATTTATAATTATCAATTGATAATTTATCAAAAATCATAATTTATAATTATTTCTTGATATTTTCTCATACATTATCCTTTTATAATTATCATTTTATAATTTCTCATAAATTATATTTTTAAAACTATCTCTTGATAATAAATCAAAAATTATCCTTTTATAGTTATTTATTGATAATTTATTTAAAATCATCTTTTGATAATATCACAATTATTGTTTGATAATTTTAATAAATAAACTTTGATAATCTAATAAATATAATTTTATAATTTTTTTAGCAATTATCCTTTGATTACTATTTCAATTATCATTTAATAAATTTTAATAACTATCCTTTGATATTTCCTTTCAATTATCTTTAAAAATATCATAAAACTATCTTTTGATAATTTTATTAGATTATTCTATGAATAAACTGATCTCATTATCATTTGATAATTACATGTAATTATCCCTGTTAATTTCATTTGATTAACCTTTGAAACTTTGGCTAATCATTCATTTGAAAAATCACACAATTAACTTTTGAAAAATTAGTGCAATTAAATTTTGATATTTATATGAATTTATCATTCAATAATTCTTAAAATTTATCCTTTGATAATTTATTAAAATTATCCAAGATTATCCTTAGTTTATTATATATTATTTTAGTCATCCATTTTTTCTATAATTTAGAACAAATGAATAAATGGAATAAATTAAATTAAAGAAAATAAAATAAAAGAAACTCACCTTAGGCACCACACACATGGAGTTTTTCAAACCATAATTAGAGGTACAGTCCAATAATTGGAGGTTCACCAATCACATTTAAAGGAGTTTCAAGATCTCTTGGACTCAATGGGGTATACCAATAATGAAGGAAAATGATTCATCTATTTAGAACCCAATACCACATCTTTTAAAACTATTTTTTAAATCAACAAATTTAATCAGCGATTCATCAAAAAATTGATGGTGAAGGGTTTTATTTCACCCCATTAATGCATTAAAATATGAAACAAATATAAAATATTTGAAACTAAATATTTTGAAAATTGAATGTGTCATCAATAGTGGTTTCATGTTTGGAGAAGAATAAACTATGTAAAAATTATTTTAATTAATTAATTTAATTATAATAATATAATAAAAATATTAATAACTTAACCATAAAGAGAGGTCTTACCAAACTCCCAATGTGTATAGAATTTATGTCCCACCTAATGTAAACCCCATGTCCCGGACCTATCGGTGGTCATAGGTTTCTCATATGATGAACCATGTTGGACTCCTCATGTATTAATAATGTTTTAATGATGACAAATCTTTTTACTTTTAATTACTCTCATTATTATTTACAAATCTTATGCATGATCTCAAATCTCACTTATCTTATCAATCCTCTGTATTTATGTTTCAAGTTCTCTTACCTTATAATGGTTAAGCTTAATTCATATTATGCATATTATTGTTTAAGTTTGAATAGAGTTATTTGTCTAAGTATCAAGACACCGTGAAGTTTGACACAGTAAGACAGACTGTTTGCAAGACATAGACACCGTGACGTGTAAGACAGACACAGTGAAGCAGACACCGTGAAGTCTAAGTCTCAGACACCGTGACCAGTGACACTCCGTGAACTCAGCACACCGTGACCCAGACACCGTGAAGGACACACCGTGAGTCAGACACCGTGACGCAGACACCATGACCACAAGACACCGTGACATACACACCGTAAAAGACATACTGTGAGCAACACACCATAACCAAGACACCGTGAGCAACACACCGTGAAGAAGAAACCGTGACTCAGACACAGTGAAGGACGTACCGTGAAGAAGACACCAGTTCAAGGAGACACTGTTTTCATAACCACTGTGACACCGTTTCTTAACGTTTTTATCAATATTATTTAAATAATGCTAATGATCATATTTGATGTTTTTAATGAAATTAATGTTATTTAATGATAGTTTTTGGTGTTTCAGGAAACCGTACCTCGTACCTATGAAATGGAAATCATTTTATTTTTGGAGCTCTGGGAATATAAGGAAGAATGAGCTACAGTAAAAAAAAAGAAGAACATACGTACGTGCGACAACTCAAGAAACACAAGTGCACTGTACTGAATAGAAGAGAAATCCTAAGAACAACTGAAGAACACATTGCAAGATCTTCAAAGAACTACCATACATGCAATCCTGAACTCAACTGAAGAACACACGAATAATCAATAGAACTTCTTCACATGTGAAAGACACCAAGCTAAACCACGACAATCTGTTTTTCAAAAGAAAAATCAGAAAAGGACTTAGTATCATTTCTGCTGAATCCAACGAGTCCAGAGCTACACTTCCAATCATTAGAGCTTTTCTAAACTCATTGATACCTACTCTTTGCGATTCTTTGTTTTAATTTCGAGCAGTGTCTGTATCCGGTTTATTTTACACACACACTATCTACTGTGCTGAATTGGAGGATATTAAATCCTCATTCCAAACTTTCTACACCTTCTTGTGTCCCACTAAGGATAGTGGTAGAGGTCTTAGGACCTGGATAGTTTCTGAACTGTTGTTAACCACGATCTAGGGTGTGGATCAAATTTATATATAAATTTGAGAGGACTAAGCCTCGGCTTGATATTGAACCTCTTGGTTATATCTACTGTGCTTATTAGATTAAGTCTAAAAGTATACCATATATATATATTTTATATTCCACTGCTATTAATTTGAAATACCGAACTATTTTAAAGTTACTTTGATAGTTAATCTAGCAAGTGTTTGTAATTATTATAAATCATTATATTAGTTTCAAAACCTAATTTAGTCTTCTGATTAAATTAACTGAGACCTAATCAATCTTTTGAGAACCTAATTCAACCTTTACAGTTTTACAAATTCACTATAGTTTAACTTGTTTTATAAATTGGGGATTTTAATAGAAATAATTTTTAATTGAAATTTTAACTGGAACTCAATTCAACCCCCCTCTTGAGTGTCCACTCCGACCAACAAACCATTTGTGATATATTCAATTATTATTCGTAAAATAATATAATAAAAATATTAAATAAGTTATCCTCAGGTTTGATCTTAAAAAATTACTGATGTGCACAAGTGTTATGTCATTCATAGGGTAAATACCTCATCCTAGACAAAACATTGGTCTCATATTTCCCATATGACGTAGAATTTGTGAGATGTTTAATTATTTTGGAAAAATCATGCACATGTAATATTATATATTTAATATTTTTATTCCTTCTGTATCGAGACTCTATGAGACCCAGAATCACATGTTGTCTCCATTACTAACTCTAAAAATATTCTATAGAATATTCCAAGGTGTTAACTAGGCTTTTACCCTTAGGAAAAAATTCAAATCAACTATTAATTTATTTTTATTGAAAAACTACATTTTTACATAAAAATGATAATAAATTATTATCAATGAGGTTTTTTATTGTCTTTAAAAAAATTCATGATTTTAAAATTCTACCCCTCTATTGAATTATCATCCCTAAGAATTATCTCTAGAGGTATTTCTCACATAGATTAGGAAACTGAGCTTAGACATCAGGCTCATGCTCCCATATCTCATCCTGGATCCATCCATGCTACCATTGAATATGGACTTGTGGTACCATACTTCCAAGAAACACCTTTTTGCATCAGTTTATGATCTTCACTGAATGCTCCTCATAGGATGCATCAGTCTCTATCTAAACCTCCTTTCAATCAACAACATGCGATGAGTTGGTTGTGTACCTCTAAAGCTACGACACATGGAACATGTTGTGTAAACCTTGATAGAGATAAGGGGGTCTAGAAGATACTCCATTTACCCTATTTTCTTGGTGATCTAAATATATTCTACAAAACGATCTTCTAGATTTTCTTATTTCCCCAGATCTTTGTTCTATAATGGAGGAGTCACCCCCAAGAAAACAAGATCTCTCATCGCAAACTCTAAGGTTATCCTACTTTAGTTGAAATAAGATATTTGGGTTATATGAGAGGTCATAAACCTATTCTTTATTGATTGAACACTCTTGGAGGTCTCCTGAACCATGTTGGGGTCGAAAACTGCTACCTCACCCGCCTCGCTCTAAGAGAGCATTGAGAAAAAACATCCCCCCCATAAAGGATTTATAAGGTTCCATATGAATCAAAGCCTGGAAAATTTTATTTTATGTGAACTGAATCAAGGATAGGTGATCATAAGATGCTCCACTGAATTCTATAATATAATCTGGATTCATATCCTCCAATATTGGTACAGCCCTCTTAGACTTTCTGATGGTATGAGGATAGTACACCATGATAAATCTCAGTTTATTCTTAAGGGATTTATATAATAACTATAAAAACATTTATGTATAATGTGTATATATATCTGAAACAATTCTTAAGGTAACTCTATTTAGTCATATGATCTCTCAGACATTGAGCTTTCCCAACTCCTCCAATGAGTGGGACTCTCTGATTGGTAAGAAGTGAGTAGATATTGTTATCTGATTGAAAATCACCAAAACTACATCATGATTCCTCATGGTTCTAGATATCCTCAGCATAATGTACATCATGACATCCTCCCATTCCACATAGGTATTCGGAGTGAAAAAACCACTAGGATTTTGGTTCTCTTCCTTCACCCTTTGCTAGGCGAGGAATCAGGATGCAAAATCAGAAATTTCTCTCTTTATCCCAAGCCACATGAACTACTGCTTAAAGTCATAATACATATTGGTCACACCAGGATATACTACCAATATAGATGTATATTAATACCTCATTAGCTCCTCTCTAATGGGAGTAGGAACTACTACACTCCCATGCACCATGATCACATCATTATCACCCTAGATCCATATGGGTTTTGAGTCACCACCAGCTAAATTCTCCCTCATCACCACTTAATCCAGTTCTAAATCTTGACTAGTATTCACCTAGTTCACAAGAGAATACATAATCAGAAAATAATAATAAGTCATAGGTCCCTGATCCTCCTAAAAACCCACTCTCCATTCATCTCATAATCTCATCAAATTTTACTGGTCCCCTGAGAATCTCTCACTATGATCCTCCTCATATTGTGTCTTTGGCTAAGATAATGAACAATGAAAATACCCTTACCCAAATCATACACCATCTCAAAGTTAAAAATCTATAGATACTCAACTCAATGCCTCTATATCAGGTTCAAGTCCTTCTTTTTAGATATATAGAGAAGGATATTTTGGTCCATGTAAACAATAAACCACTCAACTAATAGATAGGGTCTCAAAAATTTTATAGCATGGACCATGGATACTAACTCCTAGTCATGTATATGTTATTTCCTCTCCGGAGGTTATAGCTGACAAGACCCATAATCTACTACCTACTCTCTGTGCATCTTCACCACTCATATACCAATGCTTCATGCATTTTAATAAACCTCATAACCAATCCCAATCTTAGGGAGTGTCAGTATTGTATATTTCTTAAAGCTTCTCTTTAACTCAAGGAAAGCCTCTTCACACTAGTATGACCACTTGAATTTCATTCCCTTATTTATTAGTGTAGTCATGGGGGGTGATAGTGAGTAGAATTCCAAGATTAAGCATCAGTAATATCCTAAAAAACTATAATTATCTTAATATCAAACACCTTTTGGGGACATGTCTTGGACATGACTGCCTCAACTTTATCTGGTTCTACAGATATACCTGTCTCAAACATAATATTTTCACATAACTTCACATCCCAAATCCAGAAGTGACATTTTGATAGCTTGGTGTAAGTCCTACGTTATCAAATCATACTTAGGAAAATCTCCAAGTTCCTAGCATGTTACTCTAGTTATGGTGAGTAGATGAGGATATCATAGATGAACACCATGATGAAAAACTCTAGGTATTGATGTAATTTCTTGTTCATGAGGTCCATGAACACTATCAATGTGTCCATCAGCTTGAAATGAATTACCAAATAATCATATAGTCCATACCTTCTCTGAAATTCCATATTTAGAATTTCCTCCTCTCCAACTCACAAAAGGTGATATCCAGATTGAAGATCAATTTTTAAGAACCTCTAGGCATCCCATTGATTATTTAAAAGATCATTGATACAAGGAAACAAATATCAGTTCTTTATCATCACCTGGTTCAAAATCAAATGATGAACACATAGTCGAAGACTATTATCTTCTTTCCTCATGAACAAAAAAGCTTCCCCCCATGGTGAATTACTGGGTCTGATAAATTTATTCCTCTCTATGATGTCTAGTTATGGCTTGAGATCCTTCAAATAGGTTGGATCCATAAGATAAGGGGTATGGAAATGGATTCACTCCTAACGTAATCCCAATATTATCTCAGCTTTTCATTCCTTCTGAGACTCTACTATTTCAAAGATTCCAAAAAATATTTCAACCCATTCTCCAGTATCCCGATAGAGCCCAATTAACGAAAATCATGAAGATTGAATGATTTTGAAATTATAGAATATTCTAACATAGTTATGAACTCCTATTCCTACGATAAACACTAAGAAAAATACTTCTGTTTGAAGCGACCCTGCTGCCTAAACCATAGAAAATATACAGGAGAATGATCAATTTCATTCTCCTACACAAAATTTGGTAAAGTAAACACATACATCCTTGACAAAGTGTTACAATCCACTTCCCAAGTATTACTATAAGACTATGTCCAGGGAAAATATTCTATAATAGGAAGGAACATACTTTATAAAAGAAATATAGTAGTTATAAAAAATTAATAATTCTATAGGATCATACATGGATTATCTTAACTAGTCTATGGGATCAATCACAGTTTCTCTTAACCATCATATTGGATCACACAAGTTTCTCCTAGGAGTCTACCCTTAACCCAAGGTATACCCCTTCTAATTCTAACCCCTGTTTCTATCTTTGTACGTCAGTCGATACCATTATATATATACTAAAACAACAACAAAATTATTTCAAATAATCAATTCCAATAAAGATATATCACAACAACATGGAAACATATATATCAAAAAAGGATAAATTTTACAAAATAGAATAAACAAATAAAGTAATTTAATTAATAACTACAATAAAACACAACACAAAGTATATATATGGCAAGTGAACCAATACGCCTAGTCATGATGTAAGAACCCACTTGTAATCTGAAAAATCACATATCAACATAATCAGCATCACCCAAAGTGATAACAATCAATTATAATAGAAAAACATAATTTTCCCCACATTATGAAAACTTGGAGGTCCACAATATAGTTATTTATTGGCACTAAAATAGCACCCATTCCTAAACCCCAATGTCCAATATACTATCTACCTTATCCCCAACTAAGAAAAGAGAAGAAAAAAGTTTTTTTAACTTGATCCTTTGTTACCATTTTATAACATCCCAACCTGAACCATCAGGTTTAATTCAGAAGGTCACATGACCTCTTGCATTCCACCCCATATGAAAGAGGTTGTCGACTAGCAGTGAGGGTCCAAGTATGATAGTGGGGAGACTTTATGCTCAGTATTGTGTCATTAAAATAATAATAAACTATAAAAAATATAATAAATCATTAGATTAAACATGTGGAAAATTGGATAAATGGAATGCATGACAAGTAAATAAAAACATCTCCCAAAAGCGGCATGCCTATCCATAGTAGAAAATTTAGGAAAATAAAGAAACAAAGAAATACATGTCCCAACGTAGTCCATCTTGGACAACCACTAACTCCACATTCCTTAGATCATATATCCCTGAAAGGGCCCTTTACCTTTTATTGATCCCTCATGAAACCTAAAATCTCCCCAAAATTCCCCATTTGGGTGTGAGTAAAAGACTTAATAGGATGCCACCAATGTGCCTCAGCCTGGTGGGATCAAGTATAACATTGTATACCATAATTAAAATAAACGTTTAATGATTGAAAACATAAAATGCAAAACTAAGTGGTCATGGAATAACCAAGCCACAATAACCCCTAGTCATACCTGTTTCGGCCCCATACTAGAATGATAACCATGAATAGTATAAATAATCATAATCTAGCCACATGTCTATTTTCAATCCACTCAGAATCTATAAAGAATCAAGTGATGAAAACCTACTCGAAATCTACAATGCATAAAGTAATACTCGGTATCCATAAGGCGTTAAGTATATGTTACCTACTCTGAATCCAAAAGGCATTGAATAACACTTGGAATCCACAGGGCATCAAGTATCATCCAACTACTCTAAATAAAATAGGAATAAAGTAGTGGGTGGTTCATAAGGAAAACATTTTCCACTATCATCGTCATCATCTCACATCATGCGTACTCCCCTTCTATGGGTTTATTAGACCCTAAAATTCACCTTTCACGTATAGAAAGAAAAAAACATCCAAGTAAACATAGTTCACAATAATAGAGATCATGATAAATACAACATGACATCATGAGGAATATAGTAGAAATAAAACACCATGTGAAATATTTAAACATAGGAACATGCTACTCTAAAATATCTCATGATAACTATTACCATAGAAGGTCCTATGTGATACACACACCCACATATGCTCAAAAGTTAATCATGGATATCATTCAATCCACACATAAATGATGACATGGAAATAAGTGTGTAATAAGATACCATAAAGGTAAGGAACTTCCTACCTCACAAATTTTCAATGTAAAAGGAAAAGATAAACCTTCTAATGTAGTTTGATAAATATATGTAAACCTAAACTATTTAGAACACATCTTCATAACCTTATTATCGTAAATATCTGCATATCAAAGCCCGAGGTTCATCAAAGGTTCCTAGAACCAAAATAATTTATTTTACTTTAAAAATAAATAAAATATCTCATGTGAAGAAACATTCTCTCTCCTAGATAATTTCTAAATTGTAATTCTTGGTCAACACATGAACTCGTAATAATCTCCATAAGAATAATTATATTTGATAATATCCCATAAATTATATTTTATAATTATGTTTTTAATATTTCTCAGTAATTATCCTTTTATAATTATCACTTGATAATTTGTGACAAATTATCCTTTTACAAATATCTTTTGATAATTTCTTATAAATTACCATTTTATAATTATCTCTTGATAATGTCTCACAAATTACCATTTTTGAATGATTTCTTAATAATTTCTCATAAATTATCCATATATTATTATATTTTGATAATTTATCATAAATTATCATTTTAAAATTATATCTTGATAATTTATCATGAATTAACCTTTTATAATTAATTCATGATAATTTTTCATAAAAAATCCTCTGATAATATCACAATTATCATTTGTGAATTTTAATAATTATACTTTGATAATATCACAATTATCTTTTGAATTTTTTTATTAATTATTTTTTGATTAATTTCACAATTATAACTTGATAATTTTTAATAATTATCCATTTGTAATTCCTTTAAATTATCATTTATAATTTCAAAAAAGTATATTTTGATAATTTTAATGGATTATTCTTTAAATAAATTGATCTTATTATCATTTGATAATAATTTTTAGTTCTCCCTAGTAATTTAATGAGAATAACCTTTGATAATTCATATGACCATTCTTTAAAAAACTCACTAATTTATCTTTTGATAATTTAGCGTAATTAGGTTTTTATACTTATATGAATTTATCATTCAATAATTCTTCAAAATTTTCCTTTTATAATTTATTGGACTTATCATTTATTATTCTCAGTTTTAGTAACCTTTATTTTAATTAACCATTTTTCCATAAATTAAAATTAGGGAATAAATGGAATAAATTAAATAAATTAAAATAAAAAACCCACCTTAGGCACTACACACATGGATTTCATTGAAACCAAATATGAGATCCAATCTGGTCTTTGTAGGTTCTCCCATAATGTATAAAGGAGTTTCGAGATAACTTGAACTCAAAGGGGTTGACCTACAATGAAGTTGAAATGATTCGACTATTTAGAACCCAAAGTTTCAGCCTTCAAACCCCATATTTAAAAGACCTAATTTAATCTGCAATTCAATAGAAGATTTATGAAGAAGGGTTTCAATTCACCACATTAATGTGTTTAATTTTGAAATGGTTCTAAAAAGTTTGAAATTGAATATTCTTGAAATTTAAAGTGTCATCAATGGTGGTTTCACGTTTGGGGTAGAATAACCTACTTTAAAACATTTTTTCTTAATTAGTTTAATCAGAATAATATAATAAAAGTATTAATAACTTAACCTTAATGAAAAATCTAACCAAACACCCAATGTGCGTAGAAGTTTTGTCTCACCTAGGGTAAACCTCACATCCTAAACCTAATGGTGGTCTCATATTTCTGATACAATGCTCTGTTTGGGGGATATCCAATCATTTTCGATAAACTAAAACAATATAAATATTAAAAAATATATCCTCATATGAAATTTTACTAAATTACTAACACTCAAAAATGTTATGTCGCATCTAGGGTAAACCACGTATCCCAAAAAAATTGTGGTCTCGAATATCTTATACGATGCATCATTTTGGAGATATTAAATTATGTTTTAAAAATAATATGTGTGTAATAAAATATATTTATTATTTTTATTTTGTCTTCATAGAGACACTAAAATCCCTAGAATATCATAATTTATCGATGCGTAACTTTGAAAATATTTTATAGAATATTCCAAGGTGTTAACTAGGAATTTACGCTTATGAAAAACCCTAAATCATCTATTAAGTTAATTTATTTATAAACCACATTTTCACATAAAAATAATCATAAATAATTATCAATGAATGTATTTATTATATTTAAAAGAAATATTGTACTATAATATCCATCTCATCTACCATCAAATGGGAAAAGAAACCATCGTTCGGGTGTATAATGTACTACAGAATCGTGAACCGATGTGATTTGTTTTCCATCACCATCTCTCACAGCTGGTAATAATGTCAAATTTAATTTAAATATATTATATTCATAACATATTTATATTTATTAAAATATAATATAGCATATAATTTCTTGTCTTTTCATTCACTAAAATATGAAAACTTCGTTCATGTGTACATGTGGACTACCACCTCAACGAAGTGATGTGTCTCATTTTTCATCACTACATCACATAGATGGCCTAGGTTTTTCAGGATGGGGACATTCTATGAAAATAACCCTATCCTTAATGACCCCCACCTCCATTGAGTGGGAATATTTGGGAGACCCAATGGACTCTTAGCTCGAGTGATGGGCAATGGCATGATTTTTACAATCCTCTAACACCCTCTCCCACAAATAGCTCTAAGAATTCAGGGAAACAAGAAAAACACAAGGATACATAAAAATACAATTTTCTCTTTGAAGAAGATCACTATATTTTTCGATACCATTCCTAACATTGGGATGAATTAACAAATAAATAAATCACTATGAAATAACTGAACATGTGAGGGTGAAAAAACACTCCAATAATGACCTGGATTGAAGAAATAACAATAATCATAATATTGATGAATAAAAATTATAATTTTTTTATTATTTCATATATTATAAAATAATGGCCACTTTGACCATAGTCATATTAACGATGTCTTTTTGTACATATGATACGATTAACATCAAAACGTTTGATGTGAACCTAATTAATTATATAATTGAATATTAGACCATAGTGAATAAAATAAAAAGAATCATATAATTTAAAAAGGTTCTTAAAAAATTAAATAATTAAAATAAGTTTATTATTTAGGAAGATAAATAATGTATATGAAAAATCATACTCAAGTTAAGTGAAACTTCTTTTAAAACCTCGTTTTAAATGGTTTAATTATTTATTTTCAAAATATTTCTCTTCCATGTCTATATTTATATAAATATGATTTATATGTATTTATGTAGATTTAAATTAATTATAAATTATATTTATGTCTCTTTTTACTCTATTTCAAAGGTTTTAATACGGAATATTTTTACATATTTTATACAGAACATTTTGAATTTTTGTATAGAAGAAAAAAATGAATGTTCTATTTTAACATATACGACGAAAAAGAATTTTATAATTGAAGTAATTGTTATTTTATATTTAAATTTATTTATAATATTACATATTTTTTTCAATTAAAACCCATATTTCTCTTTATTCTAGTATTTTGTTTTTAAAAATTGAGTTTTAAAGGAAAGGGATACTTCAATATCTGGAAATGTTTTATTATGAGTCAAAAGAATCTTTATGAGTGTAAGGATGAAAATGAAAATTTTCATTTTTATGATTATTTTATGGTTCTTAGTAATTATTTATGATGATTTTTAGTTCATTTATAAACCAATAATGAGTGTTTATATAGTAAACCAAGGACAGATGGGTTCGTTATATCCCTCTAATGCACTAGGTATGAAAGTTGACTGGATTGATTACCCCATTTGTGGGAGTGATTATAAGAGAGATTAATAAATAATAACTGAACTTAACTACATAATTTGTTTATGATTTCTATGATTCTTTTTGTAAATAATATTATTTCTCGAGGTAGGATAATTTTTTAGGTTTAAAGAAAGTTTTTTTATACTTCTTATAAGTGAAAACAAAATCTTTGTGAAAACATTTTCATGAATTTTTCATGATTTAGAAAAAATATTTATCAGATTTATTTTTTACTTTAATATTACTTTTGATATGTTTAATTAAAATAATTTTGGATATAATATTATTTATAGTGTAAGAAAATTTATATTTTGATCATAAATTTTATATTGATGAAATTAAATTTTTATGCATATCCATGGACTATCTATTTTCTTTTTTTATGTAACTTAATGATTTTTTTTATGATAATATCGTGGTTTAAAATATTTTTCATAGAAATTTAAGGATGAGTATAGATAAGGATGATATAAGTATGGAAATTGGGAATATTCTTAACAAAAATAAAACATGTTATATATTAAAACATTTTTTTGAACAGAAATAGATAATAGTAGAGGTTTCCACTTTATGATCTAGTAAAAAATTATATAAGGGTGATGAAATCATTATATAAAAATCTAAACCTAAAATATATTTGAGAATGAAATAAAATTTACTATTTTATAAAGATTATCTATTATGTATTTTTTAAGTTCATGTTCTTGTAGTTGGTAATAATAAAGGGTTTGGAAAACATTGGAAATTTTGATATCTTAAGGTAATTAATGATATTTCTGGAGACATTTTATTGGGTTGAAGTTTATATAACCCTCATGTTTAATATAAAGGATTATTTTTGAAGAATTTCATTACATTATTTGTATGTAAACATAAAGGTTTGATATAAAATTTTATGTAAAAACATCTTTTAATGTTATTAAGGTTATTTTCTATTATTTTAAGGTTAAAGTATTATAGAATTTCTATTTGATTTTAATTAAATGGAATATTTTCATTTTAACATAAAATATTTCATTTCATGTTTCAGTTATGTCCTTTTCTATAGATTAAATATCATTTATAAAGATGAAAGAAAAAAGATCTCACAAAAATATATTATTCTTTCCACATGATTTAATCATCACTGTCATGGAAAAATATTGGACAAATTATTTTGAAATATTTTTTAACAACGAAATAACTTGTAAGAAACTATTTGATATATATAAAACATTTTCATTTATCTAAAATTTCTATGTATCATTCTATTTCTTTGATTTTATTTCAAAATCTCAACTCATCCATATCATTAGTCATGGGAAATCCCACCAAGGACATGGCTATTTCTTTTATAGAGATATGGACTTCATGTTAGAAGATAAATTAGATATCAATAGCATAAAAGAAGACCCTAATAAATGGATTTATGGTATGAATTATTTTATTATTTTCTAAGTATGAAACTTTATTGAGTTGATATTAGTGAATCATAACGGAATATTTTATATTATTGAAAAGATGGTGAGAACTTTACCAAATGGAAAAGTCTGTTTTATTAGGAAAAAGAAACTACCACCGTCTGAAATAAATAAATTTATAGAAATCCCTTTTAAATTGGGGAATTAGTTCCTTTGTAAAGTAATTATAGTGAATAAGAGATTAATTACTTATCCTTTTATTTGAAATCCCATCGGCTATAATATTGTGTTTCAGATAAAATTTGTTAATGAAGTTGTTAATTTTTGATTGAATATCTAATAATTTACTCCATTTAGCAGGGAGCTTCCATGAAAGGTGCAGATGACCAAATATAATAGCTTGGACAAGGATCGTGGGGTCACACATGATCTAGAGTTTATACGAACCTATCTACCATACCATATAAATGCATTAATCATCCATAATATCTCAGCTTCTATGGATGATTTAATTCCACAAGGGCTACACAAACATCCCATAATAGCACCATTGTGACCTATGAGGACTTCACCAAATCCAGACTGACATCGGTTTCCTCTATAAGCTATATACAAATTACATTTTATCCATCTAATTAAAGGATCATTCTAAAAAATTCAATTGTTCCTTGAGTTGGAGGGAAATTCACAACAATATTAATCTTTCTAAGAATAAAGAAGTCATGAACATAATTATTAAAAAATCATTCTTCAAGGTGTTGGAATTTTCCACTATAGTAATGATTTTCACAAGAGAAGAATTAAAATTAAATTGGACTAACCATTGATCTCATTGTTCTGAATATTCTAGATGATATGAATAAGATCTACACAAGACACCTGAAATAAATTGAGAGCCTATGTAGAGAGTAGAGTCAGAAAACAATGAGTGCTGCATACCTATTTAGATTCATTATGAGGAAGATGAATTTAAAAGAATCTGCAGACACTTCTCTATATCATTGAAGGTATTTCACATCTCAACAATTTGTGATCAATATCTTCCCTATATTAACGACATGACACACAACTAGTGAAAAGAGGTATACCCACTTCTTGTAGACAGTAGTCCACTAGAATCATAGAGTGAGAAATTCTCCATATTAGTATATATCTAGAAGGATAAATAAATATTTTATTCATTTTTTCAATCCATAAATGTTTCATCCCCTCAATTATATTATAATAAAATCTATTTGAAGTGATAATCCTATTATCATTGGCCTCCAGAACATGAAGTTCTCCTGATTCATGAAGGTGTAGTTGATGATCACCTCTTCCACCGCATTGATAAGTTCAATAGATGAGTCATGTAAATTATAATTTATCATGTTGTTTATGTCCAGCCTTGGATCAGCATAGTTCATGAGATCTAGTAATGGCATACATTTCCAACTGTGAAACAAAAAATTTAGATAAGAGTTTATACTAGACAACCAATGTACTTGTCCATTAATGCTGCAGAATTCATATTTAAGGGATGTACACATATAAGAGTCCATATAATTAAGATTCCATTCCTTAGGTTTATTTATAAATATAAACCTAATGAACTCAAGAGACTTATTTTTATTATTGATCAACCTCTACACAAAATGTTCTAGGGGTTATTGATTTAAATTTATTAGGTTCTAAATTCTGAGAACTCAAAGAGCAACAAGTTTGTAATATTTCTTCCAAGGAACCATGATAATTATATACTCAATAATTCTTATAATCTAATTTTTTTGATATATATGTTTATTCTCTACAAAAATGCAATAGGCCATTTATAAACCACAAAAGAATACAAAAACAAAGACACAATAATGTCTTTCAAAAGAAAAACCCTCCCATCCATAGAGATATATTTAACCTTCCAAGTACCCAATTTCTTTCTAATTTGATCTATAATATGATGAAAATGTTATTCTTGAGGACTTTCCTTGAACTAGGGAACACCGTGATAAATTAAAGGCCACACCCCTTGCTTAATTCCTATCTTCTGAATGATAACATCATTCATATAGGTTGATATTTTTTTCAAGAATAAACAAAATATTTATTCCAGATAATTTCCTAACTTAAAACCCTTTGATAATTCATAATGTAATCCTTGAAGCTCCTTAACTTATTTTTCTCCTCCTTTATGAAAATAATAATGTAGTTGGAATACTATAAATTTGAGGGATAAAAAATTCCTCTAGCATATCTTATGGGATTAATTTTTCCATTATCAAGAAAATAAATCAAAATCTTACTTAAAAAATCCTCTATAATGGTTAAAAAATGGTTGAGAGTGGTTCACAATACCCTACCCCTCTTGAAAAAGTGAAATAACCCTCAAGATATCCATTAATCAAGATTAAAATATGAGCTAAATCAAGAATGTATTTGACCCAATTTTAAAAAATATCATCAAATCCAAAGTGATTAAGGACCTTATAGATAAAACCAAAATATATGGTGTCCATGTAATTTTTAATATCAATATTAAAATAAATGTTACCACATATAGTGAATCTACTCAAAATATTGACACATTCAAATGTAGTAATATGGTAATCCTGAATAGTCCTGCATTTCAGAAAACCAAACTAATCTGAAGAAATAATCTTTCCAGAGATTCTGGAAAGTCTGTTAGCAATAAAATTTACAATAATTTTATAAATAATATTAACCAAAGAAATAGTCCTAAAAATATTAATTTCATTAACATTGTTAAATTTTGGAAAAAAAGAAACAGGTTGATAATTTATACCATTAGATAGGGTGGGTACTTTAAAAAAAATGAAAAACCAAATTGATCAAATCATGTAGTGTTGTAACCCAGAAAGCCTGAAAAATAATAATTTTTGAAACCATCCATCCCTAGAGAACTCCAATCATTAAGACAAAAGACTGATTCTTTAATCTCAAATAATTATGGAATAGATAACAGCATAACATTATCTTCATGAATCACAAGATTGAGGATAATACCTTTCATCAAGTCGTAATGATAATTGGGACTATTATAAATGTTCATGTAATAAGAAACTACACGATTTACAAGAGATAATCTATTATCAAAAAAATGATCACCCTCCTTGAGAAATGATAGGGGTTTTTTATCCTTTTCATCCTTATGAAGATTATTAAAGAATTTGGAGTCCCTGTTACTATATTTTATCCATTTGGATTTGAAGTGTTCTTTCTAAATTCTATCGTCTATATCCAAGAGGCTAGAAAGATCTAGGGAGACCTTCTCTTCATAGTTTGAATCACAAGAAAAATCTTGTTCAATATTTCATTTTTTGGATATCATATAGTGAGGAATCCATAGAAGTAATATATTTATCCATGGATCTAAAACAACCCCTAATATAATCCTTCATTTTCCATTTAAGTATCTTATTTTTGATATTACAATCCAATGAAACATCCTAATAATCCATGTAAATCCACATTTCATGCACAATATTGTAATAATTAGGGAATTCTTCCAATGAATTATTAAATATAAAAAGGAATGAATGATAAATTCTATAAAACCCAACACCCAAATATTTGGTGTTGATAAGAATTTATTCTACCTAAAGTAGAGAAATAAATTTCAGACCATACATTCTGGGTATCATCATTTATAGGAGCTCTAGCAAGCTTTCTTTAAACCATCTTATTTAAGCGCTTCATGTACCATGTATATTTATCAATTAGAATTTTCACTAAAAATAGGATTTTACCCTCTAGATAGGTTCTAAATTCTTTTCAGGATAGAGATAAATTAACAACACCCATACTTTCATAAGAATTAAGGGTTTTATTGAAACCCTCATGTTCGAACCAAGTTTCACTGATAGAGTTTTATAGTTGATCAATCTCCTTCCATAATACCTTACACACGTGATATCTATTAAAATAATATATGAAGGAGAAATGATGTTTATCCCCTGCATACTTGAAGCTTTAATTTACCATATACTCACTATGTTTAATTATATAGAAATACACCATATTCATATAAATCAAAACCCAAATTGTTTTACCACAGAAGAATAGTATATTTTCCCAATAAGACGATATCCCAGATTCTTGAAAGGGGAAATATTTGAGGATAAGATCCTCATGGGTTTTTAACGACCAAGAATTATGGTTTATGCTTTGGAATAAAAATACTTATAATAACAACTATTTTTATTTTGGCCAGAACCAGAAAGTTCCAAAATATTATTTTCAAAATTATTTCATTTTGGGGTAGATATCCCCTTCTTCATAACCCATTACTTTCAATAATCTGTGAGAATTTTTGGTACTTCTAATCTTTTACCCAGATGATCTCTATATTTCAAATGAGTTTTTTATTATAACAATTTGGTTTTGGACTTCCACCTTCTCCAATACTGATTAAGTCAATTCTGAATCAACATTGGGATTTATATCCCTTGAAATAGTCTCAAAAACCTATTTACTTTTTGTGCTATTAGAATTTAGATCCCTAGAGACAGAGGAACAACCAAAATCATTCTATATTCCTTCCCTCAATTCATCTCCTCTAGAAGTGTCAACATTGATGTGATTTAAAATATTTTTTCTATAATCCATCACATATCCTTTATCATTTTATGATCCAACCAAAGTAGATACATTCTCACCAAAGGGGATTTCATCAGTTTCAAGATTCAAAGGTGGGTTAGAGTATGTGAAAACATTTTTAATAGAACATTCTTCTCCTCCTAATCCATTTCTCCCCAAAAACATTATGATTATCCTCCCAAGTAATATCTCTCTAGGATTTGACAAAATTTTCTATCATTTTGTTAGAGAAAAAAAATTCTCTAAAGAAAAATCCATTTTTTATTTCTATTCACCTATATCCAAGACCTACCATCAGAAGTATCCTTTAATTGATTTTGTATGACCTTAGAGTTAAATATTCCATGGCCAACCATTCTATAAACCTCAAAAAAGTAGTCTTGTGTTCATATTTGACCATGTTCTCAATCTTCCTTTCATTAAAAATCAGTAAAAATACATCTAGTAGCCTGGAATCCATATTGGAATCACTACTGGAAATTAGGGCTATAGCCACGGTTCTAAACCATGGCTATAGGCCCTCAAACCGTGGCTATAGGTAATAGCCACGGTTTGAGGAACCGTGGCTAAGTTTTGCGTGGCTATAGGCCCAGACCTATAGCCACGGTTGAAACCGTGGCTTTAGGTATAGAGCCACGGTTTGGAACCGTGGCTGTATACGTAATGCCACGGTTTCAACCTTGGCTATATTAGACGCTGGATAGGATTTATAGCCACGGTTGGAAACCGTGGAGTTAGGTCTATAGCCACGGTTAAAAACTGTGGCAATAAACCAATAGCCACGGTTTAAAACCGTGGCTATAGGGTGTTCACATACATAAAAAACCCCCCCAACCCCCTGGACACCCCCTGGAAACCCCCCTGGACACCCCCCTGACACCCCCTGGACACCCCCCTGGACACCCCCTGGACACCCCCTAGACACCCCCTGGACACCCCTTGGACACCCCCCTGAACACCTCCTGCACCCCTCCCCTATGCCTTGCAGACCCCCCTGCCCTCCTCCCCACTGCCTTGCAGACACCCTCCTTCCAGTCCCCCCTGCCCCCTGCCACCCCCCCTGCCAGCCCCTTGCTTGTCCCCCTGCCCCCTGCCACACCCCTGATAGTCCCCCTAGACCACCCCCTGCCAGTCCCCCCTACCCCTGCCACCCACCGACTTGTCCCCCTGCTTGTCCCCATGCCAGCCCCCCCCTTCCCCCTGCTAGTGCCCCCTGCCCCTTGTTAGTCCCCCCTGCCACCCCCCTACCACCCCCTGCCCCCTGCCCCCTGCTAGTCCCCCCCTGCCACTCCCCTGCTTGTCCCCCCTGCCCCCTGCCACCCCCCTGCCAGCCCCCCTGCTTGTCCCCCTACCCCCTGCCAGTCCCCCCTGCCCCCTGCCACACCCCCTGCTAGTCCCCCTCTGCCACCCCCTGCTAGTCCCCCCTGCCCCCTGCCACCCACCTGATTGTCCCCCTTCTTGTCCCCCTGCCAGCCCCCCTGCCCCTTGCTAGTCCCCCCTACCACCCCCCTGCCATCCCCCCCCTGCCCCCTGCCCCTGCTAGTCCCCCCTGCCACTCCCCTTCTTGTCCCCCCTGCCCCTGCCACCCCCCCTGCCAGCCCCCCCATGCTTGTCCCCCTGCCAGCCCACCCCCTCCCCCTGCCAGTCCCCCCCTGCCCCCCTGCCCCCCCAGCCCCCTACTAGTCCCCCCTGCCACCCCCTGCCAGTCCCCCCTGCCCCCTGCAATCCCCCAGCCCACCTGCACCAGCCCCCCCTCGCAGCCCATCTGCACCAGGATCCAAAAGTTCATATTCTCATTTCTGCACTTGTGGAACTATCACCAAGAAGGGTCTTCACTTCTTCCTTGAAGGAAGGACATCATCTCCACTATAAAACAAGAAATGATATGAGTTCAAGGAGAGATAGGTATGGAAAGAGCTCTGATGAAGCAAAGCAGCAATGGCGATCAAGGTTTTCACCAGAGGAAACCTATAGAAATATCTTAGAGGATGAGAAATACAAATGATCAAGATTTTGAAGATACTTGGGTCATAGGGGTTATCACTACCCTTAAACTACAGTACCTCAAAATGGAACAACCAATCTGGTGAGGCCACAAATCCACATGAAACAAAACACCCCCTACACCCCCCATGCCCCCTTAGTCCCCCATGCCCCCCTGTACCCCATGGGACAGCCCCCATGCCCCAACTGGACAGCCCCACTGGACACCCCCTACACCCCCTGGACAGCCCTCCCCACCCTGCCGGACACCCCTCCCCCTGCTTAGATAGCCCCTCCCCCTGCTGGACACCCCTCCCCCTGCTGGACACCCTTGCCCCCTGCCCCCTGCCCCCTGCACCCCACTCTGGACACCCCTGGACACCACCCACTGGACACCCCTGGACACCACCACCTGGACCCCCACTGGACACCCTTAGACACCACACCTGGACACCACCTGGACCCCCTAAACCCCGGGACACCCCCTGGACCCCTCCCCCTGCTGGACACCCCCCCTGCTGGACAGCCCCCCCCCCCTTGCTGGACAGCCCCCCCTGCTGGACAGCCCCCCCTGTTGGCCAAATGAAATTTCCTCATTATTGTCATAGCAGAATAGAGTTCTAACATAGGGTGTAAGGTTACCTTCAGTGAAAACCTACTCATTAAGTGTCCATAATGGACAAGCTAGTGATGGTGGTATCAGAACTGGATAAAAGAGAGAGCTTATCCTTGTCAGGCTTATGGTGAGATGGGAATTAGTTTTTGGGCAATGTGGAAGTAAACAAAATAGTAGGGACAGTTCAAGAACTTTTCTAAATTTTGTGTGCTTTGAGGACATGAAACCTGACTTGCAAGATTATCACTTGCACCTTCCTTAATGAGGGTCAGATCTCTTTTTGTTAAATGGTTTATGCTTTCTACTGTTACATCAGTCGAAGAACTCATTGGAAACACATGAATGAGATTTCAAGAGTTATATTAGATCCCCCTGCTGGACACCCCTCCCCCTGCTGGACACCCCTGCCCCCTGCCCCCCTGCCCCCTGATCCTGGACACCCCAGGACAGACCCCACCCCCAGGACAGACCCCCCCCAGACCCTGGAAACCCCTGGACCACCCCCCTGGACACCCCTCCCCCATGCTGGACACCCCTCCCCCTGCTGGACACCCCTCCCCCTGCTGTACAACCCCTGCCCCCTGCCCCCATGCCCCCTGACCCTGGACACCCCAGGACAGACCCCCCAGACCCTGGACACCCCTGGACCACCCCCTGGACACCCCTCCCCCATGCTGGAAACCCCTCCCCCCTGCCTGGACAGCCCCTCCCCCTGCTGGACACCCCTCCCCCTGCTGGACACCCCTGCCCCCTGTCCCTGGACACCCCAGGACAGACCCCCCCCAGACCCTGGACACCCCTGGACCACCCCCCTGGACACCCCTCCCCCATGATGGACACCCGTACCCCTGCCTGGACATCCCCTCCCCCTGCTGGACACCCCTCCCCCTGCTGGACACCCCTGCCCCCCTGACCGTGGACACCCCGGGACAGACCCCCCCCCCCCCCCCCCCCCCCCCCCCAGGACAGACCCCCCCAGACCCTGGACACCCCTGCCAGTCCTGCCCCCCCCAGACTCTGGACACCCCAGGACAGACCCTCCCCCCCAGACCCAGGATTATGGACATGTTGATTTGGTCTCATGCTACTTTCCCGTTGTGGAGTCACCTGTAGTTAAAACCAGACTATTGTTCATAAAAGAGGCATTGTTTTTTTAGCAATATGGGATGGGATAGTAGTGGTCAGGTTGCATCAGTGTAGAGAAGCATAATTCTTAGAGAAAAAATCAGAGGAAGATTCATTTTGATCATAACGCAGTTTTTTAGACAGAATGGAATAGTTATTAGTAGCATAAGAAAGAGGAGGAGAAGTACCTGGAATAACAGGATCTAGAGAATATTGTTGTTCGATAGAGTTCTGAGAGAGATTCTACTTCTGCTCTGGGGGAACATTAAAAACCTACATATGTTAGGGTATGAGAACCAAAACTGAATTTTCATATAAAATAGGTGCTGGAATCGTTTTCATGCCTGCTCGAGCTTCTAGGTCTGTGGACGCAGGTTTCACCGTGGAGCTAGAAGACTAGGGGGTTTCCTGATTTTCCTTTTGCATACCTAATTTAGGTGTGGAAGTAATATGGGTCTGCTTGGCACTTAAGTATGGAGTGTCAGCAACATCATTTTCTTTAGTGAAAACATCATTATTGTGGATTGAAGTACTAGGGGTACGGGTTAGTTTCTTCAGTTCATTAGTAGAAAAATTCCCTCCATCCAAGATTGGGTGCTAGAGATTATGCTTTTCTAGGTCATGTTGATAGCTAGAAATCTTTTCCTACTCGGTTGATACTCTAATAGTGTCTAGTAAAAGGTTTGTAATTTCAATTGAGAGGTTTTGATCATTAATAGAGTTTTCTTCTTCCTCCACTTCATCCACCCATTTGGTTCCTGAACTATCTCTTATGTGAGTCAAAGTGTGAGTTTTTTTGACCCAAACTTCATATTTATTTAAGTGTGAGTTTTTTTGACCAAACTTCATATTTATTTTTGGATATTTCAGCATGTCTATCATGGGGGCTTTGTCTTTTTTAGGTCTCCTCATTTCCTTCCATTCATTCTCAGATGTTGTATTACCTGCTTCCTAATCACCCTACAGTTGAAGATAGTATGACCTATGATTTTATAGTGATCCCAAACATGGGGGTTTTTGCTCATATTCCACTATATCTTCAGTTTTGTATTCATTGTCATTGAAGTTAATTGAGCTGGGAAGTTTTGAGTCAAGGTTATTTCAACTATTACTCTGTCGAATAGATCCAAGTCAGCATGTAAGGTCCTTTGATCAATTTAAGAGCGGTTACTATGCATGAGACAATATCATTCAGTATTTTTGGGTGCCACAAAACCAGTTAAGTCCATACTGGACACCCCTCCCCCCTGCTGGACACCCCTCCCCCCTGCTGAACAGCCCTTCCCCCTGCTGGACAGCCCTCCCCCTGCTGGACAGCCCCGCCCCCTGCTGGACAGCCCTCCCCCTTAAGTGAGTTGGAATAGGAATTTAGATGAGGGCTTCAAATGTTAAGGGGTCTGGTTTAATTGGTTAGAATTGGGTGAGGTTTGGAATGGTTTTAAAGTGGATTCCTGTTGGAAAATGTGGGGTTGGTGGCTTAGATGTTGAGAGGTGGGTAGGCCTGATTGGTGGTCAAGTTGTGGATGGGTTGCCTAGGTGGATTGAAAAATGGTGGGGACTGGAAAGGAGTTCATAGTGGCTAAATTAAAGGTGGGAGCTTGGAATTGTAGTAGGGATTGAGTTTGGATTTTTTAGTGAGAGTGGAAATGGCCCTCGAATAGCCGGTTTGATTTTGGTGGGTTGGCCATGGATTTTTATAGTGCATCGAAAAAGAGTCACTAGCAGGGCTTGGTTTGGTGTGAAATTAAGTCAAACGGTTGTGGGAACCATCATGGAAGCAACTACCAAATACAGACCAGAGCTAGTCTCCTCTACAGTGAAGACCCTTCATGGAAACTCTTCAAGAAAACCAGGTCTCCAGTTGCATCTTTGTCCATAACAAACAAGCCCTATTTGCATAGAAATCAGAGTACATAATGCTTCCAAAAAATATTATCATAATGGATTTTACACCTAAATTGAATATCATCATCAGTAATGGGTTTTTGTGTTGAAGAAAATTTAAAGTGTTTACTAGGAGTACATTGGAAATTTTGAGAGATTCAAACATGTGTCTATTTTTAATATTTAATATTTAACCATTTTGAGATAAGTAAGAAAATTTATTTGGTCTATCTCTAAAAATTTCAATACCTAAGGTTTTATTAGCTATGCCTAAGTCTTTCACTTCAAACTTGCCATTATTTGTGATTTTAAAATAATTATGAGGCTCATGTTCTTACAAATTGTAATCATGTCATCAACATAAATCATCAGATTTCATGTAGTACTGCATTAACAAAACATCGAATTATTATTTGAAATAGAGTAACCAGATTTTATAGCACCGTGATCACTATCTATAGGTGGTGAAATAGTTATACTGGTGCCTGTGAAGTATCTGTGGGATGTTTTATGATATTTTCTAGATCTGGACAGCACTGCATTTTCTCTATAGAGACATTCATAACCTGCATGGGCTTAGGTTCCTGGACAGCCCTCTTGCACCCCCTTGCAACCCCTTGAACACCCACCTGCAGCGTGACCGCGGCGTGACCGCGACGTGACCGCATCGTGACCGCAACGTGTTTGCCCGATCCATCGACATCCACAGGGCAGCATCTTCCGGCCAGGAGTGAAGGGAGTGGGAGGAGGCTGGAATGCGGGTGGAAGGGGGATGGTTGCAGGTGTTGGGGGGATGGTGCGGGCTGATTCGAAGGTGGTGGGGGGGGGGGGGGGGGGCGTTGCGGGTTGGAATGCTGGTGCCAGCGGGCTGAAATGAAGGTGGAAGGGGGATGGTGTGGGATGGATGTGGCTGGAGCAGGGCAAAATCACGGCGTGACCGCGGCGTGACCGCGGAGTGACCGCGGCGTGACCGCGGCGTGGCTGCAGCGTGTTGGCCCGATCCAGCGACATCCGCAGGGCAGCATCTTCCGGCCAGGAGCGAAGGGAGTGGGAGGAGGCCGGAATGCAGTGGAAGGGGGATGGTTGCAGGTGTTGGAGGGATGGTGCAGGCAGATTCGAAGGTGGTGGGGGGGGGGGGGGCTGTTGCGGGCTGGAATGCTGGTGCAGCGGGCTGAAATGAAGGTGGAAGGGGGCTGGTGTGGGCTGGATGTGGCTGGAGCAGGGCAAAATCACAACGTGACCGCGGCGTGACTGCGGAGTAACCGCGGCATGACCGCGAAGTGACCGCGGCGTGACCACGGCGTGACCGCGGCGTGACCGCAGCGTGTTGGCCTGATCCAGCGACATCTGCAGGGCAGCATCTTCCGGCCAGGAGCGAAGGGAGTGGGAGGAGGCTGGAATGCTGGTGGAAGGGGGATGGTTGCAGGTGTTGGGGGGATGGTGCGGGCTGATTCGAAGGTGGTGGGGGGGGGGGGGGTGTTGCGGTCTGGAATGCTGGTGGCAGCGGGCTGAAATGAAGGTGGAAGGGGGCTGGTGTGGGCTGGATGTGGCTGGAGCAGGGCAAAATCACGGCGTGACCGCACCGCGGCGTGACCGCGGCGGGACCGCGGCGTGACCGCGGCGTGACCGCAGCATGACCGCATCATGTTGGCCTGATCCAGCAACATCCGCAGGGTAGAATCTTCCGGCCAGGAGCAAAGGAAGTGGGAGGAGGCCGGAATGCGGGTGGAAGGGGGCTGGTTGCAGGTGTTGGAGGGATGGTGCGGGCAGATTCGAAGGTGGTGGTGGTGGGGGGGGGGGGGGGGGGCTGTTGCGGGCTGGAATGCTGGTGGCAGCGGGCTGAAATGAAGGTGGAAGGGGGCTGGTGTGGGCTGGATGTGGCTGGAGCAGGCAAAAATCACGGCGTGACCGCGGCGTGACCGCAGAGTGACTGCGGCGTGACCACGGCGTGACCGCGGTGTGACCGCGGCGTGACCGCAGCGTGTTGGCCCGATCCAGCGATATCCGCAGGGCAGCATCTTCCGGCCAGGAGCGAAGGGAGTGGGAGGAGGCTGGAATGCGGGTGGAAGGGGGCTAGTAGCAGGTGTTGGGGGGATGGTGCGGGCTGATTCGAAGGTGGTGGGGGGGGGGGGGCTGTTGCGGGCTAGAATGCTGGTGGCAGCGGGCTGAAATGAAGGTGGAAGGGGGCTGGTGTGGGCTGGATGTAGCTGGAGCAGGGAAAAATCACGGCGTGATGGCGGCCTGATCGCGGAGTGACCGCAGAGTGACCGCGGCGTGACACGGCGTGACCGCAGCGTGTTGGCCCAATCCAGCGACATCCGCGGGCAACATCTTCAGACCAGGAGCAAAGGGAGCAGGAGGAGGCTAGAATGCTGGTTGAAAGGGGCTGGTTGTAGGTGTTGGGGGGATGGTGCGGGCTGATTCGAAGGCAGAAGGGTGGGTGTTGCGGGCAGGGGGATGTTCAGACATAAATACACCGACCGAGATGCTCGGATAAACCAAGACTCCATTGCTCGGATAGAGGCGATCTAGCAATACTTCGACATGCAGTAACTATCAGAAGTTTATAATCATAGATGAAATGGTTCAAGATAACCAGACACAGTATGAGAATTTTAATGTAAAACAACCAAATGAAGGGGGTCGTGCAATGACACGAATGGGCAGAGTGAGAATATCGGATTGATCATCGGATGGAGTACACTGTAATCAGAGGAAAGAATATGCGCTGTGAGAATACAATATGCAATGGAGGATCATCGGATGGTCCAATAAAATTGTACGCTAAGTAGACACCCTATGATCAGACGATTCAGGTATAACATACCCGATAGTAGAAAAGTTGAAAGACTATGATATGAATCCACATACACAAGAGTTGGAGCACCAAAAAAAATGCAACTACTGATGATCATGTGATAATAATACAATCGATCTGAGTAATAAATACAATAAAGCAGCTAATAATCATATAACTCCCTTGAAAGTATAGAGAATAGTTGATGTTCAATGTATAAAGAATGATATGTTAGATTTGGATGAATGGAGAAATTAAATTGCATAAGATAAAATTACATTTTTCATTAGAGAATATTTTGAAAAGCACATTTACAATTTTGTAATTTGAATAAATAATTCAGAGTACATAAAACAAAAAGCATGATGGAATAAGTTATTACATACCATTAGGTACAATGATGACATTGATATAGTACCTGAGTCAGTTGTTTGGGATCTTGCACTAGAAGAAGCACCCTATAAGCAGATAAACGTTAATGTCAAATTGAATGACTACTCATATATTTAACATAGGTGGCTGAAAGAATAAAAATGGAATAAACCATACCCAAATCTTGAACTCATTGTCTTCGATGGTGGTGGATAGAACCGGTCTTATCATAAGAAACCACCTATAAGAAAATAGTGGGAAAAGAAATGAGATATAACAACTTCTTATATATATGTGATCAGTGTGTCAACTGTAGATAGAAAAAAAAGACACATTTTACACGATTTAGGTAATTATACAAATTTTACAAAGATTAAATCATCTTAAAAAATGGAGAAAAATGGATTCTTGAAGCTACTAGATTGAACAACCTTCAATTACAGGACATACCTGACTATAGAGACTTTGAGAGAGCTTCCCAAGCAGGATTTTCAGCATGAAAAAATAATAGGGACCATCCTCAATCAGGATCATTCCTAAAACCAATGAAGAGTGTAGCCCTTAACTTCTGCAATACCATAAACTACTTAATAACTAGACAATTCATAACTAAATATTAGAATAATACATGAATGATTGAAGAAAGGGACAGAAAAAAAAGGCATAAACACTTACATAAAACTGTATGGTTCCAAGTGTAGAAGTAAAGAAAATAGATGACACGAGAACTCATCCAGCCGTTCAGAAATTTGGATCATTGGCATGAATGATAAACCATCATTATCATCTTCCGGGAAGCTATCTGTAACAATGCTCAAATGAAACAGAAGTTTTCTTCTCCATGTAAAAGCACATATATCATGTTTTTTTTATGAAATCTAGTTCTTACATTGGAAAATATAGAACCAATAAATTTCATGGTTTCCAATGTTTTAGGAGGATCATTGGCATCCATACGAAGCAAGGAATTGGATAATGAAATTTTCAAGAGATCAATGTATGCCTCAGCAACAACAGAATCATCTAACTTTGCATAAGAATTAGACAAGGAAGAGAAGAAATATGATCTCCCAAAAAAGGCCACTCATGTTATTAATGAAAACAAAACAAATGGAGGCCACTCAAATGGCCAGGATATTAACTCAAAGAAATATGAGGATGGCTTGTGAGCAAGCTGCAAAAGCAAACAAATGACGGATCAATCAGATGCAGATAAATAAAGAAAAGAATAAAAATAGGATCACTCATGCAACATGGAAACATTACACAGCATTCAGCAACAATAAAACTTACGTTAGAGTAGGCAGCTGATTTGAATTTTTTGATTCCTCCGCAAGGTCGAACGTCTTCAATGTTGTAGCCGAGAGGAGCCTCGTGGATTAATGAACTACTGCTCGACTTCTTTTTTCCACCTTTTGACTCCATTTGAACATTCGCCTGATCAAATCAAAAAGGGAACTTCAAATGATCAGAATATGTTCATTATTAAAACAAATTGAGTAAAATTTAAACTCAAACATTCATAAATTAACACAGAAGTTTAAATTACACAACATATGACAGAAGATTAATCAAACAGGAGCCAGAGAACTATGAAAAATCAAATGAAACTATTGCAAAGCAATAAATATTAAAGATTGACATGTATAAACTACGAACAAAGACGACTTGATTGGATGTTAATAGAAGGTTTGAGCATCAAATGAATTCAGAATTCAAGAAACCATATCAGTCTCTTCAGAATTGATGGAAAAACTATGGTGTTGAATTGTTGATATTAAAAATCAAATTAAATGCCTTTGGAAAGTAAAGTCTGCGTGAAAAAAACACTGAAGCAATGCATGGGTATAATTTCTAAAATACAATACAGATCTGTGAATAAAATTACCAACAATATGCAAATACAATTTTAGTGATTAAAATTAAAATATAAAATTAAAACGTGAATAGGAAAATTGAGGATGCTAGAAAAAAATCATAAACTGAATACAGTTTCAGCATAGGGTTATGCATAGCTTAAAAATAACAAAATTTTACTTTTATTATGTCAATGAAAGGAAAACAAATCAACATAACATTACCAAACAAAGGGGGGGGGGGTAAGGAAAGGAATATGGTACCTACGAAAAACAATTTGGAACTATAACCCAGATGACGGGGGGTGATATATCAGATCTTTGGGGATAAAAACAAGAGAAAGTGGGATGAAAAACCGGTAGAAAGAAGGAAGACCTGAAATCAGGTAGCAGATTTCAAGGGAAGAATATAACCAGAAGACTCACCAGCCGGATATAAAAACTTGCCTCGGCGACGGAAGAGAGGCGTCGGGGAGGAGGCGTCGGGGAGGAGGGTTGCGGTGAGGAGGAGGGTCGCGGCGAGGAGGCGTCAGAAGATAAAATCATAATAGTTTGAACAAATATCTACATTTGGTAAAATTAAAAACCAGATTTATAAAAATCTGCTCAACCACGGTACCTTGAACAATATGAAATCTGATAATACATGGAAAATTACTTGAATGCCTAACACAGTCCTAAAAGAAGTGATACAAGGAAAGATTCAGTCTATAATTTGACATGGAAACAATTGGACACAATATATGGAATGAAAATAAATACACAATATAGTATCTCATTGAGTGAAAATATGTCTAAGGAACACCTTATAAGGACTTTGAGACTCAAAACATACATAAACACTGTTTCAAGTACCCGATGCGCTAAAAAACCCATATGATTTTATTAAAAACCTAATTTTTAATTTATACATGACATGTAAACTATACATGTCAAATGTTGGGTGGCAATTACAAATCGTGTAACATCATTACACAACATGTAAATCCCCAGTAGAATTCAAAACCCATAAGTTTTATAATGAAAATTCCAACAAATCTCTAACTTCAGTATTATAGGTTTCCTCCCAATACCTTATCATCCTTATCCAAGAAACAAAAAAAGAAAACCACACAAAAATTTAAAACCAAACTGTTTTAAAGGTAATAAGATGTTACACTCGCCATCCACTTTCTTGCATCTCGTTGGACTTATCTCTCTATTTTTCTAGTAGTCTTCTTCAACAGTTTCCCATTATAGTCACCAAGTTACACCGTGGTATTCTTACATACCCTGAGTCTTATAGTTTTGATGGCTTCACTCTATGTATACATAATAGTTTCTTTCAAATACACCTTGCAAGTAGATTAGAAACACTACACATGATGTCTATGAATTAATAAGACTAATCTCCTTATTCTCACAGGAAGCTTATTTGAATGTCAGCAGGTCTTTAAGAATACTCTACAATTCATTCACTACTCATAGCTCAAATTCATAGAGCATAGGGATGTATTCACCTGGAAATCTCACACAATAATATTCCATGATATTAAAAACCAGTAGCTCCTTATAAATATTATGCAACAAAAGATTTCATGGGATATTCTTCTTCTCAACACATTAGAACTATCTAAATGATCTCATAGTGATGGACAACTTATTATTATTATTCTTTTCTATATCATGCAATGTCTTCATCATCTATTCTTAGAGATATCTTCACTTATCAAACAAAAACACAACTCTCAATTCATCAATACTCATCACCATAGTAGCCACAGCTCCTTATACCCTTATTATAATTCTCTTGATCTTCAAACTCAAGTGCATGAGTGGATCATAAATTTCTCTGTTTCATTAAGAATACCATAAATGTTATATAAAGGGGACAAGGTAACAAGAAACATAAAACAACATGTATTTAATAACACAGTTGGAGTTCCTGTAATTACATGTGTGCTGATTTTTAAACTCAAAATCCATTCCTAGAATACTCCCGTTTAATGATTATCATTCTTGAAACTAATCTCAAGAGATATTTATAAAGTACTTTAAAATTCTTCGTACCAAAGTAATTTCCAAAAATATTCACACATACATTTTCCATATTTATAAAAAAAAATAAACAGCAAACAAATGCAGTGTAAAACCCTTCTCTACTGCTGAAAACACACAACAGTAATCCTAAAACATTGAGCGAACAATCGTTTGGGAAATTCAATCTTAAAAGATCACAGATTAAAACGGTAAACGACAAGAGATTTAATCTACAACCACTAATGCCCAATAAAGTGCATTTAATAATGCCTATAAAGGGGAAATAAATTAACCTGAAATACAGAGTCGTCTACAGCTTCGATTGAACCTCAATTACTCCAACGCCAGAATTTTCAGACATAAATTCTATGTGATTCCTTACACTGCAATAAAAATGGGTTGAGAAGATGAGGGAAAATGGAGAAATATCATGACACGTCGTAGAAATAAAACTCCAGTAAACCATAAGCCACCTCCTGTCGTGGAAGGAGGTAGGATCCTTAGAAACACACCCTTTTGGAGGGTCGCACACAGAGGGTATCAGGGAGGAAGGTGCCGCCGTGAAGGTCGAGGGTTCGGAGGGTCACACGCATCGGGGAAGAGGGCGTCACCGTGAAGTTTTGGGAGTATCATGGCCGTAGGATATCCTCGCGCGCAGTATCATGGAGGAGAAGGAAGTAGGAGCCCGACAAATTTTAGAGAAGAAAAAACGACGGCAAATTTTAGCCACGGGAATTCACTCAATCGTGGCTATAGAGAAGCTATAGCCACGAACCTATAAAACCGTGGCTATAGGTCTGTGGCTATAGCTTAAATTTCTAGTAGTGAATCCACTAAAATCCAATAATAAAACCCAATAAACCAATTAAGATTTCATTAATTTAATTTAATGGGTATTCTGATACATGATGCAAGTTCATTGTGTATTTTTGGATGCCAATATACCCAATTCAATCCAAGAAGTTTAACATAAATTTGATTAGTGTATTTTTTCTATTTAAATGGATTGAAGTTTAAATCCCCTCCAAATATCCTGAGGAAATCTAGTTTGAGATGAATATTACCTATGTTTTAAGATGTATTGAGTTATTCCTTATCCTTTAATATAAAAAGAAAATACCACATTCTATTCAAGATCAATTTCTAATGATCGGTCCTTCAGTAGTGCGTAATCCTAGATTTCATATCAGCTAAAGGCAGTGGTTTGTCTCCATTCATGTAGGTTTTTAGACATAGAAGGGATAACTTATATATATATAACCATTTTTATAAGGACTTTTCATCAACCACAACCGATAAAACACCATTGTCAAGACTATTGATTTTAGGGGAATCTAAAATATTATATTTAATCTTGTTTGAACAACCAACAAGAGCTTAAAAAATGAGACACCCTTCCCTTTCAACTGAGGTTGATTAGCTTCCTCATTTTTCCTTCCTCAAATATGTATCTTGTCCCATCCCTAAATACTAACATCCAAGATAGATCAAATTAATCCATTGACCCTTAAGAATCTATCACCATATTGATTTTCCATGCTCGATTTGAAATATCTCATTTCTCACTATCCAATTTTTTTTTAGAAATTTGAATATTTTGTATCATTGATTTGTAGAAATAAATTACTAAGGAATAAGATAAAAAATAATGGTTAAATGTTTAAGAAGAAAATTCAATGAAAGATTTTTTTTGAAATATATTCTGAATATTTTGAGAATACTGAAACACTAAATGATTATTCTACACTAGATTTGTATTCATAATTTAGAAACATATGTTAGATTAAATTTATGGATTTAAAAATGGTATATTGAAAGGTGATAAATTCTAGAGACACTTATTTAAGGACACATGATAAAGGGATAAATAAGGCTTTGATTTAATATGTTTTTTATGATAGTAAATTAATATTATTTGATTTTGTGGAAGAATGAACTATATAGAATACCTTTGAAATTAAAAAGTGATTTGATTATTAATGACATTTTGGAGTATTTTCATTATATTTTTATTGAATTTTATAGGAATTATCTTAATATAGTTTTAGTAAAAATACATAAAATAGTCCGAGAAATAACCATCACATCTGGAAAGACCACATGTCTTGAACCCGCAACCTAAGGGTGAGATGGGTGCAAAAAATACAACTGGACTACATGATGTCCTAGTTATTTTTAAAATATATAAACAACCTAAAAAATAAATATTAATTTAATGTTGAGAACATATTTTTTATCATATAGATAACCAAGTGATTGAAAAGTGAAATGTTTATTAAGTAATTTATGTTATTTCATAAGAAACTTATTATTTTGAGAACCTTATATGATTAAGGTAAATGGAAATATTTCTCAATTTTATGAGGTATTATTTTAGGAATAAAGGTTAAATTATATTTTGTAAGCATCATTATAATTCAGAATATTTTGGGAAAAATTTGACATATCTAGGATTTTATATGACTATGTCATATATATTTTTGGTATGAGTTTTTGATAGTGATTGATGTTATTTGAAGAATAATGTTAAATTTATCTTGGAAAAATATGTGATCAAACCACTATGGTATTTTGGTTTCTATATTTTTTAGTAATATATTGATGAAATTGTATGATAGTTAATTATGAAATGTTATATGTTGAACCATTAGTGATATCGTTGAATTTTTGAGATAAATATATTATTTATTTATATGAAACTTTATTAATTTTGGAAATTATAAAATATTTCTATAACCATTCTGTTTTGGTTAATGTCTAATGATATTAAAGGTAACTTGTCATATTTTTTTGGATGTATAAGATCTGATGGAATTTTTTTGTGTTCTACAAGCATAAAACAATTCATTGTGAATACTCGTCGTTTGGATAAAAAGATGAGATTGTGGTGGAAATTGATTAAAGGAAGAAATTATAGTTTTCAAGAAATAATATTTCCTTATATTCTTAGTCTAGATATTAAGGTAATTCCTCAACACTTTTAAAATTATCTTTAATGAAAAAATCTACCATATTACCTTCATTTGCGATGAATTGATAGTATTTTTCATGCCTCTTTGATTTATTATTTTTTGGTCACTGACTTTCTCTTGATAATTAACTCTATTATGATCAATTATACCTGTTTAAAAATTAATCTAATTTTCCATTTCCATATTTTCATTAGAAAATAATTTTCTTAATCTGGAAACCTAATTATTCTAGATGACCTTCGTATTTCCCTTTCCCTATTTTTAAGTGGATGTTTTATTAACCCATTTTATGATGTGGGATTTCAAAACAGGTATTTTTATATGGAAAACCTTTGATTACCAAGATCAAGTTAAAATTTTGGGGATTGAAATTTTTTAAATGAGATATAATTTAAACCCTAAAATTTTAAAATAAATACATTTTATTCAATAATGTGTTTAACATACAACACTGAGCTTAACAAAACCACATAATATTATTATTTAAATATAACCATTATAACAAAATCATAGAATTATAAGGTATGAATATCCTTAACCAAATTAATAAATATATATAAAGGTTATAAATAGTAAAAATTTATTTTTTAATTATTATGAAATAAGCACTCAATTTTTATAAAATACATTTTATTGTTCAAAAATATTTTTTTTTTCAAAAATGGTATTTATTACTTTTTTTAGTGGATTTTAAAATTAATTTTAGGAAAGTTTATAAATATTTTTTGACAAAAAGGATATCATTTTTGAAATCAATACATAAAAATTATCTTATTGGGAAAATTTGATATTTTTCTAAAAACATTGATTTTTCAATGAATAGTGAAATATAATGATTTTTTAAAACTATATTTTCTTTTTTAGTATTTATAAAGTAAAATTTTATTATTAATTATTTTTAAGATTTTATTCATTAATTTTTTATTAAAAATAATCCAATTATAATATTTGAAATAAATTTTATTCTTGAATTTGTTATAAAAACATTTTTTACTTAAAAGGGAATTTCTTTGGAAAACTATTTTTCATCATGATTTTCATATTTATAATTAAATAAACTTATTAAAATTAAAATTTTTCAATTTTTAAAAATTTATTCCATATTTTTAATATGTGTATCCAAATTTAATAAATATTTCCCCTTTATTTTTGAATATTTTGAGTAGTAACCATAATAATTTTTGTTACGACGGTAAAGAGTAAATTGTGCAATTAAGGTAAAAAATTAAATAATTTAGACTAAAAAACACCCTAACACTTTATTTAATTTAATTAAATGATTATATCTCATTCTTAATCATCAAAATGTAAAATATATGTTCTTTTGTTTCCATTTGGCCACAATTTTGATCTTTATATTTGTTTATATAAAGAAAAGTCAAAAATTGCATTCTCTCTGTTTCATTATCTCTAATTTTTTACCTAGGTATAAACAAAGCATATGTTTAGTTATAAATATTCATTTTAAATATAAATTATTTTTCTCATTAGGTTAATTAATTTTAATTTTTTGGGGATAAAAAAACCACAAATTCTTATTCAACACTAACATAGTGTTTGTGCATGAAGTAAAAAATCAATAAAATGATTTTAAAAACTATAAAAATAATGTTATTTAAGATATTTATGATGTTCAAGAATTTTTTAGATAATTATAACTTATTTAATGTGTGTGAAAAGTTTATATTCTATTTTTTAAGTTATTTTCAAATGCAAATTAAATGAATTTTTCTAAAATTGGCATTGATGATATATTATAAAAAATAAGGTTTAATTAAATTATTTAAAATTCCTAAAAACTTTTTATTTGGATAATTGAATGGAATATGTTTTATTATATCATCCATGTTCCGTTTATGGGATGTTTTTCCATTTATAATAACTATATTGACCCCTAAATAGTAAAAAAAAATTGGTTCATTGTAGTCCTCAAATGGGTTAATGGGTTGTCAAGACAAAAAATAATAAGGGTGAAAAAATTAACTAAACATGTCAAAATTTTATTTTCTAAGAGTATATAGAACCATAATTATCAAATATTTTTAATAAATCATCTCAAATATATTTTTACACGAAACCTAATTTTAATTAATTTTAAATTTCAACTATTTTCTAGAGTGCCCCTCATCGCTCTTATTAAAGGGAACCTTGTCTCATATTTTATTCATACATAAAAAAACCTTTTTATTAGAAACTATATGCCTAAATAACTTAAATGCACCAATATCCACATTCTAGAAGCCTCTTTTTTATCATAAAACTAGCCTATGATTTTTTTTGTGTAAACTATAAGAGGTTTTTTGAAGAAGCGATATTGTTTTTAACCAAGTGTTTTCATTTTGTTTATTTTTATAACTTCTTAAAATTTTCTTAAACCATGATAAATTAATAATAGTAGTATATTCCATACAATTAAATTTTATTATAATAATTCCATAACTTATATCCTTGTCCTATTCTATAAAATGGGAAATGAAACCATCATTCCTGTGTACGGAGGACTACCGCCTCACAAATTGATGTGATTCATTCTCCATCATCGTCTCTCACATATGGTTATAATTATGGATTTAATGTTTATATATGCAAATCATGAAATATTTATCATTATAAAAATATACTATATAATATAATTTCTTACCATTTCATTGATAGAAAAATGATAATGTCTTTTGTAAGTACTTATTAACAACCATATCTATAAAGCGATGTGATTCATTATTCATCACAACATTAAATTGATGATATATATGAGTATATTTATATAAATAATAAGGTATTTCTAATATTATTTTAATTATTTAAGGAAAAAATAATACTTACCATATTTAAATAATGATCTTTTTTTAAAATGGAAACGTTACTCATCCATACGTACAACCTACCATATCTACTATTGTTACATATCTCATTTTTCATAACCATATTTTATGGTTTGTTTTAAAATTATAATGCATATAAACAAATTATAATTATGTCATTTTTATTATTTATAATATGTAATAATTACCACTTTGAATATAGTCAACCAACCACTTCAATTTTGGATATATGAGTTGAATATTGTGAAAACATATTATATGAAACTAATTAATTAATTAATTGAATATTACATGGTAATGAATAAAATAAAATGAATAATAAAATTGAAATTTTTTCTTAAGAAATTAAATATTTAATATAAATTCATTAATCAGTAAGATAAAGAACATACATTATAAGTCAGACTCAAGGTATGGGACACCTTACTTTCAAAACCTCATTTAAAATATTTTATAGATTTATTTTATAAATCATTATTTTAAATATGAAAATTTTAAAAAAACTTTTTATATGAATATATATAGACATAAATTAATTATAAATTATACTGTATTTCTCTTTTTACTCTCTCTAAAAGGTTTTAAAAATGAATCTTTGTATATATTTTATATGTAATGTGTTGGTATTCTATATAGAAGAAAAAAGAATTTTTTATTTTAACATATATGGTGACAACTACATTTACCAACATGATAATCTATATTTTATACTTGAATTACTTTATAATATTCCATGTTTTTTTCAATGAAAAACAATCTTTCCCTTTATTCTGGGAATTTAGTTTTTGGAAATTCGGTTTTAAAGGAAAGGGATATTTCAATATCCAGAAATGTTTTCTTATGATTGCAGACAATATTTTATGAGTGCAATGATGAAAATTAAAGTTATCTTGTTTTATTATTATGGTATGGTTCTTGGTAATTATTTATGGTGACGGTTTATTTCATTATAAACCCAGTACCGATGGTTACATTATAAACCAAGGATAAATGGATCTGTTATCGACCTCTAATGTATTGGCTATGAAATTCGACCATATGAGTTATTCCATTCATACGAGTGATTTTAAGAGTGATATTAAATAATTAATCAAGTTACCTATACTATATATTTATGATTTATTTTATTTTAATTAAAATATTATGATTTCTCAAAGTAATTTAATAATTTGTTTAATGAAAATTATTTTCTACTTTTTATGGGTGAAAATTAAAACTTTGTGAATTTTTTTTATGAATTTTTCATGATTTATAAGAAACATTTATGATTATTATTTTTCCTTTTGTATTTATTATTAAAATTTCTATAAATTTTTTTGGGTAGATAATTTTATTTAATAGTTAAGAAAATGTTTATTTTTGAGCCTAATGTTTATTTTGGAAAAAGGAACATTTTGGGGAGTATCCGTGGAATAACGATTTTATTTATTTCTTTTTATGTCCCTTACTAGGATTTTTGTGATAATAAAACATGTTAAAATGTTTTTCACATGGTTATAAGGATGTTTTGGGACAAGGATGAAGTCAAGATGAAAATTGTGAAGAAGTGTCATAAAAAGAAAACTTGTGTTTATTAAAAGTTTTATTTTGTGAAAAAAATGGTTACTAAGTAGAAGTTTCCAATTTATGATGTTATACTTATTTATGTAAGTGTGGTGAACTAATTATATAAAACCCTAAACCTACAATTCCTTTTATAATTCAAGAAAATTAATTATTTTCTAAAGATACTAGAATGTTTATTCTTTATGTCCAGGTCCTTATAGTGGTAAAATATGGTGGTTTTTAACAATGATAGTTGTTATTGAATATTTTTATTTGATTCATTATAGTAATGAAGAATCTTCCCTCCTATGGTGTTCATTTTACCTTGTGTCATTATCTAGTGTAAATGAATTTACTTGTTTTTCAGCTACCCATGTAATGTTGTATTGATAGTTTTCATCAAATATATGCATTTTTTATATATTTTTTTAATTTATATGTTAATGATAATTGTTGTATATATCATGTATTTGAGTTTTATATCTTATTTAGGTTATTATAATTTATGTAATCCCTTATAGGTTTTTCATTTTGGTGTTTTTAAACTACCCCTAGCCTATTTGAGGCGGGAATAGAGTGTCACACATGACATAACATCAGCCTGAGTGGGGTTTTGATGGATCTGGTCATGTCATTTTAAATCTTTTAAACATTTAAATGCATATCTGAAATAGTCTATTCAAGTAAATTAAACAAAAATACTCTGAAATTTAATGAAATGTTATTATACTTTTAAATATTCCATTATGATTATAATGATGATTATAAAACATAAAAATCAATATTTTAAACAATGAAACATATTTTAAGTATTTTAAAAGATAATACTAATTATTTTATCTTTTTATACCATAATAATTTTATATAGCATACTATATATGTATATAATATTTTTATATTTGATGCAAAATTCAGTAGTTTATAAAGTTTATCAATATTTCACCATCACCTGATTTCAATATTTTTATTCTAAATTTGAAAACCATTTTATTAAAATTCATCACTAACTAAGATAAATTTAATTATTATAAAAATTATTAAAGAAAATTCATTTGGGTGTAATGAATATTATAACTACTAAATTATTATTCCAATGAGCACATCACATTATTTACAATTACATTATCCATTTTCCATATTGTTGTATTGACCATGTAATTCATATACCTCCATAAAATTTTTATTCATTTCAATCATATATTACATGACACGAATAATTTAATTCTACATAATTTATATTATAGGAATTATATTGTTTTTTTAATACACCATGTTTCATATCTTTATGCCCTTTTCAAAGACTATGATCCATGGGAATTGATTCTATTGGTTGGTATTTTATATTTAAATAATATCCACTCCTACTTCTAGTAGTTCCTTATAATATTTATCTTCGACTGACACCTTTATTTAATATAATAATATAATAATTCTTATTTTTTACTATTTATTAATTAATTTACGGATATAACTTGGTTTTATTCTTATTAAAATAAAATATACCTAATTGTGACACTCATAATTTAGGGAAGAATATATATATATATATATAACATTTTTTGATTTTTACAATGCATGAGATGTTATGTCTTTTTTGGATATAACAATTCTCTTCCTAAGGAATGACATGTTTTAATGATCATCAGATACTCATCATTTTATTTAAAAAATCTATTTTTTTAGTTTAATAAATAATAAATGGTAGACACATAGTAAAATAGAGGAAGAATACCATGATTGATTATCTAACCAATTGTCAAAGGATTAAGGAAAAACAATAGAATAAGTGAAAGAAACAAATAATTCCAAATATATTAGAAGGAATGGTAAAGGAAAAAAGGTTCAATATCTCATCACACCAAAAACAATTGGTTTTTTTGGTGGGGCTTTTAAAAAATGGATGATGCAGAATAAAATTTATTAAATTCTATCGAATCAACCCTAGATGACATGTGACATTTCAAGAATTTGGATGATAAGTTAAACTGATGAAGAAGAAGATGTTGAAAAGGGATTATACATAATCATTAAAACTTTAATTACTAATGAATCATTAATAAAAATTCTTGTCTTTATAAATGTATACATGTAGGGTCCATATGGAATGAAATTTATCGTTATACATTTCTTACCAGAATGTAAAACTAATACCAAATACAAAAATAAGAATAAAAAAAAATCAATGTATAACATAAAATATAATTGAGACTTTTATCCATCACTACACATATTCTAGGTATTTAAAACAATAAAATTAATTAATATCATGATAATTAAGATCTTTTCATCTACACTTTTCTAACTAGAATTGACATTACAATGGATATGTTTTTCAATAATCCACCACCCTTTCAATGGTCATATTCAATGTGTTTAGAAGTCAATTGAATAATTTACACACCATATACAAATAAATAAAATATTAATATTGATAAATCTATGTTTTCTAGAATGAGTAAATAAGATAATAGTAACACGGAGATGCATGATGGTTGAAACAATGAAAAGAATAAATGACCACATATGGATATATTCCAATCCCAATGATTAATGAGAAAAGGGCATATGAGAATACATGTCAAAGAATTGGCATCTATATTTCAGGAAAATTTTATTTTACATCTATAAAAATATTAGAGGAGTATTAATTTGAATCACAATGAAAAATAGTACATAGATCCATTAGTGAGAAAACAGAGCATCTTATAGAAAGGAAGATCTCATTCATTATGATATCTATCTTTTCTCTTCTTTCTAGTCACATAAAAATACAAATAAATTTTATTCTAAGATTTCATATCTTTCTAACCACCTCTTCCATGCCTTATATCTCTTGTTTTATTTCTATTTCAAAATCTCATAAATAATCCATCCATTATATTCATTACATTGATCCTTCTATATTTTGATAAAATAATTCATGGGGATATGGGCATGTTATCTACCAATGTCTCTAATTAAATATGTTTCAGAGTTAAAAACTTGTCTATAGTCAATCCCTGGTCAAAGATTTCTTGAGGATAAGTAGTTATTCATCTCATTATAAATTCAAAAATGATAGGACTCGACATTTTATAGATCTAGGTATAAAATCCTTCTACCCATTTGTATCAAAAGCAATAAAAATTTCAGGAATAAGAAGTTATAATTTATATAAAATAAGGGGTGTAAATATTTTTATCCTAAACCTCTAAGATCACATTAATCTTATATATCCAAAGTTTGAGATTTATTTATTTTATCTAATTGTATTTTTCATATTTCTCCATATAATTTAAATTGAATATCTTTACATGAGATTTTACAAGCCTAATGAGTAATCTAGAAGAACTCAATCACGATCCTCTAAGGATTCCTTTAATAACAAAAAGCTTTAATCTTTATTGTATTATATATATATTTCTATAATTGATTACTTATAATTGAAAGTAATAGATTAAATTATCTAATAATTAATTTATTAAATATTCATTACCTAGATAGTCCCCATTTTTTATTTATTTATCCATTGATATTTTCAAACATTTCCTTTTTTCCACTATGTACTTATTTTTTTAAAATTATTTATTAATTCAATCTAGAATCTTATAAAAGTATGTTTTTTATTATTACTTCTCCTCCACCCCAATGTTTCCAACATCTTTCCAATTATATGGACTAATAATTGGTATTAGAGTGTAATCATAAAAGATTTATCCATTCATATTTGGAAATACAATGTGTAAAGAAACCTTGGAAAAATATTTACTCATTTTTACCTCTCTAATACGGAACAAGGTGATATCGGGGTAAAAACTCGGCCTTTTTTGATGATATATCAAGCTCTTTTATTGGTTACCTTTTTTCTTTGTGTTGAATACTTTTCATTTAGAGTTTACCTTGGGGTGTGTTTGGGTGAATTTGAGAAAAAAATTAAGAAAGAGGGAAGTACATAGTTGGTGCACGGTTTTCCCTAATCGTACACCCCAGACTAGGAAAACGTCAAAAACCAAACATAGGGTATTTTCATATATATAACATAGTATGTAAAATTTTCACCCTATTAGGAGTAATAATTCACCCCCAGAATAAGTGCACAGTTAAGGTGCAAGTTTTGGAAAACCATGCACCACAGCCCCGTAAACCTTTCACGAGTTTTTAATTAACCTAAAAATTAGTTTTAAAAGTACCTGAAACCCCATTTTGACTAAAAATCAACTCCAACTTGGAAATCATCCATTCTTCCTTTTTTTTTGTAGATTCCTAGATTCATTCATAGCACACTTTATTTCCATTCTTGGTGAATTAAATGGTAGATAAAAGATATTCACCATCGAGGATATGTGGTTTCTTCACAATTTGATCTCTCTCTCCCTCTATCTCCAGCTCTCCTTCCTAGATAAAATTCGAATGTTTATAATCTATTGTATCTATATCTAGATATAGGTTGGTAGATATTTTTTTTAATCTTAGATCTAGTAATTTAATGAAGATCTCGTTCATCATTGTTGTTCTTCCCAAATTTGGGTATATCTATTGCCAAGAATTTACCAACAATCTTATGGTAGGTGGTTTATAATTCAAATATAAAAGTCATTATTTCAATTATGTATATGTAATTTTACAATTTATATTAGATGATTATAAATTGAGTTTCTTGTATCGAATTAATTAATTTTTTAATTAATTAATTGAGGGAATTGTGAACTTGCGAATATTGGGATTACGAATTAGAATAATTAATTATTGAATTAATTAAAAGAATGATATGAATATGTAATTTTTTAAATTTGATTAATTAATTTGTAAATAAATTAATTTTTATTGTGATATGTTTGAACTGAAATGATGAATGGTTACAATGGAATTCATATGTGAATTGAAATGATGAATGGTAACAATTTCATTCATTTGTGAATTGAAATGATGAATGGTAAAAATGGAATTCATAAGTGAATTGAGAAAATGAATGGTAAAAATGGTGTTTATATGTGAATTGAAATGATGAATGGTAAAAATGGAATTAATAAGTGAATTAAGAAAATAAATGGTAAAAATGGAATTCATATGTGAATTGAAATGTTAAATGGTATCAATGGAATTCATATTTGAATTGGGATAATGAATGGTAACAATGGAATTCATGTGTGAATTGAAATGATGAATGGTAAAAATGGAATTCAAAAGTGAATTGAGAAAATGAATGGTAACAATGGAATTTATATGTGAATTGGGAAGATGAATGGTAATAGTGGAATTCACATATATGATATGCCTTAGGGATAGTTTATACTCTATCATGGGATGAAGAAGGTATTGAAAGAATGGGTGTCCTTTAGAACCCATGGGTTATGTGGTTAAATAAAGAGTAATTGAATAAATGTAAAATATTTACTTTATATTACTTTTATTTATTCCCTATACAACTATATACACTGTTTGGTAGGATATTGTTTTAGACATCATTGGTGGTGGCATACCATTGTACTCACACCCTACTTAGGCTACCTAATCAATACCAGAATAGATTTCATGGTTAGAGGACAGGATAAGGGAAACATAACTTTGTTAGATGGATGAGGTAGGATGGAGCATGGATGAGGGAACCAAACATGATTCAGGTCCATCTTGGGAGAATTAAATTTTTTACTTTTGGGTTTCCATTTTGAAACATGACATGTACTTTGGAATGATATATCTACTATTTAGTTTTGATATTTTTTTTTCTTTTTTCATCATGTGAAATTGGTAATAGTTTGGTTATGATTATATATTTGGTTATTGGTTATTTATGTGTACTGGTGTATTATTCTAATAAAGAGGGTATATTCTCCCAATGATTGATATTGACCCTCACTGCTATTTGGAATCCTTTGGCATTTGAGGAGGCATGCCTAACGTCATGTAGTGTTCTAGATTAGGGAATCAGTGTGTGGAACCCTGTTCGATACATTACAAAGTAGTATCACAACCCAGTTTTCATTTCTTTTGTTATGTATTACTATTTGGGAAAGGTATACAAGAGACTAGGAAGAGTCAAGACTTGGATATGAGCTCATGTATGGGAGTTTATAACCCTTGTATAGGAAAAAATACAAGTAATGAGGGTGGAATGATTGTTATTTATATATTTTTTATTATTTAATGTTAGTTCACCATGGGTGACACACTTGTGTGATATGAAAATCATTTTGAATATTCTTTTTAGATTTTACTCATGCCTCAGTAGGGAACGAGAGTTGATTATGCATGCATTATTCTAGGGACTCAAGATTATTTTGTGACATGCATCATTTTAGGAATGTATGGAAAACTGGGTTTTGGGTAAGTTGTTGAAATTGAACTTCTTTTCCTTTCTTGTGAAATTTAAATGAAAAAAATGTGCCTAATGTGAAATTGAGAAAGATTGTAAAATGATTCATGGTTATAATAAATGGGTGTCAATTTAGAAACATGAATGTGAGAATGAGTTTACCCTTTGTTAACAATTTCCTAAATTTAGGATGGTTAAAGGTAGTGATATCACCTCAGTTCTGACTATGTGGTGGAAAGAGGGAATGAAAAGTTATTGAATAATGTGAAAACCCTATTGTGAAATGTGTTAAAGTTGTCTTATATGCCCATAGATGTGTGATTGGAACTGTATATATATTCCTCCATGATGATGATTATTGAGAGGATGATAGGAGGATATGGATTGAAATGGTCCACCAGTAGTGGAAACTGGGGAACTGATAGTGCCAGCTGAGGAAATCAGAGAGAAGTTCCTCAAGAAATTTTATCATTTCATGAAGTTTGTGAAAAGAGGTCCATGGTGGGTTGTGAAACGTATTCTTGACTTGATGTGGGAGTTTCAGTTATAACACCCTCTGACTTTTACCTGGGAGGGTGTACTTGAGGAAGTGGAGTTATGGATTGAGTCTATTTATAAAATATAGTATTTTTATACAACTTCTGTGAAGTGGGTAACGTTGGATACTTATATTATCTGAGGATTAGAAAAGTTTTGGTGGGATGTTCTGTCTTAGACTAGACAGGCTGATGGTATGTTATGGAAGTAATTATTAGAGAAGTTCCTAGAGAACTTCTATCTATAGATGCTTAGGCGGGAGAGAGTAGCTGAGTTTATGACTTTGACTTTGGGGAGTATTTTCATGATGGAATATGATGGAAACTTTACATATTTACAATCCCTTTCTCTAGCATTAGTAGGGGATGATACAAACATGGTAAGGCATTTCCAGGATAGACTTAAATGTGAGATTAAGTCCCAAGTTAACTTGTTTTGGCCAAAGAAGTTTGCAGGGGTGGTGGATTACACTCTCAAAGTTGTGGGGAACCAGGAGGAGGCATCTAGTGTAGGATAGGTGGTTGATAATAGATGATTATGAGGTAAATATTTTGAGAGTAGGAAGCATCACTATAAGGCTATTAGCCATGGGAATAGTAGGAATAGTGGCTAGGGGGAAAGGGTTAGTGACTCAGGACCTTACCCAGATTGTCATTCAACAGTGCGGTAGGCTAGGCCACTGTTGTAAACATTGTACTTGACCACCAGTAGAGTTTTGATCTTACAAAAATATGGGACATCTATAGAACTTCTATAGGAAATCATGACAGACGGGTAGTGATGGAGGAGCTAGATAGAACCAGGCTGTAAGAGGGGTGGTATAATTATATTCCTTTCAGCCTACTATTCTGGATAGAGAGGTTGGACCGCTGATTGTGAGAGGTGATATTTTTGTTGCTTCTATACCAGATAATTCCTTATTTGATACTAATTCATCTTGTTCTTTTATTCATGTACAACTTGTGAATGGTTTGAGACTGGAGGTCGAGTTATTGAGTGGGTGTTGATGATAGATACACTATGAGGAGTATGATCTAGATACATATATTTGTACAAGGGATGTTATCTTGAGTTTGGGGGAATTATTTTATATGGGATCTCAATATTTTTAACATGAGAATATTTAAACTAATTATGGATACAGATTGGTTGGTATTATACCAATCCCATGTACATTATTACCAGAGGAGAGTGGCTTTTTTGTCTCTTGAATGTGAGAACTATATACACTTTTGAGAGTAGGATATAAAGGAAGATTGTGTCAGGCCAGTTCACGGGCAACTAGGAGATCTTGCCTCCAAGGTTGAAAGTTTGTTACTGGATGATGGAAGTGTAAATAAGGATCTATTTCTACCAGTAGTGTATTGGTTTCAGGATGTGTTTCTTGAAGACTTCTCAGGGCTGCCACTTGAGAGAGATGTGGAATTTCATATTGATCTCATGCCAGGAACTAAACCAATTTTTATTCCACCATATGGAATCGAACTAGTATAGATTTAGGGTCTTAAGAATTTGCTGGAGGAGTTAAAGTATAAGGGACTTATTCATCTGAGTATGTTTCCTTGGGGTTCTTTAGTGTTGTTTGCAAAGAAGGACGATGTGATTTTACTCTATTGTTGATTATCATAAGTTGAACTTGATGACTGTGAGGAACCGATATCGTCCTCTTCATATCGATGATCTATTTCAATAATTGATGGGATATTGTGTTTTTCCCAAGATTTAATTGAGATCAAGGTATCATAAGTTGACAGTTAAAACTTATGATATAACTATGACTAATTTCAGAAGTAGGTATATCCTTTTTTAGTTCTTCGTAATTTTGTTTAGATTGATGAATGCACTGGAAGTGCTTATGTACTTAATGAAAATAATCTTTTATCCATACCAGGATTAGTTTTTGGTAGTGTTTTTTGATGATATCTTCGTGTACTTCAAAACTCATGATGATCTTGTCCAACATCTCGTCATCCTCTTAAGTATACTCAGAGATCATCGGCTATATGCCAAGCTAAGTGTTAGTGTTGTATTGATCAGGCACACCTCTCAAAGAAAGTTGTGTCTATAGACTCAGTGAAAGTTCGGGAAGTTGTTTCCTGTGAGTAGACCAAGAATGTTTTTGATATCTGAATATTTATGGGTTTAGTTGGATATTCTTGGAAGTCCATTCATGACTTTTCCAATTTTGAAGATCCATTTTTGAGGCTGACAAAGAAGGGGGTAATTTTTGAATAGTCAGAAGCATGAAATAATTCCTTTCAAGAGATGAATAATCGGTTCACATTGGAACTAATCTTTATCCTACCCAATCCAGGGGAGGAGAATATAGTATTTTTTGATGCTTCTAGGATTGGGCTTGGATTAGTGTTGATGTATGAAGATCAAGTTTTGGATTATGGGTCATGAAAGTTAAGGCCACATGACTGGAGCTAACCTATGCATGAAATCGAGTTGGTTGTAGTGGTTCAGGAATTGATGTTTTGGTGACATTATTTGTTTGGTGAAACTTTTATGGTCTACAAAAATAAAAAGATCAGGAAGTTAATATTTTCGCAATGAGATTTTAATCTCCAATAGAAGAGGTGGGTTGAGTATATGTAGTCATTTGATTTTTATCTAGAATATATGATTAGTAATGGAAATAGTGTTGTGGTCACTCTAAGAATGAAAACTCGGACTCAAGAAGTTCAAGAGTATAGTGCCAAGTAGAAGACAATGTAATTTCTGGCTGAGATTCATGTTGTGATTTAGGAGATTCGAGAAAACATGACTCTCGTATCTATTTTAGTAGATTCTAAAATCTTGATCTGAATTAGAGATTGAAAGTATGAGGATATTTTATTTTTATCCTAAAGGTAAATCCTTTAATGTGGGGAGTCCCCTTCTTATTGTATTACATATAAGGACGATATCATGTTTGTCAAGAATCATGTTGTTGCACCGACGAGATTACTGGAGGAGCTGATGTGTAAGATCTATGCCTCAAAGTGGGTGGTATAACTAGGTGTGACCAAAATTTATTGGGCTTATGATGATATTTTTTGTGTTTGGGAATGTAAAATAAGATATTAGGGTTCATGAAAATATGATACTCCAACCAACAGGTGAAGTTTGAGCATCAACAATGTGGTGGTTTGTTACAAAAATTTCCCATTCTGAAATGGAAGTGGGATGATGTTACCATGGAATTTGTGGTGAGTCTCCTGAGAATGCCTCAGAATAGTGATTCTATTTGGGTGATTATGGACTAAATAATTAAGGTAGAACATTTCTTATTGATGTGGGATACTTTCTTAGTGGATCCATTGGGAGAGTTATATGTTCGGGGGATAGTCCATCAGAATGGGGTGACACAGACAATTGTTTCAGACCATGAATCATGTTTTACTTTTCTCTTCTAGAATGGATTATATAAGGTTCTTGGTATTTAGATTTTTTTTGAGTATTGATTTTCACACATATAAATATAGTCAATCTAAGCATACTATAATGGTGCTTGAGGATAAGTTGTGGGTATGTGTCCTTGACTTCGGTGGTTCTTGGGAAAAAGACCTAGATTGGGTGGAGTTATCCTATAAAATTAGTTATCAAGAAAAAATATATGTGGCACTATATGAGGCTATTTATAGTAGTCCATGCACATAAAATCTATGTTGGATGGATGTAGGTTATTCAAAGTTGCTGGGATTGAGTCTCTTGTAGGAGACATTGGAGCATGTTCAGTTGGTTTGAAAGGATATGGATATGAATCAAAGTAGAAAAAATTCATATGTTGATTGAAATTTATAACCCCTATAGTTTATAGAGGGTGATCATGTATTCCACTAGGTCACACCAACATTGGGTCACTACAGGTTATGGATACAGGGAAAGTTGACTCCTAGGTTTGTTGGACCATTTGATGTGGTGGAGAAAATCAGGTCAGTGGCGTACTGATTGTCTCTTCCATAGAGATATGGTTCTATGCATGATGTTTTCCATGTGTCATAACTTCAGTGGTATCACCTCAACCATTCTGATGTGATAAATTTTGATGATGTTGAGCTTGATACTAACACATCCTTTGTGGGGCATCTGATACGTGTATTGAATCGTAGTGAGAAAGTGTTATGGGAGAAGGCCTTGACGATAGTTCGTGTATTGTAGAAACATATTTGTGTTTAGGAGGAAACTTGGGAGATAAAATAGGATATGAGAGCTTAGTGGCCCAATATTTTTGACTCAGAATCTTAGAGATCTTAGGACTATGAGTCAAGGATGATATGTTATAAGGTGGGGAGATTATAAAACCCCATTCCCTTATATAGATGTCTTAGGATCATTTATAGGTACTATTTTACATTTTGTTGATTAATTTTCATTTGAGTTTTACCTTGGGGGTGTGTTTGTGTGAAAATTTTAGAAAAAATATAAGAAACGGGGAGTTCATGGTTGGTGCATGATTTCCCACAACCATGTTCCCTAGCCCTGCAAACTATGCTAACCCAAATAGAAGGTATTCACACGGTCGTATATTTTTTTTTCAAATTGTGACCCCTATTAGGAGAAACCATGAACCCACAGCCCTTGAAGAGGTGCATGGTTAAGGTGCACAGTTTCAAAAACCATGCCCCTCTGCCAATCAAATAGTGATCTGGTTTTTAATTAACCCAAAAATTAGATTTTAAAAACTTTAACCCCCCAATTTTAACCCAAAAATGACCTAAAATCAGAAATAATCCATTACTCTCATTTTTACAGGTTCTTGGAAACATTCTTAAGGCTCCTAAACTATGTTCCTTGAAGATTTAAAGGAATATTGAATATCTACACCATCTCAGGTATGTGGTTTATCCCCAATTAGATATCCCTCTTTCTCTCCCGCTCTCCTTCCCAGATAAAAAGGGATGTTTATCCACCGTTGGATCTATATCTAGATCTAGGGTTTTAGATATTGATTTATTTAAGTCTTTGATCTTGAAATTAAGTTAATATCTCATTCTTCATCATTATTCCTATCAAATTTGGGGATTTTTATTGGCGATATTTTATCTTCAATCTCAATGTCGGTGGTCTATAATTAAAATTCCAAAGTCTTGATTTCAATTATGTGTATTTAATTATCGAATTTCTATTAGACTATTAGAAATTGAGTTTCTTATGTTGAATTAATTAATTGAGGGAATTATGATCATGGTAATATTGGGATTGTGAATTAGAATAGTTAATTGTTGAATTAATTATGGAGTTATTGAGATTTTTGAACTTGATTAATTAATTTTTTAATTAATTAATGGGAAGGGTTGGAATTATGAAATTTATTGATTTGGAAAAATTAGTTTTTGAATTAATTAAGGAGGGGTTGAGATTATTAAAATTGAATAATTAATGGATGAATTATTTATTGTTAGATTAAAGTGTTTAATTGGAATAAATAATTATTAAATTAATTATTGGTGATTTTTGTGATTATGAAATTGACTGAGGTGATTAATTAATTGGTGAATTAATTAATAGGGTTGAGGTGAATAATTAGTTGTCAAATTAATTAATGGTATTGATGTGGTTAATTAATTTTTGAATTAATTAATTAGATAAAAGTGATAAATTTATTATTGAATTAATTAATGGGAATATTTGAAAAACAAAATTGTTGGATTTGATTAATTAATTGGTGAATTAATTAATGTGATATTATCATATGTGTGAACTGAAATGTTAAATGGTAATAGAGTAATTCATTTTTGAATTAAAATGATGAATGGTAAGAATGAAATTCATATGTGAATTGAAATGTTGAATGGTAACAGTGGAATTTATTGGTGAATTGAGATAATGAATGGTAAAAATTGAATTCATATGTGAATTGAAACGATGGATGGTAAAAATGGAATTCATAAGTGAGTTGATATAATGAATGGTAATAATGGAATTCATATGTGAATTGAAATGATGAATGGTAACAATGGCATTCAAAAGTTAATTGAGATAATGTATGGTAATAATAGAATTCATGGGTGAATTGAAATGATGAATGGTAAAAATGGAATTTTTAAGTGAATTGAGAAAATGAATGTTAAATATGAAATTCATAAGCGAATTGGGAAGATGAATGGAAATTGTAGAATTTCGATATATGATATCCATTACAGATAGTTCAGACTCTAACAAGATCCGAAGCAGCTATGGAGAGTTTGGGTTTCCTCCAGAACTCGAGGGTTATGTGGTTAAAAAAGACTAATTTAATAAATTTAAATTGTTTACTTTATTAATTTTATTTAATATTTATATAACAACCTACACCTGTAATGACCCGAAATTTTGAATAAATCTTATTTCCTAATTTTATGTGTTATTTTATTTTATTTTTATACTCAATAAAAATGTTTCATTTGATAACATGAGTATAATTAAAATGAGACTATTGGGTTTTGACTATTATTTGACCATTGGTCAATATGAACGCTGGAAACTAAATGTTTTGATTACTATCTCTAAATACAAGAAATCTTGGTTAATTAATATAGAAAGAAGATTCGATGGCCTCACCTAGTAGTCTTGGACCGATCGAAGACCATCTAACAGAACTTGGGAAGGAGGTAGCACCACTGGGCTTTGCTCTGGACCAAACCCAAGCTGAACTTCATCGTGTGAAGCTAGAACGGGATCGCCTTCGCGAGAAGTTCAAACTAATAGAAATTACGACTCGTGCGATGTTGGCCGAGCCTCCCTCGGATTCTCTCACCTTAGCACACCTTACACTTAGGTCCTATGCTGGTGTGATAAGGGGCTATGTAAGGAGACCGTAATTGCCTTGTGTAATCCTTTGTTTTAAAAAAAAATTTGGATTTCTTCTTATGATGAAGTTTATGAATTTTCAAATGTCCAGATAAATATAGTATGCATATTTTTGATAAATTTTAGAGAAAGGATATTTTAAAAATGTTTATGTAAACCTTAAATAAATAAAAATGTGTAATGATTTTCAAAAAATGGTTTTCTACAATTATGTTCACTACGAAATTTCGAGTCTAATAAGATCAACTTGATTTTTGATGAATAGTAAATTATGAATAGTGATTTTACGCTTAGGATTAGTAATGTGACCAAATGGATTAGTAATCTCACTTAAAGAAAGTATTAATATAATCTAGTCACCTTGATTAAGTAATGTGATTCAATAAAATGGTTAAACAACGGTTTCATAAATTATTATTCAAGTATTAGTTTTTTCGGGTGAATAGTGTTTTTTAATTAAAAATTTAATTAAAAATATTTAGAAAATTATTTTTATAAAACGGATTTCATTTTTGAGCTCAGAGCACCGATATTATGCTATGGTAATTTTTAGGGTTTTTTCTGAAAAAATGAATTTTCGATGAATAGTGTTTTTATTTAAAAATTAAATTAAAAATATTTAGAAAATTATTTTTATAAAATGGAGTTCGTATTTGTAATCAGAGCGTTGATATTTGGTTAAGGTGAAATTTTGGGATTATTCTGAGAAAGTTGAATTTTCGATGAATAGTGAAAATACAGTTTTTAAGTTACGGGTGTTTAATGACATCATTAAATGATGTATTAATTATATATTTAATATGGTCGAATTGTGAATAGTATGATAAGGTATGAGGTGTCCCAAGTGGCCAATATCATGGGCAAATACCAAGGGCAAGCCCATGGTTTTTCCAAAACCACTAATGAGGTGTCCCTTGGCCATTAATGCCTTGTCCCCTCACTTTCCCTATAAATACCCACCCATTCCTCCTTTGTTTTTCACTCCCAACTCTCCCCCAACGAAGTTCTGCTCTCCTTACCTCCCAAGGAGTCCTCCCAAGGTGCCCCCAAGCCCTCAAGGTCCAAAACATTGAGTTTCAAGAGTCACGTTTTAAGGTAAGGGATCTGATCTCTCTCTTTCTTTTCAAGAAATCTCTTTTATGTAATTTCTTTTATGCTCCATCTTCTTATGTTAAAGGGTGTTATTTTATACTCCTCTTACTTCCCTTTTCATGTTCACATAATGAGAGATCCCCTCTTACTCTCATTATTTCGTTTTATGAAGTTTTAAGTGGCGTCGTTAGGCTGCCGAAATTTTTGTAACGGATTCTTTCTCCCTTCTCATTTTTGAAGATCTATTTTCATTTAAAGTATTTCAAGTTACTTTTTATTATGTTGGGGTATGATCTCTAAATTTATCATACTGATCTATTATGACCATATGATTAGAGACCCCATTTGATCTCTTCAATTCAGTATTTTGAAGTTTTAAGTGGTGCCGTTAGGCTGCCGAATTTTTTAGTGGTTCTTCACCCTTCTCGTTTTGAAGTTCTACTTTCATGTCAATTCTTTCAAGTTCCTTTTTTTTATGTTGGGTTATGATCTCTATATCTATCATACTGGACTCTTATGTTCATATGATGAGAGACCCTATTTGATCTCATCAATTCATTTTTGTTGAAGTTTAAGTGACGCCGTTAAGCTGCCAAATTTTTAAGGGATTCTTTCACCCTTCTCCTTTTCAAAGTTCTAATTCCATGTCAAGTCTTGCAAGTTCCTTTTTATTATGTTGGGGTATGATCTCTATATCTATCATACTGATATTTTATGTTCATATGATGAGAGACCCTATTTGACATCATCAATTCATTTTTGGTTGAAGTTTATGTAACATTGTTAGGCTGCTGAATTTTCATAAGAGAAATATTATTTTTGTCTTCCTTTCATGTTCTTAATTTCATATGGTATATTTTAAAATTTCATTACCATGTTCTTAAATCCCTTATATTCTGTCCCTCTACTGTTTTATGGGTCATTTAGCATTGTTTGACCCATGTCCCATCTCTTTTCAACGTTTTCTAAAACCTTGTAACGTAGCCGTTGTGCTGCAGAATTTTCGTCTCAAAATGTCTCTCTCTTTTTCGCAAAATTACTTCATGTTATTAAGTGAATACTCAAAGATCTTATTTCTACAGGGTTATTCAAATATATACAAAAATTTTCTATTTTAAATTCTGGGATTTACATACATGACACCCGCTTTCCCTTTCCGTGGGTTTAAAGTAACGTAAAGATCATGTCTTTAAAGCAGTTTTTAAAACGTTATGATTATGAAATGAAACCCATTTATTCTATGCTATATGGGTTATTTATGAAATTTTTGATGATGATATATGTGGCTCACATGATAATAAATGCAAATTTAAGGGTGCGCCCTGATAGCGCTCCAATGCATTGGGTAAAGACTTAATCTCTAGAGATGACCATTTTAACGACGCCTTGGTGAATAACCTTGGTAATTTTTAACGACACCTTGGGGATGGACCTTGGTGAAACGAAATGATTTTCAATATTAAATGTTGCATCCACATATTCAAGTTATTAAAAATGTTATTTTTTTTATTATGATGTATCTCAGGATTCCTTTCTCATGCCTTAAAGTTCTTTTCATGTCCTTATTGAAGTATCTCAAGTTCACATGTAAAATGTTCATCTTGTTTCCCTTATTGGGACTTTTGCTCACCCTTTCTTTTGATGTATGTCCCCAGGTTATGAGATGTAGTAATGAACCTAGGATGAACATAAGGAGAAGCCTTTCAAGTGTTTAAGAAGAATGTTTTATGTTTTTTTCATGTATTATGTTCCTAGTTTCCAAGACACTAAACCTTAAAGATCCTCAGTTTGGTGTAATGTAATGAAAGTTTATGTTATAAAAAGGCGGGATGCTATAGTTGGTATCAAAGGATGGTTTAGTTATTTGTGGAAATTAGGATATGAAAACTCTAGGAAGAACCCTATAGAAAAGTTAAAAAAATAGGAAATCTTCCTGGTATTTTGGTCAGTATTGAGTAAGGGGTTGCCAAGCAAATACATCCCTGTCTGGATACGAGCAGGTAGAGGTGGTTCTGGCACAGATGTACATAGGGGTAAAACCCGAAAACATCGCTTTGAGCTAGACTCGAACGGGAACTGGTACACAACAACGGGCCTTGCTGCACTCTTGGTTACGACACTCCCGGGGGATATGTTTTGGTAAATTCATAAGCTTAGTATGAACCATTGTTAAAGGAACAAAGATAAAATAAAATAAAGATTCACATAAGAATATATGATCGTGGATAACCTAGATAGGAACCTAGGGGATCACAAGTTAGGGTATACTTTTCTTCTACAAGTTATCCTTATATGCTTTCAGTTCCTTTTCATGATTATTGTCTAAGTACTTAAGTCCCTAATTATGCTTTCTCTTCATAGTTAATGGTGGGAAATGGAAGAACATGTACAAACAACCAATGTGATAGGAAATGCGACGATTGTCGTATTAATATGACAGGGATGATTAGGGGATTAAAATATGATTATTATTTTGGAAGATGTTCACTATTTTGGGGACCCTATATGATCGAGGTAAATAGATTACTACGATATTTTCATTGAAGAGTAGGGTTGACTCACATTTTGAAGAATCGATGAATTTAAGGTGGAATTATAGTAATTTAGGTTACTTATGGAAATTATTAACCTATCTTGGGGTAAATATGTTTAGGTTAGTTACTTTTTTTATAAGATGTTAGGAGTGGTTGATGTTTTTTGGAGATGAATGATAAAGTTTACCTTGGAAGACTATGTTATAAAATCCTTCTTGTATTTGGGTTTCAATCTTAGTTTGGTTTATTTTGAGGATTTTTAAGGACAGTTATTTATGGAATGGACTATGATGAAATTTTGGTAGTACCATGGAACTTTGAAGATTTAAAAGTAGTTTCCATTCCTATGGGATTATTTCTTTTTGAAGAGTTGTTTTACCTTACCCTTTCTGTTTTTGGGATAATGTTTAAAGATAGAAGAAATAGATAGTTAATCTTTTGTGGATTATGAAGATGATTCTTGTGTTTTGATGAGACCAAGTAGTTTTGAATGCTCATAATTAGGAGAAAAGATTAGTTTTGGGTAGAAACTTATTAAAGGATGAAACTCTACATGAAGATAGGTATATTTTCTTATGTTTTTGTTTTATGTTGTAAATGAATTCCTAAAAATTATGAAAAGTAACGTGAAACAAAAACGTTGTTGGTTTACGTTTCCTACTTGGTAATCAAAGACCGTTTACACACGTCATAAGTTTGGGATTTTCTTATGGTTAACGTTCTCCTAATCATGTTCTCTATCACTCTCCCCCAGAAATTGACCCTTTGTTTTTCTTCCATGTCCATGTTTTCCTCCATGGAATCCTAGTATGGGTTAACTCGGGTGACCTTTGTACTTCCCTTTCTTTCTTTTAAAGTAATAGTTTTACTGACTCCTTTTCCGATGTGGGACTTTCAATGAAATTTCAAAAACCAATTTTAAAAATTGTGAGGATGCAATTTCTTAAGGGGGGAAGATTGTAACGACCCGAAATTTTGAATAAATCTTATTTCCTAATTTTATGTGTTATTTTATTTTATTTTTATACTCAACAAAAATGTTTCATTTGATAACATGAGTATAATTAAAATGTGCCTGTTGGGTTTTGACTATTATTTGACAATTGGTCAATATGACCGCTGGAAACTAAATGTTTTGATTACTATCTCTAAATACAAGCAATCTTGGTTAATTAATATAGAAAGAAGATTAGATGGCCTCACCCAGTAGTCTTGGACCGATCGAAGCCCATCTAACAGAACTTGGGAAGGAGGTAGCACCACTGGGCTTTTCTCTGGACCAAACCCAAGCTGAAATTCATCGTGTGAAGCTAGAATGGGATCGCCTTCACGAGAAGTTCAAAATAATAGAAATTACGACTCGTGCGATGTTGGTCGAGCCTCCCTCGGATTCTCTCACCTTAGCACACCTTATACTTAGGTCCTATGCTGGTGTGATAAGGGGCTATGTAAGGAGACCGTAATTGCCTTGTGTAATCCTTTGTTTTAAATAAAAATTATGATTTCTTCTTATGATGAAGTTTATGAATTTTCAAATGTCCAGATAAATATAGTATGCATATTTTTGATAAATTTTAGAGAAAGGATATTTTAAAAATGTTTATGTAAACCTTAAATAAATAAAAATGTGTAATGATTTTCAAAAAATGGTCTTCTAAAATTATGTTCACTACGAAATTTCGAGTCTAATAAGATCAACTTGATTTTTGATGAATAGTAAATTATGAATAGTGATTTTACGCTTAGGATTAGTAATGTGACCAAATGGATTAGTAATCTTACTTAAAGAAAGTATTAATATAATCTAGGCACCTTGATTAAGTAATGTGATTCAATAAAATTGTTAAACAATGGTTTCATAAATTATTATTCAAGTATTAGTTTTTTTGGGTGAATAGTGTTTTTTAATTAAAAATTTAATTAAAAATATTTAGAAAATTATTTTTATAAAACGGATTTCATTTTTGAACTCAGAGCACCGATATTATGTTATGGTAATTTTTGGGGTTTTTTCTGAAAAAATGAATTTTCGGTGAATAGTGTTTTTATTTAAAAATTAAATTAAAAATATTTAGGATATTATTTTTATAAAATGGATTTCATATTTGTAATCAGAGCGTTGATATTTTTTTAAGGGGAAATTTTGGGATTATTCTGAGAAAGTTGAATTTTTGATGAATAGTGAAAATACAGTTTTTAAGTTACGGGTGTCTAATGACATCATTAAATGATGTATTAAGTATATATTCAATATGGTCGAATTTTGAATAGTAAGATAAGGTATGAGGTGTCCCAAGTGGCCAATACCATGTGCAAATTCCATGGGCAAGCCCATGGTTTTTCCAAAACCACTAATGAGGTGTCCCTTGGCCATTAATGCCTTGTCCCCTCACTTTCCCTATAAATACCCACCCATTCCTCCTTTGGTTTTCACTCCCAACTCTCCCCCAACGAAGTTATGGTCTCCTTACCTCCCAAGGAGTCCTCCCAAGGTGCCCCCTAGCCCTCAAGGTCCAAAACTTTGAGTTTCAAGAGTCACGTTTTAAGGTAAGGGATCTGATCTCTCTCTTTCTTTTCAAGAAATCTCTTTTATTTAATTTCTTTTATGCTCCATGTTCTTATGTTAAAGGGTGTTCTTTTATACTCCTATTACATCCCTTTTCATGTTCGCATAATGAGAGATCCCCTCTTACTCTCATTATTTCGTTTTATGAAGTTTTAAGTGGCGTCGTTAGGCTGCCGAAATTTTTGTAACCGATTCTTTCTCCCTTCTCATTTTTCAAGATCTATTTTCATGTAAAGTATTTCAAGTTCATTTTTATTATGTTGGGGTATGATCTCTAAATTTATCATACTGATCTATTATGACCATATGATGAGAGACCCCATTTGATCTCTTCAATTCAGTATTTTGAAGTTTTAAGTGGCGTCGTTAGGCTGCCGAATTTTTTAGTGGTTCTTCACCCTTCTCGTTTTGAAGTTCTACTTTCATGTCAATTCTTTCAAGTTCATTTTTGTTATGTTGGGTTATGATCTCTATATCTATCATAATGGACTCTTATGTTCATATGATGAGATACCCTATTTGATCTCATCAATTCATTTTTGTTGAAGTTTAAGTGACGCCGTTAAGCTGCCAAATTTTTAAGGGATTCTTTCACCCTTCTCCTTTTCAAAGTTCTAATTCCATGTCAAGTCTTGAAAGTTACTTTTTATTATGTTGGGGTATGATCTCTATATCTATCATACTGATCTTTTATGTTCATATGATGAGAGACCCTATTTTTCATCATCAATTCATTTTTGGTTGAAGTTTATGTAACGTTGTTAGGCTGCCGAATTTTCATAAGAGAAATCTTATTTTTGTCTTCCTTTCATGTTCTTCATTTCATATGGTATATTTTCAAATTTCATTACCATGTTCTTAAATCCCTTATATTCTGTCCCTCTACTGTTTTATGGGTCATTTAGCATTGTTTGACTCATGTCCCCTCTCTTTTCAACGTTTTCTAAAACCTTGTAACGTAACCGTTGTGCTGCAGAATTTTCGTCTCAAAATGTCTCTATCTTTTTCTCAAAATTACTTCATGTTATTAAGTGAATACTCAAAGATCTTATTTCTACACGGTTATTCAAATATATACAAAAATGTTCTATTTTAAATTCTGGGATTTACATACATGACACCCGTTTTCCCTTTCCGTGGGTTTAAAGTAACGTAAAGATCATGTCTTTAAAGCAGTTTTTAAAACGTTATGATTATGAAATGAAACCCATTTATTCTATGCTATATGGGTTATTTATGAAATGTTTGATGATGATATATGTGGCTCACATGATAATAAAGGAAAATTTAAGGGTGCGCCCTGATAGCGCTCCAATGCATTGGGTAAAGACTTAATCTCTAGAGATGACCATTTTAACGACGCCTTGGTGAATAACCATGGTAATTTTTAACGACACCTTGGGGATGGAACTTGGTGAAACGAAACGATTGTCAATATTAAATGTTGCAGCCACATATTCAAGTTATTAAAAATGTTATTTTTTTTATTATGATGTATCTCATGATTCCTTTCTCATGCCTTAAAGTTCTTTTCATGTCCTTATTGAAGTATCTCAAGTTCACATGTAAAATGTTCATATTGTTTCCCTTACTGGGCCTTTTGCTCACCCTTTCTTTTGATGTATGTCCCCAGGTTATGAGATGCAGTAATGAACCTAGGATGAACATAAGGAGAAGCCTTTCAAGTGTTTAAGAAGAATGTTTTATGTTTTTTTCATGTATTATGTTCCTAGTTTCCAAGAGACTAAACCTTAAAGATCCTCAGTTTTGTGTAATGTAATGAAAGTTTATGTTAAAAAAAGGCGAGATGCTATAACACCATTTTACTAGATATTATTTTAGGAACTGTTGGTAGTGGCCTAATGAGTTTTAATCACACCCTACTCAGGATACATGATGGGTACCCCAATATATTTCATGGTTGCAGGATAGGATAAGCGCCAAGGCCCCATGTTAGATGGATGAGTCGGAATAGAGCATGGATAAAGGAACTAGATGATGTTCGGGACCCACTTAAGAGTTGTTATTGTCTTTACTTTTGGGTTTTGATTTCGACACATGACATGTACTTTAGAGTGGCATATCTACTATTTAGTTTTGATATTGTATTCTGCTTGGGTCATCATGTGATATTAGTATCATCCTAGTTATGGTTATATATTTGTTTATTGGTTATTTATTTACACTGGGGTATTAATTTTATAAAGAGGTTTTGGTCTCCTCATGATTGATATTAACCGTTACTGATAGTTAGCAGCCTATAACATATAGGGATTCCCACTTGAGGACACACATAGGTATAGATCAGGGCACCAATGTGTGGAAGTCGGGTCTGGATGTTACAATCAGAGTTTTGTTTTCATTATTGCATCTAGAATATTATATTTTTTTGACCTTTTACAGATGGTTGGACATAATAGAATCAATTTTATATATTTAATTCTATCTTGTTGGATTTTCCTTGATTGAACTTATTCCATTACAATTAAGGGATTAAGTTCCTTTTCTCCTAATAAAATTTATATTTTTTATTTTAATATTGCTATATGTAATATTTTAACCTCTAGAATGAGAATTGTTGTATAGAAATTTTTTTAATCACTTTATACTATTTATGAAATCTAGAATTTTCAATAATTTACCTTTGATAGAAATCTACCAGAGAGATACACTATATTAGATGTTGAATAATATTTAGAGAATTTCTCTAATAATGTGGATGATCATATGAAATATGATGTAATTTTTAAGTATTAAACAATGGAAGATGATGAAAACTAGCTGAAATCCATGAAAATTGTTATATTGGATCATAATTAAAAGGAATATATAAATTAAAAGTTTTTTATTTAGTAATTATCATCATAAAAACCTTATAAATAAACAAATAATGAAAAAAAGATGATCTATTTATCATCTTATGAAGAATAGTGAAAACTTCATCCTCTAAGGAAATATCTAAAATATTAATTTCAAACAAAATTAATGAAATCTTCACATAACATATGTATTATAAATAATTTAATATAGAAAATAAAGACACATAATATAAGATATCTAGGATGAATAGATATATAAAAAACATAGAGATAGAGGTTAAAAGATGAAAACATAAAAATTAGCAAGTATCTAAATGAATTGGAATTTTTACATGTGAAAATTAATGTAGTATCAACTGAAATCTACCAAATATCTATAAATACTCCATGATATACTAGAAAAATACTGCAAATATAGCCTAATATCTAAAAATGAATAATTAAGAATCTGTCTATAAAAATTAAAGATATAAAAAATTAAAAAATATTCCTCAAAAAACAAAATCCCCTAAATTATCAATATAGAATTAGGTATTCTGAAGAAAATGGACGGAAAATCTACTAGAATTATATTATTGACTAAAAATTCATTGAAATATAAAATTAATGTCAAATTAAAGGAATAAAAGAAAATTTATATTTAAAGGTAATTATGCACTAAAAATTATATATCAAAGAAGATATAGATTATATTATTTATCCTCTCATATATTCATCATAAAACATTATCTAATGGAGAAAACATTTCTCCCTCTAGCGCATCAACCAATATATAAAATTAAATTCTTGATGAAACAACATTGGAAATATCTCTATTTAATTTTGAATTAGTATTTTTAAATTTTTAATAAGTTAAGTAATATCATGTTTCATGAATTTAACAATCCTTTATGTTTCCAAGAATTCATTTATTTATTCAGAAATTGTATCTCAATTGAAATAGTTCATATTCGCCATTAGATCTCTAACAATTTAATTCAATAGTTATATCATGTGAGATGATTAATTTTATATTTCATTATTTTTTTTATACCTAAAATTATTTAATTCTATGCTTATAAATAGTAAAATACCTCTTAATTTGAATGAAATTCATGATATCTTCTCAGTTAAGATGTTTTTGAAATTCTTTTCAAATGTATCTCTCTCTCATTCTCAAATCTATCATCAAAATTTAATTCAAAGATAAAATATATTTTTTGTTCCTTTTATACTATCATTTCTTTCCCTTACACCTATTTTCATACCTTTTTTTTGAATCAATTATGGAATAGGTAGAACAAGAGCTTGTAGATATCTGATTTGAATAGTTGCATTGAAGTAAAATACAGAGAGGTTGGTTAGACGAACTAAACAAAAACCCTTCTTCTTCATCATCTCCTTCCATATTTTCTTTAGTATCAACCTAAATATAATTTTTTTCATCAAAAACAACTCCCTCAAATCCCCTTGAAAATTATTGTGAGAATGGAATAGATAATGGTATATTGAAGATAGTTCTGAGTCAAAACAATCGTCCTCCTCATTAACTTTTATTCTTTCTAAGGCTAAAAAGGAGATATGAGGATGAAGAAGAAATTTGGAGGAAAATAAAACTAAATAAGGATTCAATTAGATGGATAGAAATACTTATTGATGAAGTATTCCATATTAATTTTTAATGATGGATTTTCATTTTTATTAAATATACTCTACCATTATAAGGTTGAATATTAACAAACATATATTTTTCACTCTACAATAATGATTTATTTTATCTTCATTATATGTTTTTTCACTTTTTATACTGCACCATAAGGTTGTGTGTCAAAAAAAATTAAACTTATAGGAATATTTTATTGAAATACTGATAAATAAAATCATAAATGTATATCTCGCATGTTCTAAATATTCTTGAGATTTATAAAAATCCTAATAAAATAAATCAAGGATATACCATCATACAAACACTATATTTATTTGAGTTCATACATAGGAAAATCAATATAACCATTTTTTATTTAAAATTTAAATTGTTCTATATTAGTCAAATAATTAAGTCCTTACACATATAAATATAGTAAACTTTATCCAATATTATACTTGTTAATGTTCTATACATTTTTTCCTTACATATATTCACTTAAGAAATTAGCTTTCTAGCTATAAATATCTCTATTATCAAATATTTTATCTTTTTTTACTTAATGTTAATCCATTATATATGAATATGATTCAATGAGTTCTTTATACTCTATATTAGTAGGTCATTTTAAAAATTAGGAGTTTAAAATCATATTATTTAAATAGTGCCATCTATTTCTCATAGAGGGGATCCCTATATTTTTTCATTAGGTGAGAGTTATTATTATTACAAATTCATAAATGTGGGGTGTTTTCTTGAAATATTTGATCTCATGGAGGATGAATAAATTGAACGGAGAGATTGTAGAAATGGATATCTTGACATTATATTGTTAATAATATCAAAGGGGGTAATATTACTTTCAACCAAACACTAATTATAATCAGAGGATATAACTTGTTTATCTACTTTTTTCAGTTATTATATAAATTTATTTAATCAAAATCTACATAATTTTTGTGTTTTTATATGCTTCAAATATATTATGTCTTATTATCATCAAAAGTTGGATTGTTGGGTCATAAAATAGATACCATAATTATCTATCCTATGTATTCATTGGTTAATGATTATTAAAAAATGATATTAATATTGTTTCTCTAATTTAATTTATCATGCCTCATGGTCAACAAAAAATGGAATATAGATAGCTCATCAATTAGATACCATAATTACCATCCTTTGTAAGGATGTGTATTATTGATCATTTGGAACTCAACTTTTTTATCTAAAAAATATACCTAAGTGTTTTAGAGTATGAAATAATAAATGGTTGACACTATGAAATAAAGGATGAAGACCCTGATAAACTATCCAACCTATTGAAAAGGGAGAAAATAAATATAGAAACATAAGTAAAAAACTAATAGATCTATATATATATGAAGTAATAATAACAAAAAAAATGTTTAAAGACCTCAACACACTAAAAATGGTTGAGTTATTGGTGAATCCTAAAATAAAAGGATGAAATAAATGACATGGAATCAATATGATTGACTACTATGGATCCTATCTAAATATATGATGATATATTAAGAATATGGATAATAATATGAAAGGATAATGAAAAATATGTAAAAATAATTCTATTGAATCAACCAAAATAACTATACTTTAATTTCTAATGAAACATAAATACAAAGAGATGTCATTAATAATTGATAACAGAAGAGTATGGATAAATCCTCCATGGAATAAAGTTTCTCATTTAGAAACCCTTACCAATACAAATGGCATAGTAAATTTTTTAATAGGAGAAGGTGAGATCATCAAAGAAAATAATATAATCTGATGAGGTTATTTATATAACACTAAACTCATTCTATAACTTGATAACAAGAAGATTAATTGAAGACAGTGAGGATCCATATCTTGATAATTAGACTCTGATAACTAGATAAATAAGTATAATAGTTATATATTTTTTTCAAATAAACATATCCCTTTCAATAATCTTATTACACATCATGAAAAGTTAATATAATATTATCTACATAAAATTGAAATAAATGAAGGACCAATAATAATCAAGTAAAATCCATTTCAGATGAAATGGGAAAATATGTATACAGTTATAGGAAGATCCATAAATGAAATAAAAATGAGGATAATTAATGATAATAAATGAAGTTTTGTCGGACACAATGGTCAAATGAGAAACCACATCAAATATCTAATGGCTATATTTATCAAGGGTTATTTGTTGAATATATAGAAATTTTATAAGACAGATCATTTAAATCATTTATGGAAATCACGAGAGATATAAATTAGTGAGGGAAATAATTATCTTGGATAAAATATATCATAATACATCAGTAAACCTCTGTTTTATCTTCTTTCATATCTATTTTAATGATAAATATATTTACCTATGTTATTTATTTATAATATATGTGTGTCCTTCATGACTTATCTCTCTTATTTTTTATATATTTAAAAATTAATCAAGGATCCCCTCTACTGAATTCACTCCATATATCCACCAATATTTTGAAAGAAAATTTCCAACGGAAGGGGAATTACATTTTTTTGATCTCATATCGAAGATGTTTTGAGGATAATAACTTTACAAATATTGATCCAATATTAAATAATTCATAAGGGTAAAGACTTTTTTATCTAATTGGTAAGTGGAAACTACTGTACTCAATGTTTTCCATAATAGGGTATATGATCCTCTAACCACTTTTGATCAAAATAAAAAAAATAATCTAGCGATATGAACTTAATATTTATATAAAATAAGGGATTTTGGATTTATTATCTTCAACCTCTAATTTTATTCCTTTTCTATCAATGATTTTTGATTTATTTTAATTATCTATATTACTTTGGAATATCTCAACATATATATTAAATTTAATATATTTACTTAATCCTGACCAAGTCTCTAGAGTATGGAAGTATAATTCACTCATGAAATTCTAGAGTTTTCTTTAATATTTGTATTAGGTACTACATTATCATATATTTAATATTCTTTCTCTAACATATCACTTAGAATTATAAGTCATGGATAACAATATCTAGATATCCATTTTACATAAATTTAATGTTATATCAATTACTGATATTTATTTATTTATCCTTTTTTATTTTTACACTTTTCCATGTTCCATTTATGTACATCACTAGTTTACTGTGATTTATTATTATAAATGTGTATCTTTAAAAAGTGTGATTTTACATTAACATTTCAATTCACCCCTCTCTTGAAGTTTCCTATCAAAGTTTATATTTTTTATTATACAGTATGTAACGAGATAATTGATTGTGGATTAACAGACTAAAACTTACCATTTCATACCAATTCAATATATTTTTCAAAAAAGGATCGAGAAAAAAATTATGTGGTCGATGTTGATAAACTCTATAAGATGCTAATGGATATAATTGTAGACTGATACTCAAAATTCATGTCTTCATTTTGGTAAGATATTAGGGTTTACTTTAAAATATAGATAAATTTTTTATGACATAAAATCCTCAAAAAAATATCCAATATGTGACGATTAACCTAAATGTAGTGTATATGGTTTACTCTTTTATTGATGTTTTAATATGCTTCATAAGATCACCGGATCTTAGATTATTTTACAAATGACAATAAAAATACTCATCAATTCAAAAGTTTCCATTCAAGGATATATAAGGGACGAATTGTTGATATCTATTATGATTGATATAAGTGAAAGAGATATTTATTTTGGTAAATAACATGGTTAAAGATGAAAAAAATGAAGATTTATTTAATAGAAAGGCATTTTAATACTACCATTATTCAATATAAATAATATTTTGACCATAGATGATAATTATTTGAATTTATTATTTAGGAATATGTTTTTTCTATCATCACATTAATTGAGAAACTATTGTACTGAGAAATAGGGGAATCTAGTGTCAAGTTTTGTAGTCCCATTTAATTTTCCTTAATTTATAAAAGAGATTGATTATTAGTTTTACCCAAACTCATAATTCAATTGATCATATGAAGTGTTCTATAAATAATAGTGAATTAAGTATAATCCAAATCTATTACATGTGACCAAATGGGATGTAGTATATTGAGAGTATAAATACTTTTTTTAGATAGGAATTCAAATGTTATTGACCACCAGTGAAGGAAGTAATATGATTGAACCTTACTCCCTTGGTTTAGGTATCTTAGAAACATGGTCCGATTCGGGGGGGACATTTGAGTTATAGATCAAGATGAGATAAATGTGGATTGACATTTTCATTAATAATACTTTACTATTTATTTTCAAGGATAAAAATTTCAATAATATGAAGGTTATAAAACCAGCCAATTTTTAGAAATTATTTTTTATATTTATTTTTTTTTGTAAAAAATCCTAAATTATTTAATTTTTGGTTTTAATGGTTGCATTAATTATTTAATTTATTTAATTTTTAATTCCATTTAGCTCAAGGATCAGTGTCAGACATAGGACTGGTGAACTAAGTAAAAAGGGAGAATAAATATATCATGGTACAATTGATTTTAAGGTTTATAAGATGTATAAAAAGAAAACAACGATAGGATGTAGTTTATTTAATGAAAAATATTATAAAATTTAATTAGAATAATGTTTAGTCAGAAATTTGTACTTTTAATTTAAAAGTAAATCCTTCTAGTCATGTATCACGTATCTATGCCTAGGTATTTTATTACTATTCTTTATTTTTCTTCCCTCATCATATTAAACCCTCCCCCACTATAAGTAAGTGTATTTTATTCAAATCACAATTTAAGATATAGATTCCTCTTATACACCCATTAACATATTCTTTATTTTTGTGGATTGCAGTTATTTTTTAACTAATCCTAGGTTGATGGTTTTTATAATATTTTTTGTGATTAGTGTTTCCAATTATAACTACCCAAACTGTTATGTGGCAATAACTCCAAAGGAAATTGGATTTTTTTTCTAGATCAAGGGGTGATCAAATAATTGGGATTTGGATTAGATATATGAGTGTATTAAAATATCTATATGGTCTTTTAGGGTGTGTTTTGATGTTTATGAAGGGTACGGTGATTAGGAGAGCATCGGAGTTGGGTCAGGTTCTCCCTACTGATGAATTAAGTAGAAGAGTGCCACTAGATAACTAGCCTTGTGGGTCCAGGTACCTGATGATTTTTCTAGGGGTGGAAATACCCCCTAGACCTCTACTGGCTCGCTAGAGGAGGTGTATTGGGTGGCTAGTAGAGGTTCTAGTACATATTACAACATGACTCGATACCCAATAAGCACTACATTGATTGTTTTAGCAGGGAAATGGTGGTCATTTCACCATAAATCCCCCTTAGTCATTCAATGTGCAGGGGATTAATAATTGACAATTTTGAGTATACATTACCCATTTTTAAACCTCTATTCCACCTTGATGTACCCCATTGATGATGGGTTATTCAGATGGTATTTCTAGAGTGATTTAATGGTATGATCCCTCTCTTCTTCACCTTTCTCACTTGATCTTTGGTTTTTGTTGATTTGTTTTGGATTTAAGTTAAGGTTTAAATTATGATTCCACTAGATCATGGTGAAATCATCTTAGATGAAGGGTATTTAGAATTTTATGGAACAATCATGTCAAGAGATGATGAATGAACATAATATTCAACTATTTTCATGGATGTACATTATTTAGAGGATTTATTTATGTATTTGGATTAATTTAAATGATATTAGTGGATGAATGAGTTTTAATTGATGCGAATTTTTCCTTATAGAGGTGTCCGGGTTGCATCATGTACCTTCCATGCTCTGGTATTTGGGGTTTCAGGGATGCATAACGGATCAATGAATTTTCAAGAATGATACCACTTTGGTTTAAATTGGTAAATTAATTATAATTTTTTTTATAACTAATAGATTTATGGATTATGATTGAGATTGGTGCTTGTGGAAGGTACAAGTTTATCCTTAGGCATGGATGAGGCTTGGATAAGCATAGAATAAGGATGGTAACTCTATATAGAGGTAGTTGGAACCAATAATACTTAACCATATTATTATTTATGTATAATTGTGCATCCCAATATGGGTGTTCAGTCTTGGATAATATGAAAGGGAATTATAGTGACCTAGATAGTAAATTAGGTGGCATAGAACCTCAAAGTGATTGTATTTATTTCTCTCACATATTTGATTGATCTAGAATCAACTAATGACTTTTAAAATGAGGGTCAATGATGCGATTTGTTTATTTAAGGAATGGAGTAAGTCTATGGGCTTGGAATGAGATTTTTATAGCCTAGGATGGATCTCCTACGACCAGAAAGGTAAACAGGTGGGGATTAGGCCTAGAGGATCGGTTAGATGTCCAATTTCATATGAGTGAATGAGAGTTCCCTTATAAGTGTGGATTAGAGTATAGATGTAGGGTTGAGATTAATATATCCCCAAGGGCTTGGTATAGTGTGATAAGTAGGTTTTACATAAAATGATAGGTTGATAGCTATCCAATAGGATATGTAATATCTAGATGATGCATGGGTCATGAGAATTGTGGGGGGGGGGGGGTAGCCCATGTTTTCCCAAGGGGCATTGTATGTGTTCTTTTTGTGTTGATCCATGGTTACCAAAACTAAGTAATTTATGTGTGAATTTATAAAAAACTTGGACTATTCTACTAAGTCCTAGTTAATGTTAAGTCTATGGGTTGTGGAGTCAATGTTCGGTTACCGATGTAGGTTGGTATCAGTGATTAGAGATAGAGTTTGGTGTAATAATATTAGTGGACACCTTCACGAGTGATATGGGTATTTTTTAGCTTAGATTTATATGTCTGGTGTGGTAGGTTATATCCTTTGAGGTTAGACAATGAGTCCAAATGGAATTGAGATATAGCAGGGGTGGTTGGGATGAGTCATGTATGATTAATACCTGGTTGTGAACTATGATGTGGGATGAGTCAGACATATGGGATACTAGCTATGAGCTATGTTTGGGACTATGATTTCCATATTTATTTGGTTAATTTTGTATATATTGATTGAATTATTCAGTTGATTGCAACATGGGGTCGTGGTAATTGGGGTGTTGAGTTGTACCGCCCTGGTGCTTGGCACACCAGATGATCCATATTTATTGTCTATGTTTAAACTAGTATAGATTACAAGGAACCATATGAAATTTTATGCACATTATCAAAATAGTAAAGAGCTCGGATTCCATCTATAACTTTCTATAACTATGGTGAAACTATTCAAGAGTCTAGGACATCATATGAAATTTTTCCACTTTTGGTTCGAGTAGCCAAGATCCAAGTATTCCATATGAAATTTGGAATCTATTTACAAATGGGTAGAGATTGTGGAAATCTAGATGAAATTTTCTAATAATTTTTAGATCAAATGAGAGCCTAATATACCATATGGAATTCATAATATATGTTCAAACTAATAGATATTATGTGATTATATATGAAATTTGACACCCATAATTAGAGTGTTTGAGAGATGGGATTACATGTGGAACATGTTGACATCTATTATCAAAATATTATAAATATAGGGTTGAATTTAAAATCATTATATTCATTAGAAAAATATGAATATAGTTCCTCAAAGGTGAATAGACTATGCATGGTCATGCGTCTTGGTGGACTAGTTAGTTTACGATGACTTAACATATATGTTTGTATGTTATATTTTTTTCTATTTTTTTTCTTATATATACACATGTATATGACTGAATATATTATGGGATAATAGTGAGACCCTACTGAGATATATTTCTCAATCTTTACATATTCTCCCAAGTGCACATGTAGACCTTATTTATGGCATGCAGGTTGAGAAAAGATTGTACAGTGGATTTGGTTGTATCATATTGATGGTATTTGGAGGTGGATATGCATTGAGGACCAGGTTGGTATGAGATCCAAATCTATATTTTATCATTTTTTGTTTATATACAAGATGTTATCACTAGGTTATATATTAGAATATATTATTATGTAACTATAATTATAATTTTTTTTATTACATGGGTGTATGTTGTTTATTGTGGTTTACTTCCAGATGTAATTTCATTTATTCATACTCTAATTATCTATTGTGTATTTTTTTGGATTTTTTTAATATATTAGTGGTATTGAGAGTATATTCTCCCCAATATTGATCATATGCTCTCACAACTGACTAGAAGCCTTTGGCATATTGGAGGGCGCACTTGAGGTTATGTAGAGACTATAACTAGAGTGTCATTAGGGTGATTTTATACAATTAATTTCAACATGGTTTTTATATATATAATAAATTGATCTACCTCAATATTTCTAACTCAAGATTTGTTTATCACTTGAGGTAGGTGTATTAACTCTCTTTTTATGAATGTAGTATTTTTAGATATACAATGTTATTTGTGATGGTTTGATTTAAAATTTTTTGATAACATAAAATAATATGATATGATATAAAAAATAATTTTTTACTTAAAATCATGCGAAACTATTATTTATAAGTTATTTTTTTGTATTATTGGATTTAATAAGTTGTGATTATGAAATAATATTTCAATATTGTGTTTTATACTGAATTTATTTCACAATACATGGAGTGATCCAATGGTAATATAATTATGAAACGATTTTTTCCATAATTTATTATATACCCTATGATATTGATTCTATTTCTATTATAGTGATAACATTAATTTGTTTTATATATGTGTTCTTAACAATTCATAGAGTGTACTCATGCAATGATTTGATGATTATATCCTTTATATAAGTGTCAAGTTAGGGGTTTTCTATAGTGATACAATACATTAAAAGGGAGTGGAAGATCTTGTTTTGGGAAATGATGATTTTCCAAATGGTGACCTCTTCCAAAAAATAGTAATATAAAGGATTAAAGAGCATTCATCAAGGAAAAAAATGGTCAAAGGGAAGATTTTATACTTTCGTGGGATATGGTGGTCTAGAAAAAAGAGATTTATATGGTATGAAATAATATTTTTATGATGTTATTTTTTTTAATTATATAATTATTATGATTAAATAAAATTTATATTCAATTGTTTCTAAAAAATGATAAAAGTAAGCTGGGATGAATTAACCATTACATTAAGAAATGTGTTCTAAAAGTAAAAAAAATAAAACATTATATTATTACTTCATAGAAAAAAATTAAAAATAAAAAGTGTATGCATTCTTCATAGTTAACATTATTAAATTATGATAATAAATAAAAAACACTATGATAAAAAGTTGAAAATATTTTGTCTCACGGTTTCCAAGATGTTGAAAAATCTATCAAAACCACAATTGAAAGAAAGAATAATATTATCTTTAAAATAATCATTTTTAGAGATAAATAAAACATCAGAGAAAGTTATAGAAATGGAAAGTGAGATTTTTAGTTATGTTTTGAGGGAAAAATATCACTCTACTTCAAGAAGAAACAGGTGGAATTTTCATGTGCCATAAGACTACTCAAATATCATGGTATATAGATTCCTCAAAAAAGTTTCCTAATTCAATGATGTTTTTTTGAGAACTTCCCTCTAGGGGTAGACCACATATTTCATTAAATTTCCAATAAAATGGTTCCAGGACCATAAATACCATTTTTGAGGGTCTTTTGGGTGATCTTTGGGCTCAAAAGACGCACTTATATGGGGGTATACCCCATAATTTGTAGTGTAGTCTGGTTATAATGAATCAATTTTTATGTTTTTGAAGCAGAAATGAACTTATAGATCAAATTTTATGGATGTTTATTATTATGAATAAATTAATTCTTATTCATCCCAGTCCATTCTCCCTAGTCCATTCACCTGAGTCCCCATTTTTTTCTATAAATGAAACTACTCACCTCCCCTTTTGATATGTGTGTGAATGAAATTCGAAATAGAGATAAGTTAGGATATCCCTTCACCCTACATATTCTATAACCCCTCACTAGGTTTACAATCACACTTATTATCTTGGGGGTCATATATTTGGGTAGGACTTATCCCTTATAAGCCCTGGAGGGCCCCAACTAGGGTGCTCCTTCACTAGAGAAACTGTTCTCTTAGGGCTCTACACAAGGTCAATCATTCTCCCAATGTCCTTTTACTTTGGAAATATTTTTCCTAAGGCCCTTTAGTAAGGAAAACCTTCACCCAAGGCCCCTTATAAGGTGGATCCCTTGTCCAAGTCCCCTTTACTAATGTGAACCTTCACCCAAATAACTTAAATTGTGAGATACTTTACCCAATTACCTTTACTATGGGGAGACTTCATCCAAGGACCCTTCCTAGGGAGCATCATCTCCCAAGGCCCCTAGATAGGGTGAGCTTACTCCCAAGGTCTCTTACTAGGGAAAAACCTCCTCGAGAAATCCTTACTAATGTGAAGACTTATGCAGTCCCTCTACCTGTGAGAGGCCTCACCAAGGATCTTACTTAGGTGAGGCCTCGTGTTATACCTTATTAGGTCAAAGAAGATTATTTGTCCCTTGGTAGGTAAAAACAACTTGGCTACCCATCACTTAGGCTAACACCTTATCTAGCCTTCATTGGGGATAAGAACCACAACTACCCTTCACTTGGGATATGAACCATGGTGATATCACACCTAAGAGCCATGTCACATAGGTCTCACACATGGACACTAATTTACCCATGTCTCACACTTGGACATCGATTCACCCAGGTCTCACATTTAGAGACCTCATTTCCCAAGTTTCGCACCTGGGCTCCCATTCGTACCATACAAATCTTGATTTTGGATAATCCACTTGGTTTCCTCAAATTCATTAAGCTGAGATAATCCTATTGGTTTACCAAAGCTCCTCTAGTTTATATTATCCACTTGGAACCCTAATATACATTCACCTTTCCCACTTTCCTAGGTGAAACATGAATGGGATTCCTCTTTATGTGTAATCCCTATCCACATCCTATATAACCATCCTACTAGGTGTAAGACCCCAAAACCTCATTTACCAGAGTGACCTTGTAACACCATGATATTTTATTATATATTTTTCATTAATAAAATAATATGTTTAATAGATTCCTTTACATGAAACACCAAACCAAAACAAACTATGATACATTTTTCAAAGATAAAATAATAAGTATTAAATGTGATCATTGTTATTTAATCATTGAATTAGAAGGTATAAATAAAAGTAGAATCATTTTTAAATATATGTAAAAATAAAAACAAAAGGTTATTTTTAATATCAATTCATTGATAGACTTCAACACATATAGATAAATAACTAATAAGATCATTTTATGATTAAAATATATTTTCCCAAAAAAATCCCTTTTAAGCGCTATATATTTTTATTTTATGAAACTAAGAATATTATGGTTTAATGTTGATACAATGTATTATTGATAATATTAATATAATAACTATAATTTAATTAGTAATTATTAGTAAACAAGAATAATAATGGTTAATATTTAAAAAGTCATTTTCCTACAAAAACAAGTTTTCATTATATATTATATTTCTATTTAAAAGTTAAATTCTAAAATTTTAGAATTTTAATTTAAAAAATGAACTTCATTGTAGAATTAGGCATAAAAATATTATCTTAGGATAACATTTTCATATTTCTCTAAAAATATTTATTTTTAAGTGATTAGTTTAAAATATCATTTTTACTAATATCGTGACTTTTACGACACAATTAAGGTATACGAATGAATTAAAAAATCTATAAAAATATTTTCATAATAAAATATATATTTAATTATTAAATAACACATCTAAAATATTTTTTTTGAAATTTATAAACCTATTATCAACATTTTACAAACAAAGTAAATTAAAAAAATGCTTTTATTGTTAAAAATTTATTATTTAAGAATTATTTTTTATCAATGCTTAAATTTTATTATTATGAAAGGGTTTTCATATTTTTAATATGAATACAAAAATTATATTGTAAGGTTTATTTTATTTTTAGTTATAAAAATAAGTTATTGAGGGTAAAAAAAGAGTTACAATGGTATAAGAAAATTAGAGTAAATGTTAAAAATAAAGAGAAAAAACCATAAAATCCTAAAAACTATTTTAAAATGTGTGGTTGAAGGTTTTATTGACCCACACTCATACCATATCCATTATTTACCACTATTGGAGCCACTTTACTTAAATAGTGCACCTCTTATGATAAAACGGTCACTGAATTGATATTAAAAATAACCTTGTTTTTCATTAAGATAATTTTTGTGTTCACTAATCATTTTAATTTATGGTGAATATACAACCCGTGGATGAAATTTTAATATAATTATAATGAATTTAAATGGATTCTACCATCTATTTTATTATTTAACTTTCATAGGTTTTTTATTTTAAAGGTAATTATGTTGTAAGGGTTTCATTCCAAAATCATTTTCAAATCGATATTATTATGAGTGAATTTTAATATGAGGAAAAATAATGTGAAATTTATTATTGATATAGCACCATTTTCTTATTCTTTATTTATTATTCAGTTTTAACAATCCTATCCCAATTTATTTTCCCTTAGTAAGTAATTTACTCTATGTGACACTTCCAAGTGAAATTGACACCACCTCTTTTTTTCAGATGGGAATATTCCTCCTCTATATCCATATTCATTAAAAGATTTTGTGGAAGTCCTTAAATATGATTCAATAATCATTTAAGCAATTTTTATATTATTATTAATTTATTTGTAAATGTTTTATAGAAATATTTTAATATTTTCAACAAGGGTTGTTTTTTTCAAAAGTGTGAAAATAATCTCTATTTAACATTTTGTGTGTGAATACATTCTTGTACAACTATTATTATTTATGAAGTTTCATTTTAATTTTTTTAAATGGTTTTAAAATTTAATTTTATCTTTAATTATTTTGAAAATAAAAGAAGATACTATTATTTTTATAAAAACTAAAAGTTTGATTTTAAAAATAAATTCTTTATTTTAAAAATAATTATTTAGTGTTTTTACGTTCTCTCAAATAAATTTTCTGAAACAATATTTATTTTATATTTTTTTAATACCATTTCTGGTTTTAAATGTTAATGTTTTTATCAATTGAAATATATTTCTATTTAAGGAAAAAAATATTATTTTTTTATAATTTCAAAAAAAGGATATTTCTTCCTGTCTTTTAAAGTGAATTATACAATATTATTAAAAGGTTGTTTTACTCTATGTAAACAGACTTCTATATTCCTTATGTTACACTTTGATTATTTTCATATGTTACCATACACTTACTTTACCTAGATGGATCATGATGTTTTTTATGGGAGTTTTCACGAAACCCATTTTTCCATGGGTTTAATTAAGTTATGTTTAGAATATGAATGTTTTAATGTTATATTGACACACCTATGTATAGTTTTAATTATGTGGGGAATGGGAAAGGAATTATATAACCATCCAATGAACTGGGTAGATCTTGATATATCATGAGATCAGGTGAAATAGAATGAGGAGTGAACCCAAATCCCAACGAGACTGTGTCCATTAAGTTAATAATGGGTTTTTAATTATATATCTATCCAATGAGTTGGGTAAATAATTATATATCATAATATTATTATAGGATTTAGGAATCGTTTCTCACAACACTATGGGAATTAGTAATTGATTCCTTCTCCAATATGTTTTGATAATTAGAAATATATTTCTGATTAACTATGTTATGAGAACTAGGAATCTATTCATGCTCCACTATGTTAAGTGGATCAGGAAGTGATTATATCTCTACTTTGTCATGGATATCATGAAGTGACTTTTACTCCATTGTGTTATAGGAAATGGGTAATGATTTATGATCCTTGATTTTATGATTTATAAGATTATGTTTGTGTCATAATAATATGTTTTTTATCAAACTCATGTTATGTTGTCTTATATAACATGTTATGATTAGATCCTTCATTTTAGTATTATGATCAATGGTTATTTGGGTATAAACTCTTAATGTGATGTTATTGGACTTCTATTATATTATCACACCCACTTTCTTATCTTATTCTTATCTTATGCTCATTTATGATCATAATTTTTTTACCTCTTATGTTTATCCTCACTAACTATATAATTTTTCTACTTTATTATATTTCCATTACCCTTCTTAAAAATATATGTATAAAGTAAGATAAGTATAAAGGGGGGTATAATGGGGTAAATTATGGATTAATGTTCATAAATTTTCTAAAATAAGTTTTTATGTAATTCATCTTTAAATGTACTGAACCTTTATGGTCTAAGGGATTGTGTGAGTTTATTTTGAAATTTAGTATAGGAAATATATCCAAGTTTATCTTAGGTTATCTAACTTTACATAAAAAATAGTGCTTAAATTATGTGTTTTAACACCATATCTGGGAGTATAGGTTTGGGGAACCTCACACCTACCATGTTAAAAATGTCCAAGAATTAAATTCATAATCCCAACCCATATCTGGGTCTCACCCCTTTTTTAGAATAGGCTTACCATCTGGGAGGCATCAATGCATAAACCCCAAATTCAATACCCTATTAGGAACACTCATACAATACAACCAGAATTATTTTATCTGTTTTTATCACATAGATTATGTATCACATGGGATTATAGGTTTTAGTTTATCATTTCATTTTCATTATTAGGGAAAGAATACATATTTTTTTACTGCATGTTGTTAAACTGTATTGACTGATCCTATCATATTTCATTAAACTATAAGCATCAAACTACATAAGTTTTGATTCATATTAACTATGATTCATAGGACACATATTTGAGGTTAAATCCTGATATCTATAAACATATCATTCCTATTATGTAATGAGTATAATATACCCATTTTTTTGAATACCTAGAGTTGGTATTATCTTCATGGTTTTTTCCTAAATGCCTTGAGTCAATATAATCCCCTTGTATTCACTATATTTGAGCCTCCTACTAGGTGTAATCCCCAAAAATACCTTTTATTGTTTATTCATTGAAAAATAGGATAAACCAAAAGGTTATATCGTATTTAAGACCCACACTAACAACCACTAAAAACAATTCTCATACTTATCTATTCCACATCATATTATAATACTTGGAAGTGGTCCTTATCAACTGACCTTAAAAGGTAAGGAGTTCCTAGTTAAGTATCACTAAACTATATGGGTTATAATTCCATTTATATGAATATATAGAGTGAACAATTTTTATGACTCATCACAACATTATAACACCAACAACCTACCCATATGGAGATAAACTATAGAGTTCCCAACTATGAATTTAAACAATAGAATCACTAAATGATAAGAGAATGTTATAAAACCTATGATGAACAAAAACATTCAATTAAAATAATGTTTTTGTTTAGATAACTAACACAAGGGTAATCGTTCCCACATTTTGATTTTGGAATGATTCATATTTTTTTTTAAATCTATAAGTGAATCCCATAATGGGAAATGATCCCCCCTAAATATTGAGATGAGTCTGACCTCCCATCCTATTAACCAATGTGTATTCCAATGAGTCCCTGGTAAGAAATCCCAAAATACTCCTTCCTTTAAAAATAATGTTTGAAATGACATTTACTGTCATAGATACTGAATCCTTCATAAGTTTCTAATCATCCCAAATCATTTTCCATTAGAAATAATATTTCGAGACATTATTTTGATGTAAAAAACTAATAATTGAAATAAATATTTACAAAAACTAGAATACATGTAAATAAATAAATAATAGTTTTTATAAAATAAATTAAAATTAAAAAAAAAATCATTTTCTAAAAATAATTATCTATTTTATTTTTTTAAATTAAATACATCATTCCAAACTCTAATTATTTATAAAAGTGGGATTTTATTGTTATAAGGTGAAATGATAAAATACCTTATTTTAAGTATTAAATAATTTGATTTATAAAAATATTTAATAATTAATCAATCTTTACTATAAATACTCAACTCCCCACCCTATTTATCTTTACTCTAAACTTATTAACTTCCTTGAGTATGCTTCCTCTATTTTTATTTCTCATATGTCTCTTATAGAAAATATTAAGTGATTAAGGAGTTAGATTTTTAGTATTACGAGTTGATAATTAATTTAAGATTTTTTATCTTCTTGAACTAATTCAGTGTAAGATATAACTACTTTAACCAACACAAAGGCCTTCTTAAGTACTCCTAGTATTATAAATAAGTGAATATTTGGTATTTAAATTGATATACTGAGGGAATATCTTTAAAAAATTTCTATATATCATGATGGTATTATACATATAATATAAATTTCCATTTAATTTTAAATAATTTATTTTTGTTTTCTACCTTGGTAAATAGTTTATACAACACATTAACAGACACTTTCTCAAGATATTTTCCTCCTTAAATCACCTTCCATTGGGAAATAACCTAATTAATTGAATGTGTGTTTCCTATATATAATTTTTTTCTTGATTAGGGATATCCTTGAACCAATAAGCTCTTTTATTCATAGATTATCCTTAAATATCGATCAATTGATAAAAATTGTTATGTTATTTCATATGTATTCATTTTTTTCTAGTGTTTCATTGATCCCTAGATAATTTATAGGATAACTCGTGTAGAAATAATATATCCCACGATGAACTGATTAATTGTTAATCTCTTTTGATTCTATGAAATAGGTATTGGAAGTTAGCTTATCCCATTATGATAATGAGCCATATTTTATGGTCTTAGATTTTTTATATAAATATTGTTAGCCTCAGTAATATTTTTATGATATATAGATTCATGTATTAATTTTTTCTCATGATTATTAATTATTCTTATTTTAATTCTAATTATCCTATTAATTTTTAATATGACAAAGTGTATAATATTATTAAACCCATACTAAGATATATAAACTCATTATTATTCCACTTTTAAGGATCACAAATCACATTAAACATTAAACATGTAATTTTAAAATATTTCAAAATATTTTTCTAATTTTTTTTAGAAAATATATGTAATATATAATTGATTTTAAGATTTATTGTATATCCTTTATTATCCCCCTTAATCTATCAAATCTATCTTATACCCTTTTTTTGAAATTAAAAATTAATTATAGGGAGATTCAAACATTTTTAATTTGTAACATTGAATTATGATTACTTAAAATATAATTTTGAAACTAAAATTGAATGATTCCAAGAAAAAAATTTAAAAAAATCATACCAAATAAAATAGTCGAAGAAAATAAAAAAATAACCTTAAATTAAAACAACCACATAGAAAAGAGAAAAAGTAATTTAATTGATCATTTATAATTTTAGAAAATAAAATAACCCAATATAAAAAAATAAATTATTCAGATGACACAAGTTTATGAATCAATTTAGACTTGGATGGAGGTATGGGTGGATATTTCTTAAAGGAAGGAGTGGAGGAAGAGGTGGAAGGATTGTCGACAACTACAGGAAAAAATACTCTACCAATATACAAAAAACAATGTTTAGTCCTAAACCTTGATTTTTATCTCAGTCTCTATGTTGGAATTCTCAAGACTTTTGCATGATTCTATATAATTAATCTAAAAGTATAAGAGAAAGACCTCGCAAAAGTCATCTTCTTTGAAGGATATGAAGAGGTATCTTTCTTCTCAATAGATTAAACTACAAATTTTGATTTTTCTTTCATGTAAATGATGGATACATCAGAGAAAATGTTTAATCTACTATTGGAACCTCTATAGGTATCTGGAGATACTATTATAAAGGATCTTCTTCCACTAATAGAAAAGAGTGTATCGACACATAGATCAATTTGGTTATTGAAGTTAGATTTGTATAAATTTGAAATTATAGGGAAGTCTTGTCTATATATATGATAAATTGAATATATAAAATTATTTATTAGCCTTTTAAAAGTTTCAATTTGGCTATAGGAAAATATTTGAGAAGTTATATAAAACATAATTTCCTAATGAGAACTGGATAGAGCTGTAGGAGGTTCTTAAAAGACTTTTTTTAAATCTTATCAGCCAAGAATCATAAACTGATTAGTCTTTCTTCAAAAGATGTGATATGATGATCCAAGTTAGAATTTTTATTAATGATCACCAGATAAAACTCAATGAAATTAGTAGATTGTTCTTTAGACACTTGAGCACTGGAATCTGGTGGTACTAGTACAACATGCCCAAGAGGTATGTATATTATAATCTATTTTCATTTATATACGACTGGTGCAATAGGAAATTCTTCTTACTCTATGGAACTAAAATCCTCTTCTAAATAGTTTGTATAGAGATTTGTAACTCCCCCATTTATCCTATTTAATATAGTTGAAAAAATATAGTTTTTTCTGATGATAAGATCAATGGAATATATAACCATATATCGGATCTACTTGGTTAATTCCATTGACTCATCCACTTTAACTTCAACTTTTGGAGTTTGGTCATTGAGAAATAAAAATAACTCATTTCGAGAAACATTATTTTAAATACCTTATCTTCTGATAACTTCTTTGGTGTCCTTTAACTCACCAAACAGATCCTTCCTAAAATCTTGCAACAACATTAGAGAGAGGATACCACATTGAATTTAAAGTATCTAAGATGATAATTAATTAAGATCTTAAAATAGTTATCCAAACATATTATAAAATTCTATAACCACAAAATATTTTGAATTAGATGTGTCACATAGCTGAAAATTCTTAATAAAAGAAAACTTTATCACATCCATGCTTTTTTGTCCTGTACAATCTCTCCTTCATATATGTCTTGAAACTCTGAATCTCGTCAAGTGCAGCTGTTTAATTTATTGACTCAACTATGAGTATGTTATGAATCATATCACTTTTTTATAGCATGATAAATCCAAGCTCAATTACATTAGACTTAGTATAACAGATCCATTTAATATAATTCACTTAGGCACTCATAACTTAAACTTCTTTAGCATTCACACCAGATAAAATTGATTATACTTATTTGATGTTCTTTATAAAAGTGGTCTTGGTTACCATCATCTCAATTAGATTATCATATTAATCCTAATACATTGAATTGTCCTTTGACTATATGAAATTATCCTTGTAATTTATTATCTCCTTCTTCATCTCATTATAATATAATTTCAGATTATAAAATTCTATCGTCACAGTCGAGGAAAAAGTTTTCATGTGTATATCATCATCAGAATGTTTATAAAATTTTCATTAATTTGGTACCACATCATAAAATTGAGGATAAGATGGAATGGGAAAGTTATGCTAGTATTGGATCAAATACTATGTACTTAATCTCAAGTAATAATCCTCTTCTAGTAGTAAGAACACTATACACCATCTCAAATGGATTTTCCACCTCTTCTTCAGCTCCATAAACTATCATAAAAGATATAAAAACTAGCTAAATAGATTCATATGAACTAGTGACTACTACTTATTTTCTCTGAACTACTTCCACCGCCATTCATTCATCTAAAACTATAGTCAATGATTTTTTTACCATGGTCTCATGAACATCTCTATTAGGCACCATCTCAGTATGTACTGCATATCTAGGAGGATAGGTAGTGTATTTCTCCCCATGATTTAGTCATTGAGGTGGTATAACCACCCAGGCTCCATCTTTCAAAAACACAACCCATATACGATTAGAGGTATAATAATAGTTGTAACCAATTTTTTTCAGAAGAACTACTAAAAGTTTGTTTCTCTTTTTTCACTTAACATATTCTTCTTCATTTAATTCCCCTTATTTATTCTTCAAGATCAAAAAAATAATCCTTCCATATGGTTAGTAATTCATATTGCCTTTACACCAGCAGCAGTAGTGCATTAACTTCATCTTGTACCATAGGAAATTTAATTAGACTTTATCAATCAGTGCATATAAAAGATACATTTCGTGAAATAATAACTTTTCCATACCACCTAATCTTTGAGAAATTTGAGTCTGAAAGAGCTTACAAAACACTTTACATATGGATTATACGTCCCTTATAGATTTATTTTCAAAATAATAGGACCCTAACATAAACTTCAAAAAATTATTTCCTTCAGAGCTTATAAAAACTAAATACTAGAAAAAATTATACTCACCATTGTGATGACATCACATAATCTCTACCATATCAACATGTGAAACAAATAGATATTTAACCTTCACATTAATTAAAAGAAAATCCTCTATTTTTTGAACTGGAACTCAAAATTACTCATAAAATCTTTTACTTCTTCTTCAAATAATAAACCTAATATCTTCTAACCAAATAAAAACTCCCATCTTTCAAACTGAAATATATTCTTTAATAGTATCTATGTTCCTTTCAACCAAATAATGTCAACAACCTTTCTCACAAGCACCTTGAATAGTGAAACACCAACCTTGGATTTCTTATAAGATCAAAACTATAAGGCCCCAGCCTTAAACCTTACTTAATATTGAGTTATTACAAGATTACACATTGAGGATCTTTTCGGGTTTAGAGTTTTAGAGAATTAGATCATAAAACTTGCATTACATTCCACATATATACAAAGTGGTTACATAAAGATAGTATTCTTCATTCCCATCAATGGAAACACATTTAAAATAAAACATGGATTATTTCTTGACACTTCCTTGAAACTATCATCATATCATGTACCTTTCCCTTGACCTGTGAAAAACATTTCAAAAACACTTGGGATGAGCATAAAAACTCAGTATGGGTTATAAAAAAACATGGAAAGGAAACATGAGTTCATATATACATAAGAATGAAATCATACTTTACCCATAAAACATAGGCACTTTAACATACCTCATAAAATCATGAATAAATCATAGAAATCATACGATATAAAGGTAACTTGAGGCATTCATAACATTCTTACGTAGGGAGTAACCCTCTTGGTTACGTTTGGAATACCCATCATAGTATATTCCCTAAATCTCTTCGGAGAAACCTTAACGTTTCACTCCTTCGCGTTACCCAATGCATTGGAGAGCTATAACGGGCTCACCCGTCCTTAGATTATCACGGAACCACCCGTCTTCATAATAATGCCCAAGAACCATAACATAATTCGTATCACATAAGACATGCATAAAGAAAACATAACATTTCCGCATTTCAATCATGAGATATCAATACAACACATTGATATAATAAAAACATTATGAAAACCATTTTCAATACCATTGTAAAACATGGTATTTATTTTTCATTTAAAAAAAAGGGCATGGCTTGTAGAGGAAGCCGAAACTCAAATAATGGTCACGGCGGCGGAGAAGTCGTTGTTGCCGCATACGTACAACAAGAAAAACATTCCCTTTTGTCGTTTAGTAAAACGCTTCCTATAAAAAAGATTCTTTTTTAATAAGCGTAAAAGTCAAAGAGGTTCATACACCGTATAAAAGAAGGTTGTGTATAAAATAAAATATGCCTCAATGAAAGGAGATTGAGACGAAGTCCCATACCTCGTATCCAACTTGACCCGACCGTTCTTTAATCTCATGAATAATAAACTTGAGTTAATCTCTACTTTCTTATGAACCTTTTTCAAGTTCATTATTCCTTTTATACCATGTTATGAACATCATGTAATCATTTAAGTTAATAATGTTCATTTTGTCGGTATTTGGTTCTTAAGTCAAAAATAGAATTCTTACACTTACATGTTGTTAATTTGGTCAAAGGTTCATTATATCCAGAATGATTTTAATGATTTGGATAACATATATATCATATATATTCATCATATACATTTATTTATAATATTACATCACATTTAGAGGTAAGAAATGAAATGCACCATTCATGGAGACAGTAAGCCGTACGTACGCATAAACGCTACTTCCATTTCTATTACGTATTTTCTGGAATGGAATCATAATGATATAAGATTATATTATAATTCCAGTATAATAACATATATAATATTATTACCTTTATCCTTTACACATCCCACATATGGTATTAACGAATCAAATCACTTTCAGGGGGCGGTAGTCCGCATTTCCTAAAATGAAGATATCGTGTTTACCCATAATGGAAACCATAAAGGTATGCCCAAAATGAAAAAAAAACAGAAGCTTAAGGAAAACATAAACATATTATATATCATATATAAAAATAGTGACATCATAATGGCCACCTTTGAAGGTGTTAAATGAGTATTGAACAATCATCGTTTCGGGAGGCAGAATTTCGCCATCCACGGAAACCGTATGTTCTTTCACCGTTTGATGTAGTTGTGTGAGAGTGTAGCTCAAATAAATATTATAACAACATCCTAGTATATTTAATATACTGGTGTTGTTACAAAATAACTAAATAACAAGAGTTTAGGGGGTTGGAGAAGCAAAATAAAACAAATGAACATGAGAGAATGAATTACCTTTAAAAGTGTAACTCCTTTTGATTTGAGCCTAAAGGCTTCCTTTGAAAGGATTCTTCCCAACGGGGAATCCTCTATGATGAGGAGAGGGATGTGTAGAGAGTAAATGGGAATGGGTTGGCCGAGCCAAAGGCTTGAGGAGTGTGTGAAATGAGGTAGAGGTGGAGGCCTTTTATAAGAGGAGAGGAGGGGCACTTTTGGAAAGTAAAGAAATATTACTTTATTTGAAAATGTGTTTCGGTTTTAAAAGGTCCCACATTGATATAATTCGTGGATAAGGTGATAAGGGTTCGAAATCCACTCATCCAATTGGTTTTTGACATGTTTAGTTCATAGATTTTACATTATCTTTCCATTTTATTTAAATCGTCAAATAATGATGTCATCGCTGCATCATTATTATGTCATAAATAATTTAATTTATTTAATGTCGAAATATTATAAAACAAATACTATGATGTAAGAAATACTTTTATCTTTCCAATTACTATTTATAATCAAAAATATGATCTTTATAACCCCATGTAAAAATTGTTTTCGTAAAACATATTATGTTTGTGTCATTTTTACTTTTACATTAAATAAAAAGTTGTTTATGTCATTTCCCAACCAAAGTGGATACATGGGGTCCCCAAGTTGACCCATGGCTTGTCTTGGTCTTCCATGACACAACCAATGAGGGTAGTACATGTGTCAAGATCATCTTATTTTATTAAAGCTTTATTTTTACCTTAAACTACACTAATTACCACTTATCGCGATTAAGAACTTAATAAGTTACTATTCACCAAAAAAATTATTATAATCTCATTGAACCACATTCTACTTCTTAATGACAACCATGTATGTTGGATTTTTTGAAATTAAAAACACAATGATGGCAAAATTTCATTTAAACGGAAAATCAGTCTTTATAAGTACCACTTAGTGGTTTCACTATTCATCAAAAATTGAAGTTTTTCAGAAAATTACCAAAAATTCACCCTAAGCTATATTTGATATTACGAATTCAAAAATGAATTCTATTTTACAAAATTCAAAACATATAAGTCACATTAATTAATTTAATAATTAATTCCCGCTGTCATAGCAAATAGCGTGTTTTTATGAAATAATAAGTATCAAAAGATTGACACTAGTTTAAGTCCAATTTCAAAGTGAAATTGATTCCAATGACCACCATTGTATTAAATGGTAAAAATATATTCATATTACACATTAAGAAAAATTCAAAAGATAATCTAATCATATAAATAAATTAGATTAAAAAGCAGTTTTGATGTAAAATGCAGTATTTTTCACTATTCATTAAAAAATGAACATTGTCAGAAAAATACCAAAAAATCACACAAAGTAAATTTTGATGTCCCAATCATAAAGAATAAGTTTATTTTGACAAAAATAGTTTATAAAATTTTCAAAAGAAAGATTTAAAAAGGGTTTTCCATCATAAGGCAGTAAAACAATCTTTTAAGAATATTAGTGTATTCCATGCTTAAGATTGGATTTATTTTCATTTTAAGCCTCTAAAACACTATCTCAATCATTAATATACATAGATAAAAATATCTATTATTCATTACTTACTTGGGATGTTACATCCTTCCCCCCTTTAGAAAATTGGGTCCCCACAATTTATTTACTTATCGAATAAATGTGGGTACTTATCCCTCATTGCATTTTCAGATTCCCATGTTGCCTCTTCAATCATGTGGTTTTTCCACAAAACCTTTACCTGGTGAATCACTTTATTCCGTAACACTTGCTCCCTGTGGTCAAGAATCTGGACCGGTTGTTCCTGATAAGATAGGTTCTCTTCCAGCTGAACTACCTCTGGACTCAAAACATGAGATGGATCTGGAATATACTTTCTCAACATCGAAACGTGAAAAACATTGTGTACCTGAGATAAACTCGGAGGTAAAGCCACTCGGTATGCAACTGATCCAACTCTCTCCAGAATTTCGTATGGTCCAACGAACCTTGGACTCAACTTTCCTTTCTTACCAAATCTCATCACACTTTTCCAAGGAGAAACCTTGAGAAAGACATGATCACCTACCTCGAAAGATAGATCCTTCCTCCGGTTATCCGCATAACTCATCTTCCTGCTCTGAGCTGTTCTCATGTGTTTCTGAATCAGCTGAACTTTTTCTGCCATCTCTTCTACCAATTCTGGTCCCATCAACTTCCTTTCACCCACTTCATCCCAGAAAGCTGGAGTTCGACACCGTTTTCCATATAATGCCTCAAATGGAGCCATCTTTATACTAGAATGAAAACTGTTATTATATGAAAATTCAACCAAAGAAAGATGTTGGTCCCAACTTCCTTGATAATCCATAGAACAATCTCGTAGCATATCCTCCAATGTCTGACTTGTGCGTTCTGACTGCCCATCTGATTGAGGATGAAAAGCTGTACTAAAATTTAATTCAGTACCCAACGACTTCTAAAGGCCTTTCCAAAAGTTAGAAGTAAACCTTGGATCACGATCCGATACAATGGAGAGAGGAACTCCATGTAACCTGACTATCTATTTAATATACAAACGGGAAAGTTGATCAAGAGAGAAAGTATCTCGTATAGCAAGTAAATGAGCAGATTTAGTCAAGCGATCAACAATAACCCATATTGCATTATTACCTCGAGATTTCTTCGGTAATCCCACAACAAAGTCCATGGATATATTCTCCCATTTACACTCTGGCACTGGTAAAGGCTGAAGAATCCCTTTCGGTAACTTCCGCTCTACTTTAACCTGTTGACATGTCAAACACTTCACAGTAAAATCAGCAATGTCTCTTTTCATTCTATCCCACCAGTAATACTCCCGCAGATCTCTATACATCTTAGTACTGCCCGGATGAACTGAAAACGGAGAACTATGAGCTTCACATAACAACTCTCTCTTCAACTGTGAATCATAGGGCACACACAATCTCTTCCCAAATCTCAAAACACAACCATTATCAATGTTGAATTCAGGCAACTTACCTTTCTGAACCAGCTCTACCTTTTTCTGCAACTCAATGTCTTGCTTCTGTGCTTGCTTGATTCTATCTGATAGAGATGATCTCACTGATACCTGAAACAAAACAGAAGGACTTCCTTCACCAACAACTTCTATGCCAAAGTTCATCAAATCCTTAACCAAAGGATCACGTTCCAAACGCAACATTGTTAATGACGCATTACTTTTTCGACTCAAAGCATCAGCCACTTTATTTGCTTTTCCCGTATGGTAATGAATTGTACAATCATAATCCTTGATTAATTCTTGCCATCTCCTCTGTCTCATGTTTAACTCTTTCTGAGTGAATATATACTTTAAACTTTTGTGATCGGTATATATTTCACACTTTACTCCATACAAATAATGCTTCCTAATTTTTAAAGCAAAAACAACAGCAGCTAATTCCAAATCATGTGTAGGGTAATTTACCTCATGAGTTTTCAACTATCGTGAAGCATAAGCAATTACTTGATCATTCTACATTAGGACGCAACCAAGTCCTTTCAATGAAGCATCACTGTATATAACAAACTCACCATTCCTAGAAGGTAGTGCCAAAACTGGAGCATTCACCAATATTCTTTTCAATTCCTGAAAACAATCATCACATTCTTTTTTCCAGATAAACTTAACACCCTTCCGAGTTAGCTTAGTCATTGGACTAGATAACCGTGAAAAATTTCTAACAAACCTTCGGTAATAGCCCGCCAAACCAAGGAAGCTACGAATCTCAGTTACATTTGTGGGTCTTGGACATTCTTCCACAACTTTTGTTTTTATAGGATCAACAGTTATTCCATCTTTAGAAACAATGTGACCAGGGAAAGAAATTTGTTGCAACCAAAACTCACACATGCTGAATGTCCCATACAGTTTCTTTTCTTTTATGGTTTGCAAGATAACCCTTAAATAAATCAATGTTGATAACTTTGAGAGGCCTAGATTTAGTAACCTCTTTAATTTATTTAAAATCTGACTTGTGTTTCATACCCAATTGGTAGGTATCACATAGTTTTTTTGTCAAATTTAAATTGAGGTATGTTTGAAATTAATTTTTTTTATTTTTTTTAAATAAACATTACAATGTCCATGTATTCTATACCAAATCAATTATTCATTGGTTTCAGTATTTAAAATTTTTACTTTTTCTCTATATAAATAATTAACATATAAGGTATATATATTCTCAATTCTAGGTGTCTTAAATTTAATAATTTTATCTTTAATAACATAGCACAAATTATTTGAAAAATATGTAAAATAACCTTCATCACAAATATAATAAATACATATTGATCTATTCTTTAATAATTCCACGGAAGAAATTTTTTATGAGGAATGAGATTAAATTTATAACTAACCCAACTACCATAATTTTTCTCTCACCATCGACCCCAAATTTGACATGTCCTCCATCAAAATTGAATAAGGAATGTAAACTTTAGAAATCTACACTCACATTTCATGAGCATCCACTATCCACATACCAATTTTAATTGATGCTTCTACCACTTTTTTCCAATAAGATAAATCTAAGAAAAAAAATTTGGTACCAATATTCTCTTGGATCCTAAAATGTTAGCAACCAAATATTTGGTATCCCAAATACAATTGTTCTTTCCTGAAATTCTATATCATAATTTCAATAAATTTCATGAAATAAATTCATTTTTAACATGAAAAAATTATTGGTTTATTATGATAAATCCATTATCATAGTGTACAAAATCTCTATAAATAAAACCAAAAACATTATAGAATATGTTGTTCTTGTAATTGGGAACAAAATAATTTTTATATATCTTTGGTTTTCACCTTTTCTTATTTTTTTAATTTTAAAATTATAAATCATACAATTTCCAAGTATTTGATTTTTGTAATTGTATCATTTTTTAACACTAGAATAATCTTTAAAGGTTTTAAATTATTTTTAAATCTTTTAATTTTGTTACCATGTTCAACATAAAATACATCCGAATTTTCCAGCTTAAATTTTAGATCTAAAATTTGGTCATTTAATTCTACTTTTCACTTACTACGTCATCATAATATTTTTTATGGATTTTTTCAATATTTAATATTTTATTTCCAACACAGTAAAATATCCATTTAGTTTATCAAAAGAACAATTTTAAATTTTATAATTACAATCATGATCAGCAGATTAAAATTATTATTCCACATCATATTTTTCAATAATGAAGATTTTATCCTTTCCATTTGAAATATAAGCTTCTAATTAAAAAGATTTATCATCACTATAATCCTCCAAAATTCCCTATGTTTCCTTCATAGAATGGTTTCTCTTCTTATTGAACTCTAGATTCCATTTGTACTTTTTTTTTATATTTCTTTTTCTCTTGAAGTTATGGAAAATATAATTCAATGGTTCTAAGATTTTCTATTCATAACACCTTACTTTTTTATAACATCCATCATATTTTTTCTATTTGTTGGAAGATATCCTGAATCCAGTTCTCTTATTGTGAAATTTTATGAAATATGAAAAATAAGAAAGTATTCTATCTTAAGAAGAAATATTTAAAGTGTCTTAATCAAATAAGTTACCAATTTGTAATATTATGCTCTTATTTTCATCTTTTAAAGTAGTGTATTTTAAAGAAACATTCTCCTTCTTAATAATTCTACATTCACTAGCTTTATCTTCCATTTACACCTCAAAAATCATGAGTGTTCCAATGATTTTTTTAATTTTGAAATATTTCACATTATTATATTTCTAAATGGTATCTAGAATTAAACTCCACTTGGTTTTTTTCACTTTGAGAACTTTTAATACTTGATCAGATTCAATAATTAGAGCTCTAAGAGGGGAAACATTATTAACAATCTCATTTAGCTGACCATTTATTTTTGTTATGATTATTCCATCAATCGTCTAGAAGGTGTAAAAATTTAACATTATAGTGTTGTGACTAAGATTTATTACATTATCTGTGCTTTTATAGGAAATTGAGTCAGTTTTCCACATCTCAATAGATGTTTCACATTAAGAAAATCAATTAAAATCATCTGGATGGAATTCATAGATTATATAATTCATATCTTTTGAGTTAAGATCATAACATCTTTCTAAAATAGCATTATATTTCCCTAGATCTTCTTTAAGAATAGCGTAAGGGTTAATGAATTTTAAATAACCCGTTATAAAAATATTTTTTAAGTATATAATCATATGTCCCTTCCAATAACCAAAATTTTCTCCATTAAATTTTGGATCTATAACCATAGACATACCTTCTTTGTATCTAGTTATAGCATCCATTTGAAGTTTATATTAATGATTCAACCTTTTAGAGTTGATAATTCAAAAATAATAACCTCTGATTCCAATTATTTTTTGAATAATGACTATTCTTAGGCTCAAGATAAGTGAATTGATTTCTTGAAATTTTCTTCACTTAGAACCGCTCACTATTATTATATGAAAATTTCTAAAATTTCCTTAACATTAGAAAGTATAAGAAATAAAATAAGTAAGAAAAATATAAAACAATATACATTTATAGTGGTTCAAGAAAAAAATATCACTTAGTCCACTCCACCAATACTCAACTCTTAGAGCTTGGTGATTTTCAATAGTACCAGTCCTTTTCCCAGGGACTATCTGACTGAGTGTAAGAATCTATCACTTGGTATAAAACTAGGATAATTTATTGAGCTCCTAAATGACCTTACGAAACACCATCCATAAACACTTCGTATAAGGAGGGATTACTTCCAGTATTAGTAATTAATATGAGAGATTACAAATAAATCGCACTATTTCAAGATGCAACAGACTGAAAATAAGAGTTCTCTATGACAGAAAATTAGAATAAAGTATAACACAAGGGGAGTATTATAAATTATATCAATGTTTATCTAAAATTCATAGTCGTAGAAATATTGAATCAAATTCTTCTTTTCCTTAGCGCAAAGGTATGACACATAAATCTTTGATAGGGAGAGTTGAGAGTGCATGTGTTATTCTTGTTACTTCTCTATATTTTTCTCTCTCTTAAAAAACTCATTAATATATTATCACTTATGAATTTTTATCATGATATCCAATTAAATAGATCATTGGGAGTAAATACTATATGTCCTTTTACTAATAATACCTAAAAAATAGGACTGAGTATTATATTATTATATACTATTTTCTTCAATCGGAACATTCAATCTTTTAGAAATTTGTTTCACCAAGAAAAGGTGGTCTAATATTTAATGCATTGATGAGAGCATTAATTTATACTCAGTACTCCAAATTCAATTAATATACATATTGAAGAACCACATAGATGATTCTGTATCACCGTGTATTTGAATTCTATGAATTTTAATTTATATTGTCGAATTTATCCACATAACCATTCTTCACATAGTCATTTTCCTAGCTAGCCAATTCACCAAGCCATCTTGATCATGTAGCTGAATTACATGTAGCCAGTTTAAACGATGTATCTAATTAAAATCACATATCTAAATATATCATATATCATATTACTCCATGTAACATATTCAAATAGTTGTTTCATCAATATAGTCATTTCCTCACATAGCCAATTCATTGACATATAAGATTTTCACAGAGCAGATTCAGTGAAATATCTAATTTTCATAGGGTATTCATTCACCTAATCAATTTATGTAGATAATTTCTCAACATTTCTAAATATCCATATAATAAAATTGTTCTGTGTAACTGAATTTTCTATGCTTAGTTAAATTTCATCAAACTTCCATAATTTCACAATTTTAACAGAATAAACAAAAAAATGAATAAAACATGATTAACAATCATAAAAAATAATTAGAATGATTTTAAGGATTTTTGAGATCCTAAAAATATAAAGTGGATGGGATATGTTGTAACAACATTAGTAGTCTTGTAATTATTTCACCTTTGATTTAAATCCCTATAAAACCAAGAATATTGAGAGTTGTATTTGATAAAATGGTCAAATATAAATCAATTCCTAGAATGAAATATTTTTAAAATAAAATATTATTATATTATATTTTTATAATAAGGATAAAAAAATATTACGAGAATATCCTAAGTGATAGATAATTAGATCAAATATAGTTATGAAATTTAGTTTAAATTTATATGTATTTAACTATAATTTTTTCATGTTTTTTTATATAAGTTATTCTATTTATGAAGTTAAATCCATATATTTATATTTTTTTTCATAAATATGATCATGTAAAAGAGATTTAAAAAATGGATCAACTTCTAGTGTGAAGATAAGGGTTCAAGAAATGATTGTTCAAAAATCTAAACAAATATCATGGTTATTTGGGTAAAAATGTCAAGAAAATATAAAAAAAGATAAAGACCAAATTCATCATGAAATTAATCCTAAAATATTTAGTGATCCACAATTCAATATCCGCTTCCATTTAGTAGATTCATGAGTCCACTTATGGGAGAAATATGGATACACTACTTAAAGAGAAAATTTATTTTTATGGAATAACGAAAATAGAAAAAAGTTATTCTATTAGTTAAATTTTAGGGGGAAATAGATGAATAATGTACCTTAGAAACAATTTAAAGATGGGAAGTATAGTCTATAAAATTGAGTAATTTTAGATAGATATAACTTGAGTAGTATTTTCCCTACATAGTTTGAATAGAGATAAAGTGATAATTTATTGAGCTAAAGAAAAATGTTGAACAACCCATTATAGTGCATGAAGCTAACTTTACTCAGTTCAAAATTAATTTCTGGATATTTATTATTAATCAATAAATAAAAATTAATAGATTTAAATTTTTTCTAGAATTAAGTTTTTTTAATTATTATTACTTATGATTTTTTGAGTTATGAATATAAATTTAATGTATTTTGAAGGTTGAAATAGAGTTTTAGAATCCTCAATGGTACCTAGAATTAAGGGATAAAAGAGAAAAATTTATTAAGAATTATAAATCATCAATGATTTATTTCATATATAAAATAATTTTAAACCTTTTATATGTTAAAGGTATCATGAGAAACACCTTAGTAATTTTTCAACTTGCTTGGGACAATGTTATAATTTATTTGTGATTTAAAATATTTAATACAAGTAAAATTCAAACTAAAATAAATATCTTAAACAAAATTATTTTCATGAAGATCAAATATTAGTCATAGTAAATAAAAAATTCATGGTGTCATGTTATATATAGAAATAGATCATGAATTATAATAATTAATGCCTCAATAAAAATTTCTTGTAAGTAAATCAATATCAACCATTTCTATAACGTCCAAGAATTTAGGCATATAGAGTTAGTTTTATTTTATTAAATGAAAATATTATATATTATCACTTTAAATAATCCAATATCTAGTGGATTTTCGAGTCTAGATGCATGATTAAGAATTAAATTCTCATAAAAAAATAAAATACAATATTCATAAATGAATAAATATTATTCATTAATATTAAATTAAGAATAATCATAACTATAATTCTCCTTAATATCAAGAATAATAGGGAAGCATAAGAAATGATTTATTATAGACACTGAGTAACGATTAACATATTAAGAGGTTATCATATATCATGGAATAATCAACAAATAATATTCATGGTATATATAATATGGAAAGAATAATTGATCAACATATTAAGAGGTTATCCAATTTATTCCATCTTATGAAAAACAATTCATAAAAATACATTTCACATTGATTGATCATGAACAAATTATCTATATATGGATTCATATCCACCAATATTTTTCTTAAAAAGTTAAACCATATATAATCAAAGAGTATAGTGATGGTTTAATAATTTCTATAATTTGGGTAATGATATAGATATATATATATGGATATCCTTCAATTAAAATAAGGATAATAGGTTATTTATAAACTATGGTACATTATAAAAGTAAACCTTGTAAATCAAAATTGGTTTTGAAAGTTGTATGAAAGGGTAATAAATTGAATATATCACTATAGGTGGATACCTATAAAAAAGGGTTTTTTAATAGTGGGAAACAAAATAAATAATATATCAATTAAATATGATATTATGAGGGTGTAACCCAGATATTTTATTTTCATTGGTGTTATTAAACTCTTTAAAAAAGAACTCCTAAGATTGTTGAAATTGATACTGAAGGGTCACTTGTGTCAACAAAAGGACAATTTTATAGGATTATGTAAACTATGAACTTGATATATCTTATAAAAACTAGATAATATCAACACTTTTACGAATTTCAAAACACAATATCACATATACGTGAAATTATTAAGTTTTTATATATCAATAACATGAAATTGTATTACTAGAATATAGGAAAATTATTTTTTTATCTAAGAGATAGAGAACATAGAAAGGTATTAGAAAATTATTATTAATAGTTTTTTTAATATAAGTAGTAATAAAATTAATATATAATAACAAATACATAATAGAAAAATAAATTAAAAATTAATCTTATAAAAATGGAATACATAGAGAGAATGTAAATCACTTATCATTCTTTATTTCATATATTTAGAACTATCCCTTAAAGATATATATATATATATATATCCAAATTAAAAATAATAATTTATGATAGAGTTATTAAGATATAATTTAAGAGGATTTATAATTTTTTTAAGAATAATAGGGTGTATAGGTAGGTATTTATAGGTGTAAGAGTGATAACAAGAAATAGTATTACCATAATATAGGAAAATTATTTTAGAATCTCAGGGATGGATAGCATGGAAAAGTATTTTACAATTATTATGAATAGTTTTTACTATATGTTGTAATAAAATTAATATATAATCATAAATTCATTATAAGAAAAATAAGTTAAAAGTTAATATTATAAAAAATAAAGGAACAAATTGAGAGAAAGGAAATAACTTATCATTATTTGCTTCATATATTTATAAATAGCCCTCCAAGAAATATATATTTATCCAAATTAAAAATAAGAATTTATGACTGAGTTATTAAGATATAATTTGAGAGGAATTATAATTTCGTAGTAAGAATAATAGATTGAATAGGTAGGTATTTATAGTTGTAAGAGTGATAATTTTGAATAATATGTTCGATAAACTAGAATACAATATTGAATAAAATATTGTTTTTCTTCAATACTAAGAAAACAAATTATTATTATGAATATGATTATTTTTCCTCTCATGTGTTCCAAATTTTTTCATGACAACATGTTAGATGATTTTATTTAGTTATATACTTATTTATTTTATCATATTTTTCATTTCATGTGTTCCAATACTAAGAGATGTATTTTACTATTTATGAAGATCAATTAAATTTTAAAATTTACTAATTTAGATTTCCTGAATTAAAATTTGATATTTATTTAGAAAAAATAAATAAGTATGCGAAATTAATTTTTTTAATAATTATTATAAATTTACTATAATTTTCATGCTCAAGTGAATAAACTATTTATTTTTTGAGTGATTAATATAAAATTATATTATTGTTTATATAAAACCCCAACTCCAGTGACCTAGATCCAGTTGTTATTTTATTACCATGGTACAAAATATATTGGTCACAACACACATGACTCTATAGTTTAATAGCCTCAGTAGACTATATATATAATTAAACATTACATTATAATTAAAAACACAATTAGATCAACTAAATACATGAAAATTTATTATTTATCCATTAAAATACATATTTCACATGTAGTAATCATCATAGATTCATAGATAAATAGGAAACAATATAAATTTTTTAGATAAGATTCTCAGTATTGGGTAGAGTATAGAAAAATCTATCATACATAATCATGGAATCAATAATATGACAGGAATAAATAAATTCCATATAAAATGGATCTTTGAGAGTAATATAGCCATTTATTATGTAACATTAAATAAATTCTTGGATAAAAATAACTGATCTCATAATGATGGAATATATAATCCCAAACACCATAAATATACCATCAAGGCCTCATGATAAGAAATAAAATATAAATAGGTAAGGATTGTACCAAACAAAAAAGCTAGTTTATCTCATGATACCTGTTGATGCATCAATGTGCTATTTAATTTTAGGACCCACCCCTCACAAAACAAGACCAATGTGTTAATAATAAGAAAAAATGGATAAATAATGCATATATTAATGTTCCTAAAGGAACCTTGCATTTATTCATGGATAAGAAATCAATAATTTTCCATTTATGAATGTGGATATAAAAAATATAAAAATTTACCCTTCAAACATAAAAATATATCTATCTAGGTAAATATACCATAATCAACTTGGAAATAATATGATATTAATAATGTAATGGAAAGTAACCTTATCAAAAGAAAAATAAAAGGGTAGTTGTGAATAGTACATTCATGGTGTGGGGATATCAATATGAAATAATAATTAAATATGGTAAGTAAAGAGCTCAAGAATTACCCAAAGCATATACCCCAGTAATATCAAATGAAATGTGAAATTCAGCCCTTAGTTGTGTACCAAGTGAATATTGAGTTAATACCCAACCAGAATTTTTTATTACCCCTAGGTGAATCTAATCAAGATCCTATTTCCAATTTTTTGTATCCATACATGTATATCATTGATAAAAAATCACACACTCTATGATTTACCAAAATTTTAGGATGTTTTATGCCTAAGAAAATTATTGATAATTATAATTTATCATGATGGTAGTATAATGAGACGGAATAGTGATCCCTCACTAATAATATAATAATTAATTTACAATAATGAATCATAATAAAAAATCTCATTGAAAGGAAAAGGAAATATAATGATTAAAAAATAAAGGTAGAAAAGGGGTTCGGAACCCTTGCACGACAAATTTGCTAATTAAATATTGAGTGGAACACATTATAACCTTAAAACAACACAGAGAGACTCATGAGTATTAAAATGGAGATAATTTATATTCAATTGATTTAGAGTGGAGAGGAATGTGAGATTGGGAAGGAATTTATAGAAAATGATGGGGTTTCTTTATTAATTTCAAATCATGAGACTCCCACTCTAGGTTATAAAAAATTAAAAACAATCTAATTTCCTATGGTTTTGTCTCGTGGTATTTGACTTGTTGGGATTAGTTTTCACCTATAATTTTTTTATGACCCAAACCATATTTAAAATATATTATTTTGGATGTGTAAAAAATAATTATTCATAAATAATTCCAAATAAAATCATTATTTAAACTTTATGTTTTGGAAAATTGTTTTTAGTTTTTGAAAATTGATTTTATTACTTTTAAATACATTATTTTAATTAATAAACCATTTTTTAGTTGATAATTATTTTATATTACTTATTACATCATTTTTAATTCATTACACTATCATAATACTAACCATTTATTGATACCGTATTTTACATTTTACCAAAAAAAATTGATTATCTCAAAAAATTATGAAAAATTATCCATTGATATGATCATTCCAAATTTAAGTTCCTTTTATGAAGATAATGTAAAATTTAATTATTTCAAAAACTACTTATGTATTTTAGACTCAAGCATTTGGTGACTAAAATTAAAAAACTATACTCCTAGGGAGTTTTATTTTAATATAAAACATATTTATTTACTTATATCACTATTCATTAAGTAATACATTTTTATTAATTATTAATTAAATGATTTAATTCATTTTATTGGGGACTTTAATAAATAATAGATATGTCATTATAGTCAAATATCTTATTGGATACCCCCCTAAAATAATTTCATACTATAAATTTGGGTTGTACATTAATTGAGGAAAAAATTAGGTTAATTATTTCCCATTACTTCTTTAGGCTCTTATGTTACTTATTATAACTTTTCATTCTTCCAAATAACTTTTACCATTCAAATTATTATATTCCATAACACTTTCTCTATAGTTTCATGAATCTGGATAAGATCATTATTATATAATGTGTTAGGCTCTAACTCTATTTCCTCAATGGTCAGTACATGCATAGGATATGTCATGTACTTCCTTAACATTGTGACATGAAATACACCACGAAATTTATATAGATTGGTCAGAAAAGCCAAATGATAAGCCAAAATTCCAATTCTCTCTAAAAATTCAAAATTTAGAATATAGTTCAAACTTAGGGACCCTTTTTTACCAAACATTATAACTTCCTTCCATGGTGGTAATTTCAAGAAAATATGATCCCCATTTTGAATTCCAAGTCCCTACCCTAATTATCATCATAGATTTTCTCTATACTCTAAGTCATTATGATATTATTCTTGATATCCCAAATCTTCCCAGTTTTCTCCTCAATGAGATATAGACTAACTATCCTAATTTACCCAACTTCATCCATAGATGTTTGTGTGTGACATCTTTTTTATACAATTCTTTGTTTTTAGCCATTTTTTAATTTAATGGAAGTTATTTTTTAGGAAAAATCCACAAATGGTTGGTACTGGTACCCTATACCTTGTAATTCAAGAGAGAATGAACTAAACATGTCTTATATAGTTTGGATGGTCCTTTCATACTACCCATAAGTTTGAGGATGATAGGCAGTGCTCAAATGTACCTTGGTTTCTAAATCCTATTAAATACTTCTCCAAAATTTTTATTTCAATCAAGTCCTACAATCATATGCAATTGAAAAAGTTTTTCCATTATGTCTCACAAATTCATTGACATAAAGTTTTGAAAGACATTCAAGGGGTATGTCCTCCCTGATTTCTAGGAAATGTGTAGACTTGGTATGTCATTCCACAATTACCCATATAGAATAATTATTCCTACATATCTTAGGAATCCTAGTAAAAAAGTTCATTATGATGTTTTCTTACTTCATGTTTCCCTAATATAAGTTATCTTTTATATATTTATACATCTTGATACAACCATGGTGTATATAAAAGTTTTATATATGAGATTTATCCTGAAATTCCCTCTTCATATTAGGTAATAATAGAACAAATATTCTCTTTACAAACTTTAACACACTATCATCATAGATAATTTTTATTAACCATATATCTTCCATGGATTTAATCTTCTTTTGTTAACCCAGGTCATCCAAATGAGACCTCCTTATTCTATCTAGTAAAAATGGTTAGGAAATTACTTTTAAATGAAATTATTCTTACATTTCCTTAATAATTTCTTTATCCAACTTTACTAAATCCATTAATATAGGATCCCTGTCTATCCTCATCAGGGATCGAAATCCATGATTCTTCCTACTCAATGCATCATCCCCCTTTTCACCTTCCTAGTGTGGTTGTGTATTTCATTATCATGGTCCTTGAGTATTTCCATCCATTTAATTTCACTCATTGTTGAGATATTTTTGAGTGAATTTATACTTAAAAATTTACTGATCAATATATATGTCACATATTTCCTCATAAAGGTAGTGCCTCCTCCTCTTAAATGCTACGATAATAGATACATGCTCAAGATCCTGAGTTGGATAATATTACTCATGGGTATTCAATTAACTTGATACATAAGAAACTACTATATAATTTTACATAAGTACAAAACCTATTCATTTCTTCTATTCATCACTATTTATAAAATATACTTCCATTTTAAATCGTAAAGACAATACTGGTGAATTGATCAATATTTTATTTTATTATTATAAACTTTCTTCACACACCTTAAACCATTTTAATTTGACCCCATTATGTGTAAACTTTATTAAAGGATTATAAATCAGGAATACAATTTAATAAATCACTTATATCTAATAGCTAAGACAGGGAAACTACATATCTCATTTACATTTTTAAGTGTGGGACATTCTTTAAAAACATTTTTCATTACGAAGTCAATTGATATTTTATCCTTGGATAAAATATTTGCCTGAAACGAGACTTGTTGAAGACTAAATCCACACTTACTGAATTTACCATATAGCTTCTTATAACTTATATTCTTGATGATAATTTGTAAATGGTTTTCATGATCTTCATAACACTTAGATTATATCAACATATCCTTAATAAAAACCATAAAAATTTAATCAATATAATCTTTGGAAACTCATTTCATTAGATCCATGAACATTGATAGTGAATTTTTTAGCCCAAATATCATTACTGCGAACTCATAATTCTCAAAAATTGTGTGAAAATTCATCTTTGGTAAATCAACATTCTTGAATTTTAATTTATGATAACTAGAATAGAGATCAATCTTGTATAATTATTAATCCACTTGAAATTGATCAAAAGAATCATCAATATGAGGTAAAGGATACTTGTTCTAAAAATAAATTTCATTTATTTCTATATAATTTATGTATAATCTCATAGACCTTTCCTTTTTTAAAAATAATACAGGTTCTCACCAAGGTGAAACCTTGGGTGTATGAATCCCTTATTACCGAAGTCTAATTGTTGGTTCATTAATTCCACCAATTCTACTAGATCCATTCAGTATGTAAGATTATATATGGGTTTTTCATCAGCGATATGGTCAATAGAGAAATAAAATTAAATATTAGGTAGATACACAAGTTTTCACTATGGATTCAATAAGTTTCCTTATGGATTTTCCGTTCCTTTTTGTTTTGAAAATCAAAAAAACATTTTCTTAAGGAAAATTATCTTTATCTAAGAAACTTTATCTTAAGGAAAATTTACATTGCCTCAAAATGTTTTTGTCTTTACCAATGGGTTTGAATGTGTTATTACGTTTTTTTATTAAACCAAGTCTAACCATTTTTTTCTTAAACCAAAAATAGGCATAACTTCTCAGCTCCAAGACCTCCTCGACAAAATTGTGTTTTTGAAATAAGAAACTGAATTCTTTAAGAGATAAGTAGAACCATAATGAGGGAAAACTATTTTTCTAAACACTTTTGGGATGAAGTTTTCAGTACTGATTGTTATACAATAAATATTTTTTTAATTATAGATCTTCTTAATAAAACACCTTATGAGTTATGGATTGGTTGAAAGCCAAATGCTTTTTACTTCAACATATTTTTATTCAAATTATTCATCTTGAATACTAAAGATAACTTACATAAATTCACACCCAAATATGATGAAGTAATTTTCTTAGGCTATTCGACTACTTCTAAGTATTATAGAGTTTTTAACAAATATTATTATATTGTTGAAGAAACAGTACATGTTAAATTTGGTGAAACTGATCCTTTTTTTAAATAACCTCTACCTACATATTTAGATGTATTTTTAAAAACTAATTATCAACATTTGATGGAATATTCTTCTAATAAGTAAAATACTCAAGAAAATGTTTCTTAAATATTTTCCCTAGAATATTCTTTTACCTTATGTTGATGAACACCATTTAAAAAACCCAAATCAATTGTTTCTTAAGAATAATCCTTGTGATATTATCATTGGTGATGTAAATAAACTTGTAAGGACTAGAAGTTCTCTAAGAAATGAAGGTGAGCATCTAGAATTTATTTCCTAATTATAACCTCATTGCACTGATGAAGATTTAGGTGATGATTGTCACGACCCGTCCTCGGGGCCCGTGCCGTGACTACCCCAAGCCCGCCTTCCATAGGCCAGGGGCTGGCGACTAGCACCAAAGGCGTAAAATCCCGATAACTGGGAAGGCATTGCCTTTATAAAAGAAAACAAGCACCACAGAGTACAAGTGGAATAATTAAACACTAAGTAAAAACTGAGTACTACAGTAAGTGCGGAAAGTAAAAAGGGGCCGGAAATACAAGCCCAACTGTAAAGTACAACTCGAAAGGAAAAACAACAACTGAAAAGTAAAGCTGCTACGCCGAGCTGTCCACTGGAAATCCCACCTGAAGGGTGGGTACAGATAGCTCCTCTGCTCCTCAGGTCCCACCGTCCGCTCCGAGTATGTCTCGCCCAGTGGTCCACCTCCGGGTACCGCCTCGTCGTCACGTCCACCTCTGGGTACCGCCTCGTCGTGAGGTCCTCCTCTGGGTACCATCTCTTCGTATAGTCCACCTCCAGGTACTGCCCAATCCTCGAACACTCGGCTTCTGTCAGCACTGCCCGTCGTCTGCAACCAACACAACGAGGTGCGGGCATAGCCCGTGCAGGGGTGAGTATAACGATACTCAGTAGGGACCCCGATACCCTCAAGGTCTCACTAAACCAACAAGGATAACCACAAAGAAGATCTCAACAGATAACCTCTACTTAGATATATGCCCATACATATACCTAAGTTATCAAGTAACCCATCTCAATCATGAGGAAACACAAGGATTGTGAAATCAACGGATAACCACTACCCGGGTATATGCCCATACATATACCTAAGTTAGCAAGTGACCCATCTCAATCATGAGGTAAACACAAGGTCAAAAGTCTCAACTCAAACCAGGATTTTCAATATCGAAACTGTAACTGCTGAAGAGCTCCGTCTCTGGAGTGTACAGTGGTCCTGTCACGACTCCGAGGTACTGCTCACTAACCTAAGACTGCTGAAGAACTCCACCCATCGAGTACTGCGGGCCAGCTGCTACAACCAAGCGCTCTCATGTGCCGCTACAACCAAGCGCACCTCTGTCGTGGGTCTGCCGCTACAACCAAGCACTCCCATGTGCCGCTACAACCAAGCGCACCTCTGTCGTGGGTCTGCCGCTACAACCAAGCACTCCTATGTGCCGCTACAACCAAGCGCACCTCTGTCGTGGGTCTGCCGCTACAACCAAGCGCTCCCATGTGCCGCTACAACCAAGCGCACCTCTGTAACACACCGAGTCGTTCGATCAGCAGTCGTCAGGTCTCAGCCAGCTACACGGTCTCCGTACTCCGCACGCTCATCACTGGGAGGGTCCGCTCCACGAGGTACAGGTCGACACTCCAAGTATCTCAAAGTCCCACGAAGAAGTATCTCAAGGGACCGCCACGTCATAGGGGTCTCAACGCAATAGACGGCGCGTCAATCGGACGCCCGGTCTGTGAGTTATTAGCCTTTTCGTCCCAGGGGTCCGGTTGGTTTCATGAGCGAACCAAACCCGGCCGTATCTCAACTGTACCCCGAACTCTCATAGGGTAAACTCATAGGGACCATTTCTCAACGCGATCACCAACGCCGCTGACGGTTCGTCAAACGGACGTTCTGTCAGAAAGATATCAGCTTTTCCATTCTAGGGGCCCGGTTGGATTTCGGTGCGATCCAACCGGCCACTATCCATCTGCATCCAATACTCGGGTGGAGGATGCCAAAGGTTTTGTATCGTCAACAGGAACTCAACGCAACAGACGGCGCGTCAATCGGACGCCCGGTCTGAGAGTTATTGGCTTTTTCGTCTCACACTCACCTTGGGAAACTTCCCAGGAGGTCACCCATCCTGATCACTACTCTAGGCCAAGCACGCTTAACTATGGAGTTTTAACCACGTAGGCTCCCGAAAAAGAAGGTGCACCTTGAGTATAGTATACCGAAACGACCGTCTCGATCCAAGGATCGCGTTGCCGCTGACGACAAGTCGTTTGGAGGCCCGTAGCCCAAGATACGGGCATTTGACCAAACCGCTCGGTAACGGGGGTTTCGGGCCCGGGCCGTCCCGGCCCGAGACCCCCCGGATGGCCCGAACCGGGTCGACCTGCCCCGGACGGGGTCGACCCGGCCCGACACAGCCCGGCGCGGCCCGACGCGGCCCGGCGCGGCGAACCGGCCCGGCGCGCCGGTTCGGCGCAAGGCAGCGCGCTGGGCGCGCTGCCAGCTCGGCCGAAGGCCGAGCTTGCTGGAAACTGGGGGGCCGCCTGCCCCCCCCCCCCCCTTTGTGAAACCGCCCCCCCTCATAATGGGGGGCCAAATAACTGCCTGGGGGAATTAAATTCCCCCGGTTTCCACCAACCCGGCCGGCCCGACCTAGCCGGCCGGCTTCTTGTCAACAGGACCGGCAAGGGCCGGTCCTCTTCCGTCTTCCGGCACCGGCGGCCCGGCTGGCCGCCGGTCATCACGATCCGCCGTGGCCCGGAACCGGCTGCGGCCTTCGTCATCCGGCGCGGTGCGACGGCACCGCGCCCCTCCGCCGCGGCCCCGCTCCGAAACCCAAATCAATTGTTTCTTAAGAATAATCCTTGTGATATTATCATTGGTGATGTAAATAAACTTGTAAGGACTAGAAGTTCTCTAAGAAATGAAGGTGAGCATCTAGAATTTATTTCCTAATTATAACCTCATTGCACTGATGAAGATTTAGGTGATGATGATTGGATTAAGTCTATTAACATGAACTAAATCAATTCGAAAAGAACAAAGTTTAGACCTTGGTTAAAAGACCTAAATAAACTTATTTAATTGGTGTAAAATGGGTCTTGGGAAATAAATGTAATAAATAGAATCATTGTAAGAAATAAATAATGATTATTTTCTAATGTATATAATCAACAAGAAGTAATACACTATGAAGAAACCTATGCTCTAGTATATAGACTTGAATCTATTCATATTCTACTATCCTTTGTAGAATTATTTAATTTAAATCATTTTCAAATGGATGTAAAGTGTGATTTACTTAATGGATATGTTCAAGAGGAAGTTTATGTTGAATATCCTCTTGGTTTTGAAGACACAAAACATCCTGAACATGTTTACAAACATACCAAAGCCTTATATGGACTTAAACAAGCCTAGTGAGCCTGGTATGTCAGACTTACATAATTTTTTTTAGAAAAAAATGATGTTAAAAGAACTGCTGATCCAACCCTTTTTATAAATAAAGATAAGAAAAATGTTTTTATTTCCAAATTTATGTTGATGACATTATATTCAGATAAACTCTGTAATATTTAACTGATTCATTTGCGATTCTCATGAAATATGAGTTTGAAATGAGTATGATGGGTGAGTTGACATATTTTCTTGTTTTTCAAATTTCTTAAAAACAAGAAGGAACTTATATGTCTCAACATAAGTATATTAAATATCTCATTAAGAAGTATAGATATGAAAACACTAAAAGTATAAGTACTCTGATTGGTACCTCAAACACTTTTGATCCTGATGAAGCTGGGAAACCAGTAGATCAAACATCTTTTAGAGGTATGATAGGAAGTCTGTTATACTTCACAAATAGTCATCCATAAATAATGTTTTTATTATGTTAATGTGAAAGATATCAATCTAATCCAAAATAATCCCATTTAAAATATGTGAAAAGGATTTTTCAATATTTAATGGGATCCATGGATTTAGGACTTTTTGATTCTTCTGTAAATAATTTTATTTTAAAATAAAATTGAATGCTAACTTTGGTAGATGTAGAATGGATATAAAAAGTTGTTCTAGAACTTTTTGTTTCATAGGAGATTAATTAGTTTCTTGGTCATGCAAGAAAAAACACTCTGTATCACTTTCTACTACTAAAGTTGAATATGTAGTAGCTAGATGTTGTTGTGTTCAAGTGTTGTGGATACAATACACACTCAAAGACTATGGAATGAGTTTTACCAAAACACAAATAATGTGTGATAATACTAGTTCCGTTTATTTAAGTTAAAACAATACCCACCACTCTCATGAAAATCACATAGACATTAGGCATCACTTTCTTAGAGATTACACAATTAAAGGATATATCATTCTAAAATTTACCGGAACACCGGATCAAATTGCTGACATATATACAAAACCTTTATCATCCAAGAGATTTGAATATATTAAACAATAGTTAGGAATGAAAACCGTAAAGTAATCATCCATATTAACTTTTTGTTTAAACCTATCTCCTTACATTAAGATACTTCTTTTCATAGTGGGAGTACATATGTTTACTCTTTTATATTTCCCTTTCCAATTTTTCTTTTCTGAAACCTAAAAAAGTTTCTTCCCCTAATTTGTTTTCTGGAATCTATGTTTTATAAGAGGAACCTTATCAATACTAACAAAACTTTCTGAGAAATATATAAGGTATTTTTACTTACTTATATCATCATACTTACATTTTTTTCTTGTTTGTATTTCAATCTTTTTTTAAGAAAATATTATCAGATTCCCTTTCCTTAAAATATGATTTTTCCTCAAAACCTCAAAAGATAAAAACCTATAAATGCTTCTTCGAAATTGATATCAACCTTTAGATCAGATTAAGAAAATCTCAACCACTGTATTAAACTGGGAACATCCCTCTATTTGCGTCCCACATCCGTCATCTCAGTGTTTTTGTGCCGAAGCCCTGTGACCCTTCAAGTGTGTCGTTCAGTTTTTCCCCTTATCTTCAACTCCGAAAGTATATTGAAGTTTCCTCGCAAAATATGAGGGCCAATAACAAGGAACTCAGGGATTGGATTATTTTTAGATAATGGTTGGTGTACCCAAATTTATTTTTCAAGTATGATTCTTTGATTTCAAAAATCATAAAGAAGAATGGATGGGAAAGTCTCTACGTATCCAAGGAGAAGAATCAGTATTTGGAATATGCTGATCTTGAAATTTAATTCTATCATACAGTTTATTTTTAGGAATAAGGAGGAAGAGAAATGTTTTCCTTAAAGTTTTATTTAAATAATTAATCCTTGTCTTTCAACAAAACTGCTAGTATCTTAGATATTCCTTACGATGGAGAAGAAATATTTTTCTCACACAGATTACTTGATAAGGAAGGTTCATTTGGGAAGGTTAAGGCTATTGAGTGCCTTGGATTTAAAGGAGTAAAGACACCAAATATCACTCATCTTTCAACCAATCAAAGATTTATATATCTTTGGATGTAAGGTTTTCTAATTCCAAGGAAGGGAGACAAGGCTTCCCTTAAGATATGTGATATATTCATGATGTAATTTTTGGTGAATGTAAGGAAGTTGAGCCTCATCAAGTACATTATTATGCCACTAGAAATATCAAGAATGGAACCATCAAGTCTCAAATCATTATGTACCCTTTTATCTTGTCCAAGATAATTGTATCTTTCTTAGAATCATTTAAAATAACTTTTATCTCAAAGGATAAGGTCTTCAACATAATTTTGTTAAGTAGTGATTCCCTGAGAAGAATGATGATTGGTTTCATTATTAAGACAGGATAATTATTTGAGATTTCTGGAAATTATGATCAATCTTCCCGCAAGAAAGGTGAAGTAGGATAAATCTATAAGAAAACTACAATAAAATGAAAAGGTAAAGAGTTTTAATAGAAAGAACAAGAACCAACACCTGATTCAGTATCTTCTCTACCATAGCCTAAGAAACAAAAGACTTTTTCTGATGAATTTTGGCTAAATAGAGAGAGCATAAGAAGAAGATGGAGTAAAGAGATATAGTTTTTAGGTTATAAAATACTGAGGCTAAGGCTTTAAATATTCAAGGATTGGAAGATATTGAGAGATTCTCCAAAGAAAAGAAGATTAAGGAGAAGATGTCAGAAGATGATATTGTCCAATCTTTTCATAGATATACTTAAAAGGCATGTGACCAAATTCGGGTACCAGAATATTTCTAGCAAGAACCAGTGTCAAAAGAGAATTTGTTAGCAGATAAGAGAAAGAAATATATTTAAATCCTAGAACCCATAGTTGACGAACAAAAATTAGAATAAGATTATGAATAAGAAATTGATGATGTGATAAGAATATGGGAAGAATATCAAGAGAAGGATAGTCCTTCTGACAAGATATCTATAAGAACTTCCCAAGCTGAATCAACCAATATAATTTTATAAGGAAATATATATTCCAAAACATATATCCATGGAAATAAATATTGTATAATTAAAATTAAAATTTAATAAATTTTCTTCAATAACTCTTCTCTTTAGAAGATTTCAAAATAGTACATAGATGTTTCTCGAGATATTCAAATATTTTAGAATATTCCAGAATATTATTGATCACAACCACAAATGTTTCCAAATACTCATTGAAGAATCTATTAATTTGATTTATAAATATAGTGGTTAAAAATTTTATCCCAAAATCCATAATAAAAAACTCATAATGGTTATAACTAGTCTAAAATTTCAACTATGGAATGTCATATTCCTTTACTTTTAGCTGATGGTATGTGAACCTGAGATCAATTTTTAAAAAATATTGATCTTCCAAGAGCTAATCAAACAGTCATCGATATGAGGAAAAATATAATTTTTCTAAATAGTAATGTTATTGAGTGCTCAACAATTAATTAAAGGTCTCATATAACCATAATAATTTTTAATAAAAAATAGGATCACCTTAAGGAGAATTATGAGTGTGGATGAAACCCTTATCATGAAACTCTTGTAACTGCCTTTTCAATTCTAGAAACTAAACTGAAGATATTCGATAAAGAGGTTATGAAGTTTTATTAACATCATAAACTGCATTATCAGTAAATTAAACCTCTAAATCAAAAAAAACCCAAAAAATCATAAATAAATACATCATTTTAAGTGTCATTCTCCGACACTGGATCCCTAATATTCAGATTGTCATCATCAAGATTGTGCAATTCCCAAGGAATCCTTATTGTATATAGTTTTTCAACTAAAAGATATGGTCTAGGAGGATCTGGTTAATATTTTATTGGTTTTATCTTCTTTTTAAATTACATGTTTTGATGATCATGTATGTTCTCTTATTTAAGTTTTGAATGATATAGGTGAAAACCTCTCTTTAGACCCAGTCCCTAATTCTTAGGCTAGTCCTCATGTTTTACCCAAAAGATGGGCTCATATAGTCCCAAGTGTTTCTCTATTGGGTGGTGGATAATGGACCCTTGTATTATCTTCAATATTTGGATCCCCATGTATGCTCAGTTACTTCTTTCATATGAAATGGTTGGTAGGTCATATTTTTGGATCTCTATTCGGAACCCCTTCCCTTTCAATGATTCCCAACATTCTGTTTGAGATTCAAATGGAAATATATACAATGTGGATAATATGGTGAAAGTTTCATATATAAAATCTCATATGGATCCCCCTTCTAGGAATATGGAGTATAAAAAACCTTCAATTACACCATCTTCCACCAGAGTCTTAACAAGGTTCAAAAATAAATCCAACTCAAAAGGAGTAACCTATGTACCTCAATGGTCGGCTTTCAATATCTTCAAGACCCTTACCCCATTTAAATATGTCATCCCTTCTCATTTGTAACATAATAATATTATGGTCTCTAAAAATGGGAATTCATTATGAATTAAATCAAAACCTCTAATCTACAGTTATGTAAATTATGGATCCAAAAAAGAAACATATCCTATATTTTTCCTTAATGATCAAGGAAAAACATTCATGCACGATATCCCTTAAAATAAAAATGCCTAGATTTTATAGTGAAAACGTCATTTTGGTCTTCATTATATCCTCTTCTCAGTTCATTTTTCTCAAAGTGACTCATTCCAACTGGTCTATGATCATCACCATTGTTTAAACAAACTGTGAGGCTAGGGACCATGGAACCCTATTGGTCAATCTTCTAAACTTTATCCCTATCCTTCTTGATGGTTTTTTATTGGGGGATCCAATTTTATTTGGGTCAGATCAATGAAGAAAGGTTGGTTCTCCTACTCTATGAATTCTATGTATTAATTTACTAATATCTTGGCATCTAGAAATATTCTTTATTTTGGTTTTTTTGGGGATAAATGCACATGGTGAAACAACAACAAAAAATTAATGATCTAGAGAAATCTTTATAAGCTTTTGAAAAATATTCAAGGTATTTTTTTTATTCCCCAAATCATCTATATATCATCTAGGAAGATCCATTTTACACCAATTACCTATCATTCATTCACTAGTAGAGGATGATGATCACTTTCAAAGTCCAGTCTTCTCAAAATGATGGATTTCAAAAGAGAATTTTATTTATTTAGTTAAACAATCATGGGATGGGTCCATGTACAGACAAACCTAATATGTCATTCATTGGAAATCCAAATTCCTCAAAGGTGATCTCAATGAGTGTTCCTCTCTTCATGATGTCAACCTCACTAGGATCAATGACTTGGAAAATTATATTTTTCATTTGGATAATAAATTTCAAGAATAATAGTGTGTTGAAGAATTAATTTCCCTCTTAAACAAAAGTAACTCCCTATCTTGATTACTCTTTGGTATTGAAATAAGTGCATGATAAATATCACAGATCGACTAGCTTAAAAGAGATAAGAGCTCCCTATTTTTCATGAAAACATAAAAGATAAGAGTATTTTAGGGAACCTAAACATACTCATGGAGGATAGTACTTTCAATAGTGACATTAATATTTTTATCCAAAGTCCAATGATTAGTTTTGAAAATATATTTTTGAGTTGGGTTCATTGGATTAATTAGGCTATCCTAGAGAGGAAACCAAGGATTCCTTTAACAAATTATCAACCTCTATTAAGAAGTTGATTAATGGTTTTATAGAATCCAATATAGAATATATAGAGATATTTCAAGCCACCAAAAACTTAAATCCTAACAGTGTGGAATTCCTAGATGGCTTCATGGGTGTCATATATAATATATCTTCATAAATAATTAAAGAGGACCTAACTAGAGTTATTCTTGAATACTTATTAGGAGGTCGCTTTTTGAGAGACCAAAATGACACCTCCCTCATCCTTATTTCAAAAATAAAACATCCCATGATGTTTGATCTATTTTTACTGGTGAGTTTATATAAATTTTATTTCAAAATGTTTTCCCAAATCATTAACAACATGATCTCAAATATCGTTCCTCAAATTGTGTCGAAAGAATAGTATGATTTTATGAAAAACATGAATACACAAAGTGAAATTTCCCTCATGAAATAAATAATCCATGACATAAAAATAAAGTTAATATGATCCAACATCATGATAATGGTTGACATTGAGAATTCATGTGATACTATTCAATGGAGTTTCATTATATCAATTATGTGCTATAAAGGTTTTTAGTGAAATTATGTGATCTTTGTGACCACATTATTTCCTCCACCTAGTTCTCCATTTATATAGTAGGAAAAAAATTTGGTTTCTTTGAATATACTATTGGGATACATAAAGTATATCTTATATCTCCCTCTTTATTTTTCCAGATCCAAGACTCTCCGAGTAAGATCCTGACAAATGTGGTTACCTCATGATCAGTCTTACACAATAAGGTTTGTATGGCTCCCTTGGTATCTCACACTTATGTTATATTGGTAATTTGTTTTATTTTTAAAATGAAAGACATTTCTCCAGAAGGGGTTGGGTGAGTATAAAAAATGGAGTGGAAAAAATGTTATCCCCTTGAAAATTAATGTGTATATTTTTGTCTCTTAGTCTTTTAGTTGTTCTATTATAATAGTTGATGTATTAGTATTTCTCATAGAAATTTACCCATAGAATATATCTAAACCCCTCTCTATTTTGGGGGGCTTAATATTAGGTCCTTTGAAAACAGTTTTCAATGAATCATCATTAAAATCATCAAATATAAGAGTAGGTTTCTCTCTATTGGTGGGTGTATCATGCCCATCAACACAGTTCTGACCTCCATTCCCATACATGTTACGTCTTCCATATGATTTTGGAAAGGGTTCCTCATTCATATTTATAATTTCATAAATAACTTTATCTAGGACTCTTTGATGGATGAAAAAACCCATTGAGATAGTCTCAAGAGGATAGCTAAACCCATTTTTCAAGGATGGATTAATATAAGGAACCTTGAAGATTGCATGAAATATATGCAGGCTAAGATTGTATAAGGTGTCATCATGGTGAACTACTTTTGGGTTGGTTATGTGAGGATCAAACATGGTGTTATACTAGATACTATTTTTAACTTACAAATATTCTCCCATCCCCTATGGAAGATCCGGCACGGACCTCTTCACATACTCATTCCACACTCTCATTGGGTGGCTAGGCATGGTGATATATTTTTTTGAAAAGAAAACTAGGCTTGGGGGACTCTCTCTTACCATCATTTCCCCACTCTTAATATCAATTTCAACTCATCCATGGCCTTCCCCTGTTTCACTAATTATGTTACATCATTTGTATATCAATCAATCCTTGACAACATTCTACTGGTTGATGATGATGACAAATGTTGTTTTGGTATAACCATCTCAAGAATATTTAATAAATCTTCTACACAATTTTAATGGTTAATATTCATTAGGAACCCTATGTTGGGACTCAAAAATCCTTACCATGATTAATTTTAATATTTGGAGAGCTCACCATTATACCATTCCGACTAACATAGTGGTCTAGTGTAATGGAATTCAGTTTCTCTCCAAATGAAACTAGAACACAAGACAACATCCAGAAATGACTGAACATATATTCCTCATCATGGAATGGGTGACCTTTTTCTAGTGCCTCTTGGAGGATTCCAAGGTAACACTTCAGTATTTTTTCATGTTATCCTTTTTATGTCATCATGGTTTAGAGGTCCCCCAATGAATGAGGACACCAAAATGACTCAAAGCGGCTACATTAGCTAGATTTTGGTTTATCTGGGTGCTCAGAATGAAATAAAATTAAATTATATTCAATTAAATATCTTAAAAATAAAATAAATATTCTTTTAATGAAATTATATATCTCTACATAGATAAATGGTGATAATAAATTGACTATTATCATTAATTTAAATAGTCTTGTGCTAGATATCAATGCCTATTCTGGACACTAGATTTATTGGAATATCCCTTTCTCTAGATTAAAGATGAATATATATGGATCATTCTCAAATTACATTATTAGAGGTGTAGGTATTATCTAATACCATATCAAATTTGTGGTATATTCTTTCATCACCTTCTATGGTGAAGGTATGTCACTCCACACAGAATCCAAAGCTTTACTTTACAGTCTCACCATTTGTTATTATAGAGTTATCTCCTTTAAAGTGGTTGAATTATATTCTGATTTGATTTTCAACTACATGAATGATCTTCAGGCCACCCACTATTCAGATTCCTATATCATCAGGGAATGAAAAAAACTCCCCTATAATGTAACTTTCCAACACACTTGGTGTAGAAGTAACAAATTAGAGTTTATATCAGATACTTATAGAGATGTTTCCCTCCCCCTATCCATATTATCTTCTCTTGGATTCCTACCCCATGTTTCCAAGATTACTGTGAATTAAGACTCTCTAGGAATTTACCATTTTATGCTTCCCTGATTTCCTATTTTCTAGTTTGTTATCCTTAATAAAAATTTACTTTTAATTCTAATTTGAATGATTTCTTTCTTTTGAAAAATATATTCAAGAGAACTTCCACTCTCATCTTTAATTATTTTCTCATATTATCGATATTTTATCAAAGGTATGAACTCATTATTATATATATATTTAAATTCAATTTAAGGTTTGAATATGTACTTGTTATCTCTATAATCTATCATAGAAAGATAAAATGGAACACAATCCATAACCAAAATAACAAAAAAGTCCACTAAAGATAATAAAATTAGATTTAGAGTGAAAAAATTACATATATGATGATAGGAAGGTTCCCATAAATCTATATTACTTTAATTATTCCACCATGAGTATTTACCAAAAGTTTTATCTTTATTTCTTGAGGTGATATTTACATTTTATTACAAAAAACATAGAAATAAATGAATGTGTAGATCCCAAATCAAACAATACATTAGAATACATAGAGTCAATAAGTAATTCACTTATCACTACATAATTTTATGGCCCAATAATAATAGATAACTTCTACACACATTTAGTTTTATAGTCTTAGTTATCAATATACTTCATACCTTTATTACGACATGCATTTTCATAATGGAACATCTCATTATAGTTAATATATTTCATTACTTCTTTTACTATTAGTTTGACCATTACCATTTCTCTATTATTTGTCTTTATGAACCAAGTTCCCTAATTCTCCACATCAGTAACACTTCCTAGATCTCATAATACTTTCCCCACAATTATTCTTTCCACACTTCTCCTGAGAGGTAATTTAATTTTAATACCTTATGGTTTCTTTTATGAGTTCTTCCCTATTTCCTTCAACCTAAATAACTTATTATAATTATTATTGTTAAATTCCAAAAATTACAAATAAAATTTCTTATAACACCACACAATTTCCTCATAATTTCTTAAATCATGAATAAACATATCCCTTAGAAAATGTGTCTTTGATCCTGAATAATATTGGTTAGTTTTATTATCATTGTCTATTGTGAAATTTGGTGCATATTAGGCCAATCTATTAAAATTATTTTCATATGTGTAAATATAATTCTCCTCCGTTTGATTCAAATCTAGGAATTTAATTTCCATTCTAAGTTGAATAACATTAGGCAAATAATTTTTAAGAAAGAGATATTTAAATACTATCTGTTTAATGGAATCAATTTATTCCTTTTGATTTTTATTCTTAATCAAATTCCACTATTGATTGGTATCACCTTAAAAATTATAAATAGAAATGGATACATTTTGATGTTGTGAACATATAAAAAATTTAAATATAATCTCCAAATATTTACTCCATCTTTATCTTTAACTAGGTATGAGTATCGACTAAAATCAGGTGGATGTTTTTTCAAGAAATGAAATAATATCAAAATATTATTATATATAAAATATGGTTGCTTAAATTAATTAGTTACTCCTTTAATATACTACTTCTATGGAGTTAACCCAACAAAAAACTGATTTTTTCAAATTCCAACCATTCCAGGTTGCCGGTTCAGAATGATAATATCCACCTAATGCATTTCTACATCAGATTCCATGTTTATTCTATGGAAAAACATTTCTAATAAACATATATTAGATAAATAAACATTGAAATCCTTAAAATATATCTCAAAAGTAATATAACCATAAATTATAATCTCTTGAAAATATGTTTTTAACATTATCCTAACCTCAAAATTTATCTATACACTTTCTCTAATACAAAATTTAATAACAAACAAGTAAATATCCCATAAATTACATGATTTATGGATTATATTTAATCAATTACATCCCAAAGTACATTTTAGGTTTATATTTTTATAGAATTAATAAACCTATTAAATTAAAAATTATACATTTCCACAAATTGACCATTTTTTCAAAAAAAATCATTCTTTATAAAGATACACTTTGTTCATTAATGGTAACACCCATAATTAGATATCAAACTTTATTAATGTTAATAATCATATTTAAGCCCCATTAAAAACATTTTAAAATGTGGGATGAGAAAAAACCCTCAGTAAGGGATATAAAATTAAATAATCTCATTATTACATTGGTAAGCCATAAAAAATCCATAAGTTTACCTTTTCCATAAGAAAATTTTGTGCTCAAATATCCATTTACTTTTCCTTAAAAGAAAATTAATTTCTCAGTATTGTTTCTAAAACATTTCGTAATAATTTTTAAAAGAAAAAATAATACTCATAATGATTTGTTGGAAAAAATGAAAAATTATGAATACATTTTCTTGAAAAACAGTCCTTTTATTTTTTTCTTAAAGGTTTGTAAACATTCTTTAAAAATATAAGAAAATTTTCTTATTCTGTGAAATTAAAATATTTACTTCAAAAATCATTGCAATCATATCATGTAGGTGACTCTGGAAATTATCCTTATTTTAAAACATTCAATAACCCTTATAATATAACCCTGAAAATAGATTATTCCCACATCTCTAAGGAGTAAAATATCACCGGAAAACTCCATCACTTTACCTAATGTATTGGAGAGCTATATCAGTCTCACCCTTCGTCAGAGCTATATCAAGATCACATGTCATTCTTATGAAATGTACAAGAATCATAGATTTAATATAACACGTATATCTTTCACTTTAACTATAAAATTCATTTAAATTTTAATTCAATCCCCTAATCAATAATATTTTCTCTTATCTCATAAAAATGAGGAGGTATTTCTCTTTCCTTAGAAAATATTTTAAAAACAAAAAATTACAAAAAGAGTGAGAATATAATATTCGTTAAAAAACCTGATAAATTATAGAGGAATATTTATAATTAATAATGAATATTATGGTATCAAATGTTATTCAATATATACACATTAAAAACATTTTTTATACTTTGGTAAAAAGTAAAAAATAACACATAAATAAAACATTGAAAATATTCCTTTTAAATCCTTTTTAATTAAAGTAGAAAATAGAAAAATATCCTTTATAAAAAATTAATAATAAATAGTAGAATTCATGAAACATTTTAAATAACATTAATATGAAAGAAACACATTCATAAGGAAATAAATTTAAACAATATTTTCAAAAGAAAGTCCCTTAAATCGAGTGTTGACACATTTCATTCAAATATCAACCCTCCAAAGTAATAAAATCGTATTATTTTTTGAATTTAGTAATAATACTTTCCATTTCCATTCCATTATCATTATTCCTTTATTTCATTTGTTATTATGTATTATTTAGTTACAAAAATGGTTAAGTTTATTTTGTTAATTTTGAGGAAGTTCAATTTATAAGTCCAGAAATGACTTCGATAGGTTGAATAAGGTTAAAGGAATCATGGGCCCATAATCTCTACAATGTAGATCATGAAAAATTTATTATTTATATAAATTAAAATAATTAACCTTCCATGGAATTTTTATGTATAAAATTAAATATTTCATATCATGGAGGTGGTAGTATGTACATGCAAACGAGCGATGTTTCCATCTTTCTACTGGATGGAAAATAAAAAAATTATTTAATATTTTAATTTTAAATAATTATAATTATGTTATAAATTTAGTATTTACTCAAAATTTCCATCCTTATGACCAACCATGTGAGACTTTAATGAAAACCTAATCACATCGCTCCATGGAAGTGGTATTCAACACATTTGCATGAACGACATTATCATTTTCTAGTGGAAATAATGGTTAAGAAGGTTTGTAATATGTTATCATTAAAAGAAAAAAATAATTCCATAAAAAATTATATATTCATTAATTATATCTTTATAACCATCCATGGGGGGTGTTAATGCATTGGTCAGAGTAGAGTACTCAAGAGGGGGGTGAATTGAGTATTCATAAAAATTCCGTTAAAAAGTTCACTTGAAAATATTCCCCAATAAAAATTAATATATAACAGTTAATAAAGGTAATACAGTTATAATAGTTTAATAATTTTAATAACTTCTTGGAATATTTATTAGTTCTCAGTAATAGCAATGTGAGTTTTTGATACAACTTTTGAAGCTACTCTAATAGGACAAAACAGTTATAACTTCTATCCAAGACTAACTATTAAAGTAAAATCTAGTTTTTTGAAATATAAAGTAAAGTAGAGAAAAACCAAATTAAAAGAAATAGTGGATAAAACAAGTGGTTTAGTCTCAGGTAGAGAGTTAATCCACTCCACCTGGTGATCAACTGGCACAAAGTAGTCAATATAGATAAAATATTGATCCACACCCTAGATCGAGGAAAAACAACAGTACAAGAATTGTCCTGGTCACATGACCTCTTCCACTATTATACATGGGAGTAAACTACCAGGTCACACAAGGTCCTCTTCCACACTTATCCATGGGAGTAAACATATGTAAGATGATATAAGAGGAATGATATCTTGTATCCTTCTGTTTAAAATAGGAGACAATGTGTGTTTTAATACCGACACACACACACACACTACTTGAAAGATAAAATTAGCACACAGTAGAGAAAAGGTGATGAGAAAATATTATAAGTGCTTTTAGTGTTATTATATGTAACTCTGGACTTGTAGGATGATGTATATGAAAGTATCGATTCCTCTTGTAAAAAACAGAGTATTTCAGGTCCGGTGCTCTGGTTTCTTGTTTTAAGAAGTGAACTATATAGCTCATGTTCTTCTCTGAGTTGGTACTATGAAGATGTTTTAGGCTCTGATCTATAGTAGTTCAGCCTTTAGGGATTGAAATTACTTCGTGTTTTCTTCAGTTTTATTTTTTTGAATGAATTCACTTCTCATTTTTCCGCACCTTGATCCAGTACCATGCTTTTCTTTTTATTTCGAGGTGCAAGTGTTGGAGACGATATGATGCATGTATTATTCACCTCATACCTCATACTGTCTGGTGACACATCTATAAACAAACATTAATTATATCGATTCCATTAAATGAATCAAATATGATCGTTATAAATTAAATTGAAAATGACAAAATAGATTAAATAATGGTGTCATAGTTTATCTTGAAACGATATCACTTGGAAATAGTGTCAATGGGAAATAATGTATTCTCCTTTTCCTTTGAGTAGTGAGACAGTCGTGATGCCACAATTTCATTGAGATTAGGAACCAGTAGTATATATGTGGTTTCAGGGTCACGATGTCTCAAGTAACAGTGTCTAGTATTTTGTCAAAACATTGAACTGTGTCTTGGTGATGGTAGTGAGGAACCAGTGTCACAAAATTTATGAAATCTGACTGGTTACGGTATCTAATTCACAGTGTCTGGATCATGGTTTCTGGGTCACGATGACTGGGTTACAGTGTCTGGGTTATGGTGCATGGGTTACGGTGTCTGGGTTATGGTGTAAGGGACTTTTACAAAATCCAGAACTAGTGGTAGACTTATTGTTTCTCAGACTTAACCAAATATCTATAAAACTGTCTTAGGAAATAATATTCATAGAATGAATTAGACTTAGGCATTAAGATAATAAAACATTATAGAACATGATAAAATATAGTTTAGAATATTTAAACACGATTTATAAGATTCTGAATCAGGATCTTGTGAAAGTATATACCATGAGTTGTAAACATTAAAGAAAAAGGAAACCAATAATTTCTATACATGATTTGTGGTAGATTAAACAAGTTTAATAGGATGTGTGATCATTAAAACATTATTTAAACATGAGGATTCCAACAATCTACCCTTTTTTATGATCACAAATCATGAGATTTCATTCTATGTTCTTATTCTCATTATTCTTCCCCTTTTGGGATTATCAAAAATAAAGAATAAAATAAACATGGAATGAAGGGAAATAAGAAAGTAAAAAACAACAATGCAAATTGCATTGGATGTAAAGATAGATTTCATTACAATCATTAAGAAAAATGAAAAACATACCTATCAAAAAGACATCCTTCACTTCTTTTTAGGGTCAACAATCTTCTCTTTTCCCTTGGCCGAACCATCAGGAGGATCCACAGGATTAGGAGAGATTGGAGAAGGGATTGAGCCAATTGTGAGAGAAGTAAGAGGTAGTCCTTCAAAGACATAAGGTGAAAGAGAGGGTTTAGTTGAAGACCTAGGTAGGGATTGTTCAAGGATAGCAGGCCTGATCTGGATTAGAGCCTGAGATATAGACATGGAGGCAGAAGCCAAAGCAGTGGATGGGAAAGGTGTTGAACCAGGCCAAAAAATGTGCAGTTGCAGGAGCCACAATAGAAGTGCTTTGCACATGAAGATAAGGCATCAACAATTTAATGAAATCAGTAATAATCTCACCACTATACTACATTGACTTCTCGAAATCATCTTTGTTCTCCCTGAACTTTTCCAATAGAGGAGTGAAATCTTTCATCTTTTGGACTTGACCCTATAAGGCATGAGTGATAAGAGGAATCTTAAAATTCTTTACAAGGTACTCGAAATGATTGGTTTTATCATTGTAAGAGTAAATCCTATTAATGTAGAAATCCACTTTCTTGGTAATTTCTTCCTGATCACCGTTGGAAATCTTTGAGTGAATCCTCACTTATTCAAGTACTCAATCACTATTCTTGATGACAACAGATAAAATTTCCTTATAAAACCATTTAAAATTGACTGAAATTCTTCTTTAACAATAGTTCTGATTAGATCATTGTCTATAGGTTGAGATGACTATCCAGAGGAATTGGAAGCTATAAAGGTTGAAGTGAGAGACTTAAGCTGATTTAGAACTTTCTGTAAACATAATTTAATATTCATCAGTTAGCTTGTTAAGGCAAACAACAAGCTCCATCATTTCATTAAATATCTTGATGTTTATATCATCCAATTTTTCATATATTGAAGTCAAATTTGGATGAATCAGATATGCGAATTTCTATGAAATCTGATCACTTACATCCTCAACCGGATGAGTAGCTTGATCTTGTCTATTTTTCAGTACTTTTTCCATGTCTTCAACCATAGATCTGAGAGACTTCACCTAATCACTGAATTATTTGTTATCAATCCAAACTTCTTGTATTTCATGAAGTATTTTTTGTTGAATATTCCATATGATTTTATCTAACAGTAAGGCATCATCGATTTTACTGAGATTTGTCACAGGATCAGGCTGTGAATTCATGATCTTTTCAAATCCAGCTAACAAACTATCTCCAAAAGTTTTCAGATCAATGTGACTCACATAATAATAAGGTTCTTATGTAGGTTTAGGAACATGAGATGAGACAGGTCCAGGATCCTTACCAGATATTACTTATCGAGTAGAAATTGGTTTCAATTGAAACACAATGGAAAGATCTATGCCTTTAACCCAGGCCTCCTAGGTATTTTTCTCATCAAAATATCTAGGAAAATTATACCACGTATCCATAGTTATTTGATAAATAGGATTGGGAACATGAACACTTTATTGACCAGGGTGTTGCTCCCCCTAAAAAAGTTCATATCTTATGGGACTAAGAGATTCAGATCCTTGACCTGTTTCTAAATATTCATCTCTAATAGTCTCACCCATTTAATTCTTGGATATCTGAAAGGCTTATTAGATTCTTTCTTTAGCAGATAAGATAATTTCAGGAACTTCTTGTTCCTCAACAATATCTTCTTCTTTAATAGCAGGTTCTTCTTCTAAGTTCTCTTGAGGAACCACTTGTTATTTTACACTAGAAATGGATTCTTTTCCAGAAGCAGGTTATTTCATTGAATCAATACATCTTTCAGTAATAGGTACATCCTTTTCAACTACATTTTCTAGAATAGGTGTACCCATGTCTTCTATATCCAATACAGCTCCTTCATTATGTGCAAAAACTGCATCTTCATCTGAATACTCAACAACTTCATCTGGTTCCAAATCAGGATCATATATGTTCTTAGGTCTTGAAGGATTATCAACTGGATTAAACTTTTCATACAACCTTTAATTTTCCTCCACCGAAGACTTTTTCCATGGATTCTATCTTATCATCATCCTTGTGATTATATCCTTTGACATACATAACTCATGACCTTCAATGAATTCTTCATTTGGGACAACTACTCCTTTAGTAGACAACATTTTAGAGATTAATCTTGAATATAACAAAGATGAAGAATTAAAAGTTGTCTTGATCAATTCACACATGTGATGTATAATATACTTATACAGATTAATCTTGTGCCAATTTTTAATAAGATGTATCAAGAAAACATCTTCATAATTAAAATTATTAAAATCACCTTTCCATGGACTAATGATATTCTGGATAAAGTTAAATAGTAGCGCTGTCTCACCATCCATCTCAGTATCAATTGCCCTTATTTTCTTCTTATTTTCAGTCATAATTCCTAGGGCGTCTTCTAAGATAAAAAAATCACTAGGATAAGGAGTACCTATTTGGTAATCCTCAAGTATTCTTTCATGAGGTATCCCTAGGTAGCCATCCTATAACATCGAGGAAAAATTACACCTTTGACCATTAATACATCTTCTTACAACAAATTCATCTGCAGTATTGAATGAGAACTGGACATATTGATAAAACTGAGAAATGAGTTTTGGATAAATCAGCATTTTACCCTTTATGAACCAGTTCACCCATCCCTACTCTTACAGTACTTTCAAAACTAATGACTTACTTGTCACCAACCACTTTGGGCAGACTTCCTTTTCTGGTACTACTATTCTCTCATCAAGATTTAGATTCAATGATCCCTTGGGTGATACCTTTGGTTCCCTTTTCACTTTCTTTTGAGATCTGCACTTATCAAGAGTTCATTAAGATGGGAACTTCATTCTGGTCATTCAATGTAGGTTAGAGAGAGATGAAATGATGAAAGAGGACTAACTATTTGAAGGGGAGGGGATTCTATTTCAAGAGAAGAGAGCTCGAGTGAATAAAGGAGTGAAAGATATTGGGGTTTTATCATTTAGGTATTTCAAGCATCGCAAATTCAAAAATATGGAAAATGAAAAATAAAATAATCAACATAGTGATATGGGAAATAAAATTAAAGAAAAATAAAACAAATTCATTACAGTGATTCTGGAATAGGTGGTCACAGTGTCATCATTACAGTGCGACTCCTAACAGTGTGACCGTATCATTGAGACTGTAAGTGTAAAATAGTAACTAAGAGACAATAACTGTGAGACCGTAAACATGAAACCGTAACTTCAAGATATAAACTTATGAAATAGTGATTGTGAGATAGTAATTCCAAGATAGTAACTTGTCAAACCATGAAACATGAAACTGTACACTGTGAAACAGTAAGTGTGAGAGAGTAACTTTGAGACCGTAAACTTTTCACTTAATATTTATCATTCATAATTCATGTACGATGTAATTTATCTTTTCATAATTTAATGGTTCAGTGAATATATCAGCAAGAATATGTTCAGTTCCAATTAATTACAAAGTGATATCACCTTTTTGGTAATGATCTCTCAAAAAGTGATGTCTTAAATCAATATGTTTTGTCCTAGAGTGTGAAAGATGGTTTTTTAAAATGTTAATAGAGCTTGTATAGTCACAATTTATAGGTACATTCTAAATTGATATCCATAGTCTAATAATGTTTGTTTCATCTACAAACTTTGTGTACAATAACTACCAGAAGATATGTATTCAGATTGGTAGTAGATAGTGCAACAGAGTTTTTTTCTTACTACACCATGATAGTAGAGACTTTCCTAAAATGTTACATGTTCCAGAGGATCTTTTTCCATCTATCTTACTACTACCAAACTCAGCATCAGAATATCTTACTAACTAAAATGATTTTCCTCAAGGATAGAATAGTTCTACATTGGGTGTATGTTTAATATATTTGAAAATCCTTTTAACAAAATTTAAATGAGACTCTTTGGGGTTTTCTTGAAAGTGACCACACATACATACACTAAACATAATATCTTTTCAATTAGCTGTCAAGTATAGTAATCTCCCAATCATTCCTCTATCGGTGGTTTGATCAATAGATTTTCCATCTTCATCAAGATCCAACTTAGACGTAGTACTCATTGAAGTATCACTACTTTTAGTGTTATCCAAGCCCAAACATTTCAGAAGATCTTTAGTATATTTGATTTGATTTAAAAATAAAACCATCTTTATTTTGAAATATTTCAAATCCAAGATAGAATTTTTGTTCACCCAATAAACACTTTTCAAATTCAATTTTCATTATTTTCAAAAACTTAATATATAACGAATTTTTTGAAGATCCAAAAATAATATCGTCTAAATAAATTAAAACTACTAAAACATCATCGGAAATTAATTTTATAAAAAGTGTCGGACCAGATATACCTTTTTTCAAAACATTTGGAAATAAGAAAAGTACTTATTATATCATAACAAGCTCTTGGAGCTTGTTTTAAACCATACAAAGATTTTTACAATTTAAAGGCTAGATTTGAAAACTGAGGATTTGTGAAACATGGGGGTTGTTAAAAAAACATATTCATCTATATACCCATTTAGGAATGCACTTTTTACATAAATTTGTTATAGTTTGAAATTCATATGTGTTTCATATGCAAGAAAGATTCTAATGGATTCAACTCTAGCTACTGGTGAAAAGGTCTCCTCATTTTCAATCCCTTCTTCTTGACTATAGCCATGTGAAACCAATCTAAACTTTTTTCAAACTATGTTACCAGCTTCATCTAATTTATTTATAAACACCCACTTAGTTCCTATGGTAAAATGTCTTTGGGTTTATCAAAAAATTTCCAAATTTTATTCCTTTCAAACTAATTAAGTTCTTCTTGCATAGCCATCACCCAAAATTTATCATTGATATCATCATTGATGTTTTTAGGTTCAAGTTGGGACAAGAAAGATTCATGTTCAACATGATTTCTAATAGAATCTCTAGTTTGTGTTCCTTTATCTAAATATCCAAAAATAGTATATAAATGATGGTTCTTAAGATTTATAACAGATTTAGAAAAATATGGGATAGTGATTTCATGCTCTTCAATAGTTTTGGGTTCATTATGGCTTGAATCTAGAAAATTTCTAGAACTGGAAGTATTTATAGATTCCTATATAGGATGGTTAGAGGGTTTTGCATTAATTTCTAGATTTTACATATCATACTCAAGATTATATAGAGAGGTATTAGGTTCATGTGAATCTGTCTCATCAAAATTGACATGGGTAGATTCCTCCACACATTTTGATCTTTTGTTAAATAATATATAGTTTTGCTGGAGATTATATATCCTAGAAATTTTACTTCATCACCCTTGGATGCAAATTTGTCAAGATTGTCCTTGGTATTAAGGATATATAATTTTCAACCAAATACTTTGAATTAGTTTAGTTTGAGTTTTATATTATTCCACAATTCAAATAGAATTATTTTAAGAATAGGTCTAATCAAAACTCTAATAATAACATAACATGTTGAATTTATAGATTCAGCCCAAAAATAAATAGGTAAGTCATATTCACTAAGCATGGTTTTAGAAATTTCTTTCAAGTTCCTTTTTCTTCTTTCTACAACTCCATTTTGTTGATGTGTTCTAGGGGAAGATAAATTATGACTATAACCATTTTTTGAGAGAAAGGATTCAAAATCTTGATTTTCAAATTCACAGCCACAATCACTTTTTAGAGATTTAATTCTAAGTGCACTAAGATTTTTACATTTTTAGCATACTTAGTAAAATAAGAATAAACTTTACTTTTGTGATCTAAGAAGAAGATCCATGTATACCTAGAAAATTCATCTACAAGAAAATAAACATAGTGATTCCCATTTAAACTAGAAACTCTAGATGGTCCAAACAAATCCACATGAAACAACTTTAGAGGTTGATAAGTTGAGACTTATTTATTTGGATTAAAGGAAATTTTTTGTTTCTTTACCATTTGACAAGGATCAAAAACTTTATAATTTTAAAACTCTAGTTTGGGTAGATCTTTGACTAAACTTTTTCTAGTTAGATTTATAAGGGAGTGAATATTACAGTGTCCAAGTCTTCTATAAAAAATCCAAGAATATTTGTGAAATACACTTAAACCTAAATCATTTTGAGAAACTGAAGAATCTAAGTTAACATAATATACATTTTCATTTCTTAATGCAGAAAATACTAATTCATTTTTAGAATTAAAAACATTGAAATCATCATATTCAAATTTAAATTGAAATCAATCATCACACAGTTGTGAAATACTAAGCTGGTTATATTTCAATCCATTAACAAAAAGTACTTTAGAAATTAAAACTCAGTTAGACTTACCGATTAGGCCTAAGACAATGATTTATCCTTTAGCATTATCACCAAAGGTGGAATTCCCACCATCAATCTTTAGTAGGTTCAGGAAACATGAATTGTCTCCTGTCATGTTTCTTAAACACCCACTTTCCAAGTACCATAATCTTTTACCGGATCTCTTCAAACAATTTTCCTACAAAATATTCAAATAAAAATATACCTTGGTACCCATATTTGTTTGGGTCGAGTAATATTAGTCACTAGTTCTTTAGGATCCTATATCTGCATCATAGGTTTCCTATAAGAATTATGTAATTTATTTGAGGAATAAACCTTATTTGGTCCAAAAAAAAACTCAGAACAGTATAGGATGTATAATAATTTGAACTAGAAGAATGTTTTCTTGAACTAGGAATAAAGTTGTATGTTCTAGATTTAGAAACAAAGTTGGTTTTTCCAAAATTTATTTTACCAGGTTGATAGCCAATACCATTAGTGTATTTAGTGGCAATTTGTTTACCTAAAATTTGTACCAATATGTCTCTACCCTTATTAAACCTTTCAAGGTCCTTTCTTAAATGCACATTAGATAGATGTAATTCATTATTTTCTTTGATTAATTGACCATTTTTCTCTCTTTCTTCAACTAGTTCATATTTAATAGTTTAGGTGAGAGTATATTATCTCTTTAAAGACTTGTATTTATCTTTTAGTTCATTACATGCATCTTCAAGCATGTTTTAATACTCAAACATTTCTCTTTAAAGAATAATTCTAGAATCAATTTCATCTTGAAAATAATAGTAATTTTTTACAGAATATTCTTGGATTGCCTCAGATGTGATTGGCATGAAACACATATTGGTTTTGTTATCCTTTTCATCATGTGAATACTCAGAGTCACTCAAACTGTCCTCATAAGAACTCCAAGATTCTTTTATTTCCTTTTTATACTTTCTATCTTTGTCATAATATTTCATTTTATACTTTAGCTTGGGATAGTCCACCTTTACATGTCCCCTTCACTTACATTCATAACATACTATCTCATCGGACTTTTCATTTCTTTTCCAATCCTTCTTCCAGCTTCACTTTTGATCATGTCTTCCTTTGAAGTTAGGCTTTCTGAAAAATTTCTTCCTTTTGTAAAATTTATTAAACCATCTGTCTAATTGACTTTAAACTCTTATTGATACATCATTAGTTTCCCAATGAGTTATTTGACAGGTAATTTTCTCATGTCACACGATTCTATAATAGAGACAGAAGTTCCTCTCTATTTATCAGGTAGGCATCTGATAATCCTCATAATATTTTCTGTGGATGTAATTTCTCTTCCAAGAGAGATCATAGTGTTTACTATTTCATTGAACCTGAGATACATGTTATAAATATTCTCATCAGAATTAAGCTTAAAATTATCATATTTAATATTATATGTGTTAAGTCTCATTTCCATAACACTAGAATTTCCGTCATGTGAAATAGAAAAATTATCGCAGATTTCATGGGCATTTTCACATGCAGAAATTCTGTTAAATTACTCATCTCCTAAGGATAAGAATAAAGAATTCATGTATTTGAAATTATTTTTATAACAAGTATTATTTGGGTCATCCCAAGTATTTTTTTCAGCAGCAAGAATCTTATACTAATCTACAATTGAATACCAAATTTCAAAACCCATACTTTCTAAATACATTTTCATCTTAATTTTCCATTGGGCATAATTAGTTACATTAAATAATGGAGGTTCGTTTGTTGCAGCAACTTCTAGTCTATTACCCATAATAAAAAAATAATTTTAAAGAGCTAAAAATCTAGAACTAATATAAATTTAATGATCTTTAAAGTACAACAAAAATCACAGTTGAAAATATCTTAAAACAAATCCTTAATAAGAATAAACTCCTTTGATACCAAATTTTGGTCGAAGTAGAGTACTCAAGAGGGGGTTAATTGAGTATTCATAAAAACTCATGTTAAGAAGTTCACTTAAAAATATTCCCTAATAAAAATAAATACATTCCAGTTAATCAAGGTAATATGGTTATAATAGTTTGACTATTAAAATAACTTCCCAAAAGATTGATTAGTTCTCAGTAAGAACATTGTGATTTTTTATACAACTTTTGAAGCTACTCTAATAGGTAAAAATAGTAATAACTTCTATCCAAGACTAACTATCAACGTAAAATCTAGTTTTGTAAAATGTAAGGTAAAATAGAAAAAAACCAAATTAAAAGAAAAGTGGAAAAAACAAGTGGTTCAGTCTCAAGTTGAGACTTAATCCACACCACTTGGTGATCACCTTCCACCAAGTTGTCTAAATAGATAAAATATTGATCCACACCCTAGATCGGGGTAGAACCATAGTACAAGGACTGGCCAGGTCACTCGACCTCTTCCAATATTCTTCATGGGAGTAAAATATCATGTCACACAAGGACCTATTCCACACATATCCATGGGAATAAACAGTTTTTATAAGATATGATAAGAAATATATCTTGTATACTTCAGTTTAATACAGGAGACAGTGTGTGTTTTAACATCGACACGCACACACTAATCGAAAGATAAAATCAGTAAACAACAGAGAAAAGATGATGAGAAAGTATTATAAGTGCTCTGAGTGTTATTCTGTGCAGCTTCAAACTTATAGGATGAAACATATGCAAGTATCTAGTCATCTTGTGAAATATAGAGTATCACGAGTCTGGTGCTCTGGTTTCCAGTCTAATGAACTGAGCTATATAGCTCATGTTATTCATTGAGTTGGTATTGTGAATATATTTTAGGTTCTAATCTATGGTAGTTCAGCCTTCAGGGATTGAGAGTGCTTCGTGTGTTTTTCGGTTGTATTTTGTTTCATGCATTCACTTCTCTTTTATCTATGCCTTTCTCTAGTGCCAAACTATTCTATTTATTTCAGGTGCATGTGTTAGAGCCAATAGGATGAATGTATACTGCACCATATACCTCGTTATGTTAGGTGAAATTTCAACAAATAAACATTAATTATGTCAGTTCCATTAATGAAATCAAATATGACTGTTAGAAATTAAATTGAAAACGAAAAAATAGATTAAAGAACGATGTCACAGTTTGTCTTGAAACGGTATCACTTTAAAATAGTGTCACTGGGAGACAGTGTCTTCTCCTTTTCCTTTGAGTGGTGAGAGATTGATGATGTTATAGTTTCATTGAGATTAGGAACTAGTAGCACATATGAAGTGTCCAGGTCACGGTTTCTGAGGTAATGGTGTCTAGTCCGTTGTCAAAACATTGAATGGTGTCTTGGTGATGGTAGTAAGGAACCAGTGTAACAAAATTTATGAAATATGACTGGTTATGGTATATAAGTCATGGTGTCTAGATCATGGTGTCTAGATCACGATGTCTAGTTCAGGGTGGCTGGGTTACAATTTCGAGGTTACGATGTTTGTGTTATGGTGTCTCGGTCACAGTGTTAAGGAATTTTCCAAAATCCAGAACCAGTGGCAGACTTACAGTTTCTCAAACATAGCCAAATATCTGTAAAAATATCATAGAAAATAATATTCACATAATTAATTAGACTTATTAATTAATATAAGAAAACATTATAGAACAAAATCAAATATAGTATAGAATATTTAAACATTACTTATGATATTCTAAATTGGGATCTTTTGAAAGTATATACCATGAGTTGTAGACATTAAAGTAGAGGGAAACCAACAATCTCTACAAATTATTTGTGATATATTAAATATGGTTAATAGGATTTGTGATTATTAAAACCTGATTAAAACATGTGGATTCCAACATGATGGAAAACAAAACAAATCTCTTTATGGAGGTAGTAATCAACACATACACACATGTGGTATTTTCATTTCCCATAGGATTTAAAAGAGATAGAAAATAGTTGTTTCATAAAAATAATAAAATATTAGTGTATATAAGATTCTGATTTAATTATTTTTTTGTGGTTAGAATATATTTTAAGGATGTATAAGATGAAATAATCTTGATATAGTTTTGTTATTACTTATACCTCCTCCTCCTCAGATATCTCCCTTTGGATTAAACCTTAAGCCTTCTTGGATTGGTATTTGAGCATAAAAGGAAATATAAGATGTGGGGAGAATATTTGGTAAGGGTTTGGGGTATTAATTGGATGAGATAAGTGGATAAAAACATGCGAATTAGTGAGGATTAGAGGTATAAAATTATTAGTGATGGGAGTGGTTATCTTGTAAATACTTTAAAATTTTCAATATAATAAAGGTATTTCTCAATGTGAGGTGGAGGCAAATGGAAACTTTTAGAATAAAAAATATTTTAAGGTAAAAATACAACCAACATTAAATATTTAGAAAAGTTCTAGATATATTTTATTCCATAGCTCTTAATTTAACCACCCATCCTCCCGTTAACTTTTTTAACCTTTATCAGGGTGTTAAAGTGTTACCATGGTAAATGTTCATTATGATCAAAAATGAAATGTAAAATATTACCAAATTTGAACTTATGAATTCAAAATATGAAATATATTTTTCAATATTCAATTTGTATAAATAGTAGAAATTAGTTTAAATATATATGCACAAAATGCAAAAAAAACATTTTTTAGTAAAATATTATTTTAAGCATAAAAAAGATCTTATAAAAAAATAAAATAATATAATGATTAGTATATAATTATTTAGAAAATTTTTAACCAAAAAGAACTTTTGTAATTTTAAAACTAATCCAAAACCAAATGGTACTTTTTAATTATATGAAAAGAGGTTATAGTTTTTATAAAAAAAATCTATATTTTCCACAATTTACTCAAAAATCAATATGTTTTAGAAAAATACCAAAAATCCACTCAAAGATAATTATTTTATTATTAATCCAAAAATAAATTTCATTTTATCAATTAAAAAATAAAAAATTATAATTTTAAATTTTAAATAAATCCATAAATTTCATGGAAAACATTTCTACTAGAATAAAATAATTTCTTTTTTGACTGAAAAATAATTTAAAATTATCATATTATATATGAATAATTAAATTATAATAATGAATATTAATAAGACATGAAATTGATTTATTATTAACATTACATGGATGTTCAAAGACACAATCATCAGTTTTACCTCATATTAAATTATTTCATCGTGAATATATATATTAAAATATTATCTCTCATTTATATATGGTATTTATCTATATAGAGATATTGATAACATATTAAATGTAACTATTTTTATCACCAACTAAAATTCATTAATTGGATATTTCTACCCATTAAACTTTAATTTCTCTGATTTATAATCCATTTCCATTAAATTTTAAATAAGAACGTATCCCAGACCTTTCTACAATGAATCAATGTAAATGAGATATCCTTCATTCCCTATTGAAAAAAATAAACATAGTTTTATTAGTTAATATTATCCTCATATCTTTAAAATGGCCTCTATATTTAGGTGAGAATGTGGGTTTAACCTCTTTACATGTTAACTTGGTAAATATATTATTTAATTTGGTAAAGTTTTTAAAAATAAATCAATAGTTTTCTTATAAGTTAAAGAAAATAAGTTTTTTAGCTATATTCATAGATTTTTTCATTATAAATAACCTTAATTTTTAAGGACTAATATATTTAAAGTACTTACTGATAATTTAGACATGGAAACAAACATGTTGAAACAAATATCCACACTCGCTAAATTTTTCATATAACATATTTTTTCTTTGGATTTCTAGTAAGAGCTATAAATAAATCATTTTATATTTTTAAATCATGAAATATATCAATATATCATCTATAAAAACCAATTTATATTTTATACATAATTTCTAAGAACCCAATTCATCTATTCAATAGACACAAAATATTTATTTTTTATCCCAAATGGTGTTAACTATGAATTCCTAATGAACATACCTTGTATGAAAATATTTATTAGGTATATCCTACTTATTAAAATATAACTAATGGTCACTCGATGAATAATAATTTTCAAGAAACATTGAGCTTCATAAAAAGATCAAATAAATCATCAATATAAGGCAATTAATTTTTTATGATATTTTTTATCTCTCTATAGTTAATCCATTACCGTATAGACCTATCCATGATATTCATAAATAAAATTGGTTCTCCTAAATGTGAAACACTTAATTTTATGAATCATTTATCCAAAAATTATTATATTTTATTCTCCATCTCTACCATCTCCACTAGATTCATATTATAAGGTAGACTGGTTATTGTATTTTCATGAAAAATTATATCAATATAGATATGACCACCCCATATCACTATGTTATTTAATATTAAATAATTATATTTTATTTTAAAATGTTTTTTAATTGATTTTGTGTTTTTTTCATGGTTTTCATCTTTATCTGCATTAGGTCTCATTGTGATATAGTAAGGTTGTGTTACAGTGGAAATTTTGGGTGGTCTACAGTTTTTTCGATATTGAATTCTTCCACAACACAAATAGGTCACACTTATATGAGTGTATATAAACAATTGCATAATGTTTTTTCCATTTTTTATTTTTAGTGAGGTCAAGTCACATCATGAAGGGACGTTCCCTGCCATGATTTTACCTTGATATAATGGGCACAATTGTACTTATCTTCGGGGAGACTATTTTTTACTGTGAAGGGGGAGTGATACACTGTGAGGGACTTTCCATAAGGGGTTATTACATCATGACCCATGTAGTTATGCCTCAATAAGACCTAAGAAATGGTTTTTTTTCTGTCTACCCTTAGGGGAGGCATCTCACGTTGTGATAGGGGCGGTCACATCACAATGGGTTTTTCATAGTTTTAACATTGTGATTTCATAGTTCAACCCTCATTCATTTTTAAGGGTTAGACATCTTTTCTTTCCCCTATCATTCTACCAACATATAGGTGATCTATGTGGAGATCCTCCTCCATTAATTCCTATTTTTATTTCAGTCTACTCTCATTATCTCAAGCTATTATTCAAATAAAATCACTCATTTATTCTTATACTCTCCTCCCCTTTTAAATCAACCTCATTCTACAATTCTTCTAAGAAACTGAAAACTCATGTGGATAAACTCATGGATTAGTATGGGTCTTATCATGGGGATTTGGTTGTTTACTACACATAGAGTTCATTTCCTTGTGATTTTGTGCTTCCACCAACAAAGGTAGGTGGTTTTCACTTGAAAGAGGTAGGTATTTTTTTGAAATTATTTTATTTAACAATTAATAAAATGATTGTGCCTAATGAATGATTTACTTATTAAATATTACCCCTCTGTGATACTCATGATGGGTTTATAAAATTATTTTAGGGTTTTCTATACTAGTAATAAAGGGAATTTCAATGCATTTTTAGTAAAATTTTGAATCAAAATTTGATACACACTAAGTTCTTTTGAGAATTCTTGAGAACCTCCTTTTTAAATGTATTAAAAATATAAATAAGGGTTGTATTCCTATTTTTATTTCCAAATAATACAACCCATGTTTTAGTTGATGGGATCATTCAAAAGGTGATTTAGGTTTTAGGTGATTCCTAATGGAGGAAAACATTGGTATTAAAGTGTAAAACCATATTTTTAAAGTTTAGGTCCTTGATTTTTGATAATGATAGTTTTTCATAATATCGAAATCCATTTTAGTTTTAATATCATGTCGGGAAATTCATAAAATATTTTACATGAAATTGTGATACCCTTAGTTGTTGATCCCCTTGTTATGTGTTATGAATTGTGTTTACTTTTTACTAATGGGGGATTATTATGTGATTCTTGGATTTATGTGAAAAGGGTTTTTTCCAAATAATTTTTTGGAGGTGAGATTATATTTATTAATGTTTTTAAATTTTATTTGTATAATGAACTATTTTTTTTCATTTCAATACCACTATTTGGTTGATATGATGGGAACCATGGGTATCTAAGTAGATGTCCTAGATGATTTCTACCTATTTTTATATTATGATATGGATAGGAGACTGTGGCCTAGTTTTTCTGGGAAAGAAATTTGGGATAGATTATGTGGACCAATGGATATGTATTATGTAACCAAGATAAACTAAGAGAAATAATAGGATTATAGATGGGTTCATATGGAGAGATAAGTATTCCAAGTTCCCAAGTCCAAGATCATATTACATTGAGACATAGGGATTTTCCCATGATTCCTAGTTGATGATTCAATTAGGGGATCCCCACTTAATAGTTTGAATGTATCCCCTTGTTCATGTTTGGTTTCATAGAACTATTCAAATAGTTCTCTTTTTTATATTATGATTCTTATTATGATAGTTCCCATTGATTAGATGTCTTATTTCTTGGTGATGTGGTTTATTTTTCATATGTCTTTTGAATACATTATTTTTTTAAATGTTTTAAAGTAATTAAAATGATTTGGTTTTTAGTCAGAGACTGAGAAGTATTCTTTTTAAGCTTTTAAAGTATCCTTCTACTTAAAATTTTATATTACATGCCTTTTTAAGAAAGGTTTTTTGAAAAAAAATCAAGGAAATTATGATATAATTGCTTGAGTTTTAAATCCTGGTATTCGATCCAAAAAGTGGTTTTGTGCTCCAAAAAGATTTTTCTTGGTGGTTTTGGAAACATTTGGTGCATGATACTTGTTTTTATTATTATATATGTTTGGAAAACATTATTTTATAAATAATTTTAAAATAATAGTTTAAAAAAATAATAAAAGTAATTTTATAGAATCTTTGGTCAAATCCTATTGGGCCTATTTTACTCAAGCGCTACATACAAACATGTTTCTATGTTTGTGTGTGTATAAAACCTTTATGTTTTATATAAGTGTAGAGATTTTGATCTCAATTTTGATATCTTTTTTTGGGTAATTTAATTTATGTTTTGGATATGGTGAGGGACCATGGTCCAAGTGGAGATGATTTTTGTAATCTTATACTTCTATTTTAGTTTTTTGGATACTTACGTATCATAGAATTAAACTAGGTGTATTTTACTTATAGATTTAAATTTTTGTGATCATGACGTATTTAGGTTTTGGTTCCCTTTTTTTAAAGTATTTAATATTAATTTAGTTTATATTTTATGTTTTTATAATTGTGTTGAATCATTCTCATTGGTTATGACCTTTTTTTCTTGTTGTTTTATTTCCTGTAGTTTATTTTTTATACATAGAAGTCCAATATATGAGTGTACCATTTTATATTCTTGGTAGTTTACATTTCTTATTAATTAGGATTCATGTGTGAAAATATTCCTTCCACATGTTTCATCTGATACCCTGACACTATTTGTTAGCTTGTGGCGATCAAGAACACGCTTTGATCCTTGTGGTGGATCTTCTCAGTTGATATATCAGGTAGACCATGGCCTATTTTTTATAAGATAGTATCATAGATATCTTATTATCTAAGAACTATAATATTATATACATAGTATTGTCAAAACTCATTATTTTTTTCATGAGTAGGTGACATGTCACCACCTTTGATGACGAAACTCCAGTTTCTAGAGGTAGTCTGGATTTGAGTCTTCAGTTTGAATTTTATTTTTAATTTTTTTGGAAGTGTTTGAACCATATTGAGTTATATCAAATACTCAGGGGATATTTATTGAGTTCTATATTGGAATGAAAAATAAATAGAGTTTCGTGGTAAGATTACATGGTCTATAAAACCTTATTAATCCAATGAACATGATTCTGGAGACATATTATAGACCGCCACATGATCAGTGCATGGTCGAACAAACTATTCGGCCAAATCATGAATAGATCAGCATCCCGCCCAAATTTTTATTTGATTATATTTTTACTTAAAATGGATCCTTGGGTGGTTTCTACCTATTATAGAGGGATAAAATAGGTTTTGATGGTGTTTTAATCAATATGGAGTGGATTTTAGTATTTATATCCAGTAATGATGAAAGGTGTTGTGGAGTTTGTCTCTCGATGCATTATTGTTTGCATGTGAAGGTTGACCACCAAATTACAATGGGTTTAGCTCAACTCCTTTAGGCTCTAGAATGGATGTGGAATGGGATATCCATAGACTTCATGATGGTCTTACCACATACATCTAGGGGAAACAATTCCATCTGGGTTATTTTAGACTGACACACCAAGTCGGCCCACTTCCTAGTTATTTGAGACAAGATTTTATTAGAGATTGTGAGATGCCTCTAGGTGTAGTAGATAGTCTGAATCCATGAAGTTCCATCAAATATCGTTTCGGACCATGATTCTCACTTCACATCCTGATTATAGATGGGATTACAGGAGGTTTTTGGGAATTAGTTACGCTTGAGCATAGAAATTCATCCCTAAATTGATGAAAAAAATGAGTGGATCATTTAGGTTATGGAGGATATGTTGTGAGATTTCATGTTGGAATTTGGTCATAGTTGGGAGGATCACATACCACTAGATGAATTTTCATAAAACAACATATTCCATTCCACCATTTTTATGGCACCATTCTAGGCTTTCTATGGGTGACATGTAGGTCACAACTTTGTTGGACTAACCCAGGAGAGTCATAACTCATGGGACATAAGTTGGCGTGAGATACAAAAAATAAGGGGTAGATCATCTAGGAGTGGATGAATACTATAAAGATATATCATAAGACTTATAATTATGGGTGATGGAGGCCTTTCGAGTTTATAAAAGGAGACCATTTGTTCTTACGATTTTCACATCTATGAGGATTCCAGATATTTGGCCGGGGTGGTATGCTATCTCCAAGATTCATTAGTCCTTTATAGATACTTCATAGAGTTGGTGAGGTTTCATACCACTTATATCTATCCCCATAGTTATATTGGGTACATGATGTCTTCCATATGTCATAATTAAGGTGGTACATGCATGACCCATCACATTTACCAATAGGGGTGAGATGGACATTGAATATGGAACCACCTTTGATGAGTAGTCAGAAGAGATCGAGGATCGGTAGTAGAGGATCCTTCATGGGTGATCAATTCCTTTGGTATATGTCGATTATCAGTAAAGGAATCTCCAGGAGAGAAAATAGGAGTGGGAGAATCATATTCATGATCAGTACCCACACATTTTTAGTAGCCCTTTTTTTGGATTTTTGGGGACATAAAGTCTCAAATGGTGAGAATTTAATGTAATAGATTATCCGTGTATTATTTTTGGATATTATTTGTATTTTTTTAGACCATTTACTGAGGTGAATTTCAAATCCGAGGCTAGGTGTGCTCAGAATAAATTTTTGAAATATATTAAATATATTAAATAGAGGGCAGGCGTAGTTTTCCTAAAAAATTGTAATAACATCTAAACAAGAGATCGTATTATAAATATAAGGGAACCACTGAGTTCAAAATGTTTTTTACCATAGGAATAACTTAACCTTAGTTGGTTTAGGTATTTTATGGAAAAATCGATGTGGGTGTAAAATTAATAAAATAATTAATAAAAAAAATTATTTGACTTGTTAATGCAAGGACACTACGACCTAATATTTTATCTTTAAATATGCTATTATAGAAAATTCTTGGGGTTAGACGCATAACCTTATGAATTGACGAGATCCATTTGAGGATATCCCATAAACGAAAAACGATCAAGTCAGAGATTGATAACCGGTGTGGGGTAGTATTAAAGGATCTCATGGAAGAATGTGATGTGGCTTCATAATTCATCAGTGACCAATCCTAATTGAGGTTGGGTGTGTGTTTTATTTGGTTTCAATACCCATTATTAATTTCAATGACTAAAATGGATCAATCGACCAACGAATTGATCTGTGGATCATGCGTATTTGCAACATGGGTTTCTTTTGTGTTTTTTGGGAAACTTTTCTTCATGATTCAGTTGTTGATTCTTCATTTTTCATTTTAATGGAAACAAACTATGATTGACATGAAAATCTATCAAGGTCATTTCCTCTCATTGATCTTGTGATTTTTCTCCCTCGAATTCTTCACTCATGAGGGGTATTATTTGTTTATCCCACTGTTTGACATATCCCAATCAATCGATCATTGCACACCTACTTTTTAGTGCAATGATCCAATGTCATAGATCCAAGATAAACATGAAACAAAAAATGGTGTGAAAATGAAAGTGGATATTAATTGGATGAATTAGGATACCCAATTTCGTTTTCTTTGGTGTGAAACAAATAATGATGCTTAGATCCATTTTCTAATTGAATTTAATGGTCGTATCTTGATGATATTCAATGGAAAGCCTTGGGTGAGGCCTCCCCTTTAGTTTCCCAGTATGGAACATCTATAATGGTGGTCTAAGTGATAGAGAATATTAGCAGACAATAGATTTAGAATTCTAGAAAAATTAAAGTTACACTGCATGTAATCCGGATCTACACATCATATAGGGCCCCCTTTGTAGCATCTAGGGTTTTAGGAAAGAGATAAGGATCGCACGGAATGTAAGCCTTCCACATGGTGTGTGACCCCTCCCTGGAGACTCGGTGTGTACCTCATAGGTACATAGAAACGGGGTGTATTACATGGAAAACCTACACACCATCTACTCCCCCGTGTAGAAATGGCCTAGACCAGCTACACGAACTAAGTCGTGCACTAGTACACATGCACATGTACAGGGGTATGAAGCTGTATAATGGGAAACAAGTATACTAATTGGGTAGCCTACATGTCGTGTACTTCTACACAGACACAGGTTGGGACACTGGACGATTACACGGGCAAGACCTGGGGTCAAGGGACACAGCGTGTGACCTCTATTATACACCATACACTCTTTTATACATGTCTTAGAGCCCTTGTCCTCTATATATTGAAAGATATTCATTAGGATACATTCCCCTTATCCTTTAACTATTGGTTGGTATATAATCATATCATACTCCTTAGACTATAATGCCTTCAGTATGAATTCATGGATAGAGTCGTTGGAATCCCTCTAAGAGGCCCAGAGTGAGATCCCCTATTCATCTTCATGACCTAGGTGTAGTTCTTGGTATCTACACGAAAAAAACTATGTGGGTGTCGATCCTCTACTTAGCAGGTTAATATTGACTGAGTTGTTGGTATCATCCCGTGGTCTTATAAGTGATCCCCATATGGGTATCATATTCTCTTCAGACTATTAGGGTGTACTTAATAATGGAGAGACACATTGATAACTACCTCTCAAATTGACTTCATTTATGTTATCTGAATCAAGAGTGTGTTCTCCCAAACGAGCGCTTTTTGGAATCTCTGATCTAGAAACCTAGGAAGATATACTATAGTTGTGACTTATCTTTATACAGTGTGTATCTATTGAGTATATCTGGATATTCCTATTATATGTGATATAGATATATACCTTCATAGAGATGATTATATTTTTCATTGTTAAGTTCTTTATGGTTTCAAGGTGTCCTAGTAAGTATTATTATACTCACCCCTACATGGTATTTTTCCACATGTGTTGTGTCTTGTGTAGAAGATCGACCTTTTGGTAAATTCCTAGATGGACGAAGACCAAATAGTTCTTAGGGAGACCAGATAGACTGAGGTGTGTTCCTATGGATTTCTAACAGTAGTCCCCATACTTACTTTCACATTATACTTTTGTTTCAGACTCTTTGTGATGGAATTGTATTTGGAACTTTTTACTTTCCTTTACACCCCGCTGTAATCTGGTTACTGGATTTAGATGTATGAATTCTTGGTTATTCTATTGTTTTTTACATTTCATCATTGAATAGGCTTTGAGATATGTGTGTGTGTATATGTACTTAGGCTAAGGCCTCCCATATCAGGGATATGCCTACTCAGTGCTAGTCTCTAGCCCATAGCCTATTAGTGGTGGGAATGGGGATTCGAAAAATAGGCTGCACTGGGATGGGTCATGAAATATTATATGGCCCTATGTGGATGAATTATGTGTCCTAGTTAGACTTAGAGAAGTATTGGGATGATAAATAAGTTTGTGTAGCCAACTAAGTGTTCCAAGATACTAGGTCCAAGATCGTATTTCTTTGTGTATTAAGGAATTTCCTATAATCCCTAGTTGATGATTTGATTAAAAAATCCCCAATCCATAGTTTTATTATATCCCCTTGTTCTTATTTGGTTTCATGGAACTAATAATATGGTTGTGTTTTTTATATTATGATCCCTGTTATAACAGTGCTCATTGGTTATATTATTTTTATCTTAGTGATGTGGTTTATTTATCAAACATGTATTTAAAATTTATTTTTTAAAAAAATTAGAGGATTGAAAATGATTTGGTTTTGCTTCATAAAAAAGGAAGTCCTCCTTTTTAATTTTTTAAAGTGACCATTTATTTTAAATAGTGAATTCCACCCCTTACTAAGAAGAGGTTTTTTGAAAAATGTTTTTAACTTAAATCCAAATTTAATTACTTGGGTTGGAAGATTTTCTTTTCAATGTGGAAAGTGGTTTTATTTTCCAATAATTCTTTGGATTGTGGTTTTGGAAAATGTTTTTTCATGATACTTGTTTTTTTTATAATTTATATTTTGAAAAAATTATCATATAAATTATTTTCAAAGTAGAATTTATGAAATTTTTTATAAATGGAATTATATAGACACTTTGGTGAAATAATACTAGGCTTGTGGAGATCACACCCTCCATACACACTCATTTTTGTGTTTCTATGAAACCTTCATGTTTTATATAGGTGAAGAGGTTGTGATATCATTTTGGATATCATTTTTTTTCATTGATGGAAATTTTGGATACGGTGAATTTCCATGGGTCACATGGATATGATTTATGGTATATCAAGATGATTTTTTATTTTTAGGGTTCTTATGTATCATCCAATAAATCGAGTTATATTTTCTCCAAGATTTTATATATTGATTATCGTAATGAATTTATGTTTGAATTTAATTTATGATGGGAATTATTTATGTATCAGTTGATATTGTATGTTTTTATAAATTATTTTAATCATTCTCATTATTTATGAATCATTTGGGATAGTTTTTTATTTCTTGTTATTTATATTATATGAATGGAAGTCCAATATATGGACATACCATGTAGGATTCTAGGTAGTTTTTGTTTCTTATTTATTATGATTTGTGAGTGAAATCATTCCAACTTGTTGTTTCATTTCATACCCCGACACTATTTGTTTACCAATGGTGATCGTGGATGTGCTTTGGAAATTTTGGTGGATCAGCTCAAGAAAAATGTGAAGTTAACCTAGGCTGGTTTTTTACAAGAGAACCTCACCTATTTATCCAATAAATATCTAAAAAATTCTTCAATAAATAAATCATTGTATTCTTGTATGATTATTATTCCTTATGTTATCATATCTTCATTTTCAAATATTATTTTTCATCATGTACTTCCTAAAAAAGATTTAACTATGATGTGTTATAGGAGTTGGTTATTAAAATGGTTTAGGTGAGAAAATCTATAATTTTAAAATAATTATTTTCATATGTCACTTAATAATTGTAACATTTTTTAGTAAACTATGAATTTATGTATCATTATTTAAGTACCAATAAATATCTAATATCATGTTAAAATCCAATATTTGTATTATGACAGGTTTTGAGACTAGATATTGCACACACACATTCTTAATTAAATATATTAACATAATTTTGTTATAGTAATAGTCCAAACTAACATTCTAATTGATAACTCATTTCCTAATCTATCAATAGGTTCTTCAATATTTCATGAAAATATAAATGATATAAAATAATATGTAGATATAAAATAAAGTAATGTATAGTATTTATTTTTTGGCCTAAAGTGATACATAAGTGAGAGACACCCTGATGGGGTGAATTGGGGTATGAAATTCAGTCATGTTTCCCATTGTAATATGAAACTCTCACTATCCTAATGGATGTTTACATCACTTATTAGTAGGGACACTCTTGTGTTCACCTATTAATGATGATATAATATATTATAAACTTATATTAGACTTAATAAAATTAAACTAATTTTTCTTGGTTCACCTACACTGGGCTATGTCTAATGGGCACACGCTTACATTTTTTTAATGTGTAAAAATACACTAATATTTAGAAATTATTTGGATATAATGTTTTGTAAATGTTCACTTACTTTATAAGTTGTAGGGTCCAACTCACTTCCACCCTAGGCTCACTTTCTTCTTCCTCCTTTGCTTATTGCGCTTGGGTAGGACTCCTCAAGATCACCATTCCTCTTTCCTACTCCTTTTCTCACTGATTTGGGAATAATTTTCTAATGTTTTTAATTGGATAATAGTTGGTTCTCAAATATATGTGATAATGTATTTAATAAATTGCTTTATCCAAATAATGAAATATATTTTACCACAATGTTTCTGGGTAATTTCTTCTTCTTTATGCAACTTTCATTTTTTGTGCAACTTTCACTACATCACAAAACTTCTCAACATTCATGATCCTTTAAAGGTGTTGTAAAACTTATCTAATTTCATTAGACTTACAATATTTCATGAATCCCACTTTGTTTATATAGAAATAAGTTTATTTCTTTAAGTAACTAATGTTAGCGATATTGCTTTACATAAGAAGTTCTTTTATGAAACTGTTAGCGTTCACAAAACTCGTTTGGTCAAAATAACATAATACCTTCTTCACATAACTTATATTTGTTATACTAGCATATACCAGGGTGATTTCATGATTAAAAACACTTACCTATGTTTCTAATATATTAAATTAATTGAATTTTAGGGATTACTATAAATATCAATTAGTAGAATTCAATGGAATCATAAAGATCATTTTAGACCCTGTCTTGGAAATATCTATCTTCCTGAATAAAGTATTGGGAAGAATATAAGAAGTTCAAAATATGGATTTAGCTGGAAGTGGAGGTGGACACTCTTGATGTTAAACTTTTTTAGAAAAAACTAACTAGTTTTTTCCATGATGGTAGTCAGATATCTTCTCTAGTAGACCCACCTATCATTTTGTAGAGGAGCATCAGACATCCAGTGGATCATCCAGTGGGGTAGATTTTTGTATGAAGGACATCGGTTAGACACTAGACAATTGTGACTAGCCAGTCGAATTTATCCAACAACATTAGGTTCTAGGAATACCACCAGCTACCTGGTGGTGTCTACTAGGTATCAAGTGGTGTCTCTACAGCTCCACTGAGGAAGTATTTAATATTGTAAAAAATACTATAAATTCGGTCTTCTTATGATTCATAACACTTAAAAAATTCCAAATCATTCCTAGATGATTTGGTGCCTATAAAGGGACTCCATTTTCCTCTTGTAAAATTATATCAATTACAGTGACATCATTTCTCCCAATGTCATTCTATCAAAGATCAAAATGATGGTGAATGTCTATAATTATCAATTCCTCCAAGAGCATTCCAAAGTTTGAATCCCTTAAAGGACCTCAACCATTCTCTCAAATATCTCATTATACATTATACTTAATCTATCAAATGGATTTTTTAGTGGCTTGAAATGGATATTACTAAAGAAAACCTCTCTCCACGCAACCTCCATTATACAATGGTTCACACACCAAAATTTTGGAAAGGGTTTCTTGGCTACGTGCAAAGTGAAAGAGCCTGCTCATAAAGCAAAATTGTGAGGGACAAGTTTCTCAGTTAGTTCTAAGATTAGGGTAATTATAATATTGACCCCATGTGTCCAAGGGTAGAGATTTAGGTTCACACATTGTGTTATTTCAAAACTCCTTACCAATTTTTTTCCTTCTTCTTACTTTTCAACATTACCTCATTTAATATCGATCTTCATACTTACATAAATTTGGTTCAATTGTTTCCATGATTAGATTAATTTTATGTTATCATAATAAAATTGAATCAAATTTATCAATTATCATGTATTGTATGTATCACTTTAATCTTTTATTCCACTTTAATTTTTAAAGGGAAATTCAACCCCCTCCCCCCTCCATAATATCTAACCAATAATTGGTACCAGAGAAGTGCTTTTCATATTTTTAAAAAATATAGTTTTTCAAAATTTAATTTAACTTTTATTTTTAAAATCCTAACTGATTTAAAATATTGATTTTATTATGGAATATAATTCCAATTCACATGCTCTTATTTTTATGGCACTGAACATTAATAATGTAATATTTCATATATCAACTTTTATTGGTAGTATTAGTTATAATATATATAAAATGTCAATGCACAAATATTTTCCCAACCATGAATTTAATGAAAAGTGGAATCCAAAATATGTTATGAATTTTGAACTTAATAAAAAATATCTGAATTTCATGAATCATGGTATTGATATAAATTAATTCAATCATGTTTCTTATTAAAAACCTTTTTCTAAGTTTTGAAAATTATTAAAAATCATAGAGGAATGAAAAAAATAAATAAATAGAAACTAGATTATATATACATCTTTAATATTTTGAAAGTTTCACTATATATTCCAATGAATCTATTACAAGCATTTTTTTGAGATTTACTAGAATATTCAGTGGTAGAAAGTCCCTCGGTGATGAGATATCTACAGAAACTATCAAAAATAAGATATTTTGTGTATTACCTATCCCTTAAGATCCCATAGAAATCAATTCAAAAATCTAAATATGTGAGAAATATGGTGGTCAAGAAACTCATCATCAATCTAATGACATATGAAATTAAGATGAAATGAAAACCGGGGAAGGAGGAAAATGAATCCAAAGATGTTAATAAAAGCAATGAATTCAATGCTTCTAATAATTAAAAATCTATAGTTGATTTAATTTACCATGATAATAATGCTAGGAACATGCTAAACTACTCCCAAATTAAGAACATCCAAAACTAATTCAAAGAGTTAAATCAGAAGGTATAATTGGAGGTGATGATACATGAATGTACAAAATAAAGGTCACATCAAACTGGAGTTCCCCTTCTATAAGTATTATCTCAAATAAAATAAAAATAGTAAATGGATTTCAAACACATAACATAGAGTGAAACTGATTACTCCATTGATTCAACATCATCATCCACCTCAAGTGACTTAATATTGAACTTTCTTATGAAACATGTTTATATACCCCTCTTCTTATTTCCTCCTCGTCTTCTTCTATAACCACCTCTCCTATATATTCTTCTTCTTGTTCCTTCATTGACCTAAATTATAATGAATTAAAATATGAATGAAATAAACTTGTAAATGTATTTTTTCAACTTTTCTATTTATATAAAAAACATGAAAAGAAATGTAATCAACATGTTCAATAAAAGGAAAATCTCCAAAAAGGAAAGGATATAATCTTCAAAGAGAAGAAATATATTTTCATGAAAATAAAAAACCAACTACAAATTTTAAAACTTGAATACACTACTAAAAACCATAAAAATTATCTTTCCAAATTCACCCAAAGAGAAAACAATATAAATAAAATTTTGGGTTCTCAAAAACATAGGAAAGATCATGTTGGTCTTGGTTTCTCCAATCAAGATTGTACCTCTAAAAATAAATTTAAATCTTCTTTTTCTAATGGTTTCTCACAATATAAATTTTTTAGTTAATATGAAGGAATCAGAAATTTTATATATTAATGTGATTGCATGAATACAAGATATGGGAGACTAAAATCAACTAATCTTTCTTCCATTTTTCAAAAAGAAAAACAAATAAAAAAATATGGATTCCAAAAACATAATTGGATAGTATAAGAAAACACAAGTTTTTTGGGTACTAAAACCATCAATAATTAAATTTTATAGGAAAAGTGTCTTCTGAGAAAAATCCAAGTAGCAATGTGGTACCAAGATAGTGGTTTCCCCAGACACATGTGTGGATAGCACTTTGAATTCAACAAATTTGATAAACTTAAAGGTAGTTATGTCACCTTTAGTGATAATCCTAAGGGTAAGATAATCAGTGATAGTATCATCATTTTTTCTAACTCAATGTTATTTAAATAAAATCTATATAAAATGATTTAAACATAATACACTAAGTATTAGTCAATTGTTTTATAGTGGTATTAAAATATTTTTTTCAAAATTATTTTCGAAAACTTTTTAGTTCAAAATAAAAACTTTTATTTACCACTTAAATATTTCAAAAATTTTATAAAATTAATTTGAAATATTTTTTCATCCAAGAAAATAAAATTATAGAGTATAAATGTAAATACCCAGAAATTTCAAGGATAATTTTTTCTTAAATACTTTGGAATTTAATGAGTTTGTGGCTTCTGAAGGCACTTGATTCCGAGGCCCGGTGTGCCCGGAATAAATTTCTGAAGTTTAGCTCGGGTGCGTTCAGTAAATGAACGAGCGGGTTTTCCTATCTTTTGAACCGGTTCTTGGAATTGAAATCTGAGGGCACTGATGAACTCGCAATGCCGGTAATTTCTTAAGGGGACCTTTAGCGTAGATGCATTTGCATGGGAGGAGAAGTTAAAAATTTGTATATAAAATAAAAAGTGAATAAAACTGTGGAACAATTTTATTTTATATCTAATGTGGTTATATCCTACATGGGGGTATTGTGTGGGACCCATAAGCACCTAACTAACCATGTGAGGATATTTGTGAGGTGGGGCCCATGTGAGCCCCTACCTTTCACATTCCCTAAACTCCATTTAAACCCCCTTCTTAATTGTTAACTCTCCTTTAATTGATTAGATCGTCCTCTCCCCTCTCTCCCTCTTTAATTCTTTCCAAGACAAACCTTAATTAATTGATTGAACCTCTTCAATTAAATTAATTAAGTGTTTGAATTTTAAATTTTGAATGTATGGAAAGATTAAATAAAATAAGGAGAAGCCTTATTTTATTTGGGTTGGAAATTTTTGTGTGAGGAGGAATTGGGAGAACTCTAGAGTTTTGGAAGAACTTCATCCTCAAAAAAGGATGGTTCTTCTCTGACGAAGAAAATCGACCCTTCAACGTAGAATGACTCGGAAACCATGGTTCTCCATCCTATTTGTTCTTCGCGACAAGGAAGGAGACACTGACGTGGGGAATTTTCCAACGACGACTCGCCTTATATTTTCTCTTCTCCGCGACAAGAGAGGGAACACCATTTCTTCCTTGGGCACACTCTGACGACGTCCAAAAATCCCCACCTCGCGACGTCGTCTTCTACGACGCTGATGTTCGACATCAATTGTTGAGGTAGGGTGAATTGTTCCAATTTTATTTAAATAAAATTGTTCGTTGTGCTTCGTGAAACCTTGTTCATCTTCGGCCGATTGTTACCGCCTAACGTGGAGGGCGCAGGCTGAACAAACACGGCCCGAGGACCCTCCATCGTTTCTTGATCTTTTTGGAATTGGTAACCAGATGCGGGGAAAGAACGACGCCATCGCGCCGTGCTGGAAACATAGAGAAGGAAGTTGGCTCTGTCACGCCGGCTGTGCGGGAGGAACCACAGCCTGCATCGCGGGCCACTTCGGAGGAAGAACCGGCCGGCCGGGCGGAGGCGAACCACAGCGCCAGGAGAGCGACGCGCTGAGGAACCGGCAGGCCTGTTGGCCAGCCGGGTGGAGTTGGACCGAGGTGCCAGGAGGGCGCCACGCAGGATGACCAACGGCCTGCTCGTGCGGGACGCATGCACAAGAAGGCCGGCTGGCCTAGCCGGCTGGTTTGGGAAGGGCGGCGCCACTTGGCACCGCTGGTACGGACAGTTTCCCCCCCCCCATCGGAACCTCTTAGCCTTAGGTCGAGCCGCTTGGACAGCCTGTAACACCCCAAGCTTCCACAATACGCTTCTCATTCAATAATGCAATAGCTTGCATTGTACGCAACTTCGAGTTCTAAAACACCGCGACTAATCATAGTAGCCATTATGAATAGTAATAACAACTTTTTAAAATTATAGAAATTTTATATTTCAAAATGGACTTCATTTTTGGATTCGGAATATCGAAATTAGCCTATGTTGAATTTTTGGTATTTTTCTGAGAACTTCTAATTTTTTATGAATAGTGAAAAATACTTAAAAACAACTTTTTAAATCAAAATAATTTATAGTGATAAATTATACTATTTAGTGGTTTTAAAGTATAATTAGAATATATTTTTACCATTTTATCCAATGGTGGTCATTAGAATTAATTTAACATTGAAATTGGACATAAACAATTGCCAATCTTTTGATATAAATTGTTTCTTAAAAACACGCTATTTGTTGTGACAGCGGGAATTAATTATAAAATAAATTAATGCAACTTATATTTTTGTAATTTTGTAAAATAGACGTCATTTTTGAAATCGGAATATCAATTATATCTTAGGGTGAAGTTTTGGCATTGTTCAAAAAAACTTCAATTTTTGATGAATAGTGAAACCACTAACTGGTAGTTAAATAACTGATTTTTCGTTTAAATAAAATATTACCACCTCTGTGATTTGATTTTCAAAAATCCGACATACATGGTTGTCATTAATAAGTAAAATGTGGTTCAATGAGATAAAAATAATTTTTTGTGAATAGTAACTTTTAAGTTCTTAATCGCGATTAGAGGTAATTAGTGTAGTTTAAGGTAAAAATAATGTTTTAATAATATGAGATGAGTTTGAAACATATCCTACCCTCATTGGATGTGCCATGGCCGACCAAGACAATCCATGGGTCAACTTGGGGACCCCATGGAGCCACTTTAGTTGGAAAATGACATAAATACCTTTTATTTAATGTTAAAGTAAAAAATGACACAAACATGAAATGTTTTACTAAAAAAATTTTTACATAGGGTGATACAAGTCATATTTTTGACTATAAATAGTCATTGTAAATCTAAAAAGATTTCCTACATCATAGTATTTTTTTATAATTTTTAGACATTAAATAAATTAAATTATTTATGACATCATTATGATGCAGCGATGACCTCATTATTTAACGATTTTAATAAAATGAAAAGATAATGTACAATACAAGGCTTACACTTGTCCATAGACTATTGGATGGGTAGATTTAGAACCCTTATCACCTTATCCACGAATTATATAAGTGTGGGACCTTTAGAATCCGAAAATCATTGTATAATAATGTAAAATTTCCTTACTTTCCAAGAGTGCCCCTCCTCTCCTCTTATAAAAGGCCCCCACCTCTACCACCTCATTCACATTTTCAAGCCATTTGGCTCGGCCAAACTCTGCCCAAATACTCTCCCAACTTCCCCCTCTTACTCCTAGAAGCCTCACTTTGGGCAGAACTCTCCCCAAAGAAGCCTTTGGCTCAAATCAAAAAGAGTTACCCGATTTTTAGGTAATGTCTTATCTAATGTTGTTTTGTTTTATTTAGCTTCTCCAACCCCTTAAACTCTTTTTATTCATTTCTTTTGTAACAACACCAGTATCCTCAATATACTAGGATGTTTTTATAAGAAGGATTCGAGCTACACTTACACACACCTACATCTAATGGTTAAAGAACATACTATTTCTGTGGATGGAAAATTTCTGCCTCACGAAACGATGATTGTTCAACACTCATATAACACCTTCAAAGGTGGCCATTAATATGTCACTATATTTATATATGATATATAATATGTTTGTGTTTTACTTATGCTTCTGTATTTCTCATTTATGGCGTACTTTATGATTTCCATTATGGGTAAACGCGATAATTTCATTTTAGGAAGTGCGGACTACCGCCCCCTCAAAGTGATTTGAATCGTTAATGCCATATGTGGGATATATAAAGGATGGAGTAAATGGTATTATACAATATATTATACTGTAATTATATTATACATTTATATCATTATGATTTCATTCCATTAAATACGAAATAGAAATGAAAGTAGCGTTCATGCATACGTACAGCTTACCGTCTCCATGAACGGTGCATTTCATTTCTTACCTCTAAATGTCATGTAATATTATGAATGAATGTATATACTGGATATATATAAGATATATGATATCTATATCGTGAATATAATTCTGGATATAACAGATATTTCACCACATGAACAACTCGTAATTATAAGAAGTCTATTTTTGACTCAAGTACCAAAGATCGACAAAACGACCGTTATTAACTTAAATAATTACATAATGTTCATAACATTGTAATAAGTGATATAAAAGGGATAATGAACTTGAAAAAGGTTCTTAATAAATTAGATATTAACTCTAGTTTATTATTCAGGAGGTTAAAGAACGGTCGAATCAAGTCGGACACAAGGTAAGAGAATTTCTTAACCCAATTTCCATTCTTTGGGTTAATCTCCTACTTTCAAATTATGTCATTATATTATTATGTCATATCTTGTATTTGTACTTTATTTATGTGTACTTATAGTGAATACACATAATGTATCTATTTTATTTTTAAAAATGATCTTTGTACGGGACTTCTTCTCAATCTCCTTTCATTGAGGCATATTTGGTTTTATACACAACTTTCTTTTATACGGTGTATAAACCCCTTTGAATTTTACGTTTATTCAAAAGGAACCTTTTTTTATAGGAAGAGTTTTACTAAACGACAAAAAGGGAATGTTTTTCTTTCCGTACTTATGCGGCGACAACGACTTCTCCGCCGCCGTGACCATTATTTGAGTTTCAGCTTCCTCTACAAGCCATCATTTTTTTTAATGAAAAATAAATACAAAGTTTTAAATTTCTTTTATTTTGGTATTGAAAATGGTTTTGAAAGAGTTTTTATTATATCAATGTGTTGTATTGATATCTTGATTTGAAATGTGGAAATGTTATGTTTCCTTTGTGCATGTTTTATGTGATACGATTATGTTATGGTTAATGATATGTTTAAACCTATTCATATGAGGAATGTATTGGACTTAATAAGTGACGGGTGGAGCCCGCTATAGATCCTCGATGCATCGGTAGGTCTCATGAGACAACTAGACGTGGAATTGGCCGATGCCCTTTCCCAATTTGATTTATGGTTTTGGCTGAGGCCTTAATCATTTTAGACGTCTTGGCCGAGGCCTTGACAAAATGTTTCAGAATGTCTGGCATTATACATTCCCTCATTATGAAAGTGGTTATTGATATTGCATGTGATTATTCGACCAGTAGAATATCCATGTGAAGAAGTGAATAGAATTATCTCATTTTACTTTTTCCATATTATGTCGATGTTCAAGTTTAAAAGGCTTTTGTTTTAGTTATACATTGCCTTAAATGTTTATGTTTATTTATGAAAGCTTCCGCAATACTGTTATCCTTACTGAGAATCTGAGCTCACCCCTTTCAATGTTTTAATATTTTCCAGGATGTGAAGAAGTATTTTATAAATGACCTGCAGGGATAGTCAAAAGAGCATATGAGTGTGGACTATGAAGACTTTGTTATTAGTTTTTTCACTTTATGATGTAACGTAACATTTATGAATGTATCTAGTGTTTCCAAGGCTACTAAACTAATCGGTCTTTCGAGACTTTATCTTTTGTGATCATGCCGATGTTACGAAGTAATGCACCGACTCCGGGTAAATGGGGTCGGGGCGTTACAGTTGGTATCAGAGGCAGTTTAGTACTAACCTTAGAAGCTAGATTTAGATAAACTCTGATTAGAGCACATAGCCCAAGGATAGACTTTGAGGATTAGTATAGAAGAACTTCCTAGAATTTTGGTATTATAGAGATTTTGTGAGTTTTCCGAGCAATACATCCCTGTCTGGATACGAGCAGGTAGAGGCGGCTCTGGCACAGATGTACCTAGGGGTAAAACCCGAAAACACCGCTTTGAGCTAGACTCGAACGGGAACTGGTTCATGACAACGGGCCTTGCTGCACTCTTGGTTACGACACTCCCGGGGGATATTCTTAGGATAATTCCCATTTTCTTTACAAACCACTATGAAGGGTTACGAGTATATACTTCCTCAAAGAAAACATTTTTATAATTATGGATTATATCCATAATTAGTTCAATTTATGTTAAGTGTTTTACAAGTATGGAATTATGTATTTTGATTCATAAACTAATCCAGTTTATGCCATTATTTAGAAATGGTGCCTAGTGGAAGGAATGGAAACTGTATCAATGCACGCACTCTGTGTAGGTATTTCCCTCCTGCTCAAGATAATTATGGTGGAGCTAGTGATACAACTGGTGCTGATCAGCTTCTCACCGTACTGGGACAACTCACGCAGGTTATGAATAATAACCTTACTCGTATGGAGCACCCTGATCCGCAACGTGGAGGATCAATGCTAGACCGTTTCATGAGGAAAAAACCACCAACCTTCAATGGGAGTACAAATCCTATAGTAGCTGAGCAATGGATAAATTCCTTAGAGAAAATATTCCATGCCTTGGGGAGTAGTGAAAGGGAAAAGGTTGTCATGGCAGTTTACCGCCTCACTGGAGATGCTGATCAATGGTGGTCATTGATTCAAAATACAAAGGAAGATGAAGAAGTATCATGTATGGAATGGAGAGAGTTCAAAGATCTTTTCTTAGAAAAATACTTTTCACATGACCATCGAGCAGATATGGAAAGGCAATTTCTGAGTCTTAGACAAAAGGAGGATGAGAATGTCACAAAGTATGAGGCCAACTTTACAAGGTTAGCGAGGTATGCTGCATATTATATACGTAACCCAAGAAGTAATATTGATCGTTTCTTTGATGGGTTAAAACCATTTCTCCGTCGATCTTTAGTATCACAATCTTTCTCAACATACGAAGATATTGTCTCATGTGCAATCAAGACGGAAAAGGAATTCTCTAAGTCTCATGACTTTAAAGCAAAACAAGAAAAGAAGAGAACGGTGGAACAAGAGACGGATAAAGGGAAAAAGGGAAAGAAGGATTTTCCATTATGTGATAATTGTGGGAAGAATCACCCTAGTACTTGCCTAAAAGGAATTGGAGTTTGTTATAAATGTGGGGAAAAAGGTCACCAGGCGCGTGATTGCAAGAGAAAGAAAGAGGCTATCAATGTTGAATTCTATAATTGTAGGGAAATGGGGCATTATGAAAATGAATTTCCTAAGCGTCAGGGAAACTTAACTCAGAAAAGGCCAAGGGATCAAGGACAATCTTATGTTGTTACTACAGTTGAAGCAGAATAACTAATGTATTGGTGCTTTTGGACTCATTGATTATATTCTGGTTATTAGAATAATGTGATATATATATAAGGATTTTACTACAGTACTTGTTGATTTTAGTAAGGTTTTAATATGATGAAGGTAATTATATTTTTAGTATGTGACAATAATAGAAACTTTACTTTGTTTGGGGAATCTGATAAATTGATTTTGGAATTAAGAGACCTTTTAGAGAAAGTCTGGACAGAGGTATTTTGGATAACTATAAAGGTTGGAGTGGATTAAGTTGATCTTTGGATAGTATTGTTTAAGGTTAAAAAATTTATGAAGATTATTTTTGAATATTATAATAATATAGTTTTAGGAAAAGGACAACCTGCAGGGTGGGGCATAACCCGTCGCGTCGGACAAAGCTGCAGGAATCGAACCCACAATCATAGTGCGACAGGCCTTTATTTCCTACCACTAGCCTACAGGAAGTCCCTGGTTATTACAAAATAATTTTACTAATCTAAATGGTATGTGTTAACATTTGGAACCTTATACAATTAGGATAAGTATAATATTTTTGAGTTCTATTATCTTTTGAGCGAAAGATGAGTTGAAGGTTGAAACTCTAATTGTCAAGCATAAATATATATATACCTATCTCTTATTCAATGAATGAATTAATTCTTAAACTTTAGTAAAGGGATATTAAAACAAAAAAATGTGTATCCTAATACCTTATGTCTTGTTGAACTGATGATATTTTAAATCAACATAGATTGAAGGCTTTGAGGCCCTCAATTTGGCAGTTGATTGTGATTGATGACCTCAATCACTCCCTACAAATATTTACGTTTTTCTTCCAATTATATGTCTCTAATTTTCACCAATGTTCTCCTTATCGAGATCATAATTTGGTGGTGACTTTCTTATTTCCATTTCCCTCTTATTAAGGCTAAATTTTATTAACCTTATTTCTGATGTGGGTTTTCCAAAAAGGTATTTTCTATTTTCAACCTTTTATTTTCAAAGAAAAATTTCAAATTGCGAGGACGCAATTTATTGAAGGAGGGGAGAATGTAACACCCCGAGCTTCCACAATACGCTTCTCATTCAATAATGCAATAGCTTGCATTGTACGCAACTTCGAGTTCTAAAACACCGCGACTAATCATAGTAGCCATTATGAATAGTAATAACCACTTTTTAAAATTATAGAAATTTTATATTTCAAAATGTACTTCATTTTTGGATTCGGAATATCGAAATTAGCCTATGTTGAATTTTTGGTATTTTTTTGAGAACTTCTAATTTTTTATGAATAGTGAAAAATACTTAAAAACAACTTTTTTAATCAAAATAATTTATTGTGATAAATTATACTATTTAGTGTTTTTAAAGTATAATTAGAATATATTTTTACCATTTTATCCAATGGTGGTCATTAGAATTAATTTAACATTGAAATTGGACATAAACAATTGCCAATCTTTTGATATAAATTGTTTCTTAAAAACACGCTATTTGTTGTGACAACGGAAATTAATTATAAAATAAATTAATGCAACTTATATTATTGGAATTTTTTAAAATAGACATCATTTTTGAAATCGGAATATCAATTATAGCTTAGGGTGAAATTTTGGAATTGTTCTGAAAAACTTCAATTTTTGATGAATAGTGAAACCACTAAGTGGTAGTTAAATAACTGATTTTTCGTTTAAATGAAATATTACCACCTCTGTGATTTGATTTTTAAAAATCCGACATACATGGTTGTCATTAAGAAGTAAAATTTGGTTCAATGAGATTAAAATAATTTTTGGTGAATAGTAACTTTTAAGTTCTTAATCGCGATTAGAGGTAATTAGTGTAGTTTAAGGTAAAAATAATGTTTTAATAATATGAGATGATCTTTACACATGTCCTACCCTCATTGGATGTTCCATGGCCGACCAAGACAATCCATGGGTCAACTTGGGGACCCCATGGAGCCACTTTAGTTGGAAAATGACATAAATACCTTTTATTTAATGTTAAAGTAAAAAATGACACAAACATGAAATGTTTTACTAAAACAATTTTTACATAGGGTAATACAAGTCATATTTTTAACTATAAATAGTCATTGGAAATATAAAAAGATATCCTACATCATAGTATATTTTTTATAATTTTTAGACATTAAATAAATTAAATTATTTATGACATCATTATGATGCAGCGATGACCTCATTATTTAACGATTTTAATAAAATGAAAAGATAATGTACAATACAAGGCTTACACTTGTCCAAAGACTATTGTATGGGTATATTTATAAACCTTATCACCTTATCCACGAATTATATAAGTGTGGGACCTTTAGAATCCGAAAATCATTGTATAATAATGTAAAATTTCCTTACTTTCCAAGAGTGCCCCTCCTCTCCTCTTATAAAAGGCCCCCACCTCTACCACCTCATTCACATTTTCAAGCCATTTGGCTCGGCCAAACTCTGCCCAAATACTCTCCCAACTTCCACCTCTTACTCCTAGAAGCATCACTTTGGGTAGAACTCTTCCCAAGGAAGCCTTTGGCTCAAATCACAAAGAGTTACCCGATTTTTAGGTAATGTCTTCTCTAATGTTGTTTTGTTTTATTTAGCTTCTCCAACCCCTTAAACTCTTTTTATTCATTTCTTTTGTAACAACACCAGTATCCTCAATATACTAGTATGTTGTTATAATAAGTATTCTAGCTACACTTACACACACCTACATCTAATGGTTAAAGAACATACTATTTCTGTGGATGGCGAATTTCTGCCTCACGAAACGATGATTGTTCAACACTCATATAACACCTTCAAAGGTGTCCATTAAGATGTCACTATATTTATATATGATATATAATATGTTTTTGTTTTACTTATGCTTCTGTATTTCTCATTTATGGCATACTTTATGATTTCCATTATGGGTAAACGCGATAATTTCATTTTAGGAAGTGCAGACTACCGCCCCCTCAAAGTGATTTGAATCGTTAATGCCATATGTGGGATATATAAAGGATGGAGTAAATGGTATTATACAATATATTATACTGGAATTATATTATACATTTATATCATTATGATTTCATTCCATTAAATATGAAATATAAATGAAAGTAGCGTTCATGCGTACGTACGGCTTACCGTCTCCATGAACGGTGCATTTCATTTCTTACCTCTAAATGTCATGTAATATTATGAATGAATGTATATACTGGATATATATGAGATATATGATATCTATATCATGAATATAATTCTGGATATAACGGATATTTCACCACATGAACAACTCGTAATTATAAGAAGTCTATTTTTGACTCAGGTACCAAAGATCGACAAAACGACCGTTATTAACATAAATAATTACATAATGTTCATAACATTGTAATAAGTGATATAAAAGGGATAATGAACTTGAAAAAGGTTCTTAATAAAGTAGATATTAACTCTAGTTTATTATTCAGGAGGTTAAAGAACGGTCGAATCAAGTCAGACACAAGGTAAGAGAATTTCTTAACCCAATTTCCATTCTTTGGGTTAATCTCCTACTTTCAAATTAGGTCATTATATTATTATGTCAAATCTTGTATTTGTACTTTATTTATGTGTACTTATAGTGAATACACATAATATATCTATTTTATTTTTAAAAATGATCTTTGTATGGGACTTCGTCTCAATCTCCTTTCATTGAGTCATATTTGGTTTTATACACAACTTTCTTTTATACGGTGTATAAACCCCTTTAAATTTTACGTTTATTCAAAAGGAACCTTTTTTTATAGGGAGCGTTTTACTAAACAAAAAAAGGGAATGTTTTTCTTTCCGTACTTATGCGGCGACAACGACTTCTCCGCCGCCGTGACCATTATTTGAGTTTCGGCTTCCTCTACAAGCCATCATTTTTTTAATGAAAAATAAATACAAAGTTTTAACTTTCTTTTATTTTGGTATTGAAAATGGTTTTGAAAGCGTTTTTATTATATCAATGTGTTGTATTGATATCTTGTGATTGAAATGTGGAAATGTTATGTTTCCTTTGTGCATGTTTTATGTGATACGATTATGTTATGGTTTATGATATGTTTAAACCTATTCATATGAGGAATGTATTGGACTTAATAAGTGATGGGTGGAGCCCGCTATAGCTCCTCGATGCACCGTTAGGTATCATGAGACAACAAGACGTGGAATTGGCCGAGGCCCTTTCCCAATTTGATTTATGGTTTTGGCCGAGGACTTAATCATTTTAGACGTCCTGGTCGAGGCCTTGACAAAATGTTTCAGAATGTCTGGCATTATACATTCCCTCATTATGAAAGTGGTTATTGATATTGCATGTGATTATTTGACCAGTAGAATATCCATGTGAAGAAGTGAATGGCATTATCTCATTTTACTTTTTCCATATAATGTTGATGTTCAAGCTTAAAAGGATTTTTTTTAGTTATACATTGCCTTAAATGTTTATGTTTATTTATGAAAGATTCCGCAATACTGTTATCCTTACTGAGCATCTGAGCTCACCCCTTTCAATGTTTTAATATTTTCCAGGATGTGAAGAAGTATTTTATGAATGACCTGCAGGGATAGTCAAAAGAGGATATGAGTGTGGACTATGAAGACTTTGTTATTAGTTTTTCACTTTATGATGTAACGTAACATTTATGAATGTATCTAGTGTTTCTAAGGCTACTAAACTAATCGGTCTTTCGAGACTTGATCTTTTGTGATCATGCTAATGTTACGAAGTAATGCACCGAATCCGGGTAGCTGGGGTCGGGGCGTTACAGAGCCGGCCGAGCTAGCCGGGCCACGCCGCTTCGGGCTGGCCCGCATCCTTCAGGCTGAGTTGCGTTTTCCTTCAGATCGGTCCAACAACCCTGCCTGGTCGGACCCGTCAAACTGGGTTAACCCGACCCGTCGACCACTGGGCTAAATGGGTCGGGCCTGTTATTCACTTAAACAAGAATAACTTAAATACCGCACGTCCGATCGACACGCCGTCTGCGGCACTAGGACCCTTTCGACGAGAAGGTTCTTTTGAAATACTCTAAGTGAGTTTTTGGATGACTATGGATATCTTACGAGTTAGAAACAAGTGTATTTCTAACCAGACCCCTAGAATGGAAAAGCCATTATCTCTCAGACCGAGCGTCCGATTGAAGCGTCATCTGTCTCATTGTGTTTCTATTAACGAGACAGAACTCTGGGATACATAAACTATGGATTTTGTGGAAGTTGATTTATCTAACCTCTTGGCTCGTGGAGCGGACCTTCCCGGAATCGAGCGTGCTATGTGCGGGAACCCTAGAGCTGGCTGCGACTGCGATGACGAAAACGAATGTACTTGGATCCTACGTGGGTTCGGCAGCGAAAACAACTGTACTTGGATCCTACGTCGGTTCAGCAGCGATGATGACTGTACTTGGATCCTATGTGGTTTCGGAAGCGATGGTTACTGTACTTGGATCCTACGTGGGTTCGGCAGCGACGACTTCTGTACTTGGATCCTACGTGGGTTCGGTAGAGGAGATGATTCAAAGGCTACATCTAATCTGCGTGAGTAGTATACCTGTGTAAGATGAGTCTTGACTTTCAATCATTATCGTCGATGAGATTGACTTACTTTCCTGTGTGGACTAGGTTGTGCTTTCCTGCGTGGATTGGGTTGTACTTGGGCTCGTGAGTTATAGTTGAACTGGAATTGATGACTTAGGTATATATATGGGCATATACCTAAGTAGAGTCGGTTGATACTTCGTGTTTGTATCTTTCCATTGGTTTATACTTTGTGGATTTTGGGAGACGTTCGGGGGTCTCGGGGTTCCTACTGAGTATCGTTATACACAATACTACACAGGCATTTCCCGCACTACCCTGTGTTGGTTGTAGACGACGGACAACACTGATCATGGTCGAGGCTTGTGGAGTTGGATGGTATCCGGAGGTGGACCACATGGCGGGACGTACACGGAGCAGATAGACGGACCCGCGGTACCGACGAGACTGTCTGTACCCACCCTTTAGGTTGGATTCCTATAGGACGACTCGGTGGTTGCTACTTTACTTTTCAGTTTTTGTACTTTCTTTCACAGTTGTACTGTACTTTCAGTTGGGTTTGTATACTGGCCCATTTACTTTTTAGCACTTACTTTTGTACCTAGTTTTTACTTAGTGCTTATTTATCTTGCGTACTTTGTTGTGTTCGTTTATTTTTATAAAGGCAATGCCTTCGCTTTCATCAGGATATATGCCTTTGGTGCTAGTCACAAGCCTCTGGCCTATGGAAGGCGGGCTTGGGGTAGTCACGGCATGGACCCCGAGGATGGGTCGTGAAAAATTGGTATCAGAGGAGTCGGTTCTACCACAGAACTCATGAATCTGATAATTTCTTTCTGTGAAGCATCAGTGTTAAGGGTATTGAGTGTGGTTATCAGTCCAGGGAGTCTAGTGTTGGTGCGGCGGCCGACGTATCCATACACCAGGACTCTGACTTCTGATTTTCGACTCAGTGCACGGAAAAATTGATTGCATCTGTGTTTCAAAAGTTTTCATTGTGATTACTTGTGTCAGCTCACCAGGTATACTGTATTAACCGTGGCGCACCTATTAATTTTCAGGATGGCCCCACGAAGGTATCCAGCTACTGTTCCTAGTTACGTGCGGGATGGCAGCCCACAGAGCGATGAGGCCTCAGTATAGTGCCCCTTTACAACAGAGGCACTAGTGATACCTCTACCCACTGGGCCTCCAATACCACCAGCACCAGCAGTGGAGAGTTCACGTCTCTTGAGTGCGCTGCATGAGTTTCAGTGATAGAGGCCACCCAGGTACCGCGGAGAGACGGACCCCCAGGCAGCCGAGGATTGGCTGGAGTCTATCGTCTGAGTCTTCATATTGGTAGGGACACCAGAAGATCTTATGGTGATCCTTATCATGGGTCTCCTACACGCAGCAACAGGTAGATGGTGGAGCCTGATGCTCTAGGTGCACGATGAGGCATCTCTACTTTGGACGGACTTTGAGAGCCTCTTCCGCTCAGAGTTTTTTCCAGCCACCCTCCATGTGGTGCGCATCCAGGAGTTACTACAGCTGCAGTAGGGCAGCATGTCAGTAGCCCAGTACTCGGTGAGATTTACCGACCTCTCAAGCTACTCCATAGACATGGTACGAGACCCATTCTTCCGGGCTCGAACCTTTGAGCGGGGACTGAGGAATGAGATCAGGGCTTCTATGATCTCCCCCAGCATTATGACACAGGCAGAAGTACTGGAGCGAGCCCTTATTGTGGAGAGCTTTCTTGATGAGCCTATGCCAGCAGCGAGACCAACCGTAGGGTGACACATAGTGGAGTCTTCTGGAGCCGGTAGTAGACAGATGTCGCAGAGGTCCAAGCAGACCATGCCATCATGTGGGTGACCTCATGATACTGGTTCGGATGTGCGGGACACACGTAGAAGAGCCAGTCATACGAGAGGTAGGAATTTCTATGCATGTAGTGGGCAGGGCCACATGGCTCGTGACTGCTCGACCTGCCATGCAGAGGAGAAGCAGACGGTTGAGGGACCACCTAGGCAGAGGTAGAGGTTCAGTTGTGGCGGTCCGCATGGAGCAGGCAGATGAGGCAGAGGAGATGGCTGAGCAGTAGGTGGTGGATGATGCTTCGAGGCTCTACCACCACCACCAACAAGAGGTCCACCCCGACCATAGAGAGCTGGCAGATAGAGGCGGGCTCAGCTCCAGGAAGTGGAGGCTTATGACCACGACTCACCTGAGATGATTCGAGGTAGTATCTGTGTCTACTCAACCCTTGCTGCAGTTCTTTTAGACATAGGAGCGAGTCATTCTTTCATTGCTGCTGCCCTTGTTCGAAGCTCGGATATTCCTATGGAGACATTGGCTCGATCCTTACGGCTAGAGACTCCTACGGGAGCAGACTCGACGATTACGCACTGGTGTCGGTAGTGTGAGATTACTATAGGAGGTGAGAGCTTTGGCTGGAACCTTCTTGTAGCGGCGTCGAGGCCTTACGACATCATCTTGGGCATGGAATGGTTATCTACAGTCCATTCCTAGATTGACTGTATTAGGCGCAAAGTGTGGTGTGTCCGCATAGATGGGAGAAGTTTCACCTTCACCGGAGAGAAGGGAGCCTTTGCAGCGCAGGAAGGACTTACACAGAGGAGAGGGAAACTGATCACACATCAGTTGGCTAGTCTCATCCTCGGAGCAGTTGATGTGCAGAGTCCAAGTTTTCCTATTGTGGTGGATCATTATGAGGACGTTTTCCCTGATGACGTTCTAGGGCTACCTCCTCAGATATAGGTTGACTTCTTCATTGACCTATACCCAGGGACAACACCGATATCTATTCCAGCATATCAGATGGCTCCCACAGAGCTTCGTGAGCTGCGGGTACAGCTGGAGGATTTACAGGTAAATGGATTCATCCAAACCAGTGTTTTACCCTAGGCTTCTCCAATTTTATTCGCCAAGAAGGCGGATGGGAGTGTCCGACTATGTGTTGACTTCCGTCACCTGAATCAGGTGACCGTAATGAACAAGTATCCACTCCTGAGGATTGACAACCTCTTTGATCAGCTCAAGGGAGCATGATGGTTCTCGAAGATAGACCTCAGGTCAGTCTATCATCAGCTCAGAGTTCGAGACGAGGATATGCAGAAGACGGCCTTCAGGTGTTGGTATGGCCACTACGAGTTATTGGTTATGCCTTTCGGCGTAACCAACACACCAGCAGTGTTCATGAGTCTCATGAACAGGATCTTCCATCCTTACCTCGATCGTTTTGTCGTAGTCTTCATCGACGACATACTGATTTACTCTACTACTGAGGAGGAGAACGCCTACCACTTGTGGGATGAACTGGACACACTCTGAGAGCACCAGCTTTATGGTAATCTCTCAAAGTGCCAGTTATGGATTCGAGAGGTTCACTTCTTGGGGCATGTCATATTGGAGGCGGGAGTTATAGTGGACCCAGAGATGATCAAGGAGGTACTTTCTTGGGAGCCACACAGGAGCGTGACTGAGGTGTAGAGTTTCCTGGGTCTGGCTGGGAACTATCGGAGATTTGTGTCAGACTTCTCCAGATTTGCAGCACCACTTTCAACTTTGACGAAGAAGGTGAAACCCTTCATGTGGTTAGATAGATGTCAGCAGATCTTTCAGGAGCTGAGACAAATATTGACCAATGCACCCATCTTGAGGCTACCGGAGGATGGCATTGGGTATGTGGTTTACTGCGAAACATCTGGGACCAGACTCGGGTGTGTCCTGATGCAGGAGTGGGTAGTGGTCGCCTATGGTTCATGAAATTTGAGGCAGCATGAGCAGAACTACGCTACCCATGACCTGGAGTTAGTAGTAGTGGTCTTCGCCTAGAAGATGTGGCAGCACTATCTGATGGGATAACGCTTTACAGTCTACTCTGACCACCAAAGTCTTAGGTACATCTTCTCACAGAAAGACCTGAACCTGAGATAGTGACGATGGATCGAGTTCCTCCAGGACTATGTCTTTGAGATAGTCTATAATCCTGGGAAGGGGAACGTTGTGGCTGATGCTCTCAGTAGGAGATCAGGTATTCATCTACTTGGAGAGGCGATGCAGCAGTTAGCCACTTTGTAGATATCCTTTTTGGATAGAGATGGGGCATCCTTTTTAATGTCCCTCAAAATCACTCCTCCACTACTTCAGCGGGTCAGAGAGGCACAACGTGGGGACGTTGACTGTGAGACGCGACATGTACAGATATCTACAGGACAAACACTTGATGGATTTTCTGTAGGAGGAGAGCACGTCATCCTCTTTAGGGGACGTACCATGGTACCAGTTGCATTACAGGAGGAGGTGATGAGGGAGTTTCACACTTCCCCTCTAGTGGTACATCCAGGAGTAGCGAAGATGTACCGGGATCTCAGACGAAAGCACTAGTACGAAGATTGTTGTGGCGGAGTTCGTTTCACGATGCCTCACCTGCCAGCAGGTGAAGGCAGAGCACCAAGTACCAACAGGCTTGGTGCATCCCTTAGAGGCCCCGGAGTGGAAGTGGAATGGGAATCAATGGATTTTGTGATGGGGCTTCCACGTACATCCAAAGGACAGGACTCCATCTAGGGGATTGTCGACCGACTCACCAAGTCGGCCCGCTTCCTACCTATCAGAGAGCAGGGCTCTGTGGAGAGCTTGGGACGCCTCTACATTCAGGAGATCATACAGATTCATTGTGTTCTATCGTCTATCATCTTCAATCGAGATGCTCGCTTTACTTCCCAGCTTTGGAAGGGGTTTTAGGAGGCATTTGGGATGCAACTATGCCTAAGCAGCACCTTTCATCCTCAGACGGATGGCCAGATGGAGAGGACCGTTCAGAAACTCGAGGACATGCTTTGTGCATGTCTCCTTGACTTTGGTCGCAGCTGGGAGGTTCACCTACCCTTGGTGGAGTTTGCTTACAACAATAGTTACCACTCCACCATTAGGATGGCACCATACGAGGCATTGTACGACCGACCATGCATATCACCTCTCTGCTGGACTGACGCTGGGGAGTCAGCACTCCTAGGACCAGAGATGGTTCAGGCTACGGCGGAGAAGGTGCAGATCATCCAGGAGTGGATGAGGACTGCACAGAGCAGATAGAAGTCCTATGATGATAGGAGACGGAGACCACTAGAGTTTGAGGATGGTGACAATGTTTTCTTACGATTCTCACCTCGATGTGGATTACAGAGATTTGGATGGGGAAGCATGTTATCTTTGCACTTCATCGGACCATTCTAGGTCCTTAGTAGGGTAGGTGAGGTGGCTTACTGCCTTTCTCTTCCACCTCAGTTGCACCGGGTGCATGATGTCTTCCACATATCTCAGCTGAGAAGATATGTGCACGACCCAACGCATATCATCGACCACGGGGAGCTACACATAGATGACAGGGAGACATTTGCGGAGGTCCTGGTGGAGATTGAGGATCGATAGGAGCAGGTCCTATGTGGATGGTCGATTCCTCTGGTGCGCATTCGGCGGCAGCACGGGAACCTCTAGGAGAGGACTTGGGAGTAGGAGACCCAGATGCGAGCTCAGTACCCTCATTTGTTTCCCTAGTTTATGTTGTAGCTTTACGGGGATGTAAATACCTGAGGTGGGAGTAATGTAAAGATGCGGAAACATCAAGTAAAATTTTTTCTTACATACTTTGGAATTTTACGAGTCTGTGGCTTCTGACAGCACTTGATTCTGAGGCCCGGTGTGCCCGGAATCAATTTCTGAAGTTTAGCTCGGGTGCATTCAGTAAACGAACGAGTGGATTTTTCTATCTTTTGAACCGTTGCTCAGAATTGAAATCTGAGGGCACCGATGAACTCGCAACGTCGGTAATTTCTTAAGGGGACCTTTATCATAGATGCGTTTTCACAGGAGGAGAAGTTAAAAATTTGTGTATTAAATAAGAAGTGAATAAAATTGTGGAACAATTTTATTTTATATCTAATGTGGTTATATCCTACATGGGGGAGTTGGGGTGGGACCCATAAGCACCTAACTACCCATGTGAGGATATATGTGAGGTGGGGTCCACGTGATCCCCAACCTTTCACATTCCCTAAACTCATATTAACCCCCTTCTTAATTGTTAACTCCCCTTTAATTGAGAAACTCTTCCTATCCCCTCTCTCCCTCTTTAATTCTTGCCAACACACACCTCAATTAATTGATCGAACCTCTTCAATTAAATTAATTATGTGTTTGAATTTTAAATTTTGAATGCATGGAAATATTAAATAGAATAATGAGAAGCCTTATTTTATTTGGGTTGGCAATTGTTGTGTGAGGAGGAATTGGGAGAACTCTAGAGTTTTTGAAGAACTTAATCATCAAAAAAGGACGGTTCTTCTCTGATGAAGAACATCAACCCGTCAACATAGAACGACTCGGAAACCACGGTTCTCCATCCTCTTATTTCTTCGTGACAAGGAAGGAGACACCGACGTGGGGAATTCACCAACGACGACGCGCCTTACATTTTCTCTTCTCCGTGACAAGAGATGGAATGTCGTTTCTTCCTCGGGCGCACTCCAACGATGTCCATGAATCCTCACCTCATGACGTCATCTTTCGCAACGCTGACGTTCGACATCAATTGTTGAGGTAGGGTGAATTGTTCCAATTTTATTTTAATAAAATTTTTCGTTGTGCTTCATGAAACCTTGTTCATCTTCGGCCGATTGTTACCACCTAACGCAGAGGGCGCAGGACAAAAAAACATGGCCTGACGACCCTCCGTCGTTTCTTGATCTTTTTGGAATTGGAAATCAGTGGTAGGGAAAGAACAGCGTCGTCGCGTCGTGCCAGAAACATGGAAAAGGAAGCTGGCACTGTTGCGCCAGTTGTGCGGGAGGAACCGCGGCCCGCATCGCGGGCCGCTTGGGTGGAAGAACCAGACGGCTCGTCGGCCGGCCGGGCGGAGGCGAACCGCGGCGCCAGGAGGGCACCGCACTGAGGAACTGGCCAGCCCGTCGGCCGGCCTAGAGGAGCTGGACCGCGGCGCCAGGAGGGCACCGCGCTGGAAGAAAGTTGGCCTGCCCGTGCAGGCCGTGTGCGCTAGAAGGACGATCGGCCTAGTCGGCCGGTTTGGGAAGGACAACGCCCCTTGGCGCCGCCAGTGCGAACAGCCGGGGGGCTGCCCCCCTAGAACCGCTCGGCCAGCCGTCCGAGCCAGCCGGGCCGCTCCCGGCCAAGCCGTGTCGGGCCGGGCCGGGCCGTGTTGCATTTTCTTTCGGTCCGTTCCGATAACCCTGCCGGGCCGGACCCGTCAAACTGGGTTTAACCGACCCGTCAGCCACTGGATTAAATGGGACGGGCCTGTTATTCACTTAAACAGGAATAAATTAAAGACCACGCGTCCGATCGACACGCTGTCGGTGGCACTAGGACCCTTTTGATGAGACAGTTATTTTGCAATACTCTAAGTGAGTTTTTGGACTACTACTGATATCGGTAGGGTTAGAAACGAGCATATTTCTAACCGGGCCCCTGGAACGGAAAAGCCATTATCTCTCAGATCGGGCGTCCGATTGACGTGTCGTCTATCACGTTGAGTTCCCATTGATGAGACGGAACTCTGGGATACATAAACTCTGGACATTGTGACAGTTCATGTATCGACCCACTTGGATCATGGAGCGGACCCTCCCAAAATCGAGTGTGCTGTGTGCGGTAACCCTAGAGCTGGCTGCGACTGCGACGATGAAGACGACTGTACTTGGATCCTACGTGGTTTCGGCAGTGAAGATGACTGTGCATGGATCCTACGTGGGTTCGGCAGTGATGATGACTGTACTTGGATCCTACGTGGGTTTGACAGTGATGGTTACTGTACTTGGATCCGACGTGAGTTCGGCAATGACGACTTCTGTACTTGGATCCTATGTGGGTTCGGCAGAGGAGATGATTCAGAGGCTACATCTAATCTTCATGAGTAGTTTACCTATGTGAGATGAGTCTTGACTTTCAATCATTATCATCGATGAGATTGACTTGCTTTCCTGTGTGGACTGGGTTGTGCTTTCCTGTGTGGACTGAGTTGTACATGGGCTCGTGAGATGGAGCCAAATTGGAATTGATGACTTAGGTATATGTATAGGCATATACCTAAGTAGATTCATTTGATACTTCGTGTTTGTATCTTTCCTTTCGTTTATACTTTTTTGATTTTGGGAGACGTTTGGGGGTCTTGGGGTTCCTATTGAGTATCGTTATACTCACCCCTTCATGGGAATTTCCCACACAGCATTGTGTTTGTTTCAGATGATGGACATCACTAATCTTGGTCGAGGCTTGTGGAGATGGACGGTATCCGGAGGTGGAACACCTGGCGGGACGTACACGGAGCGGACGAACAGATCCAAGGTACCGACGAGACTATCTGTACCCACCCTTCAGGTGGGATTCTCGGAGGACGACTCGGTGGTTTCTGCCTTACTTTTCAGCTGTTGTACTTTCTTTCTCAGTTGTACTGTACTTTAAGTTGGGTTTGTATACTGGCCCATTTACTTTTCAGCACTTACTTTTGTACCCAGTTTTTACTTAGTGCTTTCTTCTCTTGCGTACATGGTTGTGTTCGTTTACTTTTATAAAGGGAATTCCTTCCCTTTCATCGGGATTTACTTCTTTGGTGCTAGTTACCAGCCCCTGGCCTATAGAAGGCGGGCATGGGGTAGTCACAGCACGGGCCCCGAGGACGGGTCGTGAGAGTAAAAATGAGTTAGTGTCCCATTTGGAATATAAAACATTGTCATTAGATCTCTAAATCCCCTATCAAACTCATCCTTTATAAAATCATATGAGATCCTCCTAAATTTATTTTCAATAATGACATGGTTTCTGAATTATGTGTCACGACCCGTCCCACGGGGCCCGTGTCGTGACTACCCCAAGCCCACCTTCCATATTCCAGGGGATGGCAACTAGCACTGAAGGAGTATTCCCTAAAATTGGAAAGGTGTTTCCTTTATAACCTTTCACACACACAATAAAGTACACAGCAAGATACGAACTCAAGTAAACTGAATAGTAAACAAAGTGAGTACATTAAGTAAAAAGGGTCCAGAATACAAGCCCAACTAGAAAGTACAAGGAAAATTGGAAAGTTCAAGATATCTGATTGGTGGAAAGCATCTCTTGGATCTTCCACCACGAATCCTACCTGAAGGGTAGGTACTGCTCACGAAAGGTCTTCTCTATAGTTTTCCTCATCTAACATCCACCTCCGAGCTACCTCCAGTCCTGGTACTCTCGTCCTCAGTCAGTGTTGTCCGTTGTTTGCACCAAACATAACAGGGTGAGGGCATAGCCCGTGCATGGGTGAGTATAATGATTCTCAGTAGGCACCCCGAGACCCTCAAGGTCTCACAAAATCCACCAAGGATAAACCACATTACATGGAATCATTTGAAAAACCTACTTAGGTATATGGCCAAACATATACCCATGTTATCAAGTAAACCCATCTCAATCAGGAGAAAAAAAACAGAGTCCAACTCAAAGACCAAAGCTCCACTATTCCAAAAAGGAAGGAAAACCACGAATTCGAGTACCACACAGGTGCACCAAATAGAATAATAACACCAAGGTATTACCACAGAATAAAGTAACACACAAGTATAAACTCATCTCACACCAGGTATAACTTAAGTATAGTAGTAGAGATGATTAGATGTAACCACTAAATCATCTTACTCTGTTAAGAGGCAGACCCACATAGGATCGCTCGGTGCTGACCCACACATGATTGCATGGTGCTGACCCACACAGGATCTCTAGGTGCTAACCCACACAGGATCGCTCGTTGCTGACCCACACAGGATCACTCTTCATTATTCTCATCACAGCTAGCTACTGGGTTCTCGAACTAGGCTTGCTCGTCTCCAGAAGGGTCCACTACCCAAGACACTGGTTGATACTCCAAAAACCACAAATTACCATGAAGAAGTATCTTAAATTACTACCACGTCATAGTGGTCTCTATGTAACATAAAGCGCTTCATTCAGACGCTCGGTCTATGAGTTTATTAGCCTTTTAGTCCCAAGGGACTAGTTGGATTTATGCTCAATCCAAACTGACAATTCCCCAACTTTATCCAAAACATAAATGGGGTATACTAAAGGGACCTTCTCACTCCAAGGGGTCCAGCACCACTGACGGTTCGTGAAACGGACGTCTGGTGCCAAAGATATGGTCGAAAGAGCATAAATGGGTCGTACTGGATCCGGGTCCAGTCCGACCCGATCGGAACGACATGGACCGACCCACTAGGTCCGGACTAGCCCACACTAAGTGGCCTAGCCCGCATGGGGTCATGGAGGTCGTGAGGGGCGTGGAGGCTGCGAGGGGCTCGAAGTCCGCGAGGGGCCGTCGAGGGCTGCTGGGTGGCGAGGCCGCGGGGCCACTGGGCGGCGCGGGAGAAGGCGGGGGCGGTGAGGCCATGGCATGTCGTGGAAGGTCGCGGGAAGCAGAGTGCTGCGGGGGGTAGAGTACCATTCAGCACGGAGGCCACGAGTGGTGGAGATCCATGGGGCGTGGAGGCCGCGGGAGGCCGAGCACCGCAGGGCGTGGAGGCTGCAGGCTGCAGAGCGCCACGAGGCGCAGAGGCCATGGGGCAGCGGAGTCCATGAAGAGGCGGGGAACCGTGCCTTCGCTAATGGATGGATTGATCGGCCACCCTTTATTGTCGCCTTCATTATGGCCGGACGTGGTGTCAACCGCCGTTCTCATATTCCTCCAGTTCCAAACGCCGGCACCGGTCGTCGTCACCATCGTGATGAACACACAAATAAAATTAAGAACGATGGAGGGGTCGGGCCATGTTTGTTTAGCATGTACCCTCCACATTAGAGCGGTATAAAGTTCCTCAAAAAATTAGTCATCAAGGATGAAAGTCTCTACAATTTAATATGAATCGCAGTAGACTACATACCCTACACCCTCCTCCGATAGCCTCAAGATGGGGGCACTAGTCAGCCTCTACCTCAGCTCCAGAAAACTCTTCTGGCATCTCTCCAACCACACAAAGGTTTTCGACTTCTTTGTCAATGATGAAAGTGGTGCTGAAACTCTGGAGAAATTTGGCACAAATCTCTGATAGTATCCATCCAAACCCAGGAAACTCTATATCTCCTTCACACTCTGGGGTGGCTCCCAAGCAAGTACCACCTCAATCTTACCTGGATCCATTGCAACTCCAACCTTCGATATGACATGTCCTAGAAACTGAACCCATTAGATCCAAAACTAGAACTTTGAGAGCATACCATAAAGCTGGTTCTCTCGGAGTGTGTCCCGTACTACCTGTATATTATAGGCATGCTTCTACTTAGTAGTTGAGTAGATCAGTATGTCATTGATGAATACTACCACAAAGCGATCAAGGTAAGGATGAAAGATCTTATTCATGAGTCCCATGAACGCTACTAGAGTGTTGGTCACACCGAATGGCATAACCAAGAACTCGTAGTTGTCATACCGACATCTGAAAGTTGCCTTCTACACATCCTTTTATCATACTCTGTGCTGGTGATAACCTCATCTGAGGTCTATCTTCGAGAACCACCGTGCTCCCTTAAACTGAGAAAAGAGGTCATAAATCCTCAGGAGTGGGTACTTGTTCTTCATGGTCACCTGGTTCAGGTGATAATATTCGACACAAAGTCTCAAGCTCCCATCCTCCTTCTTGATGAACAAAATTGGGTCTCTAGAAGGAGAAACACTGGGCTGGATGAATCCATTCCCCTGCAAGTCCTCCATCTTTACCTGCAGCTCATGAAGCTCTGCGGGAGCCGTCTGATACGTTGGTGTAGATATCGGTGTCGTCCCGGGGTGCAATTCATTGTAAAATTCCACCTCTCTATGAGGAGGTAGACCCAGAACATAATCACGGAAAACATCCGCGTACTGGTCCACCACTACAGGATAGCTCAGACTCTCTACATCAACCGCTTTGAGGGTAAGGCTAGCCAACTGATGAGTGATCAGCTGCACTCTCCTCTGGGTAATTCCATCTTCTACTGAAAAGGCTCCCTTATCACTGGTGAAGATAAACCTGGTCCCATCCGTGTAGACACACCGCACTTTGCGCCTAATACAGTCAATTTGAGCATGGACTGTAGATAACCTATCCATACCTAAGATGACGTCGTAAGGCCTTGACGCCACTAATAAGAGAACCCAGTCGAAGATCTCTCATCCTAGAGTAAGATCACACTACCGGCACCAGTGCGTAGTCATCGAATCCGCTCCTGTAGGAGTCTCTAACTGTAAGGATCGAGCCAACGACTCCATCAGAATCTCCGAGATCCGAATGAGGGAAGTGGAAATAAAAGATTGACTGACACCTGTTTCAATAAGTATTGCAGCTAAGGTTGAGTAGACACATATAGTACCTCCTATCATCTCTATAGAACAATGATCGTAGGCCTCAGCTACCTGGAGCTGAGCTCACCCCTATCCTCTTACTCCCTGTGGTCGGTGTGGACCACCGGGTGGTGGTGGCGGTAACATCTTGAATTGTCGCCCATCGCCAGCTGCAAGGTCAGCTCCTCTTCCATGTTTTCCTTCTCCCTAAGGACCTCCTCGGTCAAACCTCTATCTCTCCCTGGGTGGTCCTTCGACCATCTACTAATCATCTGTACAACGTGTCAGACAGTCATGAGCCATGCGACCCTGCCCGCCGCATGCGTAACACTACCTGCTCCTGGCATGACTGGATCTGCCTCGGGTGCCCCGCACAACCGACCCTAAATCCTATGGTCGTCCACATGTAGGTCTGGTCCTCTTGGACCTCTGTTTCATCTGTCTACTTCTAGCTGTAGAATACTCCGCTATGTGATGACTGGTGGTGGATCTCGCTGTTGGTGACTACTCAGCAAGTAAACTCTTCACTAAGAGGGCTCGCTCTAACACCCCCACCTGTGTCGGGATGCTAAGAGAAATCATTTATGCCCTGATCTCTCACTTGAACCCCTGCTCAAAAGTTTGGGCCCTGAAGAATGGGTCCCATACAATATCTGTGGAGTAGCGTGAGAGGCCAGTGAACCTTGCTAAGTACTGATCCACATACATGCTGCCCTGCTGCAGATGAAGTAGCTCCTGAATGTGCACTACGCGAAGAGTCACTGGGACAAACTCTACCTGAAACAGGATCTCGAAGTCTACCCAGAGAAGCGTCACCACGTCGAGATCCTGGAGCATCAAGCTCTACCATCTGCTTAGTACTGTCAATAGAAGACTGGTGGCAAGGATCACTATGAGATCGGATAGTGTCCCAACAAGTCAAAAGACTATCACCATAGCCTCCATCCAATCTTCAGCCACCTGTGGGTCTGTCTCTCCCCTGAACCTAGGTGGCCTCTGGCATTGGAACTCCTGAAATGCCAGACTTTCATAACCACATAGTCAAGGCCTTGTGCGAAGACTAAAAATAAGATTTTGTCAAGGCCTTGTGCCAACACACTATTTTGTCCCATGAGACCTACCAATGCATCGAGGAGCTATAACGAGCTCCACCCATCACATACTAAGTCCAATTCATTCCTCATAAGAAAGGGTTTAAACATAACATAAAAATTCGTATTAAAACTACCATATGAAATTTCAATACTTTATCCATAAACCATGAATGGTATAGAAATAACACATCTATAGTCAAACATATCACAAAACCATAAATACAATATGGAAGTTTTGTATCATAATAAATCAACTTCAAATAATCTTAAAATCCATCAAAGGATGTTGACATAGATGAAATCAAAACCTTTTTTAGAGAAATATCTCTTTCAATTTTGAAATCATTTAAGAGTCACATAATTTATAAAGAAAACATTTATTTTGAAAATACTCTTATAATATTTTAAGGGAAGCATCAACGATGTTATAAGGGTGGAAAATAGCTGCACCCTCCGTATAAGTTAAAAAAGACATTCTTACCTTAATTTTGTCGAAAAGGTTATAAAGGACCTTATTTGGCAAACGATGTAAAGATTACTTTATAAACATAATATAAAAGTCAGAAAAGGGTATAAAGGAATTTAACCCATTGTCTAGAAAATATTAATAATGTTTTGAAATACATTTTTAAGAAACATGGATGTGGATGATAAAGAGGTCCCAATAGATAATTACGTATAAACAACCTCAGATAATGAAGAGATTGTAGAATTAACCCTTACCTTGTAATTTTCCATGGTCAAGGGTAGGTTAACCTCCTATATAATGGGGAAATAATTGTTATTAAATTATAAAAAATAATATACATTAATATGATATCATATATGATCTTTTAACATTGCTTTGTTAATAATATCTTAGTATTATCGTCATTTTGGGTGTTAATGGATTCGTTTTCCTTTATATTATTTGTTTTGTGAGTCATATGTTTTATGGATGGGATGTATATTATTCATATCCAGAATGATATCAAGTCTTTAAACATTATTTTTAATCATAAAATGAAAATTAGTCTTGAATGGATACGATGGGGAATGAATCTCATCACGTTCGTGGAGACGGTAATCCGTAAGTACGCACGAGCGACAATATCATTCTTTTGATATTAAAATAATATATAATTGGATGGTAAATAATATATATAAAATAATTATCATGTTATATTTATTATTTACATCAATTAAACGTCATTATTATACCCATCAAAATAATAATGTATTGAATAACAACTACACAACGACGTGGAGACGGTAAACCGTACGTACGGACGTATGGTGACATGACATCCAAAGGATGGATAAAATAATGAATATGGTTTTACCATATTTATAATAACAACAAATTATATAGAATATAATGGATTTATTATTTTATAATGGAAACAACAAAGAAAGAGGAAGTGGAAGAAGAAAGGAACTTGAAAGAGATGATGAAATATTTACCTCTTCTTCGGGTTCTTCCCTTTGATTTGATCAAAATGGACCCTTAGGTTGGCTTTCTGACTAAAGGAAGGCCTCTAGGATGAAGGTATAACATTTTAGAGGGTATTTGGGTAGGGTTTGGAATATCCAAATGGCTTTGAAGGTGTGAATTAGAGAGAAGGGGGAGTGCCCATTTATAAGAGGGGTGAGGGGCACCTTAGGAAAATCTAGAAATATTATTTTATAATAAAATTAATTTAGGTTTCTAATGGCTCAAAAATTAATTATTTAAAGGATAAGGTGGGTATGGGTCTAAAACCACTCAACCAATAGGTTTTAGATAGGTTTGGGTCTCTATATTAACTTTATATTTTAGATTTAACTCTTAGTTAAATAGTTTGACATTTACCATATCTCTTTGTATTTTTATATTATATGGATAATAAACTTACTATATACTTCCAATAGAACCCCAAGTGGTTAATTATTGATACACCTATCATTATATAAGTCTTTTGTCCGAACATTATATTTTTAGGAATATAATATCAATTAATAATATAATATTTGTTTTAAAAAACACTTTTATTTCAATTTGACACAATTTGGTATTTTGTTTTTTCTAAATTCATAATAGAATTATTACTTCAAACAAAATTCATCTAACCAACCATAGTATGACATATTAAAATATAAATTAGTTTAATTCATAAAAATTATAAAATTTCGTTTATTTGGATATTTATAATATCAATTATTTCAATATTTCATTAATTAGGTAATTACTGCATCATCGTTGTGTCATAAATAAATTAAATTATTTAATGTCTAAAAAATATAAATAAAATACCATTATGTGTGAAATATTATTATATTTCTAATTAATATTTATAGTCAAATTTATCTTATGTGTAACACTATATTAAAAATGTTTTATTTATTAAACTTTGATTTTAACTCTTTTAACTCTTCTTTGAATTAAATAATAATAAATGTCCTAATCTAATCCAAGTGGACCTAAAGGATCATATTTCATTCCTAAGGTTGTTTTTGGTCGAATTAAACTTATCAAATATAATTAGTACATGTGTTAGGGTAATAATAATATCATTTTAACCTTAATTACACTATTTACTTTTAACCGTGGTAAATAAAAGTAAAAAGTTACTATTCAAAAAAAATTATTTTCATCTTATTGAACAAAATTTTTCTTACTGATATCAACCGTGTCTGTAGGATTTTTAAAATTCAACTCACATAAGTGGTAAAATTAAGTTTTATGTAAATTTGCAAATGCTCCTAGGAGGTGGGTAAAAGACGGTAAAAAGTTCAATAAAATTTTTATATATCTAAAATTATTATAAACTGACTCTAATGAATTACATTGAAAATATCTAGGTATTATGTATCTATTTTGACCTAAAATAAATTTAAATAAAATAAAAAATTATTTAATTAAAAAATCGGCTTTAAACTATAACTCAGTGTTTTTCACTATTCTTCAAATATTGAAAGTGTTCAGAAAAATACCAAAAATTCACCCTAAGCTAATTTTGATATTCCGAATTCAAAAATGAATTCTATTTTACCAATTTCAAAACATAGAAGTAGAATTAATTAATTTAAAATTAATTCCTATTGTCAAAACCAAAAAGCATGTTTTTAAGAAATAATAACTATCCAAAGATTGACACTTGTTTATGTCCAATTTTTAAGTGAAATTACTTATAATGATCATAATTGGATTAAATGGTAAAAATATAATCTAATTATACTTCCAAACCATTAAAATTTATAATTCAACACAATAAATTATTTTTATTAAAAAAAATTCAGTTAAAATATAGTATTTTTCACTATTATCCAAAATATGAAAATTATCAAAAAACACAAAAACTTTATTAAAACTAAATTCTTATGTCCCGATTATAAAGAAGAAGTTTATTTTTTCAAATTGAATATATAAAAGTTTCAAATATTAGGTTTAAAAAGGGTTCTCCATTAAAAGGAGGTAAAATTGCATTTTTTTAAAACAATTATTTTATCTAAAAAAATGAAATTCTTCTTACTTCCTATCTAAGAAACTCATAATATAGATTCTAAAATTATATGGATTATATAAAGTTCAAAATTCAGTTAATGTTATTCATAACCGCTTTTGAATGGCTAGTTTGGTAAGTCGTGGTGCACTTGAACTCAGTGTTGCATGTAGTGCAAGTTATTGCATTACTTTAAAGAAATAATGTACTATGAAATATTGGGGTGTTACAAATGATTCTAGGTTTATGAGATGAAAAGTTATGAAATACTTAATTAACAATCAAATAGTCATCGGAATTGGGTCCTAGAAAGTTAAATCGTCATGATAAATTCACTCCATCCTGATCTCACTATTTATCATGGTCAAGTACTTCAGATTTTAAAGGTTGGGTAACCAAAAACCTTATTTAAACAAAGGTAAAAGAAAACCCCAATGTTCATGGTGAAATCCTAGTCTCCAAAAATCATATTAAAATAATGTATTCAATATAATAAATGGTAATGTGAAAAGAAAGAAATTAAACCCCATCCCTAACCTCGCTCACAATGGTCATGCGTGAAGAAATCAGGAAAAGCATATAATTGAAGAACAAATATGAAAACCCAACATCAATTGCATTAAAATATAAAATACCTCTTATATTAAATTCCATTTCTTCATGATTCCATAGTATAAATAAATCACCCGCTCATGCTAGCCACAAACGAGTTTAAAAAAATTAAAATCCTGAAGAAAGTGGTGGAATTAGGTGCACATTTATCTGGAAGTGGCTCCTAGTTGAAGCTCTATCCAGAAGTTCATGGAAAAGGGTGTGTATAGAGGATATATTTATTGGTGCTGGAAGAGATCTGCCTGACCGTCTTCAAGATGTGTATTGAGGGTACACGTCGTGTACTCCTAAATTGAGTTTCCTTTGAATCCACATGAATCTTACACGTATCGCGTTCATAAATAATAAATTTGACTACTGTCACATCATGTACTTGGGAATCATGACATGTAAGTTCTCGGTCTTCACTAATCACAAATATCATTGAAATATTCTCTGAAAACGTGTCTCGAAAAATGTCACATCATGTAATGAGGTTACACAAATTGTACTTTTGATTCACAAAGTGCTTTCATGGCACAAATTGTTTAGTAGTGGCTATTCCTTTTGATGAATCCATGATATGTTTTGAAGTTACACATAGTGTAATCCTTTTGTTCAGTTTTCCAGCTTTGATCTTCCTCAACATTCTAGTGTCATGCCGCTATGCTTCACTCACAGCGTGAAGTGTCTTTAAGTTAAATTTTCCACCACTTTTCATTCCTTTTAAAAATACTCAATGTTTCCTACCATAAAACATAAAACAAGTCATTTCATTCCGAAATTGTAAAGATTTTTTATTTAATTACAAAAAGAAATATATTATAACATTCTAAAAAGTTTTCCTGAAATACACTTATCATAAGGTTTCATGTGTTTCTCATGGGGAGATATATCTTTAAAATATATTTTGATGAGATATGTTTTTGAATCTTAACATTACAAATATATGGTGATTTAGATATTTAAGATATAATATTTTATATATTATATTTTTTTAAAAGTAAACACTGAAGGATTTAAAAATGAAAGTATATGGTGGAAAACAATGAGAGTTTCTCAAGATTTAATCCACCAAGGTCAATGGGAAAGAGGCCGCTGCATTTTTAGTAGCCTATGTGGCTCGTAGATAATGGATAATCAATTATCGATGGTGTATCTATGATATGATGGGATATCATGTGTGTGGTATCATGTTTGTCACATCGACATTGATCATGTGTGAGGAAGGAGGAACATGATCAATGATCAGGGCCATATATCGAGAGTCTTATTGATTGCGGTGATCAAGAGGAATGTCCTGATTGATGATCGATGGTAAATCATGATAGAGATATCATGAGAGAGATAAATCCTTCAAGTGACACATGATATTGCGAGGCTGATGCATGTTCGGATAAAGTTCTCTAAGCTAGTTTCATTTTATTGATAGAAGGGTGATATTTTGTCATAGATGGATCTTCTGAGCATGGAATTGGTGAGATGATTCTTTTAGAGATAGTGGAGGCCTATCGGGGTTTGGTTTTCATACAGTCTTTTCTATGCACTCATTTTTAATTCAAGTTTGGGAATTAATTGGATTTATTTTTACTCTCTGATTCATAGGTGAAATTTGGGAATTGCCTTGTGGTTTTTAAATCCTTTGAATCAAAGGATTTCTTTCATGTTAAAAAACTAGTGTTGTAATTTATTTAATGTGCTTAATATCCCTTCCCTATTTCATTAGGTTTCTCACAAATTTTTTCAAAAGTAATTTTCATCTTAAGATTGGGATTATCCCCCAACATCAAAAGGGTCCCTTACCATAGTCACCATCCACATTGAAGAAGACACCACTTTTTGAGAAGTCCAGAACGAAATCCCCATCTATGGGATGATGAAATCAGATCTGAGGCTATCATACTGAGCTCTATTGATGATAAACGGGAAGAATCATGATGAAGAATCCCCCACCCGTCTTGATACCTTTCCACCTGTTGAACCATCGATCTGAAACTTGAACTTCCAAACACTAGAAGAATATCACACAAATCAACCATGCCCAATTGAATTCCATCCCCTCCAGAGGAAACACAATCCACCCCGATCAAAGTATGATGGTGTGCCACCAAATTTAAGCTCAATCCATGTCGCCCCTATTTAACTCCCAAAGTAAACTGTTGTAGAGGAGGAAAGTCACATCGATGGTGTTAGTCCTAGAAGAGAAGACCAGAAGCCCTAAAAAACATTAATCATTATTTCACTTTTAAAGAAGGTGATTCAATTTAGTCAAGACTCACCCAATGAAAATGAAGAACTACAATCATGGAATATGACTCCCGATCAATTGGATGTATTAAAACATTATCGAAGAACCCTGTCTGAGCCGCTCCTTCCTCATAGATGATTGAAGAACTGAGCCCCTATAAATTAATACCCCCACAAGATTATAAGAAATAAGAGAGGAAATAAAAAAATAAAGATAAAGATAAAAAATAAATAATAATAATAAAATATTAAAAATAAACAAATAAATATAATAATATAATATATCTATATCTAATAATAATAATAGGTATTCTTAGCTATGTATATTATTAATATTAATAAGTATACATGTTTGTAAACACTTGTATATTTATATAGTAATAATGAATAATATATATATATATATATATATTAACGGTAATAAGTATAAAAATATATATATATTAATGGTAATAATTATATAAATATAAAAATACATATAAATTTTTGTATATGTTTAATTATAATATAATTAAATTAAGTAATAGGTATGTATATATATAATATAAAAAACTACTCATATTCCAACACATTTGAGCCCAAAATGAGTTTGGGAACATGGTCAGGGAAATTAAAGGGTTTGGAATATGTTTAAACTGGCTTGCAACCCAAATTGGAATTTGGGAAAAAAATTGGGCATGCTTGAATTCAGTGACTTTGAAATTTTTTCTAATTTCATGGTTGAATTAGGTTAGGAGATTTATTCAATAGAGATAATGGGATCATGGATGGGAGGCTTGAGAATCCTCACTCAGTGGTTTGACCATTGATCCATCTATATGGAGAGCATATGATTTTCTAATCATATTCATTGCATGGTATAGAGTTCTGAGGAGTTACACGTTCTATTTGAGGCTGATTAGTTGTAGTCATGACTAATGATGATGTAAAATCACAAGCATGGAATGCGGAATCTAGATAGTTTCTTTTAGAATAGAAATAGTGATATTGAAGGGGGATTGGAGGGAAATAAAATTATTAGTAGAACCAAATTCCATAATTATGAGGAATACACACTCTTTATTGGACCAAGAAAGAGACAAACACAACCCCACCAAAGACACCAACACACAACATGAACAATACAGAGCATAGGATGATAGAAAAGACAGATCGAGAGCTACTAGAGACCACAGAAGGTGATGGTGTTGGAGCTACGGGATATAGAAGATTCATTCTCTCTTACCCTATTTCCTAATTTATTTAAGAATTTATTTTTTTATATGTAAATTTTATAATATGTTAAATGTGATCATGATATTCAGATAAACACCTTTTGTGGAATATATTGTGTTCGTTAATATATGTTACTTCATTCATTCAAATTCTTGACCGGATTCTTCTCTCTATTTCTCTCCCAATAATCATTTATTTCAAAACTTCAACTATCGGTGGAAACTGATCTTGAACATGCTTAAATTCAAACTGTCTTCAATATAAGGATTTCACTAAAAAGTAAATCAATCTCAAGAGATAGTAGAACATTTATTTTAACAAAAAAAATGAAATCAATGATAAAATATTGGTTCTCAATCAGTGATCGAGTGACTTCTACAGTTGAAAATATTTAGGATCCCTTCAGCCACATGTTGATCTGATGAAAAATTGGGTTAGAAAAATTTAATTAGTAACCACTATTTAATTTTTAATTCATGAATGAAGGGAAATAATTATAATAACTATCCGGCTAATTTCTCCCTATATTATCAACTAATTTTTTATCATTATATTTTTCTCTTTTGTATTTTTTGTTTTCTTATGTCTCTATTCTTTCTTTCATGCACTCACACTCACACAACTCATAATTCTCATCAATTTTTTATCACTATTACCATTTTTAACTTTATCATTTTTTTTGTTTTTTATTATTTTTATATACTAGGTTGCACACTTAAATCACAAACTTTTATTCCTTCCCTATGGATTGACCACTTCTCATGATTGTCTAGTTTTAAGTAGAGTTATAAATAATTTTTCTTCATGTGTCCAATGACCCTATGTAAAAATTTGGAATTGATTATAGGGAAGGCACATGCTACCAAGGATTAAAAAAACAAAAAAAATGTACAAAAAAAATAACAACTAAGACATGAAATTAAAAAAAATAAACATAAACAACTTTCAAAACCAAAAAAAACTCTGCAAGCTAATAAAAAAAACTTTTGAAGTTGTGGTGTGTATGAAAAATAGGTCTAAACCCTAGATAATATATCCTTCCATACCATAAATTAAGAGATGAATAAGGGTTTCGAAAGAATAGAAATAGAAAATGAAAATGGAGGGTAAAAAATATGTTGACAACATTAATAATAAACTGCCTGGAAATGTGAATCCATGTGGCAATGAGATAATTGAGAGGCATAGTTTGAGATAATTATTTTTTCCTACTATCTCTAGTAATATTTCATACATTATGATCTCATTAAGTCCTAGGAATTATGATGTAAAAAAATATAGGATTTCCCACCTTCCTACCTTTAATGTAATGTAAAATAAAGACTCTCCTGACTTCATTAAGATCTTATACTATAGATTTAAATAGTTTTTGGTGAGGGTCCTGAGCAAGTTAGAGCTTAAAATAAGAGTTTTCCATTTTTGAATCAAGTTCAACACTCAAACTTGGTTTCAAAATTTTTAAAGGAAATACCTTTTACCTGGGATCATGTGTATAATAATTACACCTTGAATTTTTACCCTAGGATAATGACTTTTGAAATCAAACACAAAAACCATGGTTTCTTACAAGATGAGGGAGAACTATTTTATGAATTTTGGGAAATATTTTTGGGATTACATAGACAATGTATGAGAAACCAATTCAATCCCCTATTCCTCATGGAAACTTTATACTATAGTTGTACCCATTACCACTAATCATTGGTAGACCAATCTATTGTTCGGTATTTCAGTTATAGAATTATTGAGGATCTAAAACTAATTTCTAACACTTTGTCACAAAACCAACAACACAAATTCTCTAGAATAAGAACCATTTTGAGGAATAAACCTAATCCTATTCCAAAATATGAGGCACAAGTTTTTTTATTTCTTAATGAAAATAACCAAAACACTCTTAGGGAGTAATTCCATAATTGTATCATGTTTAATCATTTACAATCATGTTTTCCCAATTTTGACATACTTTCCCAAGCTATTGAAAATGCCAAATTTTCTAGAAAATGTCCTAGGATACAAACTATGAAAGATCCATTTTAAAAAAAATACAATCAGGGATATATAAATCATCCAAATCTTTTATGGAGGGTGGAGGGGGTTCTTATACCTTATACTACCCCTGCTTTAAAGAAACAAACTTGGTAGTAGTTAAATCCCCAACCAAAATCTGAATCATCTAACATCAAAGTTGAAGTGAGGGGTCTGTTACAATAGATGGTATGTAGGATTTATAAAAAAAATTATAAAAAATATTTTGGTAAAGTTAAAATTGATTCTAGGATGAAAATTATGGAAATTCATATAGATAAGTTTCCTAGAGAAGTTGGTGGTATAGTCAAGGGTTAGCGTCCAAGAACCACTGAAGTGAACCCTAGAGAAACTATCATGGATGTAATAACAAGTATTGGTCTCCAAACACACCAAAAAAATATGAAAGTGACCTAAAACTCTCAAAAATAAAAATAGGATGAATCTAGAAATTCTGATCTAGAAAATATTGAATCGAGAAAATTGGGAAGTAGCTTTGAAAATCCTATGAATCATGTTATTCCAACTGAAAGACAACAAGAAAATGGCTATAAAAATAAATAAAATAATTATAAGAAGACTCCTAATGAGGAATTTGAATGGATTCCTAAAATTATTAAGAAATTTTATCCAATTATTCCTTTTCCACAAAGATTTAATAAAGAAAAAAATGATTCTAAATTGTTAAAATTTCTCAGGGTTGTTAAAAAAATTGAACATTTAAATTGAATTACTTTAATCCTTAATGAAAATCCCATATTATATAAAATAACTCAATAAAATATATTCAAAAAAGAAAACCATGGATGAATTTTTCACTTACAATCTCATAGAGGAGTGTAGTGCTATGTTGCAGAATAAAATACCACCCAAACATCAAGACAATGATAGATTTTTTTTATTCCTTTAACCTTCAGATTTAGAGGTGGATAGATTAATTATCTGTGTGATCTTGGAGAAAAAAATCAATATTATTCTATTTTATTTGTTTCAACACTTGATATTAGGAGTTCTGTAACCCACTATTGTTGTTCTATTGCTTTTAGATCAATCCATCACTTTCTCAGTTGGTAGGGTAGATGATTTTATAGTGGGAGTAGGAAGGCTCTTTTTTATTGATAAATTTTTGATACTATATATTTAGTGTTTCCATATGGTACCTATCATCCTTGGTAGGAACATTCTAGCAATAGTGGGATGGTAAAATTAGGTTTTAATCTGAGTGGAAAAAGGAATTCAATGTTTAAAAAAATTAATGAGCCCTCCAAGACTCAATCTATTCTAAAGATGAGATTTTAGGAGATAATGAATCAGTTAATGGTGAGTATTAAGGGTTTTTAAAGATGTTATAAGAAATTAATGGTGAAACTAATTTACCTCCTAAAAACGTTAAGTAGAAGGAGCCTTAAATGAGTTTTAGGGGGAATTATTATAACACCTAGAATATTTTTCCTTCGAATGGATTTTGAACCCAAAAATTAATATGGATGTGGGGAATGATTCTAGTAAATAATAGTGATCTAGAGGAGGATTTATTTATTGACTTATTTAAGAGGTACCCTGAGGATGTTGGTCCACCCAGGCCCAAGTGGCTCTCCTTAATCAAAGAACTGCCTAATCTAGAATTCAATCCCCTACCAGCCCATTTGAAATATTTCATTTTAGAATATTTTCAGAACTATTGGTCATCATATCATAAAAACAAGATGAATTTCAATAGGTTAACATAATGAGATTCTTGAAGAATTATGAGTCTATTATTGGTGGGAATATTTCTAATATTAAGGGTATAAGTCCAGCATAATGTATGCATAAAATCCACGTGGAACCTAAGTGTAAACCAAGAGTTAAATCATATATATGGATTAAAACAAAAATTAAATAATTGGTCTAAGAGGAAGTGATTATGTTGTTTAATTCTGGAAAAATATTTCCCATTTTAGAAATTCCTTGGGTAAATTTTTTCTAGGTAGTCCCTAATAAGAGTGGATTTACTGTGATAATAAATGATAAGAATAAGAAAATTCAAAGAAGAACTATGAATAAATTGGTGGTTTACATAGACTATAGAAAAATTAATTATTGCACAAGGATGAATCATTTCTCTATTCTCTTTTAGACCAAAGACTAGTTAGGCTGGCTGGCAATTATTTTTTCTTCTTTCTTGGTGGACATTCTAGTTACAACCAAATTGTTATTTCTCCGAAGGATTAGAAGAACACCACATTCACTTATCCATTTTGTATAGTTTCCTATCGGTGAATACACTTTGGCTTGTGTTGTGCTTTATACACCTTTCAAAGATGCATTATGGGAATTTTCTTAGACATTATTGAAAAGATTATTGAAGTTTTCATGAATTATATTTTAGTTTTTGGAAGTGATTTTGAAAATGGACTTGAAAATATAAGAATTTTATTAGAAATATGATAAGAGAAAAATATTATCTTAAATTGGTAAAAGTGTCTGTTTATGGATATATAAGGAATCATGTTGTCTCACAAGGAATTTGGTAAGAGTCTATAGGTTGATAATTCCAAAATTGATGTGATCCATAACTTTCCACCACCTAATTATGTCAAAGAGACCAGAATATTTTTAAACCATTCTGGATTTTACAGGAGGTTCATTAAATATTTCTCTAATGTAACTAGGTCATTGTGGACTCTACTTGTTAAGGTAATAATTTTTTCTTTTCATGAGAAATTACTATTTTCCTTTAACTTTATTAATGAAAATCTCACTACTTCAATAGTGATCACTACCTCGGACTGGAAGTTCTCATTTGAGGTGATGTGTGATGTTTTTGATCTAGTTATATGTTTTTCTTTGGGTAGAGGATGGAAAATAGGATAAATATAATTTATTATGCAAGAAAACTATTGGGTTTTTTTTAGAAGAATTATTCCCCCACATAAATGGAGTTGGCTACTATTTTTTTGTGGTTTACAAATTTAGACAATACTTGATTGGGTCCAACATGATCATTTTCACTAACCACTCATCCCTCTCAAGTACCTTATTGAAAATAATAAATGAAAACCAAGGATCATGAGGTGGAATCTTTAGATTCTAGAGTTTTATTTGGTAATCGAGAAATAAAGTGGTAGAAAATGTGTTTTCAAACCATTTTTAGGCTTCCCAACACCCAAATTGAGAAACTGAGGGAGATCAAAACACATTTCCCAAATGAAAATTTGTTTTCTACTTCTGTGAAGAAATATTATTAGTTTTTAGAGTAGGATAATTTCCTAGTTTTTAGTGTTATCCCCAAGGACCTTTCATAGAACCAAATGATTAGGTTCATATCTAAGTTGAAATACTACTTTTGGGATAACCCTATTATTTTTATAAGATTTTTCAATGTTTTTTTGATAATTTTTGTGGCTGAGGAGGAAATGTTACCCATCCTGGAGACATTCCATTAATAAACTTTGGGTGGACACCATGGAGCAGAAGGGTCCAATCAAGTGGTTTTAGAGGCTAGTTTTTACTGGAAAAAATTATTCAAGGATACTAAGAGTTTGTTCATTGCCTATGACAAGTTCCAAATTCTTGGAAATATAGGTATAATGAGAAGATTACAAAAAAAGGAACATTGGAGATTGAATTTTTTTGGGGCTAGGTTTTTATAGGACTATTACCATACTCTTACATAAATGAATATATTATAATGTGTGTGGAAAATGTGTCCATGTGGGTTGAAGTAATGAATCTTCCCAACAATATTGCAGTTAGTGTGGTGAAATTTATCAATAAAAAATCTTTTATATGTTTAGAGTTCCCAGAGAATTCATTAGATAAAATGGAACCCATTTAAATAATTATAAGATCAATAATTTAATGTAGAAGTATGGATGTTCTCACAGAATTGCTACAACCTACCACCCACAATATAGTAGGTGGGATGAAGTTTCTAACAAGGTTCTCAAATAGATTTTATAGAAGACTATTTCTAGAATAATAAAGGATTATTCTATGAAGTTGTACGTGGATTTTTTGTGTTACAAAACTACTTACTATACCCCTATATCTATTTAACTATACATATTTTTCTTTGGAAAGTGTTTCCATCTTCTGGTGAAACTTCATAAAAATTATTTTTGGGTGTTGTGGGCCCTGAACATTGACTTCAAATCTGTTGGTGAGAAAAGTTTGAAGTACTTTAGTGAGATGGAGGAAATTATAAGGAAATCATATGTAATTTCTAAAATTTATTAAGATAAAACTAAATCCTTTCATAGCTTCGTAATTCAAAATATGGATTTAAAGGATGGTCAGAGGTTCCTTCATTTAAATTCTAGGCTGGAACATTTTCCCAGGTAAATTGAAGACCAAGTGTTCATGACCCTTCACCATTCTGAGAGTTCATATTAATGGAGATATAGAGCTAGTTGGAGAGTAAAATATAATATTTTTTTCAATGTTTAAAGAATCAAAACACTTATTTTAATGGAATTCCAAGGGACTGGGTACCATCTCTTTACATGAAAGATAGATGTGTCTAAAGTCTAACTGAGGACTATATACTCAGTGTTCCATGGGAACAAACCCATAGTTCTTGTTCTATTTTATTTTTCTTTTTATTTTTCTATAGATATAACTCCTATTTTCTGATTCTATAGTATGTGATCCCATGAAGTCTTACTCTATTTGATCTGTACGGTACTACGTTGTGTCGAATTTCAATAGTTTTTCAAGGAAAAAAGGATAATTACACTACATTAACTAGATAAAACAACATAAACTCAATATTTGGTTAAAATTTTTCTTGAAATTTATTTTTTGTATTATTATGTCTATTTTCAAAACCTTTCTAGAAATTCATAGTACCATCCAGAGTAATTAAATCAAGGCTATTGAGGAGAAATTTTTTGATAAACTTAAATGACCAAATCTCCCACGTTTAGGGAAATGTTTCTTTTATTTTTCCATTTTAATACTCTATTTATCCATTTATGCATGATAATATGAGCTATGTGTGGGGTAATTCCCCCTGATATTTTGAAAATTGTGAACCTAATTTCTAACTTGGTTGTTAGCTTGTTGAAATCTACAGAATTTAAAATTAAGTTGATTTTCATTTTCGAACCTTATTTCACCCATTACAATCACTTTTTTTAAATTCTACTGTGAAATATTATTTATCATCTTACTATTTTAACTGTATTGAAATTTATTTTTTCTCTATATAATAATCAAAAGCATGAACATTCAAAAAAAATTATGACTTTGAATAAGTATATTTATTTTTTGAATGGAAAATGTGGTTTTTGAAAATTCATTTAACCCCCTTCACATTCTTTTTACTACTGAATTGAAAACATAATTTGAATGAAACTATATTCCACCTTAGGATTAAATATTAGGAAAAATATTTGGTTTTAAGCATGGGGTAGAGGTGAATTTATCTTTGTTAAGTTGTGATTTAAATTCTGGACACTTCAAATCCCTCTTATTTTTTTATAAAAATGGTCAAACATTTTCAAATTCTTTCACAAACTGGGGGTATTAAGCTTCACTTTGAACATAAAGTTTATCCTACATAAAGAATAATAACATGTTGGTTGCATATGTTTTCATTTATTCAATATTATTTGGTGGTGTATGAATGTTTATTGGTGCTATATAATGTTTTTATGGATTTTATTTTTAGGAACTGAGAAATGGAGTGAGATAGAATAGATCATTTTGGAACAATGATAATAACTTGAGAAAACCTAAAATTTGAACTCAGGTCAAGGGGAATCGCCATTTTAAAAATCAATCACCTTAGGGAGACAACTCAAATGATAATCATATAAGTCCTTTGAATCTAGAGTAAAATGGAGGATTGGGATCCCAAGGTGAGTCTATGAGATTTTGGCACTGAGTGTGTTTCTGTAAATAAATAAAATCCAAACTCAATAAGTGCATTGAATAGTTCTATGCCCAAACTCATGGCTAGGAAAATTAAAATAATGGGCCTTGTAAAAAATTATCTCATCAAGGTGAGGAGAATAATGAACCCAAATTAAGAAGGGTACAATTGACTTATATGGAAACCAATTGAGTTGTATCAATGAAGTGATAAAAATGAAATTTAATTTTCAGAACCTAAGAGGGAGTGATAATTAAAAGTTCCTCCTATTAATATTTTATTTCCACTTAAATATAACTTTTCATCACTCTTAGAATTGTTAATTGAGTTATAACTAAATTAGGGTCGTGAGTGACTTCATATAAGAGGCCTGACATCTTTAATATAAAATGAATCAGTGTTCCCTTCATTTCCTAGTGTGTATTTTAACATAGGTAGGACCTAATATGAGAGTTATTTTAAAATATTAACCTACATCAAAAAATTTTCCTCTAAAAAATAATGAATTAACATGCTTCAATTTGAATAATCCATACTTTTTTTGTCTATTTTACAAAGTTAAAAGGCATAAAATTCGTTGAGGACAAACAAGAATTAAAGTGTGGTGGAGTTTGATATGGAATTTGTTTTTAAACATTGTCACATTATTTTTGATTGAATATGTCACGACCTGGACCAACGGAGCCCAATATATGACTACAATAATCTAGCCTCCAATAGGTCAGGGCTTGGAGACCAGCACTGAGTAGGAATATCACACACATGGGAGGTCTTAACCTAATATACTTGTACACATGCTCACATATCCAAGACCATAAAATGATGAAATGTAAAACAACTGGTAACCATGCATGCATACATCCATAATTATAAAATTAGAGTTCAACAATAAGGCAATGTAAGAAAGGTCCAAATACAATCCCACCAAAATAAATTGAAAAAAAGTCTAACCAATAAATTTAGAGAAGACTATTATCAATGAAACCATCAGAACTCACCTCAGTCAATCTAGTTCACTAATTTATGCCTGGTCCCGGTCCCTATAGGACTCCGTCAAATGTTTGATCATATTCATAAGACACAAAACATGTGGGAAGATCCCATGAAAGGGTGAGTAAAATAGTACCTAGTAGAAAATACTAAAAACACAAAACACATAGCATAAATAATAGTTAGATCATAGTAAGGATATAATGGCCAATGAATAAAAAACCTAGATATACTCAAGGAGACCATACCTCTAGGTGGTCACAACCAAACTATCATCCATAGGATTCTGCTTGAAGATTATGTGCAATGCTCATTCCAAAATAACCCACTCCATGACCCATGATATCATCTGAGACACTCATCCAAGAGGTCAAGATCATTAGTCCCTACATAAGAAAATGCACCAGTCATTGAATATCGTGATCCAAATATAGTGGATCACACCTAGGACCATTGTGGGACACCACAAACCCAATCTAGAATAAACCACCTTGAGGGGGATTATATGCCATCAATACCATGATCCCTACTAAAACAACCTTATAGATGGGGGGTCAATGCCCTCTATAAGGAGGTCACACCAATTCCATGAACGCCACCTAGGGTATAACATGGAATGATAGAGGAACACACTCTAGTATCATGGAGGGACACCAAAAACTCTATCAGAGACTCATCCTCCAGAAGGGATCACAATCAAGTGATGTGGACATAATTCTATATTGTACCCTCAAGGATATGGACCAAGGGAACAGACTCAAAAAATACTAACCCAAACTAAAGACACAAAGGGAACCAAACACCCTAAAATGGGGAATGGTGTGTATTGGTGGTACATTGTGTGTCTATAAAATCCCTGATCTACTCATTTGGTGCTGCCTCACATGACATGTAAATCTCCATATACATAAGTAATTATACATGGTGTGTAGATTCTTTGAGAAACCCTACCTGTGTTGTTTTTTTGTGCCCATGTACTACTATCTATGCTCATGTACTAACTCGTGTATAGCTAGTCAAGCCCATGTACATCTAGATGTGTCCGAGTACAGATATCTTCCCATGTACTATGGTCATGGCTGTGTATCCTCCTCTATACAGTCCAAGATCCCAGAAAATCTCACATAGTGTGTACAATTGTCCCATAACATGTGATATTTTATTCTCTTTAGAAACCCTAATGTCACTTAAGGGGTCCCACACTATGTGTAATTTCTAATTACACACCATGTCACCTAGGATTTTCTATATCCTGACTGTTCTTCTATGTTTCATTTTCTGAGCTATCACCACCATAACTCTTGTAGAAATATAAGGATTCAGGTACAGTCAACCCTTTCCATAACCATTTTCTAGGATCTAGCCTTCTAAATAGATTGGGAATCATCCATATGTTTAATCTGTAGCCACACTATCAAGTTGGGATAAATGGAAACCATCATTCTAATTATGATCCACCTCCGATCACACTCCATCATCATCACACCTCAATCGCATCCTCGATCGTGATCTGCACCCACATTATTGATATGTTGTGAAAAATAATGGTCATGTAATGATCATATATCTGATATTACGTGAACTTGGGGCCAACAAAAGTTTATATGATGATCATGTGAAGAAAGAGGGGATAAATCCATAAACCATAACAAATGAGGAACAAAACGTAGCCCTTTTTCATTTTATCCTCGATTCGTTGTCAAAGAATTAGACATACGAAGAGAGAAATTATCGATGAATAATAAATCAAAAATAAATAAAATCAATAGTCCATGTAAGAATCAATTATTGTTCTTGGAATTGATTCACGTTAGACCGAGATAAAGAATAGGATATAAATAACACAAATCAGACATATTATTTCGATTTTGGATCGATCACTATTGAATAATGGTGCAATGTTTCTGTCATTGGTGAAACCAATGAACTTTGTTGGTGCACGAACCTCAATATGACCTCGATTTGATGTTGTCTACCTATGACCCTCAGTAAATCCGCTCTAAGGGATCTTCTCAATATCTATGTTTTGGGGTTAACCGTAAGGATTTATTCATAACAATGTTTTTATAAAGTATTTTAGGTCCTAAAAAATTAATAAAATAAATTTAATAAATTTAATTAATTTATTGAAATCTCCTACCACGACCGATCACAACCCAAAAATCCAATGCGCTCCAAGGTTATGTTGTTTCTAGGGTAAAGCTCGATTTTTTTACTCAAAGAAGTCCTTGTATTTATGATCTTAGTCTCCATTTAAAACTTATTCCACTTTTTCAGGAAAACTATGCATGTGTGATATTACTATCTTTAATGTTGTTCAAATATTAATTATAGGCTCACAAGGCCTCGGATTATCCTACCATCATAGAACCTAACTCTGAATTTAATCGAAATAATATTCTAAATAAATACATGTAAAATTAGAGTCATTACATTCTCCCCAACTTAGGTTGTTTTATCCTGAAAAGAGAAAAACCTACTAAAAAATATGAGGGTGATGGCCACACATCTCTCTATCTCTCTCTTTGTCTTAGGATATCTTCTAAATATTCTTATACTTCCCTTGGCCACACACGACGTGAATCGATCGCCCACAAAGGATCCTCTCCCGCCAATCCCCAATATCTATTGGGTACTCTAAAAAGGTATCACCATATTCAATGTCCTGCATTCCCTAGTCGATAACATGTAATGGGTCATGCACATACCTCCTAAAATGTGACACGTTGAAGATTTTGTGTACTTTTCCCAACTACAGTGGTAAATTTAAGTGGTACGCCACCTCTACAACTCTATACAATATTTTTAAATGGATAATGAATCTCAGATATAGCTTGTCTCCCCATCCAAATATCCATAATCCTCATCGATTTAAGACCATTAGAAACACATGGTGTCTCTCCTTAAACTCCATAGGCCTCCATCATCTATCTAAATAGGACTTTTGATGACTCTATGAAGTCCTCATCCTCACCTGGATGATTCACACCTTCTTTGTTGTAGCATGCACTAACTCTGGTCCCATAAGTGCTGACTCACCTGAATCAGTCCAACAAATTTGTGACTTTCAAGGTCACCCATACAAGTCCTCTAATGGGGTCATAACATTCGTAGAGAGGTAACTGTTTTTGTACACATAATCCACTATGGTTAAGTGATCCTCCCAACTATTGTTGAAGTCTAACATGCAATCCCATAGCATATCATTCAATACCAGAATTGTCCACTCAATCTGGTCATCAATCTGGGGGTGAAACGTTGTGCTCAAACGTAACAGACTCCCAAAGTCTCCATGTGATAATATCCAAAATAATGACATGAAGTGAGTATCATGGTCATAAATGATCATTGAGGGAACTCCATGGAGTCATAATATGTCCTTTACATAAAAGTGTCCCAATATCTCTACTGAACTGTGCTCCTATATTGATAAAAAGTGTTCCAACTTGGTAATTAATTCTATGATCACTCAGATGTTATCATATCCCCTAGACTTACATGGTATCCCTATTACGAAGTCTATAGATATCTCATCTCACTTCCACACTGTCACATAAATGGGTTGATATTAAACCTGCTAGAACCTAGTGCTTAGCCCTCATTTTCATAAAAGTGAGGCATCAAGAGACAAACTATGCCACAAAAATCCTCATGCCTGAGTACCAAAACTAACATCAGAGGTCCTGGTACATCTTTTACACACTTGGATTATTGAAAAAGGGGATATATGAAACTCCATCATCACCTCCTCCCACAGTGTCACTAGTATTATTTCTTATCCTATGAAAATGATAACATGTTACCCACCTTGAAAAAATCCATCATGAGTACATCTAGTTGATATCTAAGAATGTATGATATCATAGGTCGTATCTACATATTTAACATCCCTAAAATTTTGTAAAATAAGTGGTGTAATAACCATCAATTAAAGATATGAAACACTAACCTTGTATACTAAGGAAAAATGCAACAACACTAACATCTGAAACACCTGATCCAACGATAGAGAATAAGATCTCCTATTGAGAGAAACTACAACTATGTTCCCCTTCCTAGGAGTATAGATAATATTGAAGTCATTTTCCAAAAGTAATTGTATCTATATCCTATATTTTATGTTAATTTTCTTATGAGAGAAGATATACTTTAGACTCTTTTGTTCAGATTAGATGATAACCCACCCACCCATTAGGTAGTGTCGTC